>CM060922.1:938430202-939669369 GCA_030737875.1 Allium sativum
AACACATTCAACAGTCAAATTTCACAACACAATGAATCAAACAAACAAGCCGCCCAGGGTCTGTAGACGATGGGTGCTGCTAAGCACCGTCTGCATCCTAGTATATATTTCAACTAGAAAATAAATTAAAAGTGAGGAGTTCTCACCAAGAGCTAAACCAATTCACCGCGACTCTTCATATGTAGGAAATCTTCATCTTGTCTCCAACGAGATCTGTTTCACGCGGTATATGTTAAAAATTATATTTTTAACCACGCTACTTCCTATATAAAGATTATATTTTTATTTCTACTTCATATATGTAAAAATTGATTTTTTGTCGCCACTTCATATATATATATATATATATATATATCGAATTTTTCTCTCGCCATTTTCTATATAAAAATCACATTTTTATATATAAAGATCGCATTTTTATATCTCTACATGAATAAAAATCATATTTTTAATCTTCACATCTAATAAAAAAATCACATTTTTAATATCACACTTATATAAAAATTATATTTTTATTACTCTACATAAATAAAAATCATATTTTTATTATGAAGTTATATATATATATATATATAAATCATATTTTTGTCTTCACTTCATATACATAAAAATCATATTTTATTTAAAACCATTTCATAATAAAAACCACACTTTTATTATGATGTATTTCTAATGAAAACACATCTTTACTTTGCAAAAATCATTAATAAAAATCACAAATTTAATCAATTGTTATTTTTATAAAAACTGATTTCAACAATGCTATCACATACATAAATTTCAGATTTAAAAACAATAACATGTATACAATTTTAGATAGAATAATTAATAAAAATTACCTAATTACCCTAAAAACATGGGTTCACCGTCGTTCACTGTGATCTGGAGTCCGCCGCCGCCGCCTGGAGCCTTGCGCCGCCTGCCTGACACCACCACCGGTTTCCCCAATCTGAGACACCCCTCCTCCTTGAAAATCGTGCCTCCATTCGACGGCATTGATCTGAATTTGGCTGGAGACCCAATCTCGGTTTGGGCAAAAATTCTCCGACCTGGCGTCGCGCACCCCATCCAACCAACACGCCTCACCAAGCCCTACCTCCGACCTTCTGACTCCCTAGACACTCGTCGCCTGTAGCGATCGGATTTGGATGATATTAGGTTTGAGCGGTGGTTGTTAATTGTGAATGAGGGCCTAGGGTTTAGAAAGGTGAGTGTATATATATATATATTTAATAATTCAATAATTTCCAATTTTACTTGTCCGTTGATACTAACTCCAATCCGAACCCAACGACTATTGCCCCTAGATAAATCCCCCCATTCTGAACACAATGGGATATGTTTCATAACCCCATTCGACTGTTACAGTCGGTTATTCTTCAAATTAAAATATAAAACATTCAATTTTAGATTTGAACGTACATTTTAATTTACTGGGGCCACATACTGACTCTAAAAATTCTAGAAAAATTATTTCTAGCTTCGTATGGACGACACGGTCCTAACAAACTAATTTCGTCAAATTCTGAGACCGTTTGAAAAATGGCCATTTTCTGGTCGATTGAAATTGACTAAAACTGTTAAAACACGTTTAACCTCGCCACGCTCACATATTGATTCAGAAAATTATGAAATTTGGAATCTAGCAATAACTTGACATCCCGAATCCAACAAAAGTGGTTTCGTCCAAAACCGAGGTCATTTGCAAAATTTCCATTTTTAAGGGCCAGAATTCCATAGCGACTATTCTGAATTTTCAACTGGGCATAACTTTTTATCCACGCTATGAAATTTCAATTTTTTTGATTCGTTGGAAAGAAATTCTCAAATTGATTCTAATATTTTTGGTTTCGCTAAAATCTAGTTTATTTTGAATCCTGTACATTCATTTGAACTTTGAAATCGAATTTTCAAACTACCGCGCCATTTTCATTTCCTTTTATAATTAAAATAAAATATTTATATTCTAACGTCGATTCAAATAAATATATACATTCTAATTCTATTCAAAATAAATTTCTCGTCATTATTATTTAAAATAAATCATTTTAAATAATAAAATTCGCTAAAATTGCCAAAATAAAAATTTTAAATTGGCTCAGATTTCCGGGTTATTGCAATCTCCCCCACTTAAAACTTTTCATCCCCGAAAAGGAACAAAGCCGAAAGTTGTTTAACTAATCAATTCAACTTTCATTATTTTCTTTACGGCTAAAGTTCTTCAACTTTTCAGTTTCTAAAAACTTTTCAAATTTTTCAAAAATTTGGCTAACACCCTAAATTTTCGAAAAATTTCGCCATAACCTCCCCTGCACCGAGAGCTTCGGGATATTTCAAATAGCCTTCCATGGCCCTCACCAATCCAAAAAGAAAAAGAAACAGCTAAGCGGCTAGCCTATCGGCTCATAAAATCATCATAAACCCAAGAAATACAATAAACATGTACCTATTTGTCGGGCAAACAATTCTATTCTTCTTTTCTAGCCGCCTGTTCAATGTAAGTACTTGTATATGCATGCAAATGCGACTAATTTTCAATACATTTCACTTTTTTGGTTCAATTTGGCTAAATGGTTCAAATTTTAATTAATCAACCAATAATCAAACAACAAAACCAGCAATCAATTAGTTGATTAACGTTTCAAATTCATAATTTTGATACATAGTTAAAAATCACATTTTTGGTGCCAAACCGCAACAATAAGGCCTATCTAATTTTGGTTCTCACACCAGTCAATTGGAAATATATAGAAATCCCACTTTCGTCACTCGAACATAAATTCTGATGATGTTTCGAACCCCCATCAGAACATCCACGGGCGGCTAGAGTGTGATTCTATATCTATCCAGTATATTAAAACTTTGAATACACATTTGCAAGGCGTATATGCAAAATCTTTATATACTGGATTGTCCAAATTCAATATAAAATAAATAATCAAATACGAATAAGTGACTTAAATTTTCAAGACAAAATTGTTTTCAATTTTATTTTCAAAATATCACTCTTTACACTCGTTCTAGGATACTACTGATCCCATCTCTAATGAGTCATTCTCATTGGATATTATTAATCCAATCTCTGATGAATTCTTTCATATGATTCTAATGTGTCTTGTTCTCTGAGCTTTGTAAACCAAAGATCTGATACCAAATATATGGACCCGTAACTTCGCCATGAAGGAAAGAGCAGATACTTTGAGGATACGACCAATCGGAATGCAAACAGAAGAACTTTTCATTGTTAATTACAACAATTCATCAGAATACAAGAATATTACAGAGTATGAATAAATATTACATAGAAAATATCAGAGATTTAAATTACATTACATAGCAGCGGAAAATTAATACAATACACAACTGAAAGAGATATACGGATACAGAGCTTTCCGGATATCATTCCAGCTATAAACCAGGATTCTGTGAATATAAATTTGCAAAACCAAAACTACTAGCTACCCGTGTCAAAATAAGGGCACCCAAAGTTTAGGTTAAAACAATAAACTCTAGGTCAGTCATGGGACTGGCGTGAGAACTAAAACAGTTATTAATCTTTATTATAAAGTTCGGAAAATCAAGGGACCACGCCGTATAACATGGAACGGGTTTCCTCCCAAGAATACCAGTGCATAAAACAACATCGCAGTGCTAAATAAAGGAAGATGAAGCTATTATAAGACCCAGGTCCCATCACACAATGCAACGCAACACGGAGGATTGGGTTTTTACCTTATAATAGCCAAGAATGCTTGGTACATGAAATTTCATGTTTTATTATTACTATAAGTGTATAGTGTCAAAACAATTTCAAATCATAAGTATCAATCATAGACGACATAAGTGCCCCATACCACTATGTCGCCACACAAGGCTTTACAAATAAAACCGCAAAGTCACGTATTGGAAGTTGGATTTCCATCTGTGAACCGAGGCAAAGATAGTCCTCTACCGATTTCGAGACTCTCTTGCCCGAGCCTCAGGACAAGTGCTCAGTCAAGCCCTTGGATCGTCAATGCCGGTCCACCGATGTGGATTAAAATGCCTGAACACTACGTTTCCCCACCCTTTGGGGCGTAAATGAGCCAAATGACTCCATCAGCTCCACACAGTCACCGATATATCCGAGGCGCCTCGCAACAGCAATAACCACACAGGTGAAAATAATATAAATGTCAGGGCTGGTAGGTCACTGACATCACCCTAGCTAGAAGGAAACGCATGCCCTCCCTGAGGTCCTCTCCCGTTTCTGGTTCACAACCGGGGTGTGAGGCTCGCGAATCAACGTTACACAAAGCTATGCCACACAGGCCGTGCTTTGATCATCAACCACAAGACTCTGCTTTTCAATAGAAGCCTTGATCATTTGCCACTTAGGCATGCCACGCAGGCAATTCACTCCATGCATTTGATACCCATCAATATATAACCTCTGAGCTCGTACGTCTCAGAGAAGGGCGCTAAGAAAGAGAATAAATTCTCCGCCGCCAAACAGATATATATTTAATAGAAATCAATCACACAGAATAAAATCCAATGTCAGACACACAGTCCATTTACTAGTCCGTTCTGGGTCTAAACGAAATCGGAGGCATCTTGTACCTCGCATATCCATCGATCTCCAAGTACGTATGGACGATCACCAACTGATTCCCTCCTCTTGGGTGTACAACCCAATCAAGATCATCAGCAATCACCCAAACGATGTGAAGACCTCCGGTCTTCAACCACCATCTTCATCCTCGACACCATGTCGAATCAGTTATTCAGAATGGGATAAACCCGGTCTTTCTGAATAACTCGCGTATATAATAAACAAGTGTTACACAAACACAACATATGCCTCATTCCTATTCAGAATATTCTTTTATTCAAATATACTTATACTTTGGGAAAGGTTCCCATTAATTTTATCAAAGATAAATTCTTTAAATTTTTTCTTTAATCTTCCTTTGAATATCAATTCAAACTAGTTGTGATTAGCGAACCACACCGAAGTAATCGTTTATTTTATTTCTCAATCCCAACCTATTCATCCCATGAAGTAAAACTGGTAATACTTAATATCTAACACCACGGTGTTATCGGTAAATTCAATTACCATTTCACGTTCAAATCTAATTAAATATTTAACTATCGCCTGGAGCAAAACTGGTGATACTCCATTCTCAATCATTTCAATCTAATTAAAGATTTATTAAAACTACACTTGGTTTTAATCTTCCCAATAATCACTATCAATGATTATTTAACTTGGGAAATCAAACCCTGTCTTTAACTGAGTTAAAGAACCAATGTCATTTAAAACACGGTTCACTATAAACCCAAAATCACATTCCATTCCAATTCAATTATTGAAACTTCTGGTTATTTTCAAAACCATTTCAAATCCAGTTTATTTAGTTTAAAAATAAATGGAATTCTTATTCTAGTTCAAAACTAGTTCATTTCGATAAAAATCTATTTTTGTCTTTTCAAATTTGGAATTTTTCATCTCAATTCTTCACAAATCGTTTCTTATGATTTTACACAATTTTTAATAATTTTATCAAGGCCCGTACAGTCGAATTCCATCAACGGCCATCGAACTACACTTACAACGACCTTTTCCAAATTTGATTTGGACCTAATTCCAAATCCAACCATTAGATTTCTAATCTGTAATATTCGTTAGAAAGCTCTTTTCGATACGAACCCAACGGTTCAGATTTTAGGAGAATCCGACGGTCGGATCTCCCGTAATATCCATTCGAAGTCAATGGTCGAAATTCGCGAACAGTCGCGGCGCAGCGCGTTCTATTCAGGCTATTATATATATATATATAATATATATTATATATATTTCGTCGGTTTACTTTTAAAACGTATTTTAGAAATCATTTTAAATTCGTTTTCAAAATGATTTCAACTTCATATTCAATTTCAAATCAAAATTTAATATTCCACATCATCGACATATAAATGATAATATTTTAAAAACGTTATATTTTGAAATCACTTCGTTTTCTATAATCATTATAAAAACGAATATAATCGACATGAATATCGTTCGCATCAAAATGGCCCATATCTAACCAACACGGCTTTATATATTTCAATAACTTCGTAATTCTATTCAACAAATGAATATTTTCTTCAACACATGAATATATATTTTACTCAACACATGAATATATATTTTATTTCAACACATGAATATATATTCTATTCAACACATGAATATATATTTCTATTCTACACATGAATTTTTATTTCTATTCAACACATGAATTTATATTTCTTATTTTCCAAATTGGAATGAGGCCCAATCAATTACCATATAACGTTTATTATATGGATTTCATACACACACGTACATTACAACAATCAAACACAGGCAACAATTACCCAAAGTGCATTCTACACTGCATAAGCATCAAATATAAGTACTTAACGCTTATAACAGCATGTCAATCTATCGATCAACATACAACTAATTATTGGGACTAGTGTATGACCAATTTCATCCCAACACCCGTGTGGAATTTCACATCAACAAACACAGTTTTTATTTGTGCAGTTGGGTGATGTGTAAAATTTATCGTCCCAATCAATATCAGTCAAATTGGTGCACATAAACAAATCGTTCGATTTGTAAATGAATATTTATTTTATTTCAACACATGAATATATATTTTATTTCAACACATGAATATATATTTTATTTCAACACATGAATATATATTTTACTTCAAAACATGAATATATATTCTATTTCAATACATGAATATATATATTTCAATACATTCAACAGTCAAATTTCACAACACAATCAGTCAAACAAACAAGCCGTCCATGGTCTGTGGACGACGGGTGTCGGGTGCTGCTAAGCACCGTCTGCATCCTAGTATATATTTCAACTAGAAAATAAATCAAAAGTGAGGAGTTCTCACCAAGAGCTAAACCAATTCACCGCGACTCTTCATATGTAGGAAATCTTCATCGTGTCTCCAATGAGATCTGTTTCACGCGGTATATGTTAAAAATTATATTTTTAACAATGCTACTTGCTATATAAAGATTATATTTTTATTTCTACTTCATATATGTAAAAATTGAATTTTTATCCCCACTTCATATATATAAAAATCGAATTTTTCTCTCGCCATTTTCTATATAAAAATCACATTTTTATATATAAAGATCGCATTTTTATATCTCTACATGAATAAAAATCATATTTTTAATCTTCACATATAATAAAAAAAAAACACATTTTTATTATCACACTTATATAAAAATTATATTTTTAATACTCTAATAAATAAAAACCTTATTTTTATTATGAAGTTATATATATATATATAAATCATATTTTTGTCTTCACTTCATATATATATATATAAATAAATCGTATTTTATTTAAAACCATTTCATAATTAAAATCACACTTTTATTACGATGTATTTATAATGAAAACACATCTTTACTTTGCAAAAATCATTAATAAAAATCACAAATTTAATCAATTGTTATTTTTATAAAACCTGATTTCAATAATGCTATAACATACATAAATTTCAGATTTAAAAACAGCAATAAGTATATAATTTTAGATAGCAAAATTAATCAAAATTACCTAATTACCCTAAAAACTTGGGTTCACCGTCGTTCACCGTGATCTGGAGTCCACCGCCGCCTCCTGGAGCCTTGAGCCGCCTGCCTGACACCACCACCGGTTTCCCCGATCCGAGACACCCCTCCTCCTTGAAAATCGTGCCTCCATTCGAGGATGTTGATCTGAATTTGGCCGGAGACCCAATCTCGGTTTGGGCAAAAATTCTCCGACCTCGCTACGACCTGGCGCCGCGCACCCCATCCAACCAACACGCCTCACCAAGCCCTACCTCCGACCTTCTGACTCCCTGGCCACTCGTCGCCTGTAGCGATCGGATTTAGACGATATTAGGTTTGAGCGGTGGCTGTTAATTGTGAATGAGGGCCTAGGGTTTAGAAAGGTGAGTATATATGTATATTTTTAATAATTAATTAATTCAATAATTTCCAATTTTACTTGTCCGTTGATACTAACTCCAATCCAAACCCAACGACTGTCGACCCTAGCTAAATCCCTTCATTCTGAACAAAATGGGATATTTTCATAACCCTATTCGACTGTTATAGTCAGTTATTCTTCAAATTAAAATATAAAACATTCAATTTTAGATTTGAACGTACATTTCAATTTACTGGGGCCACATACTGACTCTAAAAAATCTAGAAAAATTATTTCTAGCTTCGTATTGACGACACGGTCCTAACAAAACTAATTTCGTCAAATTCTGAGACCGTTTGAAAAATGGCCATTTTCTGGTCGATCGAAATTGACTAAAACTGTTAAAACACGTTTAACCTCGCCACGCTCACATATTGATTCAGAAAATTATGAATTTTGGAATCTAGCAATAACTTGACATCCCGGATCCAACAAAAGTAGTTTCGTCGAAAACCGAGGTCGTTTGCAAAATTTCCATTTTTAAGGGCCAGAATTCCATAGCGACTATTCTGAATTTTCAACTGGGCATAACTTTTTATCTCCGCTATGAAATTTCAATTCTTCGGATTCGTTGGAAAGATATTCTAAAATTGATTCTAATATTTTTGGTTTCGCTAAAATCCGATTTATTTTGAATCCTGTACATTCATTTGAACTTTGAAATCGAATTTTCGAACTACCGTGCCATTTTCAATTCCTTTATAACTAAAATGAAATATTTATATTCTAACGTCGATTCAAATAAATATATACATTCTAATTCTATTCAAAATAAATTTCACGTCATTATTATTTAAAATAATTCATTTTAAATAATCGAAATTCGCTAAAATTGCCAAAATAAAAATTTTAAATTGGCTCAGATTTCCGGGTTATTACAGTCGTGGAAAGGAATATGAGCTAGGCAAAATTTTGAGGAAATAGTGGGCTCGCTATTTTCAATCCAGATGGCAGCCTATAATTTAATCCTAACCAAAGCAATTACTTTTATAATAACAGTGATTAAAATATTATACTAATAATTAGGTTAATTAGGTCATTCATAAGGTTATATAAATGTTAGGTGTATATAAAATGAACAGTATGGAGATAAAAGAGGAGCAATCTGCTAATCGGCAGACCTTATTTAAACCAATCTATGTAATTAATTTTAATTAAGTAGTAATTAAGAATTTGTGAATTAAGTAATTAAATATTTGTATAATTAATAGTTAGTGAGAACTAGGAGTTTAAAATGAACGATAGAGACAAGATGAATCGGCCAGATGGGTTAAAATTATTAACTGCATGTTAGAGTTAAATAAAAATATTTAGTTAAGTTTAAATTGGGTTAAGGAAATTAATAGTTTAATTAAATCGTATTGGTTATAAAATCAATAACTTTTCCATATATTAATAGAACTGGACGATTCAAGATGTGTTGGGACCATGTCAACAAGAACTATGCTATGGAACAGTATTGGATAGAATTGGAATCAACTGGATTTTTTAGTTAAATTAAACACTGATTTAATTTAACTAAAACGAGCTGTGTAAACAACGAATCAACTCAAGATGAGTTAAACTCACTCAGTTTTTCCCACTTATATTTTATATAAGTCGGGTTTTTTATTTTGTGTGCTATGATTGCTAATGGTTGCCTGTTTGTTAATTATATCTATTCATGTATTGATTGAACCGATGAAATTAAACATCGTTTAATTTCAGTGAAAATCAAATCGTTATTATAACAATTGGAACCGATGAAGGTAACTTACCTTGTTGGTCACGTTTATATTTTAAACGTGTTAAATTTTTGAATTTTTTGTTAATGTTAAATAGCCGTTATTTGCTATTATAAAAATAATCAGTTAAATTGAATGAATTTTGTGAGATAATTTATTTTAATGCAGAGAAGAACAGGTTGGAGGGATCCAATGGGATTCCACAAATATATTTAATGATATTTATTTTCATATTATCATTATATGAACTGTTCTAATGAGATGATTGATTTGGTTGTTGACCGTTGACCTGAAATTCAACATTTGTTTTGTTTAAACCAATGGGTAATATTGGTTGAGTAATTGGCAGTATATGGCCTATAAATCAGTCGTTTTCCAAAAACTGATTTACCGTCAGGTGAATTGGCGGAAATGAGGTTATAAAATTTATTTTATAACTGAAGATAGATTTTGAAATATATTATTTTGAATAAAAGTTATTAAAAAAACAAATATTTATTATTTATTATTTAATTTTATAATTAATTGATTTTATAAAGTAAATTCTGATGTTAATCAGAATTATAAGCAAGAGAGTATTAAATTAACCTAATGGTTAAGTTTTGAATAATTGTTTTTAAGAAAAATTAGGTGGAATTATTTAAATTAACAATAATAATTAATTTAAAGGAAGGACTATAATTGGAATCGGTTAATGAGATAATCGTATTTGAGTCGATTAAGTCAACCGTTTTAACTGGGATTGATTATTAAATTAATTTGTTTTGAATCAATCTAATGAAATAGTTTAATGAATATTTGTTTTAGTTTTAATAAGATTTTAAAAAGAAATTTACTATTTATTTTAGTTAATAAAAGAAGTTACCATTGCTACTGTAGCTAATGATTGAAGTAAATTATTATTTTAATTAATAATAATTTAGGAGAATACTTTTTAATGGAAATTCATTTAAAAAGTGATCAAAGTTGAAATAAATTTAATAGAAATGTGAAAGGAGCTTATGAACGGGTTTTATATTAAAACCGATTTTTTGTAACGAAGTTATAAAAGTAGCTTAAATTAAATATTTACTGAATATTTGATGATAGAAAAAGGAACTTGAGAAATTGGAAAATTGTATGAAATGTCTAAGGGAGACTTATTCTGAGGTTCGGAATGTGATAATCTGAAGTTCGGAATGTTAAGAGGAGATGAAATTATTCCAAAGTTTGGAATGTTATGTTCCGAAGTCGGAATGTTAATTAAAGGCAAGAGTATAAGCTAAGTAGAAGGTTTTGTAAGTGACAACGAATATAAGTTGTCTTAAATGATTTACAAACGATTTTGTAAATAGAAGTTAAGAGATTAGAAATGTAATCGAAATATTAGTTGTCGATAATAATTTATAAATGGGATTTGTAAATGAAGTAAGAGTTTTCAAGAATGAATTTGTAACAATTGTTACAAATAATAAATTGAACTATTTGATTTATAAACTGAAGATCTTTAAAAAGATCGCTATGTGATTTTGAACAACGCATAAGTTGTCGGAATGATTTGAAAAGGGTATAATAAAAGAAAATAAAAAGTTCTGAAATGAAATTTGAAACATTTGTTACAGATGATAAGTTGAATTGTTTTGATAAAAACAAATATAAGTATTCATACGAGATGTAAATTATAAGAATTGTAAAAGAAAATGTAAGATTTATAAAAATATTTCTATAAGATTTGTAAAGATGTTTATATTAGATTTGTTAAAGACAGTTATATATGATTTAAAAACAAATGTAGTATTGTTGTTGCAAATGAATTGAAGAATGTTCATAAAGAGATGTTGAAGAAATTTGTAAAGGATTCTATATAATAGAATCAAAGCTCAAGTATAACATTATAAATGATTATTAAAGATTAATAGAGAAGTATAATAATAAGTTACTTAATAATTAATTAAGTAAACGTCGTTTGAATTTAAATAAGTTTTTCAGAGGAAAATTTGGTTAATAAACTTCTATCTATTCTAAAGATAGGAATGTTGTTGATCAAAGTCTGAGAGGTAAATAAAATACCACAACTTGAACGAGTCCATGATTATCCAAGAATGGTATTAGTTTATAACCGAGAGAAATAGAGGGAAACATAAGTTATGATTTTCCGTAAATAATATTAAAAGCTGTTTTCATAGAAGTTTATAACTGAATGAAATGATTTTTAAGAATATTCTTATTTATAATAAGAACTAAAAGATAAACTACAAATATTGGAAGATTTGAAGAATATAATTAACAAATGTTTAATTAACGAGGCCATGTATTGCCGAGTACTGAATCAGTGAACTCATTTATTCTCATAATTATTTATTTGATAGCTAAATAACCGACTATCAAATCTGACCTATACGATTGTTGGTACGGAAAGACTAGGATCAAAATTATATTCGAAAACCATTCCGACCAACAAATTACGTGGAAGATGTTAATTGAAGATGGAGCATTGAAGATCGTGGATCTTCGTAAACGGAAGAACCACTTGTTGAATTTATTTGGTTTAGCGGCTAAAGATATTTCGGCAGTGATTCTGTCGTGAGTGAAATCTTCGGATCGCAAAGACTATTCGGTACTGATCCTTGGGGTGATGCCTGTATAGGATGTAGTTGGAGGGTACCTTTGGTTCATCCTATTCCTGGATGACTTATATGGACGAATGTCTGATAGAGTATTTTCTAAAAACCGCACACGTTGATTTTTACAAATATACCGAGTCGGTGGCAAAGTGTGGCACTTCTTTTACACCCAGAATATATTTGTGGATGTCAATTAGTGATTTGATGGATCTGACGATGTGGCATTTAAAGTGAATTGTGGCCAAATGTTGTAAAGGTATTTATGACCTCGAGCCTCATCAATCGGGAAATGGATAAAATCGGGTAGGTTGATTGGCTATGTGGGTCGTTCCCATTAGGGTGTATTGTCACCATCTAAAGAATATTCGTATTTGTTCTTCTTTTCACTTCGGTATCTCCCGGGAACGGTTATGTTAGTACCAACCGTAGGTGACAATATATTCGATACATTCAAGCGAAATGAATGGTCGTTCATGTTTAGCCTGAGTTGCAAGATGTTCTTGTTGAACTCAGTGTATTCCTCTTTAGAGATACACTGTCGGAAAGATGGTTTCCCATACCTTGCCATGGAAATACATTCTCTAATAAGTGCCCGCGGTTTTGGTTGCATACTATGTATGCAGAGCGTGAGATGCAAGCGTTTCCTAGATTGATATTTATTTGTATTTAGACACTATTATAATATCAGAAAAGATATTGATTTCAAAAATGTTTTGGGTTATCGTAAGGTAAAAACCCTCCGTATTTATGTGTGAATTTGGTCTTACGATTATCCTTTTCTTTCAAAAAGATTTTGACTTTAAAATCAAGTTGCGTGGTACATTTAAACTTAGTGTGTTTCTCTCACTCTGGTTCACCAGACTGATTCGGCATTTGTAATGCTCCGGTTAGACCGCATTTTAACACGTTCAGGTTATCAGATGCTGCGAAGTCCGGAGACGAGCTGGAAGGTGTTCAGACGTTTGCTCTCGAGTATTTATTCCGCTGTGTGTTGTATATGAGTACAGATTAGTATTACTATCCAGGGGTGTTGATGTACTCTAATATTGTAAGTATTTTTAAAGCTCTCTATAAAGATTTATTTCTATATTATATTTTGTTTCACTGTGATGTGAGACTCTGTGTTGTGTTGATTCTTCTTCTTCTTCTATTCAAATATTTCTTTCTTTCTTAACACACCCTCTAATTTCTTCTAATAACTATCTGTATTTTCGATACTTGGGTTCTGGCAAGTGATACAGGTTTATATATTATTGTCGGAATTCGGGCATCGAATTCCTGTATGTCGATACAGTGGTATCAGAGCTATTGGTTTAGCAATATCCTTGGCTATGTGGCTTAACTTGACAGAGATGTGGTTAGTAATACCATAGATTGAGATTGACTGTATATACATGAAAGCATATTTGTAAAAAATTTATACAAATGTTTTGTATTGTCTTATTTGATCAGTTCAAGTGTTGAGAAGCATTTAACTGGTAATGGATACAGTAGTGTTTTATAAAGAGGGTAAATGAAACAATTTTACCCAAATTATACTTTGTCTAGAATGGAAATAATTTTATCAAATTATTGAGATATTGATGTGCTTGGTTGATTTAAATGATATTCAAATATGGATTAAAAATTTGAATTGGAGCTTAACTTGGTTAAGTGAAATTAAATTAAGAAATGATTTTAAAATTACATAAAGTGGATTTGAATTTTGAAATTTAATGAATAATAATTAAATAGAAATCTATTGAATATTAATCGATTAATATTCAAATATGTTAAACCAATGTAAATATTAATATTGAATACAAATCTAATTTATTGATTGAATTGGTTGTGTATTGGTTGTTGATTGTTTGAATAAAATAAATCAACGATTTAACACTGAAGTTGAATGAGTTAAAGCTAAGAAAATGAATTCCATAATTATAAATTGGAATGAAAGCGCATATGAATTAAAACTGGGTGATATAACCTTGTATTGTATAAATTGAATTGATAATTCATGTTTAATTCTTGAAATTTGGGAAGTTATACTTGTTAATCCATGAAATGTTATTTGTAATTTCATGTATTTGTAACTTACATGTTGAAATGAGTTAAGTACAAGTGCCAAAAGGCTATGAGGATTAAATTTGGTTGCATAGATTTTACGTAAATTGAGCAAGAATGCTCAATTGCGCTCGTAAAAGGTACGCCTACACGAAAATATAAAATTTTGGTTTTTGTTTTCCGACCGAGTGGGTCGACGTATATATAATATTTGTTTCTGCGATATCACAAATGTCACTCTATACACGGGAGACTCTCCTGAATTTTTCCGAGAATTTAAGGTGTTAGAAAATTTTCGATATTCTTGAAATTTTTATTAACGCTAATGAAGTGGTTTTCGATTTAAAATAAATTGGATTTTGAAAATCTACGGGTTTGCGACATTTTTCTTACCGTAGTAATTTCGGGGACGAAATTCTTTTAAGGGAAAAGAATGTAATGTTTCGTATTTTTGGTAGTCAAATATTTAATTTAATTTATTATTTTAAATATTATATTTGGAATATTAATGGATTTTTATATTTAATTCATTTATAAAAATGAAGTTTGAACGTTAAATTTATATATAATTATAAACGAGCTCGAAATGGCGCGGTAATTCTTAATATTGAGTTTTGAACTTCAATTGATTGTATAGGACCATTTTAATTCGAATTTCTATGAAACAAGAAACGTTTGAATCTTGTTGATTATAATTTCCATATGTAAGAGAAAAAAATCAAGATTTCATGTTATAGATTGTTAGTTATATCCAAATCAAATTTTAAAATAGTCGTTATGGAAATCGTTATTAAAACATAATGTTTATTAAATAAATTTAAAAGGTTTTTAAAATATAATTTGAATACCATCTTAACTCGGAATGTTGATATTGAGTTGTATAATTTATATTTGAAGCTATATGATAATTTTATTTGGATATTCACGATAATAATATTTTATTATTATCTTATTTGATTATTTTGGATTTTTGTAATATTTTAATCGATAATAATATAGGCTTTTAAAATAGAAGTTTTGCAAACGGTCTCAGTTTTCGACGAAATTAGTTTTATTGGAACCGTAACGTTAAATTATTGGATGGTATTAAATTTTATGGCTAACCGATGTAGTATGTGACCACGACAGCCGTAAACGCTCATTAATTTTATATACCATATAATTAAATTAAATTAATTTAATAAAGGGGCATTTGTGTATAACTTGAGCAGACGATGGAATTAAGCCTTGAAACCAATTCTGTTGAGTTCGTATCGACGTTTAGTGTGAGAATAGGCAGGTAATTTGTTATTTTTGGACATCGGGTATTTTGATGTCCAAAATAGCGTTGCTTGGCGTATAAAAATTGCGTACTGAGAAACATTCTTGGAATGCGACGAAACTTGTGTCGTTGGATTCGTATTAATTAATTATTATAAGATTCCAATTTTCGTATCAACCGGACTTACCATTTGATCATGGCAACGATAAACACCTTAATCATTTAAATTATTTTGGCCATTTTAGATAGGGGTAACTTTAAAGGAATAAACGTCTGGACAAATGAACTCTGATTTCAACGAAACAAATTTCATTGGATCCGTAAGGAAAAGTACAAGTAGAATTTCAAAGTTTCAAGTTGACTGGATTTATTTTGTGATCATGGGAAATTTAAATGCGTGATGTTAGCCTATGATTTATAAAGGACTTTTTACAAATGAGTCCAAAATTCGATGAAACCTGTCCTATCGGGTCCGAAATATTTTTTTTATGCTTGGATTAGGAGTTTCATTTTGTTCGGAGGTCGTATGTAGGTATAATAGCTTGTTACTTCATAGCAAAGCTTTATTTAATATTATTTTATTTGTTGGCTTCACATATATATACCCTAAATAAAGTAACCCTAATTTCCCCATCGTCAAACAAATTCGCGGTCAACCTGAAATAAAATTTCTGCCGCCAGGAAAAAACGAATGAACACTATTGATCAATCACCTTTCCATTAAACCTCTTAATCCAATGATAATTACCAGCAACTCATAACTGGAAAGTGTTCACCACCACGAGGTCTTGAAGTCGACCGGAGGTGATCGTTTTTAAGGTATTAGGATGGCCAGAATTTCATGTAGAAGGTCACGTGGTTTGGGGAATATTACTGGCGAAGGTAAGGCTCTGACGGGGTGCTACTCGGCAAAGTTAAGGCGCGTCTGTTGGTGATCTCCAATCAAGGTCTATGGGTCGGAGCATACCTCGGCGATGGGTTGTTCAAGTCAAACGAAGTGGAGCGGCATGGTTTCAAAACAAAAGAGATATGAGGGAAGGAAACAAACATTGGATTACCTTTTTAACATGGATTTAATGTTGTGTGGATTATTGCGTTGAGGATGGAGCAGATGTCTGAATACTGGATCAAAGCAAAAGGGACAGTCATGGAAAGGAATATGAGCTAGGCAAAATTTTGAGGAAATAGTAGGCTCGTTAGTTTCAATCCAGAAGGCGGTTTGTAATTTAATCCTAACCAAAGCAATTACTTTTATAATAACTGGTTAAAATATTAAATTAATAGTTAGGTTAATCAGGTCATTCATAAGGCTGTATAAAAGTTAGGCGTATATAAAATGAACAATAAGAGATAAAAAAGGGAACAATCTGTTAATTGGCAGACCTTATTTAAACTAATCTATATACTTAATTTTAATTAAGTAATGATTAAGAATTTGTGGATTAATCAATTAAATATTGTATAATTAATAGTTAGTGAGATCTAGGTGTTTAAAATGAACAATACAGACAGGATGAATCAGCCAGATGGGTTAAAACTATTAATTAGAGTTAAATTTAAATTGGGTTAAGGAAATTAATAGTTTAATTAAATCATATTGGTTATAAAATCAATAACTTTTCCATATATTAACAGAACTGGACGATTCAAGATACATTGGAGCCGTATCAACGAGATTTATGCCATGGAACAATATTGGACAGAATAGGAATCAACTGGATTTTTCAGTTAAATTAAATGCTGATTTAATTTAACTAAAACGAGCTGTATAAACAACGAATCAACTCAAGGTGAGTTAAACTCACTCAGTTCTTCCCACTTATATTTTATATAAGTCGGATTTTTATTTTGTTTGCTATGGTTACTTGTTTGTTAATTATATCTATTCATATATTGATTGAACCGATGAAATTAAACATCGTTAAATTTCAGTGAAACCCAAATCGTTATTCTAATGATTGGAACCAATGATGTAACTTATCGTGTTGGTCACGTTTATATTATAAACGTGTTAAATTTTTTGAATTGTTTGTTAATGTTAAGCAAATTGGTTGATGTTAAATAGACGTTATTTACTGTTATAAAAATAATCAATTAAATTGAATGAATTTTTGTGAGACAATCTACTTTAATGCAGGGAATAACAAGTTGGAGGGATCCAACGGGATTCCCCAAATATATTTAATGATATTTATTTTTGTATTATCATTATATGAACTGTTCTGATGGGATGATTGATTTGGTTGTTGACCGTTAACCTGAAATTCAACATTTGTTTTGTTTAAACCAATGTGTAATACTGGTTGAGTAATTGGCAGTATATGGCCTATAAATCAATCGCTTTTTAAGTACTGATTTACCGTCAGGTAAATACACAGAAATGAGGTTATAAAATTTATTTTATAACTGAAGATAGATTTTGAAGTATATTATTATTTTGAATAAAAGTTATTAAAAGAAAATAAATATTTATTATTTATTATTTAAATTTATAATTAGTTAAGATCTTATAAAGTAAATTCTGATGTTAATCAGATTTATAAGCAAGAGAGTATAAAATTAACCAAATGGTTAAGATTTGAATAATTGGTTTTAAGAAACAATTAAATGGAATTATTTAAATTGATTATATTAATTAATTTAAAGTAAGGACTATAATTGGAATCGATTAACGAGATAATCGTATTTGAGTCGATTAAGTCAACTGTTTAACTGGGGTTGATTATTAAATTAATTTGTTTTGAATTAATCTAATCAAACAGCTTAATGAATATTTTCTTTAATAGGATTTTAAAAAGAAATTTACTATTTATCGTAGTTAACAAAAGAAGTTACCACTGCTACTATATTTAATGATTGAAGTAAATTTTTATTTTACTTAATAATAATTTAGGAGATTACTTTTTTAGTGGAAATTAATTTAAAAAGTGATCGAAGTTGAAATGAATCTAATCGAAATGCGAAAGGAGCTTATGAACGACTTTCATATTAAAACCTAGTTTTTGTAGTGAAGTTATAAAAGAGATTTTTAAGCGAATACAATAGCTCAAATTAAATATTTACTGAATATTTGAAGATAGAAAAAGGAAATTGAGAAATTGGAAAATGGTATGAAATGGATAAGGGAGATTTACTCCGAGATTCGGAATGTGATATTCCAAAGTTCGAAATGTTAAGCAGAGTTGAAATTATTCTGAAGTTCGGAATGTTATGTTCCGAATTCGGAATGTTAATCAAAGGCGAGAGTATAAGCTAAGTAAAAGTTTTGGAAGTGACAACGAATATAAGTTGTCGTAAATGATTTACAAACGATTTTGTAAATAGAATTTAAGAATTTAGAAATGTAATCGAAATATTAGTTGTCGATAATAATTTACAAATGGGATTTTAAATGAAGTACGAGTTTTGAAGAATGAATTTGTAACAATTGTTACAAACAATAAATTGAACTATTTGATTTATAAACCGAAGATCTTTAAAAAGATCGCTATGTGATTTTAGATAATGCATAAGTTGTCGGAATGATTTGAAAAGGGTATAATAAAAGAAACAAGAAAATTTTTAAATGAAGTCTGTAACGTTTGTTATAGATAATAAGTTGAATTGTTTTGATAAAAACAAATATAAGGATTCATAGGAGATGTCAATTACAAGAATTGTAAATGATAAATGTAAGATTATAAAGATATTTCTATAAGATTTGTAAAGATATTTATATTAGATTTGTTAAAGACAATTATATATGATTTAAAAGAAAAAGTGGTATTGTTGTTGCAAACAAGTTGAAGAATGTTTATTAAGCGATGTTGAAGAAAATTTATAAAGGATTCTATTTATAACAGAATCGAAGCTCGAGTATAACATTATAAAGGATTATTAAAGATTAATAGAGAAGTATAACAATGTTTTACTTAAAAATAAACGTTGTTGAAATTTAAATAAGCTTTTCAAAGGAAAACATGTGGTTAATAAACTTCTATCTTTTCTAAAGATACAAATGTTGTTTATCAAGGTCCGAGAGGTATATAAAACACCTCAACTTAAATGACTTCACGATTGTCCAAGAACGGTATTAGTTTATAACCGAGAGAAATTAAGGGAAACATAAGTTATTTTCCGTAAATAATATTAAAAGGTCTATTCGTAAAAGTTTATAAGTGAGTGAAATGATTTTTAAGAATATTCTTATTTATAATAAGAAGTAAAAGATAAATTCTCAATATTGGAAGTTTTAAAGAACATAATTAATAGATGTTTAATTAACGAGGCCAAGTAATGCTAAGTACTGAATCGATGAACTCATTTATTCTCATAATTATTTATTTGGTAGTTAAATAACCGACTATTAAATCTGACTTATACGATTGTTGGTACGGAAAGAAGAGGATCGAAATTATATTCGAAAACCATTCCGACCAGCAAATACATGGAGGATGGTAATTGAAGATAGAGCACTAAAGACCGTGGATCTTCATAAACAGAAGAACTACTTGTTGAATTTCTCTGGTTTAGCAGCCAAAGATATTTCGGTAGTGATTGTGTCGTAAGTGAAATATTCAGATTGCAAGGACTATTCGTTACTGATCCTTGCGGTGATACCTATATGGCATGTAGTAGGAGGGTACCTTCGGTTCATCATGTTCCTGGATGACTTGTATAGACGAAAGTCTGACAGAGTATTTCATAAAAACCACGTACATTGATTTTTACAAATATACCGAGTCGGTGGCAAAGAGGGGAATTTCTTTTACACCCAGAATATATTTGTGGACTTTTATTAGTGATTTGATGGATCTGACGATGTGGTATTCAAATTGAATGGTAGCCAAATGTTGTAAATGTATTTATGACCTAGAGCCTCATCAACTAGGAAATGGAAAAAATCGGGTAGGTCGCATGGCTATGTGGGTCGCTCCAATTATGGCGTACTGTCACCATCTAGAGAATATTCATATTTGTTCTTCTTTTCGCTTCTGTATTTGCCGGGAACGGTTATTAGTACAACTGTAGGTGACAATATATTCGGTACATTCAAGTGACTGAATGGCCGCTCATGTTTAGCCTGAGTTGCAAGATGTTTTTGTTGAACTCGGTGTATTCATCTCTAGAGATACACTGTCGGAAAGGTGGTTAACTATACCTTGCCATGGAAATCCATTCTCCGATAAGTATTCGCGGTTTTGATTGTATACTATGTATATAGAGCATGAGATGCAAGCATTCTGCTAGATTGATATTTATTTGTATTTAGACACTATTATAATATCAAAAAAGATATTGATTTCAAAAATGTTTTGGGTTATCATAAGGTAAAAACCGTCCGTATTTATGTGTGGATTTGGTCTTACGATTATCCTTTTCTTTCTAAAAGATTTTGATTTTAAAATCAAGTTGTGTGGTACATTTAAACTTAGTGTGTTTCTCTCACTTTGGTTCACCAAACTGATCTGATGTTTGTAATACTCGGGTTAGACCGAGTTTTAACAAGTTCAGGTTATCAGATGTTGCAAAGTCTAGGGACGAGCTGGAAGGTGTTCAGATGTAAGATATCTAGTATTTATTCCGATGTGTGTTGTATATGAGATATTATTATAACTGTCCATGGGTGTTGATGTGCTCTAATTTTGTAAGTATTTTTAAAGCTCTTGGTAAAAATTTATTTCTATATTATATTTTGTTCCGCTGCGATGCAAGACTCTGTGTTGTATCGTTCTTCTTCTTCTTCTATTCTAATATTTCTTTCTTTCTATCTCACCCTCTAATTTATTCTAATAACTATCTGTGTTTTCGTTACTTGGGTTCTGGCAAGTGATACAGGTTTATGTATTATTGTCGGAATTCGGCCGTCGAATTCCCGTAGGTCTTTATAGTGGTATCAGAGCTATTGGTTTTGGTAATAACCTTGGCTCTGTGGCGTAAATTGATAGAGATGTGGTTATTAATATCATAGATTGAGTTTGAGTGTAAACACATGAGAGCTTATTTATAAATTTTATATACAAATGTTTTGTATTGTGTTATTTGATCGGTTCAAGTGATGAGAAGCATTAAACTGGTAATGGATACAATAATGTTTTGTAAAAAGGGAAAATGAAATAATTTTATCCAAATTATACTTTGTATAGAAAGGAAATAATTTTATCAAATTATTGAGATATTGATGTGTTTGGTTGATCTGAATGATATTCAAAATTGGATTAAAAATTTGAATTGGAACATAACTTGGTTAAGTGAAATTAAATTAAGAAATGATTTTGAAATTATATAAAGTGGAATTGAATTTGGAAATTTAATGAATAATAATTAAATAGAAATCTATCGGATATTAATCGATTAATATTAAAATATGTTAAACCAATGTAAATATTAATCTTGAATGTAAATTCAATTTATTGATTGAATTGGTTGTGTATTGGTTGTTGATTATTTGATAGACTGCTAAATAAAATAAATCAATGATTTAACATAAAAGTTGAATGAATTAAAGCTAAGAAAATGAATTCCATATATATAAATTGGAATGAAACCGCATATGAATTAAAATTGGGTGATATAACCTTGTATCATATAAACTAAATTGATAATTCAGGTTTAACTGTTGGAATTTGGGAAGTTATGCTTGTTAATAAATGAAATGCTATTTGGAGTTTTATGTATTTGTGACTTACATGTTGAAATGAGTTATGTACAGGTAAAATAAATCAACGATATAACCTTGTATCGTGTGGGTCAATGTACATATATTATTCGTTTCTACGATATTACAGATGTCATTACGTACGGGGGAGACCAAAACAACCCGAATTCCTACAAACAGATTTTTTTTCAAAATTCCGGTCTATCGAAACTCAGATTGGTTTGCTCTAGTATCTTGCAGAAAAGACAGAGAAATAAAACATGTCAGAGCTCAGAAATTGTCTCACAGTGGAATGGATAAAATATAATATAATCAAAACATAACCTTACCGTATTAATAATACTGCCTAACCAGTATCCAAAGCAATCTTGTCTCTGCCAAAGATTTATCCTGCGAGTGTGTTATGAGGAGGGGGTCAGAACACAAGTTCTGGTGACTGAATTTAAATTATACACTTTGGATAACACTAGACATACCATTTCATCATATTTTCTTATTTATTAGGTTACTTCGGTTAACAACACTCAAGGCTTACACACACGTCATATCCATTTAGTTCCCAGTGGATTAACCTAATACAGTATATATGTAGCTACACCCAATATTAAGGTACACCCCCATGTTACCAGACTCGCACGGTCTCCACCGTAACACCATCAAAATATATGCAGTCCCTCATCCTACGCCGCAGTGACGTAAGGATCTATATAAAACAATGTTACGTCCCATATATATCTATCAATACTATGCTACGTAAGTGCAAGGACAACCATCTTTGATCGAATCAAATTCCATACTAGAGTAATGCCCTCGAGTCTACGATATACCACCCAGAGCCGTCATGCATGTATCTAGACAGTCCCACATACATATCATCAATTGTAGTTCGATGCCATAACCGCACGTCCTCTAGTGTGCACCGAGTCCCGTGGCAGGGTGATACAAGAAACACAAAACTCGTTCGGGAGCTTTTCCATATCTGTAAAGGCCCGTCTTTTAAGAGCCTCTATATACAGATATACCTAGGGTCTATTTTCAGGGTGGCTATGGCCCCACCTCGGCCCCTCCCTCAACTAGTAATGACTACAAGAACTAAACGGCTGCCCCTAAGAAAAACAATCTAAACATCCATTTGGCGTCTTCCCCCAACCACTGTACCCCGATAGTGTAAGGTGAATGGTTTATATTGGTTTTAGCTCCGGTCTTTACGCATCCCACTGGCTGCCGATGATGGGTATCTGACGATCTACTATCCTTGTTGGTCGTGACCCTTCCTCTACGAGCACACCCACCTAGTTGTTACGTGCAGACCCAACCTCTGCGAGCACAGCCTAAACATCAGCCACCGCACAGAGGACTATTAAGTGCACCTTACGTATCTCAGGAAGCCGCATGCTTCCCCTTACAGTCCTTCAGAGCTGATAGAATAATCAGATGAATTTGCCTCCCCTCGTTCCTTTTACCACCGCGATGATCTACCCTGTTGGCTTATTTACCCTCAAACGTGCGGACTGGTCCAAGCGCCTCACTTTAATATGTTGTTAGACCCTATGTCTAAACATTCTTTAACGCGCTTGCCTTACCTCTCCAGGTTTCCATTTAACATGGTTATTCTCATTCATATTGAATTCTTACTCAAGTTACCAAGTTCCTCTTGCTTAATAATTTCGGTTATATAACTTAACCCAATTAAGTTTATTAATAAGCCCACAACATGTTATTCTCTAGATTATGGCCCAAGGTCTGTAATCCACAACCCCTTCTATATTCTTGTTTGATTTCATCATTACAATAGCATGCTCTACTTAATATCAAATTTAGTATATCTCAATTCGCATGTTTTCTTGTTTAACATGTCAGTCATTACTTATGATTAAATATAATTTATTTCATAAGTTTTCCTCATTCTTTCTCATTTAATCATATTCCCTTTTTACACTGTTACTACAACCTATCGTTGTTTACTTATTAACTTAGTTCTCTTAACTAATGCCCATTAATAAGATTCTCTACCCATTTATTATAACCTTATATTATAATTTCCTCTTGTCCTTAGGACAAGCCCAAACATGTTATTCTTATCAGCGGGTTTCAGACTTCCAAGCTTACAGATTTCTTAATTTATAATTAAGTACAACTTCTTATATTTCATATATTTTCCCCCTTTTCTCAATTGGCTTTTCCCCATTTACTGATTACGTGATTTACAATTAAGTGTCCCTTATCTTATTTCACCAGTTATCCCATTTCCTTACTAGTTTATTATAACCTAAGTTATAATCTTCACTTATCCCTAGGACAAGTCTACCTATTATACAACATTCTCATTAATGTTAATTTTTATAATAGGTGATTATCATTCCCCACTTTAACCATTTTCTTCTATTGTTGTATTCTAGTATTCTTCATTCACTGTAATATATGTTCCTTATTTTAATTAAGGAAAACACTTCATGCACCTTATCAGTTTCATGTATAGAAGGAATCAGTGATTTATTTTCATAACGTATTCCCATCTAAATCCGTGGCGGCAAGTAATTTCTTTCCTTTTTCTTACTTTATTCACTATGGATTACTTGCAACCACGTTCTCAAAAATAGGCCATTTAGGGAAATACATCACTTTTCCTTTACATCACACTAACTCAGTCCATTACATCCCTTCCTTTCTTATTTTCTGAGTTAGACATTTAATTACCATCATTGCCATTTATTCATATCTTGTTATATATATATATATGCACTAGACCTTTCACATTAAGCCTACACTTATGGACGCAGGATTTTCCGGGTGGGTCCGGGCAGACTACTACCACAAGTTGACTTAACCTCGTGTCTTAGCACCATTGCATGTTTTAATTATGCACTTAGACCCCTCATATTAGTTTTACCACTTGTGAATGCTGGATATGCCGAGCGGTTCCAGGCAAACTTTCTATCACAAGTGCAATCTAACCTCGTGTCTAAGAGCGTTACAGTGTCAAATTACATTGAATCTAGGCATGTTCGTTCTTTAACAATTATTCCTACTCAGGTGAATTTTAGGCATATTGTTCTTTTTCATATGTTTACTGTAATCCAATTTACATGTCGCCAAATTATGCCTATATTTTGTTGCATGTCCTTTTTAACATGTGTTTAATTCTATTTTGACATGTAAACATTCAATCGGGTAACTATTCAAATACAACAAGTTAAACATGTCTTTTACTCAATAATATGCCACAAGTGAATCATATAATTATAGTAACAGTAGCCATTGCTCATATTCTAACAAGTTTATTCAACATGTAATCATTCCAACACATTAACTGATTCAACGTATGAATTATTCATATTAACATCTCAACTTGTTATTACAATAATTTCTAATTAATCTGGCAATTTCAGAATTAATAAAAAGGGGATTGCTAAACGATAATTATTATCTAATGGTTATAGCTTAAACCCACCCACCTCGTAAGCATTCCAAATCCTGGATCTGGTCCAGATCTATCATTCCATGATTTTTCCCCCTAATTTGATTCAGAACCTAACAACCATGGATTCATAACTTTTTACTAAAAGAAAGAAATAAAAAGAAGAAAGAGAAGAAAATTGAAAATAGACCAGATCTAGGAATTACCTCACTTCGATAAGAGATCTAAAATTAATGTAAATTCGCTGAGATAGAAGAAGGCTTGTAGATCTCTAAACTCTAACTGATTAGCTCTGGTTGATTATTGTAGAAGAAACGGTTTGATTCGGTCTGGGCAGAGACAGCATCTAGTTCTCTATTGATTTTGGTGTGGAGAAATAAGAGAAATGGGGGCTTGTTTATAGCCTAAAGCCAACAAACCAAGTCAGAAATCCGTCCACGTGCAGAAAAACTGATCTGCCCATATCTGCGACAGGGGGGTCGACCCCCCTTGAGGGGGCGACACCCCGTTGAGGGGTCGACCCAGGGGCCCTCCTATGGGGTCGACTCCCCAGGGCGGGATTTTTCCCACTCACGTAAATTCGATTTCTGACTGAAAGTTTGATTTCTGAATTTACTATATATATATATATATATATATATATATCTTGCGCGTATACAAACTTCAAACCTTAATAACTTCTTCATACGATGTCCGATTTACGCTAACCAGGTGTCTATTTTTACCAGAATTCCAAGATGAACGCAATGGTGCAGTCCGTTTCCCTTAATTCTGAATATTTAACTAAGTCATCCTTATTTTATTATCTTGAGTTTAAAATGCGGGGTGTTACATTCTCCCGCCCTTAGGAAATTTCGTCCCCGAAATTTGATAAGAATAAAAATCAATTAACCCCTCGCATAATATACATCCATCATGTGTGCATCCAATATTTGCAAACATTTAGCACTAGTGCAAAGTGAAGTTCAACATAATAATACATGTATGCCTAAGCGGTACTTCCTATGTGTATGCAAAATTTTCAAAAATCCTTTTTAAAATATGATGCTCATATCCTAAATATACTGGCAGTTCTACATAAATGCAATATTTTGCAAATCTTTTCCACACTCTTACTGAGTAAGAACATTGTTCATCCAACTGTTGCTTCCATAATCCTACCAACCAACTTTATTTTTTGAATTTCAGAAAAATCTAATTTTCTAAATTCGATTTCCTATGTTACAAAAAAGTGGAAAACTTCACGTCTTCCGTTTTTCTTTTTCAACCTTTTTCTAACCGTACTTGGATTTTATGAAACTATTTATAAAGATTCTCCTATTTTCCTATCCAAGCACAACCCACATAAGAAAATTTTCTTTTGTTACTGATTCTCATTTCATCTTATCTTGGAATTTTTTTTATATTTATCTATCTTTTCTTATAACTTATCATGTTTGTTGCTTTACCGAATTTTCTGTTTCCTTTTTAGTTGTACCATTTCTCTTTTCTTAGCTTATTTAATCATCTGATCTTAGTTTAAATTTAAATAAGCTTCTAGTCTTTCAACTAAAACAGGAGAACAGACACCCTACACAGCTACTACTAAGGGCCAAGAATCTCGGAACTATGTCCCCCTCAGACAGAAAAGTCCAAACTATTGGATCCACAACAGGTTTAGGTGTTACCCTAACTACCCAACAAGAACAAAATAACGGAACGATCCCAACAAAATGCAGCAATGGGTTTTTACCCCTAACAGGAAAATTAGCAACAGGATCTAAACACTTACTTGCCCTTTTTACTATCTAGTAGTCACCACTAGTCCTAACTGTGTACCAACAATTATTTCAAGCAACACCCTAGGCTTTTCAATGCTTACGCATTCTACGGGAACTTACTATTACTCCAAGATAATTCTCGCTATCTGCTTTATAGCCTCAAAACTTTTCCCGTCTTCCCTAGGAACTAATCCTTACACACTCCACACTTTTAAAACACAGTTTGGCCTTTTTTTCAAATCACAAAAACTGGAGTAGACGAGGACAACTATTTCTCAATCGGGTTTACGGCTCATCCTTGCCTATAAGGTCTGCTCAGTCTCTTACTACAAGGTGCAACCATCTACTCTATTCTTAATTTCTACAACTTATTTTGTCCACCCAACAAAATTATCTTGTTAAAATAATTTATCAAAAAGGGTTGTCATATGAATAGAGATTTCAAAAACTTTCTTTATTAAAAATTCTTGTATGAAATATAACAAGAAAACTAGCGAGCTGTACATGCTCTATAATATGCACCATCTACTGAGAGAAATTTACTTTAGACAAAGTTTTTGCAAGAAATCACAATTTACAAAATATATCCCAATTTACTTTAAAACTCGGTACGTATACATTACATATTTAAAACTATAACTTTTAAGATTAAAACTTTAAAACACCATAAACCATTTTCCCAAAACTTTTACAATTTCAAGTTCTTAAAAGTTAACAATAGGGTTAGACTCAAAGCGGGTTTCAAATTTTTTCTAGGCTTTCCTAGACACTCCCACAAAGTAAATTCTCTCAACTATATATATATATATATATATATATTCATAATCCATTTTTCTCTTTTTAACCTTTTCCAATCAATAAAGATTTCAACCCCACTAACCCAAAATAATAATCATATGGATTCCCTTTCCTTCCATACAAAGTAATTGTACACTCTCTACCCAAATTACCTAAGGGTCTCAAGTTTCCATATTCATTCCTTTAGTGTACAAAACAAACATCCCATTTCCTACCATGTTATACTCTTTCTATTTAGTGGGTTCCTCTATGGATCTAGGTATATATATATATATATATACACATATATATATAAATACAAATACGCTCACTCACTATTTATATAGGAATCCTAAACCTAAGCTCTGATACCAGATGTAACAACCCAAATTCCTACAGACCAATTTTTTTTCAAAATTCCAGTCTATCGAAACTCGAATTGGTTTGCTCTGGTATCCTACAGAAAAGACAGAGACATAAAACATGTCAGAGCTCAGAAATTATCTCATAGCGGAATGGATAAAATATAGTATAATCAAAACATAGCCTTACCGTATTAATAATACTGCCTAACCAGTATCCAAAGCTATCATGTCTCTGCCACAGATCTATCCTGCGAGTATGTTATGAGGAGGGGGTCAGAACACAAGTTCTGGGGATTGGATTTAAATTATACACTTTGGATAACACTACATATACCATTCAATCGTATTTTCTTATTTATTAGCTTACTTAAGTTAACAGCACTCAAGGCTTACACACACGTCATACCCATTTACTTCCTAGTGGATTAACCTAATATAGCATATATGTAGCTACCCCCAATATTAAGGTACACCCCATGGTACCACATTCGCACGGTCTCCACCGTAGCACCATCAAAATATACGTAGTCCCTCATCCTACGACGTAGTGACGTACGGATCTATATATAACAATGTTACGTTCCACATATATTTATAACTACTATGATATGTAAGCGTACGGACTGCCATCTTCGATCGAATCAGATTCCATACTAGAGTAATGCCCTCGAGCCTACGATACACCACCCAGAGCCGTCATGCATGTATCTAGACTGTCCCATATACGTATCGTCAATTGTAACTCGATGCCATAACTGGACGTCCTCTAATGTGCACCAAGTCCCATGGCACGGTGATACAAGAAACACGGAACTCATTCGGGAGCTTTTCCAAATCTGTACAGGCCCGTCTTTTAAGAGCCTCTATATACAGGTATACCTAGGTCTCTTTTCACAGTGGCTATGGCCCTCCACGGCCCCTCCCTCAACTAGTAAAGACTACAAGAGCTGAACGACTTCCCCTAAGAAAGACAATCTAAACATCCATTTGGCGTATTCCCTCAACCACCGTACCCCGATAGTGAAAGGTGAATGATCTATTGGTTTTAGCTCTAGTCTTTTCGAATCCCACTGGCTGCCGATAATGGGTATCCAATGATTTACTATCCTTGCTGGCCGTGACCCTTCGCCTCCCCGTTGAGGCGACTGTCGAATCACCCTAGTGTCACCGCGTCACAGCATTCTGACTGCATAGCTACTTCTGTAATCAAGGTCCACCCACCTAGTTGTTACGCGCAAACCCAGCCACTGCGAGCACGGCCTAAACATTTGCCACTGCACAGAGGACTATTAGGAGCACCTTACGTATCTCAGGAAGCCGCATGCATCCCCTTCTAGTGCTACGAAGACGACAGAATAATCAGATAAATGAGTGCTCCCCTCATGCCTTTTAACATCGCGATGATATACCCCGTTGGGTTATTCACCCTCGAACGTGCGAACTGGTCCAAGCACCTCACTTTAATATGTTGTTAGACCCTATGTCTAAACATTCTTATGCGCTTGCCTTACCTCATCAGGTTTCCATTTAACTTGGTTATTCTCATATATATTGAATTCTTACTCAAGTTACCAAGTTCCTCTTGCTTATTAATTCCAGTTATATAACTTAAACCAATTAAGTTTATTAATATGCCCACAACATGTTATTCTCTAGATTATGGCCTAAGGTCTGTAATCCACAATCACTTTTATATTCTTCTTTGATTTCATCATTACAATAACATGTTATACTTAATATGTAATTAAGTATATCTCAATTCACATGTTTTCTTGTTTAACATGTCAGTCATTATTTATGATTCAATATAACTTATTTCATAAGTTTTCCTCATTCTTTCTCATTTAATCATAATTCCCTTTTTACATTGTTACTACAACCTATCCTTCTTTACTTCTTAACTTAGTTCTCTTAACTAAGGCCCATTAATAAGTTTCTCTACCCATTTATTATAACCTTATGTTATAATTTCCTCTTGTCGTTAGGACAAGCCCAAACATGTTATTCTTATCAACGGGTTTCAGACTTCCAAGCTTACAGATTTCTTAACTTATAATTAAGTACAACTTCTTATATTTTATATATTTTCCCCCTTTTCTCAACTGGTTCCCGGCTTTTCCTCATTTACTAATTACTTAATTTAAAATTAAGTGTCCCTTATCTTATTTCACCAGTTATCCCATTTCCTTACTAGTTTATTATAACCTAAGTTATAATCTTCACTTGTCCCTAGGACAAGTCTACTTATTATACAACATTCTCATTATTGTTAATTATTTATAATAGGTGATTGTCATTCCTCATTTAGACCATTTTCTTCTACTGTTATATTCCAGTATTCTTCATTAACTGTAATATATGTTCCTTATTTCAATTAAGTAAAACACTTCATGCACCTTATCAGTTTGATGTATAGAAGGAATCGGTGATTTATTTTCATAACGTATTCCCATCTAAATCCGTGGTGGCAAGTAATTTCTTTCCTTTTTCTTACTTTATTCATTGTAGCTTACTTGCTACCACGTTCTCATAAATGGGTCATTTAAGGGAAATACATCACTTTTCCTTTGCATCACGCCAACTCAGTCCATTACATCTCTTCTTTTCTTATTTTCTAAGTTAGACATTTAATTACCATCATTTCCATTTATTCATATCTTGTTATATACATATATGTATATGTATATATATGCACTAGACCTCTCACATTAAGCCTACACTTGTGGAGCTGGATTTGTCGGGCGGGTTCGAGCAGACTTCTACCACAAGTTGACTTGACCTCGTGTCTTAACACCTTGCATGTTTTAATTATGGACTTAGACCCCTCACATTAGATTTACCACTTGTGTATGCTAGAAATGCCGGGCGGTTTCGGGTAGACTTCTATCACAAGTGCAATCTAACCTCGTGTCTAAGAGCGTTATAGTGTCAAATTACTGTGAATTTAGGCATGTTCGTTCTTTAACAATTATTCCTATTCAGGTGAATTTTAAGCATATTGTTCTTTTTCATATGTTTATTGTAATCAAATTTACATGTCACCAAATTATGCCTATATTTTGTCGCATGTCCTTTTTAACATGTGTTTAATTCTATTTTGACATGTAAACATTCAATCGGGTAATTATTCATATCCAACAAGTTAAACATGTCATTTACTCAATAATATGCCACAAGTGAATCATATAATTATAACAACAATAGTCATTGCCCATATTCTAATAAGTTTATTCAACATGTAATCATTCCAACAATTTAACTGACTCAACGTACGAATTATTCACATTAACATCTCAACTTGTTATAACAATAATTTATAATAAATCTGGCAATTTCTCAATTAATAAAAAGGGAATGCTAAACGATAACATATTATTATCTAAAGGCTATAGCTTAAACCCAATCACCTCGTAAGCTTTCCAAATCCTGGATCTGGTCCAGATCTATCATTCCATGGTTTTTTCCCCTAATTTGATTCAGAGCCTAACAACCATGGATTCATTACTTTTTACTAAAAGAAAGGAAGAAAAAGAAGAAAGAGAAGAGAATTTAAAATAGACCTGATCTGGGAATTACCTCACTTCGATAAGAGATCTAAAATTAACATAGATTCGCTGAGATAGAAGAAGGCTTGCAGATCTCTAAACTCTAACTGATTGGCCCTTGTTGATTATTGAAGAAAAAACGGTATAATTTAGTCTGGGCAGAGGCAGCATCTGGTTCTCCATTGATTTTGGTGTGGAGAAACAAGAGAAATGGGGGCTTATTTATAGCCTAGAACAACCGAACCAAGTCATAAATCCGTCCATGTGTAGAAAAACCGATCTGCCCAGATCTGCGACAGAGCGGTTGACCCCCCTTAAGGGGTCGACCCATGGGTCAACACCCCCCTTGAGGGGTCGACTCATGGGTCAACACCCATCCTATGGGGTCAACTCCCCAGGGTGGAATTTTTCCCACTCACGGAAATTCGATTTTTGAACTGAAAATTTGATTTCTGAATTGATTATATGTATATATATAAAATTCTCTTGCGCGTATACAAACTTCAAACATTAATAACTTCTTCATACAGTGTCTGATTTACACAAACCAAGTGTTTATTTTGACCAGAATTCCGAGACGAACGCAATGGTGCAGTCTGTTTCTCTTAATTGTGAATATTTAATTGAGTTATCCTTATTTTATTATCTTGAGTTAAAAATGCGGGGTGTTAAAGAGTCTCTGCCAAATTTTCTGGGAGTTTAAGGTGTTAGATTTTTCTTGATATTTTTAAAAAATTTATTAACAATAATGAAGTGGTTTCCGATTTAAAATAAATTGGATTTTGAAAATCTACAGGTTTATGACATTTTTCTTACCTTAGTAATTTTGAGGATGAAATTCTTTTAAGAAAGGAAGAATGTAATGTTTCGTATTTCTGGTAGTCAGATAGTTAATTTAATTTATTATTTTAAATAGTATATTTGGAATATTAATGGATTTTTATATTTAATTCGTTTATAAAAACTAAGTTTGAGCGTTTTATTTATCTATAATTATAAACGAGCTCCAAATGGCGCGATAGTTCGTAATATTGAGTTTCGAACTTCAACTGAATATATATGATCCATTTTAAGTCGGATTTCTATGAAACTAGAAACTTTGAATCTTGTTGATTATAATTTTCATATGAAAGATAAAAATTGTGATTTCATGTTAAAGATTATTAATTATGTCCAAATCAAATTTTAAAATAGTCTCTATGGAAATCGTTATTAAAAATATAACGTTTATTGAATAAATTTAAAAGGGTTTTAATATAATTTGAATACCGTTTTAACTCGGGATGTTGATATTAAGTTGTATAATTTATATTTGAAGCTATATGATAATTTTATTTGGATATTCATGATAATAATAATTTATTACTGTTTTATTTGATTATTTTGGATTTTTATAATATTTTAATCGATATTATATATAGACCTTTAAAAAAGAAGTTTTGCAAAGGGTTTCGATTTTTGACAAAATTAGTTTTATTGGAACCGTAACATTTAATTATTGTACGGTATTAAATTTCATGGCAAACCGATGTTGTATGTGACCACGACAGCCGTAAAAGCCCAATCATTTTTTATAGCGCATAATTAAATTATTTTAATTTAATAGAGGGGTATTTGTGTATAACTTGAGCAGACTATTGAATTATGCCATAAAACCAATTCCGTTGAGTTCGTATCGAAGTTTAGAGTCAGAATAGACAAGTCGTTTGTTATTTTTGGACATCGGGTATTTTAGTGTCAAAAATAGCGTTGTTTGGCGTATAAAAATAGCGTACTGGGGATCAGTCTTGGAATGCGATGAAACTTGTGCCGTTGGATTTGTGTTAATTAATTATTATAAGATTTCAATTTTTGTGTCAATCGGACTTTCCATTTGATCATGGCAACGATAAAAGCGTTAATCATTTATATCATTTTAACCATTTTAGATCGGGATAACTTTAACGGAATAAATGACTAACCAAACGAACTCCGATCTTAACAAAACAAATTTCATTGGATCCATAAGGAAAATGACAAGTACAATTTCAAATTTTCAAGTTGATTGGATTTATTTTGTGATCGTGGGAAATTTAAACACATGATTTTTAGCTTGTGATTTATAAACAAATTTTTACAAACGACCTCGGAATTCGACGAAACCTATCTCATCGCGTCCAAAATATTTTTTATGCTAGGATTAGTATATTCTTTTTGATCGGAGGTCGTATGTGGGTATAATAGCTTTTTAACTTGTGGCGAAGCTCTGTTTAATATATTTTTGTTGGCTTCCCATATATATACCCCTAAATAAAGCAACCCTAATTTCCCCATCATCAAACAAATTCGCGGTCAACCTGAAGCATAAAATTTCTGCCGCCAAGAAAAAATGAATGAACAGTATTGATCCAATCTCCTTTCCATTAAACCTCTTAATTGTAAAAACCCGGAAAATACGGGCCAATTTAAAATTTTTAAATTGGTCATTTCAAAGGAATTTGAACAATTGAAATAGAATATGTCCATAAAATAGTGAATTAGAAATAATGAGTCAGTTTGAAAATTTGAATTCAAACTTTAACTGACTGTGCAGGGTGGAGGATATAACGGATTTTAGTGAAACCAAAAATATTTAAATCTGTTTATCAATACCACTCTAACGAATCTGAAAAATCGAAGTTTCATAACGGGAATCAAAAGTTATGGCAGAATGAATTTTCAGAAAGGTCGCTATATAGAATATATAGCCCTGGAAAATTGATATTTTGCAAAAGACCTCGGAATTCGGCGAAACCACTTTTGTTGGGTCCGGAATGTCAAACTATTGCTAAGTTTCAAATTTCATAATTTTTGAAGCTAGTATGTGAGCGTGGCAAAAGAAAATGCGTTTGGTCAATTTCTGTTAAATTGGATCGACCAGAAAATGGCCATTTTTCAAACGATCTCAGAATTCGACGAAACTAGTTTTGCTGGGACCGTAGCGTCAAAACATAGCTAGATCTATTTTTCTAGAATTTTTCGAATCAGTTTGTGGCCCTGGCAAATTGAAATGTGTGTTCAAAGTTAAAATTAAATGTTTTATACTTTAATTTGAAGAATAACTGACTGTAACAGTCGAATTGGCCAACGAAACATATCCCATTGTGTTCGGAATGGGGGTATTTAGCTAGGGGCAACAGTCGTTGGGTTTGGATTGGAGTTCTTGTGTGAAAGGGGTATTTTTGAAATTTTAAAAATTTATAAATTAAAAGAAAATCCCTCATTGGCCCAGATGCTTTTCTCTCTCCCCGATCATCAGGCGCGCGAGACGGAAAGGAGCTCCAAACTTCTCTCTTCAATTTCTCTTTCATTTCTCGACGAAATCAAGTGAGGTTGGATCCATTTTGAAGCTCTAACCGTCCTCTTCAAATCCATATGAAGTTTGGCATTTATTGTGCAGTATTTCTCGAGTTGCGAGCTCGGGAAGATCGCCCCTTTGGAGCGCCGTCACCTCCACCAGAGTGCACCGAACTGCACCTCACCACCATGCGCACGAAGGTCTTTCGAAGCTCTTCGACGCTGTGTGAGTTGATTCTCCTATCGCGCAACGTTTTGATCAAAAGATCAAAACCTAGTTTTGAACCATCATGAAAGGTGCGTCTTTTATTACATCTGCACTTTGAAAAATCATATCTTTTTGGTGTGTTGACGAAATTCGATGAAACAGGAAACATCGGGACCGCAAGGAAGCTCTCTACCACGTAGAAGAAGTCGCGGATTTTTCTAAGTCATCTACGATTTTTAGCACTCCGAAAAACCAATGTGAGAAATTTAAATTAAATAAATTTGAATGGAAAATGTCGTGTATAAATTATCTAAGCGAAATATAAATTACACACGTGTTGTATACCTCATGTACATGCGTGGTGTAAGCTATATAAGCGAAGTATGAATTATACATGCATAGAATAATTGATATATGTGTTGAAATGCAAGTGAAATATAGCAATAATATATATATATATACTCCCCTCGTCCACAAACCATGGACATATTTATTGTTGTGAATTGGTGTGAAATATTGGATGAAAAATACGAATGGTGGAATAATTGTTTGTGGTTAATATTGTTTGGTTGTGGTTGAAAAATACCCATTGGTGATTGAAATGAATTGGAAATATTTGTGGAAATAAAAATAAAACATGCCGCCTGCGTACGAATTAGATGCATGAATCCCCATTGCCAAAAACCGCGAGGTTTTAAGGTAGAGCGAGGAGCCGTACTAGGGACGGTGCCGGTTTTAACTACCCTGCCGTTATGCTGCCGAAATTTTGAATAATCTTTATGTGTTAGAATTAATTTCATATGTTGAAATTATCTTCATGCGTTAAAATTAAAGCCATATGCTGAAATTATATCCATGTGTGGAAATGTTCATGTGTTGAAAAGTGATGTGTGAAAATTAAATTCATTTGTGAATGAATGAAGTGTTTGAAAATTAAAAATCACCTTTTTATAATATATATGAAGTATGAAAAATATTTGCCTTATATATAAATAGTTTCAACAATAAAAATTCCATCTTTCTAATATGAACAATATAAATAAAATATCCCTGTGTGTAAATGCTCATGTGTAGAGAAGTGTGTAGTGGAAAAATTCATGTGTTGAATAAAAAGATCGAACAATAAAAATTACATTTTTATTGAATTTATGAAGTGTTGAAAACATCAATTTGTCGAATAAATATTTTAAATGATAAAAATATCATTTTTATCATATATGTGATATGCTAAAGATATGCGGACGTTGAAATAAATATTTGTGAATGAAATATTATTTTTAACATGCATAGGAACTAAATAAAATAGTCATTTGTTGAAATGTATTTTAGTTCGCCAAAATTATCATCTTTGAAATGTGAAGTGTTAAAAATAGCCACTTGTTCAAATAAATATGCATGAGTTGAAATAAACGTTAATTAGCTAATGATGTGATTTTTGCCTATGCATGTAACATTAGAATGAATGGTGTTTTTAAACCAAAATAAATCAAATATGAAGTTGAATGGAAAATGATAAGTGATAAAAATTGTGTATATGTACATGCATATTTATTGAACATGTTATAGCAAAAGGGGCTAGAGAAGAGGAATAAAATTTTGTGCCCGACAAATAGGTACACATTTACTGTTTCATTTGGGTGATGATTTTATGAGCCTGTTGGCTAGCCGCTTGGCTTTTTCTTTTTCTTTTTGACATGAGACGCCCGTGTGGCTATTTGGGAATTTTCCCAGCCCCTCCCGTACAAAGGAGGTTATGGCGAAATTTTCCAAAATTTAAAGCCGTTAGTGAAATAATTGAAGTGGAAACGATATAGGAATTTTTGAATGAACTATATTTATATAAATATATAAATATAAATAAAATTAAAACGAAATGTGGCCGTGTAGTTCGTGTTTTGAAACCGTGATTTCAAATGACTAGTGCTGGAAATCCGACCATTGGATTTTCCCGGAACCGCAACCGTTGGGTTCGCCTTGGAAATATCTTTCCAACGGCACAAACTTTGTGAAGATCCGACGGTTGGATTGTCTAGAATGTTTAATTCAAATCTGAAGAAAAAAAGCGCCAGAATCGATTATATTTATATATATATATATATAACTAATTTAAATCGAATAACGACGCTTCAGTTCGTATTTTGAAATCATAACTTCAAACGATTGGTGCGGGAGATCAGACCGTCGGATTTTCCCAAAACTTAAACCGTTGGATTCGTTTTGAAATGACCTTCCTAATGATATAAAATTTCTGAAGATCCAACGGTTAGATTTTCAGATATGTGTAAATCAAATCTAGAGAAAAACAGCGCCACGGCCGCGTTATGGCCTGAAGCGTCCTTTTAATGAAATAGCTATTTTTAAAATAAATAAAAATAGCGATAAATCGTGATAAGATGTTATAAATGATATGGAATGAATATAAACTGAATTTGCTCGATTTATTTGATATTTGATGGTTGAATGTGTTTGGTGTGGAAATTACATTAAAGAACAAAATTGGTGTTGTCGAATGATTTAACCATTGAAATAAATTGATTTGAAATTCTAAATATACGTGAGTTATTTGAAAAGGCCGAGTTAATTCTCATTTCAAATGATTGACCGACGATTGAAGGTCGAAGATATGAAGACGGTGCAAGACCGATAATCTTCACGTCGAATGGAGGGGTGCTACTGATGCTCATGATAGGAGTAGCTACCTTGATGGGGTTGAAGTAGTAGCCACCCGGACGTACTTGTTGATTGTACGGATATGCGAGGTATTGAGTGCCTCCGGTTTCATTCAGACCCAGAACGGATGTATAAATGGACTGTGTGTTTGACATTGGATTTGTTCTGTGCTGATTGATCTCTATTTAATATATATCTGTTTGGCGGCGGAGAATTTATTCTCTTGCTTAACGCCCTTCTCTGAGACGTACGAGCCCAGAGGTTATATATCGATAGAAATCAGTCGCCCGGAGTGAATTGCCTGTGTGGCACGCCTAAGTGATAAATGATCAAGGCTTCTATTGAAAAGCAAGGTCTTGTGGTTGATGATCAAAGCACAGCCTGTGTGGCATAGCTTTGTGTATAACGTGAATTCGCGAGCCTCACACCCCGGGATGGACCAGAAACGGGAGAAGGATCCAGGGAGGACATGCGTTTCTTTCTAGCTAGGGTGGTATCAGTGACCTACCAGCCCTGACATTTATATACTTTTCACCTGTGTGGTTGTTGCTATTGCGAGGTGCCTCGGATATATCGGTCGATCCGGGACCGATGGAGTCATTGGGCTCATTTACGCCCCAAAGGGCGGGGAAACACAGTGTTCAGGCATTTTAATCCACATCGGTGGACCGACCCTGTGGCTCCTAAGGCTTGACTGAGTACTAGCCTGAGGCTCGGGCTAGTGAGTCTCGAATTCGGTGAGGACTATCTTTTGCCTCGGTTCATGACGGAAATCCAATTTCCAAATACGACATCGTGCGGTTTTGATTGTATATATATACATATGGCGACATGATATATGGTACCCATGCCGTCTATGATTGATAGTTATGATTGAAATTGTTTTTGAAACATATATACACTAGCAATAATATCAAGTGATTTATTTTTCTCGTATCAAGCATATTTTGGCCATTATAAGGTAAAACTCTATCATCTGGTGTGTGTTGCATTGTGTGATGGGAACTGAGTCTTATAATGGCTTCATTTTTATAAAAAGCATTGCGATGTTTAAAAGAATTATTTGTTTTAAAGCACTGGAAATCCAATGGAGTAAACCCGTTCTGCGAAAGTGGCGTGGTCCTGTGATTTGCCATATTTAATAATGTGTTGAGTAGATTTCTCATACCAGTCCCATGACTGACTCGTAATTTGTTTCACTTGCAAACTCGGGTGCCCCTTTTTCTACACGGGCAGCCTTGTATTCAGGTTTTAGCAGGCTCTTTCTGGATAGTTGGAGCTGAAGATGGATTCTATCATTTATCTCTTTTTATGTTGTTCAGCTCCTGTTGTACATATTATGTTTTCTTTTCCGCAGTAGGCATTTATGTATAGCCGAAATGTACTTTGTACTAAGTATGATCCTATATACTGTGTAACTCTGATAATGATATTTATCCAGTGTATTCTATTGTATATTATCTGATGTATTTATTTATTTCTGTTCTGTTATTATCTGTTTATGTGTTATATTCCAAAGATTACCCTTGTCACCGTCATATCGGGAATGGGGTCGTCACAAACGTCGTATCAGGGCTTTGGTTAAGCCTGGAATATAACATATGAACGAACTCGTCAGAAATAGAACCAGTAATGTTCTAGAACGAGTAACTCATTACAGATATGATCAGTAATATCCTAGTATGAGTATAACAGAATGAAATACACTTCGATAGACACATTTACATACGAGTATATGTCTCTATGTTTCAAAATCACTTTTTCTGTTGGCCTAACACTTTGTCTGCTATTTGCAGACATAGAAAATGAGTGGCAGAAGCAGAAGAAGTAATCCTATGGTTCAAAGAATTAATGAGCCAGTTGTACTCCCTCAGCCAGGATCGGATATAGAAGCTCTATTTAAATGATATCGAAATCTGGGAGGAGTACCTTTCACAGGCAATGAATCTATTATTCAAACTCAGGCTTGGATGAGTTCTGCTGAAAGAATTTTTGAAAGTTTCCAACTGAGAGATGACCATAAAAGATTAGTGGCATCTTGGGCACTCAAAGAAGAAGCTTTAATCTGGTGGGAAACAATCATTAATGATAATCCAAAAGGTGATATCACCTGGGATATGTTCAAACAACTTTTCAATAAAAAAATTATTCCTCCAGAAGTAACTGAGCGGTTATGTGATGAATTCTACTATTTGATACAAGGAGATATGAATATCCCAGAATATCATAAGAAATTCAATGAACTTTCTCATTTTGCCCCTTAACTAATACGCGATCCAAAGTGCAAGAATCTGAGATTTATTAATGGTCTTAAGAGGAAATACCAGAATAGTGTGATGGGCCATGTGAAGCTTCCTTTTTCCGAAATGATATACATGGCTTATCAATATGAACATCTTGATAGGCGAGGCCTTTTTGTTGACGAAGAGGAAGTTAGTACTAGCAGAAAAAGGAGATCTGAAACTGATAGCCCAGAGACAAGTACACAACCTGAGGCCAGTATGACGTCTGGGGCTAGAAAGAAACCTATAGTCAATCGAAAGAAGGCTAAATTTGAGAAAGTGACAGTAACAACTGCCATATGCTCTAACTGCAATAAGCAAGGACATTTGTCGATAAGTTGCAAATCTCTGAAGAAACGAATAAAGGGGCGGTATCCCAATGAGAAGTCTCATGGTTCAAGAGTATGCCATAAGTGTAACCATACAGGTCATCTTGCTAGAAATTGCCTGCTATCCAGAAAATCTGAAGTAGTTCAGGTAAATGAAGTACCAGAAGTTCCTGCGTCCTCATCTAGTCAAGAAAGGTCAGACGTTCAAGAAGGCACGCTCACTGTCAAAAACATTTCCATTAAAGTACTGTTTGACACAGGCGCGTCGAGAAGCTTTATTGCAAAGGATGCGGTTAAGAAATTAGATTTGAAATTGAAAAAGCTCAAAGAACCCAGCTCTGTCCAGAATCCAGTTGGGGGTTCCCTCAATCTTAGTTGGATTTGTGGGGTACCTGTTTCCTTTTCTCATTATCGGTTTCCTTGTATCTCGATCGTCATGGATTTTACCGAATTCGATCTTATTTTAGGATTGGATTGGTTAACCAAATACGAAGCCGAGGTTAAATGTGCAGAAAGGGTTGTCAAGGTTAAAACAAAGCTCGCCAATATTGTAATTCCCTGTGCAGGCCCGAATTCTGATAGAAAGGACTTCTGGGCAGCATTAGATATCTCGCCTGCTCTAATAGAACCTGTTCCTGTTGTTACAGAGGATATCCCCGTCGACATTACAAATATTCCAGTTGTCAAGAACTATGCGGATGTGTTCGAAGAAGTTGTTAGCTTATCGCCGCAAAGAGAAATTGATTTTAAAATCTCTCTAGTTCCGAATGCAAGGCCAGTGGTTCACGCAATTCGAAGGATGACCTTGAAGGAGAAATAAGAGTTGGACAATCAAACTAGACAGCTAGTATGGAAAGGTCTAATCAAGCCTAGTTTTTCTAATTGGGGAGCAGCAGTGGTATTTGTTCTGAAGTCCGACGGTACTCTCAGACTGTGTGTAGATTATCGCGACTTGAATAAGCAGACATTGAAAAACAAATATCCATTGCCGCGGATTGATGATTTATTGGACCGATTGAATGGAGCACAAGTATTTTCACAAATGGACCTAGCTACAGGTTTCGATCAACTTCGTATTGCTGAAGAGTGTGTTCCTTTGACAGCATTCAAAGGTCCGGACTTATTCTACGAGTGGTTAGTAATGCCGTTCGGCTTATGTAATGCTCCGGCCTATTTCGTCGATCTAATGAACAGAGTATTCAGAGGAGTATTGAATAAATTTGTTCTAGTTTTCATTGATGATATCTTGATCTTCTCTAAGTCAGAAAGCGAGCACGAAAAACATTTGGAACAAGTGCTAGAAATTCTGAGAAGGAATGTTTTAAAAGCAAAGTTTTCCAAATGTATATTCTGGTAAGAAGAAGTCAAATTTATTGGCCACGTCGTGTCAAAAGAAGGAATTTCAGTGGATCCTAGTAAAATCACTGCTATTCAGAATTGGAAACAGCATCGTACACCCACAGAAGTCAGAAGTTTTCTCGGGTTGGCCAGTTATTATCGGAAATTCATTAAGGATTTTGCGAAGACATCCAGTTCCTTAACGAAATTAACTAAGAAACATTCGAGATTCAATTGGACTCCGGTATGTGAGGAAGCTTTCCAGGAGCTGAAATTAAAACTGACGACCACTCCAGTGTTAACAATAATAGATTGCAATGAGGACTTGAAAGTCTGGACTGACGCATCTAGAGAAGGCCTTGGCGCGGTGTTAATGCAAAGAGGTCAAGTGATTGCTTATGCTAGCCGTCAGCTGAAACCGCATGAGAAGAATTATGTGACTCATGATCTTGAGTTGTTAGCCATCATCTTTGCTTTGAAAATCTGGAGGCACTATCTTTTGGGTGAGAAATTCGAACTGTATACTGACCATCAGTCATTGAAGTATCTGTTAACCCAGAAGGACTTGAATCTAAGACAGCAGCGTTGGCTAGAATTTCTTGCAGCGTACGACTTTGAGGTTTTGTACACTCCAGGGAAAGCCAATGTTGTGGCTGATGCACTGAGTAGAAAGAATGTAATAATCGCCAGTTTTATCATTACGACGTCACTAATTGATAAAATATCTGCTCTTCAAAAGGACGATCACTTCATTCAAAGAATCAAAGAAAGAATACAGAAAGGCGAGACCTTGAGTTTTCAGATAGATGACGAGGGAATCCTAAGGTTGAAAGGCCGAATCTGTGTGCCAAACATTGCAGAACTTCGAAGAGAAGTATTGGATGAATGTCACAAAGCCAAGCTTAGTATCCATCCGGGAGTGAGCAAGATGTATAATGATATTAAACGCACTTTCTGGTGGAGATCTATGAAATGAGACATCTCCTTATATGTTAGCCGGTGTGCTACTTGTCAGCAAATCAAAAGCGATCAACAAAAGCTCGCTGGATTGTTGCAACCTTTGGAAATTCCCGGTGGTAAGTGGGAACAGATTTCTATGGATTTCATAGATGGTTTGCCCAGAACCAGAAAAGGAAATGACAGTATTTGGGTGATTGTGGCTCGATTCACGAAGACGTCCCATTTCATACCTGTCAAATCGAATAGGACTGCTCAGAGTCTGGCACAGGTATATTTCAAGGAAATTGTTAGACTGCACGGAGTCCCCATGAGCATCGTTAGTGATCGTGACCCGATTTTTGCCAGTAAATTCTGGGAAGCATTCCAAGAAGAATTGGGAACGAAACTGAACTTGAGCACCGCATATCATCCTCAGACAGATGGTCAGACTGAGAGGGTGAATCGTATTCTTGAAGATTTATTGCGGGCTTGTATTCTTGATTTTGGCGGATCGTGGGAAGACCATTTACATTTGGATGAGTTCTCATATAACAATAGTTACCAAGCGAGCCTGACAATGTCACCATTCGAAGCATTGTATGGTAGACCGTGTCGATCCCCTTCTTGTTGGATCGAACCCGGTAATAGACTTGTATTGGGGCCAGATATGATTCGCGATGCTGCAGATAAAGTCGATTTCGTTAAGAAACGATTACTAGCCGCCCAATGCCGACAAAAGAGTTATGCAGATAAAAGAAGAAGGGATATATCATTTGTCATTGGCGACTATGTTTATTTGAAAGTATCTCCGATGAGAAGAGTTATCCGGTTTGGTAAAACAGGGAAATTGGCACCGAAATTCATTGGTCCGTTTCCTATTCTTGAACGGATTGGAACTCTTGCATATAAGGTTCAATTGCCTAATTGGTTGCCTGGAGTGCATGATGTATTTCACGTATCTCAAATTAGAAGACATGTGCATGATCCGGATCTTGTTGTAGAAGAAGCAGCGCAACAGGATATAGACATAACTCCAGAATTAGCAGTCAGAAGAGAGCCATTAAAGATTGTTGGCAAAGAAACTAGAGAACTAAGAAGCAAAAAGGTTCATTTAGTTAAAGTGCAATGGAGTGGGGATCCACGAGATTATACTTGGGAAACAGAGGAGAGCATTCAGAAAGCTTACCCCAAATGCAGAGTGGATATCTCTGACTAACTCCGGTGCAAGGTACCTTTACAATACTTTGCATTTACATTTTGTTTCCTACTTTACTGTTGTTTCCTTTTCGAGGACGAAAAGTTTTAAGTGGGGGAGATTGTAATAACCCGGAAAATATGGGCCAATTTAAAAATTTTAAATTGGTCATTTCAAAGGAATTTGAACAATTTAAATAGAATATGTCCATAAAATAGTGAATTAGAAATAGTGAGTCAGTTTGAAAAATTTGAATTCAAACTTTGACTGACTGTGCAAGGTGGAGGATATAACGGATTTTAGTGAAACCAACAATATTTAAATTTGTTTATCAATACCTTTCTAACGAATCTGAAAAATCGAAGTTTCATAACGGAAATCAAAAGTTATGGCAGAATGAATTTTCAGAAAGGTTGCTATATAGAATATATAGCCCTGGAAATTGATATTTTGCAAAAGACCTCGGAATTCGGCGAAACCAATTTTGTTGGGTCCGGGATGTCAAACTATTGCTAAGTTTCAAATTTCATAATTTTTGAAGCTAGTATGTGAGCGTGGCAAAAGAAAATGCGTTTGGTCATTTTTCGTTAAATTGGATCGACCAGAAAATGACCATTTTTCAAACGATCTCAGAATTCGACGAAACTAGTTTTGTTGGGACTGTAGCGTCAAAACATAGCTAGATCTATTTTTCTAGAATTTTTCGAATCAGTTTGTGGCCCTGGCAAATTGAAATGTGCGTTCAAAGTTAAAATTAAATGTTTTATATTTTAATTTGAAGAATAACTGACTGCAACAGTCGAATTGGCCAACGAAACATATCCCATTGTGTTCAGAATGGGGGTATTTAGCTAGGGGCGACAGTCGTTGGGTTTGGATTGGAGTTCGTGTGTGAAAGGGGAATTTTTGAAATTTTAAACATTTATAAATTAAAAGAAAATCCCTCATTGGCCCAGATGCTTTTCTCTCTCCCCGATCATCAGGCGCGCGAGACGGAAAGGAGCTCCAAACTTCTCTCTTCAATTTCTCTTTCATTTCTCGACGAAATCAAGTGAGGTTGGATCCATTTTGAAGCTCTAACCGTCCTCTTCAAATCCATGTGAAGTTTGGCATTTATCGTGTAGTATTTCTCGAGCTGCGAGCTCGGGAAGATCGCCCCTTTGGAGCGCCGCCGCCGCCACCAGAGTGCACCGAACTGCACCTCACCACCATGCGCGCGAAGGTCTTTCGAAGCTCTTCGACGCTGTGTGAGCTGATTCTCCTATCGCGCAACGGTTTGATCGAAAGATCAAAACCTAGTTTTGAACCATCGTGAAAGTTGCGTCTTTTATTACATCTGCACTTTGAAAAATCATATCTTTTTGATGTGTTGACGAAATTCGATGAAACAGGAAACATCGGGACCGCAAGGAAGCTCTACCACATAGAAGAAGCCGCGGATTTTTCTGAGTCGTCTATGCTTTTTAGCACTCCGAAAACCAATGTGAGAAATTTAAATTAAATAAATTTGAATGGAAAATGTCGTGTATAGATTATCTAACCGAAATATAAATTACACACGTGTTGTATACCTCATGTACATGCGTGGTGTAAGCTATATAAGCGAAGTATGAATTATACATGCATAGAATAATTGATATATGTGTTGAAATGCAAGTGAAATATAGCAATAATATATATATATATACACACACTCCCCTCGTCCACAAACCATGGACTATATTTATTGTTGTGAATTGGTGTGAAATATTGGATGAAAAATACGAATGGTTGAATAATTGTTTGTGGTTAATATTGTTTGGTTGTGGTTGAAAAATACCCATTGGTGATTGAAATGAATCGGAAATATTTGTGGAAATAAAAATAAAACATGTCGCCTACGTGCGAATTAGATGCATGAATCCCCATTGCCAAAAACCGCGAGGTTTTAAGGTAGAGCGAGGAGCCGTACTAGGGACGGTGCCGGTTTTAACTACCCCGCCGATATGCTGCCGAAATTTTGAATAATCTTTATGTGTTAGAATTAATTTCATATGTTGAAATTATCTTCATGCGTTGAAATTAAAGCCATATGCTAAAACTATATCCATGTGTGGAAATGTTCATGTGTTGAAAAGTGATGTGTGAAAATTAAATTCATTTGTGAATGAATGAAGTGTTTGAACAATAAAAATCACCTTTTTATAATATATATGAAGTATGAAAAATATTCGCCTTATATATAAATAGTTTCAACAATAAAAATTCCATCTTTCTAATATGAACAATATAAATAAAATATCCCTATGTAGAAATGCTCATGTGTTGAGAAGTGTGTGTAGTGGAAAAATTCATGTGTTGAATAAAAAGATCGAACAATAAAAATTACATTTTTATTGAAACTATGAAGTGTTGTAAACATCCATTTGTCGAATAAATATTTTAAATGATAAAAATATCATTTTTATCATATAACTGATATGCTAAAGATATGCGGACGTTGAAATAAATATTTGTGAATGAAATATTATTTTTAACATGCATAGGAACTAAATAAAATAGTCATGTGTTGAAATGTACTTTGTTTCGCCAAAATTATCATCTTTGAAATGTGAAGTGTTAAAAATAGCCACTTGTTCAAATAAATATGCATGAGTTGAAATAAACGTTAATTATCTAATGATGTGATTTTAGCATTTGCATGTAACATTAGAATGAATGGTGTTTTTAAACCAAAATAAATCAAATATGAAGTTGAATGGAAAATGATAAGTGATAAAAATTATGTATATGTACATGCATATTTATTGAACAGGTTATAGCAAAAGGGGCTAGAGAAGAGGAATAAAATTTTGTGCCCGACAAATAGGTACACATTTGCAATTTCGTTTGGGTGATGATTTTATGAGCCTGTTGGTTAGCCGCTTGGCTTTTTCTTTTTCTTTTTGACATGAGACGCCCATGTGGCTATTTGGGAATTTTCCCAGCCCCTCCCGTACAAAGGAGGTTATGGCGAAATTTTCCAAAATTTAAAGGCGTTAGCGAAATAATTGAAGTGGAAACGATATAGGAATTTTTGAATGAACTATATTTATATAAATATATAAATATAAATAAAATTAAAACGAAACGGGGCCGTGCAGTTCATGTTTTAAAACCGTGATTTCAAATGACTAGTGCGGGAAATCCGACCATTGGATTTTCCCGAAACCGCAACCGTTGGGTTCGCCTTGGAAATATCTTTCCAACGGCACCAACTTTGTGAAGATCCAACGGTTGGATTGTCTGGAATGTTTAATTCAAATCTGAAGAAAAACAGCGCCAGAATCGATTATATTTATATATATATATATAAATATAATTAATTTAAATCGAATAACGACGCTGCAGTTCGTATTTTGAAATCATAACTTCAAACGATTGGTGCGGGAGATCCGACCGTCGGATTTTCCCAAAACTGAAACCGTTGGATTCGTTTTGAAATGAGCTTCCTTATGATATAAAATTTGTGAAGATCCAACGGTTGGATTTTCAGATATGTGTAAATCAAATCTGGAGAAAAACAGCGCCACGGCCGCGTTATGGCCTGAAGCGTCGTTTTAATGAAATAGCTAATTTTAAAATAAATAAAAATAACAATAAATTGTGATAAGATATTATAAACGATATGGAATGGAAATAAACCGAATTTGCTCGATTTATTTGATATTTGATGGTTGAATGTGTTTGGTGTGGAAATTACATTAAAGAACAAAATTGGTGTTGTCGAATGATTTAACCATTGAAATAAATTGATTTGAAATTCTAAATATACGTGAGTTATTTGAAAAGGCCGAGTTAATTCTCATTTCAAATGATTGACCGACGATTGAAGGTCGAAGATATGAAGACGGTGCAAGACCTATAATCTTCACATCGAATGGAGGGGTGCTACTGATGCTCATGATAGGAGTAGCTACCTTGACGGGGTTGAAGTAGTAGCCGCCCGGACGTACTTGTTGATTGTACGGATATGCGAGGTATTGAGTGCCTCCGGTTTCGTTCAGACCCAGAACGGACGTGTAAATGGACTGTGTGTTTGACATTGGATTTGTTCTGTGTTGATTGATCTCTATTTAATATATATCTGTTTGGCAGCGGAGAATTTATTCTCTTGCTTAACGCCCTTCTCTGAGACGTACGAGCCCAGAGGTTATATATCGATAGAAATCAGTCGCCCGGAGTGAATTGCCTGTGTGGCATGCCTAAGTGATAAATGATCAAGGTTTCTGTTGAAAAGCAAGGTCTTGTGGTTGATGATCAAAGCACAGCCTGTGTGGCATAGCTTTGTGTATAACGTGAATTCGCGAGCCTCACACCCCGGGATGGACCAGAAACGGGAGAAGGATCCAGGGAGGACATGCGTTTCTTTCTAGTTAGGGTGGTGTCAGTGACCTACCAGCCCTGACATTTATATACTTTTCACCTGTGTGGTTGTTGTTATTGTGAGGCGCCTCGGATATATCGGTCGATCCGGGACCGATGGAGTCATTGGGCTCATTTACGGCCCAAAGGGCGGGGAAACACAGTGTTCAGGCATTTTAATCCACATCGGTAGACCGGCCCTGTGGCTCCTAAGGCTTGACTGAGTGCTAGCCTGAGGCTCGGGCTAGAGAGTCTCGAATTCGGTGAGGACTATCTTTTGCCTCAGTTCATGACAGAAATCCAATTTCCAAATACGACATCGTGCGGTTTTGATTGTATATATATACATATGGCGACATGATATATGGTACCCATGCCGTCTATGATTGATAGTTATGATTGAAATTGTTTTTGAAACATATATACACTAGCAATAATATCAAGTGATTTATTTTGCTCGTATCAAGCATATTTTGGCCATTATAAGGTAAAATTCTATCCTCTGGTGTGTGCTGCATTGTGTGATGGGAATTGAGTCTTATAATGGCTTCATTTTTATAAAAAGCATTGCGATGTTTAAAAGAATTATTTGTTTTAAAGCACTGGCAATCCAATGGAGTAAACCCATTCCGCGAAAGTGGCGCGGTCCTGTGATTTGCCTTATTTAATAATGTGTTGAGTAGATTTCTCATACCAGTCCCATGACTGACTCGTAGTTTGTTTCACTTGCAAACTCGGGTGCCCCTTTTTCTACACGGGCAGCCTTGTATTCAGGTTTTAGCAGGCTCTTTCTGGATAGCTGGAGCTGAAGATGGATTCTATCATTTATCTCTTTTTATGTTGTTCAGCTCCTGTTGTACATATTATGTTATCTTTTCCGCAGAAGGCATTTATGTATAGCCGAACTGTACTTTGTACTAAGTATGATCCTATATACTGTGTAACTCTGATGATGATATTTATCCAGTGTATTCTATTGTACATTATCTGGTGTATTTATTTATTTCTGTTCTATTATTATCTGTTTATGTGTTATATTCCAAAGATTACCCTTGCCACCGTCATATCGGGAATGGGGTCGTCACATTAATCCAATGATAATTTCCAGTAACTCATAACTAGAAAAGTGTTCGCCATCATGAGGTCTTGAAGTTGACCGGAGGTGATTGGGTGTAAGATGCTTGGATGGCCAGAATTTCACGTAGAAGGCCACGCGGTTCTGGGAATATTACCGGCGAAGGCGAGGGTCCGACGGGGTGCTACTCGGCGTGGGGGTTGACGGCGTTAAGGCGCATCTGTTGGTGATCTTCGATCAAAGTCTAGGGGTGGGGCTGAGCTGGGCGATGGGTTGTTCAAGTAGAACGAAGTGGAGCAGCATGGTTTCAAAAAAAAAAAAAGGAAGGAAACAAACATTGGTCGACGTTTATAACATGAATTTAATGTTGTACGGGTTATTGTGTTGACGATGGAGCAGATGTCTGAATACTGGATCAAAGCAAAATTGACAGTGCATGGAAAGGAATATGAGCTAGGCAAAATTTTGAGGAAATAGTGAGCTCGCTATTTTAAATTCAGAAGGCAACCTATAATTTAATCCTAACCAAAGTAATTACTTTAATAATAACAGTAATTAAAATATTAAACTAATAATTAGGTTAATTTGGTCATTCATAAGGTTATATAAAAGTTAGGCGTATATAAAATGAATAATAGGGAGATAAAAGGGGAACAATCTGTTAATCGGCATACCTTATTTAAACTAATATCTATGAAATTAATTTTTGTTAAGTAGTGATTAATAATTTATGAATTAAGTAATTAAATAGTTGTATAATTAATAGTTAGTGAGATCTAGGAGTTTAATGTGAACGATACAGACAAGATGAATTGGCCAGATGGGTTAAAACTATTAACCGACATGTTAGAGTTAAATAAAAATGTTTGGTTAAGTTTAAATTGGATTAAGAAATTAATAGTTTAATTAAATCGTATTGATTATAAAATCAATAACTTGTCCATATATTAATAGAATTGGATGATTCAAGATATGTTGGAACCGTATCAACGAGATCTATGCAATGGAACAGTCCTCGGAAGAATTGGAATCAACTGGATTTTTCAGTTAAATTAAATGCTGGTTTAATTTAATTGAAACGAGTTGTGTAAACAACGAATCAACTCAAGGTGAGTAAAACTCACTCAGCTCTTCCCACTTATATTTTATATAAGTCGGGTTTTTTATTTTGTGTGCTACGGTTGCTAATGGTTGCATGTTTGTTAATTATATTTATTCATATATTGATAGAACCAATGAAATTAAATGTCGTTTAATTCCAGTGAAACCCAAATCGGTATTCTAACGATTGGAACTAATGAAGGTAACTTACCTTGTTGGTCACGTTTATATTATAAACGTGTTAAATTGTTTGTTAGTGTTAAATAAAGTGGTTGATGTTAAATAGTCGTTATTTGCTGTTATAAAATGAATTTATGTGAGATAATCTATTTTAATGCCGGGAAGAACAGGTTGGAGGGATCCAACGAGACTCTTCAAATATATTTAATGATATTTTCATATTACCATTATATGAACTATTTTGATGAGATGATTGATCTGATTATTGAACGTTGACTTGAAATTCAACATTTGTTTTGTTTAAACAAATGGGTAATATTGTTTGAGTAATTGGCATTATATGGACTATGAATCAATTGTTTTCTAAGTACTAATTTACTGTCATGTAAGTCGGCGGAAATGAGGTTATAAAATTTATTTTATAACTGAAGATAGATTTTGAAATATATTATTTTGAATAAAAGTTATTAAAAGAAAACAATTATTTATTATTTATTACTTAAGTTTATAATTAATTATTAATTGATTTTATAAAGTAAATTTTGATGTTAATTAGATTTATAAGCAAGATAATATAAAATTAACCTAATGGTTAAGATTTGAATAATTGTTTTTAAGAAACAATTAAATGTAATTATTTAAATTGATTTTAAGGAAGGACTATAATTGAATTGGTTAATGAGATAATCGTATTTGAGTCGATTAAGTAAACCGTTTTAACTAAGATTGATTATTAAATTATTATTATTTTTGAATTAATCTAATGAAATAGTTTAACGAAAATTTGTTTTAGTTTAAATAAGATTTTAAAAAGAAATTACTATTTATTTTAGTTAATAAAAGAAGTTAACAACTGCTACTATAGTTAATGATTGAAGTAAATTATTATTTTAGTTAATAATAATTTAGGAGATTACTTTTAAATGGAAATTCATTTAAAAAGCGATCGAAGTTGAAATAAATCTAATCGAAATGTGAAAGGAGCTTATGAACGGATTTTATATTAAAACCGAGTTTTTGTAAAGAAGTTATAAAAGGGATTTTTAAGCGAATATGATAGCTTACTTAAATATTTACTAGATATTTGAAGTTAGAAAAAGGAAATTAAGAAATTGGAAAATGATAGGAAATGGCTAAGGGAGATTAATTCCGAGGTTCAGAATGTGATATTCTAAAGTTCGAAATGTTAAGCGGAGTTGAAATTATTCCGAATTTCGGAATGTTATGTTCCAAAGTCAGAATGTTAATCAAAGGCGAGAGTATAAGCCAAGTAAAAGGTTTTGGAAGTGAAAACAAATAAAATTTGTCGTAAACTATTTACAAACAATTTTGTAAATAGAAGCTAAGAGTGTAGAAATGTAATTGAAATATTAGTTGTCGATAATAATTTACAAATGGGGTTTGTAAATGAAGAAAGAGTTTTGAAGAATGAATTTTTAACAATTGTTACAAATAATAAATTGAACTATTTGATTTATAAACTGATGATCTTTAAAAAGATCGCTATGTGATTTTAGACAACGCATAAGTTGTCGGAATGATATGAAAAGGGTATAATAAAAAAAGTTTTGAAATGAAATTTGTAACGTTTGTTACAGATGATAAGTTGATTTTGTTTTTATATAAACAAATATTAGGATTCGTACGAGATGTTAATTATAAGAATTGTAAAAGATAAATGTAAGATTTATAAAGATATTTCTATAAGATTTGTAAAGATATTTATATTAGATTTGTTAAATACAATTATATATGATTTAAAAACGAATGTAGTATTGTTATTGTAAACAAGTTGAAGAATGTTTATAAAGAGATGTTAAAGAAATTTTATAAAGGATTCTATTTATAATGGAATCGAAGCTTGAGTATAACATTATAAAGGATTATTAAAGATTAATAGAGAAGTATAATAATGAGTTACTTAATAATTAATTAAGTAAACGTTTTTGAAATTTAAATAAGGTTTTTAAAGGAAAACATTTGGTTAATAAACTTCTATCTATTTTAAAGATAGGAATGTTGTTGATCAAGGTCTGAGAGGTAAATAAAATACCCCAACTTAAACGACTTCACGGTTATCCAAGAATGGTATTAGTTTATAACCGAGAGAAATTGAGGGAAACATAGGTTATGATTTTCCATAAACAATATTAAAAGGTGTATTCATAAAAGTTTATAAGTGAATGAAATGATTTTTATGAATATTCTTATTTATAATAAGAGGTAAAAGATAAACTCCAAATATTGGAAAATTTAAGGAATATATTTAATTTACGAGGCCAAGTAATGCCGAGTACTAAATCAATGAACTCATTTATTCTCATAATTATTTATGTGGTGGTTAAATAACCGACTATCAAATCTGACCTATACGATTGTTGGTGCGAAAAGATCGGGACTGAAATTATAGTCGAAAACCATTCCGACCAGCAAGTTCGTGGGGGATCTTAATTGATGATGGGGCATTGAAGACCGTGGATCTTCATAAACGGAAGAACCACTTATTGAATTTCTCTAGTTTAGCGGCTAAAAATATTTCGGTAGTGATTCCGTATTAAGGGAAATCATCGGATTACAAGGACTATTCGCTACTGATCCTTGGGATGATACATATATGTATGTAGTAGGAGAGTACCTTCGGTTCATCCTGTTCTTGGATGACTTGTGTGGACAAATGTCTGATAGAGTATTTACTAAAAACACATACGTTGATTTTTACGAATATACCGAGTCGATGTCAAAGATGGGCACTTCTTTTACACCCAGAATATATTTGTAGACATCAATTAGTGATTTAATGGATCTGACGATGTGGCATTCAGAATGAATGGTGGCCAGATGTTGTTATGGCATTTATGACCTAGATCCTTATCAACCGGGAAATGACAAAAATCGGGTAGGTCGCATGGCTATGTGGGTCACTCCCATTAGGATGCATTATCACTAACTAGAGAATTTTCATATTTATTCTTCTTTTTGCTTCTGTATCTCCCGGGAACAGTTATGCTGGTATCAACCGTAGGTGGCAATATACTCGGTACATTCAAGCGAAATGAATGGTCGGTCATATTTAACCTGAGTTGCAAGATGTTCTTGTTGAACTCGGTCTATTCCTCTCTAGAGATACACTGTCGGAAAGGTGGTTTCCCATACCTTGCCATGGAAATCCATTTTCCAATAAGTGCCCGCGGTTCTGATTGTATACTATGTATGCAGAGCATGAGATGCAAGCGTTCTGCTAAATTGATATTTATTTGTATTTAGACACTATTATAATATCAGAAAAGATATCGATTTCAAAAATGTTTTGGGTTATCGTAAGGAAAAAACCATCTGTATTTATGTGTTGACATTGACTTACGATTATCATTTTCTTTCAAAAATATTTTGACTTTAAAACCAAGTTGTGTGGTACATTAAAAATTAGTGTGTTTCTCTCACTCTGGTTCAACAGACTGATCCGGCGTTTGTAATGCTCTGGTTAAACCGGTTTTTAATAGGTTCAGGTTATCGGATGCTGCGAAGTCCAGAGACGAGCTGGAAGGTGTTCAGACATGTGACTTCTAATATTTATTCCGTTGTGTGTTGTATACGAGGATAGATTATTATAACTGCCTAGGGGTGTTGATGTACTCTGATATTGTAAGTATTTTTAAAGCTCTTGGTAAAGATTTATTTTATATTTTATTTTGTTCCGCTGCAATGTGAGACTTTGTGTTGTATTGGTTCTTCTTCTTCTTTTATTCTAATATTTCTTTCTTATCTCACCCTCTAATTTCTTCTAATAACTATCTGTGTTTTCGATACTTGGGTTCTGGCAAGCGATACAGGTTTATGTATTATTGTCAGAATTCGGGCGTCAAATTCCCACAAGTCATTACAATGTAAAAGCCCCCATTTTACATATCGGAGGATCATAAAATAGTTTTATTTTGTTCCCGGTGGGTTGGATCATTCTCATATTTTGATATGTTGTTCATGGGGATGTGATACATGTCCATGATTTTTACCAATTTTATTTATGACCATTTTGCCCCCATCAGTTTTGTACAGGGCATAACTTTTGACTCGGATCGAATCAAGTGCTGAATAAGTTTCATTGGAAAGGAAATGATGTTTCCCATTCCGTAGAGTGGTCACATTAAAGATTTGGTTTAGGATTTGGGAGAAATCATTGTCTTAGTGTTTCACGGTTTTCTATTTTTGTTTTAAGCTATTAATGAGCTGATTTGAGGAGGCCCATTAATGGGCTGGTGGGAGACCATAAATAGGGGGTTAGGGACATGGAGAGGGGGTTACTTTCTTCATTCTCTTATTTGGTTGAGCTTGTGATTTATCCTTGCTTAAACAAATACACCTTTCCACCATTAAAATTCTAGATCTACTAGTAGAGATTGAAGATCTACATCAAACGGAGCTACATCTACATCAAATGAAGATAGATCGCATCAAATCAAGTGGATTGAAGATAGATCTCCACTATCCGGATTAGAGAATCATCGTTTTAGAGCTAGATTGAAGATTTGGTGAGTGGTATGCATCTCTCGTGTAACACCCCGTAATTCTGTTAATATTAATATTCACAAATTAAAGAATAACTAATCTTAGACGTGAGAATTGTGGGAAACGGGTTGCGCCATTGTGTTCGTCTTGGAATTCTGGTTGAAATAGAGTCCGAATTTGCGTGAATTGGACTTCGTATGAAGAAGTTATGGCCATCGGAAGTTTTAGAAAATTCAAAAAAGATTTCAGAAAATTTAAAATTTAAAATTCGAAGTCAAACAGGCTAGGCGGGAAATTTCCCGCCCAGCACCCAGGTCGACTGGGGAGTCCACTTGGCAGTCGACACCCCAGGGACCAGGTCGACTGCGCAGTCGACCTGGGTGTCGACCTGGTCCAGGCGGCTAGGGTTTGACTGAGCCCAATCTTGAGCTGCTGATGTGTCTTTAGGGCTGAGTTGGCAAATTAAATGGTTCAGGTTAGTTCCAAGTTGATCTGACGGCCTAAATAAATCCTAAATTCTATATATACCTAGGTAGTCTCTAAATCTAAACTCACATGAAAAATAGAATAGCCACCGTCATACCGCCGCCATGGAACTCAGTGTAGCCGCTGCCAACTAAGAAGGAAGAAAGCTAATCAAAACTCTAATTCTACTCAACTCTAAAGCAAATCAAGACTCTCTTTCTCTTCTCTAATTGTGAGTATGATGATCTTAACAAGATTATTATTAACCTAATTAGATTAAGTTATGAATGGATTATAAGTGAATGATGTGGATTGTCATATATGTTGTTGTAAACCTTATGCTATCATGTATGTTGAAATCCTATGTTATGTGATGATGATATCCTATATGTTGTAAATCATGCTATGATGATATTGTATAGGTTGTAATTTTCTATGCTAAGTTGTGATAAATCATACATGTTATAAAGTCATGATGTTATTATCCATGCTAATTAGTTCATGTTAATCAAATCATAATGTTTGGGCTATGTTGATCTATATGACAAATCATGTATGCAAGTTTAGATTGATTAATAAAGATTATGAACATATGCCATGACATCTATTTAGATCTAGAATTATGACATCTAGAATTATGCTATGACATATGTGAATTCTATGTATTAGATGCTAGTTCACACCATCATTATGTTGCCTAAACCATATATGCTAGTCCATACATGAATTTGGATTATGGTCATGTTATGTGAATTGTGACATTTTACCAAACAAGTTGACACCTTTAGGTCCATGACATGTGTAGTTTTATGCAAGTTTCACCCCTATTATGATTAGATCTATTTTATTTGTCTATATGTTGTGATAATTTATCTTTGTGCTATGAGTTAGAATATTCGAGTCTAACGTATATTTTGCGTTGAATAAGAGAACGTATAACGTGCGGTAGGGGTAATATTAGGGATTTAATATTGAGAAATTGGAAGCAATTGATATGATTTTGCATGCCATGAGTGGATGACCATAATTGAGTCAATTATGGACATCATTAAAATCGAAATTAATTAATAATTTGAATAGGGAATTATTAAAACTGGGGTAAATGATTATAAGTGTTAATCAATGCTTAGGACACGAGGTTGGACTCGTTTGTGACGTAAACCTGGCCGGACCTGCCCGGCAAAACTAGTATTCACAAATGTCAGCCCAATGTGAGAGGTCCTAGGCCCAAATTAAAGCATAACAGTTGTAAAGACACGAGGTTAGACTCTTTTATGGTGTAAGACTACTCGGACCCGCCCGGCAAATCCAGCTGCCGTAAATGCCAGTCTAATATGAGAGGTCTTTATGAGGTTATGGCCTGAATGAATTAAGAAATACTTAACCAGATAAACATGTAAGGTGGGACATGGGGGTTAAGTAGGTGCCTTGGGTGGCATGAAGAATCTAGTGGTTGCCTTTAGTGGCATTTGAAATACGATTATTAAGACTTAACCAAACACACATGTAAATGAACATGACTAAGAGGGTTAAGTGGGATATACTAGTGGTGACAAGCTTAGGTGGATAGCTTGTGGGGGCCCATTTCAATCAGTAACCCAAACGTATCTTTGTGGGCTCGACCCAAGTCGAGGACGGGACACGCATACTGGGCTTGACTATATGAGGCCAAACGGGGTAGCGATGGCAACGCAAGTCCAACGGGTTTCATATGCGTGTGTGGACCCGGGCTGGTAGGTAAGACGTTGTTGCATCGTGTAGGTATAAGCCGTGAATTCTCAAGTCGTATCGGGTTTCCACTTTAGGGGAGTGATACACCCCACTGTGGGGCCAACACGGGTATCTACCTTAGTAGGGAGCCGATCGAAAGTGGGTAGTGGGGTACACCTAGTGGAGATAGGGGCAGGCGGCACCTATGTAGTCAGCTAGGGGTACGCAAGGCTATTTATATAATTTCTAAGTGAAGCAAATGGGATCGACCTTTAGGGTGACTGGTGTGGTGCAGTGTAGTAATTATTCGTAAGTAATTAGGTGTGCCTTTAACGTTATCTTTATCTGCTCTTCCATACCCAATAGTTCATAGACATTTCCTTGTTTTTCAACTTATGCCTTAGTCTAGTTACTTTGATAATAGTATTGTTAGAATTATCATACTTGCCAGAATTTATGTCTGACCCCCTCTATTTCTATCCTTTTTCCCCCTCCAGGATCTCAGGGTGGGCCCAGCTCTAGTGGAGTTTGATTGGATTGCTTTATCTCTCTTTTGGAAAGCTTGGACCGTTGAAGTAAAGTCCAGCTTGTTATCTTCTTTAATGGATATTTATGTAATGGGATTATGTATTTTGTTTTATCAAGATGGATATTGTACTTGACTCTGATTTATGGTTTTATGATGTAACAAACATGTTTAAATTCTGCTGTAATAAAATGAAGTTTTAGATTTCCAAGTACTACTTATTATCTGTCTTGTTGTAATTTTTCTGTTCTACATTCACTTAAAACCTCCATGGAAGTTAATGCATTCCCTTTGTGAGTGACATTAATGGACGTGGGGTGTTACACGTGGTATGAGAGCTTAAGGTTACCAGAACAGATATTTTTTTTAGAAAAACTATTTTTCTAAAGTATTTTTGGAAGAAGTATTTTCAAAAACATGTTTTGATGAGTAATTTAAAGAGGAAAGTTTTTAAGAAAAACATAATCCCCAATAGCCATATATCATTATCTTTCGAATTCTCCATTTTGAATCTTTCCTTTTTCGTTTCAGCATGGCTGAAGATCTTAACCTTCCGGATAGTGTAACGATACCATGATGGTATAGGAGGTTATTAGAGGTAAGGGTCGCTGCAAGTCCAGCCAATGTTCCTCCACCACCAGTTGCACCCGCCCCTCCTCCTCCTCCTCGCGTAGATACTTTTGCAAAGACGTGCAAGGAATTTAAGGCTATGGGTGGAAAACCTTTTCAAGGGTCAGAAACATTTGTGGAAGCTAGAGATTGGCTTAAGGAGGTGGAAGAATTGATAGAAATCTTTGAAGTAGAAGAAGGGAGGAAAGTCAAATTAGCAGCTTGGTTAATGAAGGGAGAGGTCTCGTTTTGGTGGGAGGTCATTAATGGAGAGCGTCCTGTTGACTCTTGGGCGGATTTCAGACGTAGGTTTGAGGCGAAGTTTCTCTCAAGGGCAGAAGAGAATCTATATATGGAAAGGTTCTTGACATTAAAGCAAGGAAGCTCATCAGTGAAAGAATATGTCAACAAATTTAATCAGTTAGCAAGGTTTGGCTTGGACTTAGTGAACACGCCGGAGAAGAAGGCTCTGAGGTTCGTTAATGGCTTGAATGAGCCGTTGCAAGGGTTGGCTATGACCCACATCCCTATGGGGGCCACCTTTGAGAAGCTAGTAGACATGGCACTCATGTACGAGGAGAAAGGCACTAAAGCTGATAAGGCACCCGAGAAGAAAGGGGATCAGAAGAAACCACAACAACAAAACAAGAAGGGTGGTAAAGACAACAATGGCAAAAGAAAGAAAAAATGCTTTAACTGTGGGACACCAGGCCATCTCAGCAAGGATTGTAGAAAGAAAAAGAAGACTGGCTGTTTTCACTGTGGTGAAGCAGGACATCTAGAGAAGGACTGCCCAAAGAAGGGGCAGAGGGCAGGGTCTACCTCGGGAGGATAGGTGCAGGCTCTTATGGCACCAGGGCAGGCAAGGGGACAAGTTCAGGCTCTCACGGTCCCACCGCTGCAAGAACGAGGTAGAACCATTTCTGTTGAAAGCTTAGTTTTTCTGTTTGATCATCCTGTCCATACCTTATTCGATTCAGGCGCATCGCATTCGTTTATCTCTACATTATTAGTTGAATCACTGTACTTAAACACCAGTTTAGTGGAGGATCCCTTAGTTGTTTCGAATCCAATTGGAGGCTCAGCTTATTTTTCCATGATGTGTTTGGATTTGAAAATTTCTATAATTAGCGTTGAGTTTAGATGTGATGCTTATGTTTTGGGCTTCACGGGCTATGGGCTAATTTTAGGAATGGATTGGTTATCCAGAAATGGGGCCGTTCTTGATTGTGAAAGGAGAGTAGTTAGTATCATGACTCGCCTTGGCAACACTCTCGAAATCTTTTGTAATCCCATAAATTCTGTTATGCTAAGTTATTTAGAATCGCTTGACGCGTGAATCTACGATCTGTTAGTGTGGTCCGAGAATACTCGGATGTGTTTGAGGAGGTGAAGGGCTTGCCTCCGAAGCGGGAGATAGATTTTCGAATATATCTTGTGGATAATGCAAAACCAGTATCTTTACCAGTACGCCACATGGCTCCACGTGAAAGGAGGGAACTCAATAAGCAAGTGAAGGAGTTGCTTGAGAAGGGGTTCATAAGACGTAGTATATCGGAGTGGGTGCTCCAGTAGTATTTGCCACGAAGGCGGATGGGTCCCTTAGGCTTTTTGTGGACTATAGAGAACTTAATAAGCTTACTAAGAAGAACAGACACCCACTGCCGAGGATTGACGATCTCTTCGATCAGTTAGTTGGCGCCTCAGTGTTTTCGCAGTTGGACTTAGCCACTGGATTCCATCAGTTGAGAGTGGCTGAGGATAGCATAGACAAGACTGCCTTTAGGACTCCGGACGGTTTCTATGAATGGCTAGTGATGCCCTTCGGTTTGACAAACGCCCCCGCATACTTAGTTGATTTTATGAGTAGGGTGTTTAGGGAGTACCTTAATAAATTCGTGGTGGTCGTTGTAGACGACATCTTTATCTTTTCTAAGAATGAAGAAGAGCATGCCCTACATCTTAGGGAAGTGTTGGAGACTCTACGAGCGCATAACCTTAAAGCTAAATTCACTAAATGTCACTTCTGGAGGAAGGAAGTACGATTCTTAGGGCACGCGGTTTCCAAAAATGGGATAGCCGTAGATTCCGCGAAGGTGGTGGCCATCCAAGATTGGAAGGTTCCTAATGTTGTATATAAGGTAGTTGTATACACAATTATATGATTTTTGTTTGATGATAACAAACAAGTATATTTTACTTTAAATGTGTTTGTTACTATTATATCACATCTCAGATAGAAATATAATATTTATGTTTAAATAGAATACGACTATACACGAATTCAAATATTCAACTGTATTTTATTTAAATAGAATATTTTATTTCAATAATTAAACAGTACAAAAATATAAACTCCACTATTTGTACATTTCACTGATATTCATTATTGTACAATCAATTTTAGTATACACAAAGCTCCTTTCTACAGACACTCGATTATACAAGCATACACTCAGACGCTCATTTACAGTTTCACTGTTACACACACTAATATACTTTCACTGTCATCTTCTGTCTCTGTGTTCTGTCAGTCCAGTCATTGTTAGTCCAATCATTATCTGCTTACCTGTCACATGAAACACACACACACAGTACACTGCAATTGAAATGAATATGGTGCTGATTTATGTCAAGTGTTTAGGTCAAGCAAACTCAGCATCATGGCAGCTGAATAAAAAAAAATGACATATGGGAACAAGCATGTATGCGACACAGTGGAGCTACAGTCTATACATGTCCATATTAATGAACAAGTTTTTAATGTGCCAAGAATCAATCAAGAAATCAATTCATGTTTCACAGATTATGTGTTGATTATGGCAAGTTTCAAGAGCATGGCAAAATGTTTCAGATTTTCAAATGGTACATGCAAATGAAGTTAATGTATATAACCAGTATGACCAGGTCAAAACAAAAGAGAGCACGGCGACAATCATGGAAGGAATACATTTTCTCATTCATTCATGGACCAGTTTAAGCAACATGATTGAAGCATTGCATTTGCTCGTATATGGGAGGTGTTCAGTTTTTTAGCAAGGAGATCTTTGCTAAAATATTCCAGAATTCAATGGTTTCCAATTATACAGTGGGAAATAAATGTGCTAAGATTTTATTCAAGAAATCTAAATTCACATTTGACAAGACAATCATTCTTTTGGGGCAATTTATTTTCAGAAACTCAATTTGTTTTTGGCAACAGGTTAAATGACTAAAGGTCATAAGCCAACATTGAAGAGAACCAAATTGGCAGCAAAACAATTGTTCTACAGCAGTTCAATAGATCAACATGAGCATTCAGTGTTCAAGTGCAATTCATCTCACAAACAAACGGCAAGACTCAAGCAGGTGTGAATTAATGTGCCAGATGTACAAGAATAATACATGAGCAAGTGCATGCAAGAGCTTTTGGAAAGAAATCACAAACATTTCTTTTTGAAATTCTACTAAATGTGGCAAGTGTTATCTGTCCTCTAGAAATTCAAATTATGTCTTTCCAGAAATTACAGGAATCAGGTTTGGCAAGCAAGCATATATTTGTCAAGCTTTAATGACACTCCAAAAATCCATTCATGATTTTCTGTAACTGTTTTTAAGAGTCAATGTTGGCAAGGAATCAATTTTTTTGGAAAAACACAATTCGGCAAAACCATGTTTGGCAAGTAATAAATAATTTCTTTCCAAGAACATAAATCAGCTTTCCATAAATTCAGAGTAAACATTTATGCAATCAAATCTTTGTGTTTCAAGAATTTTATCAATGAATTCATCAATTCATGTTCACAGCAAGTTTTCAAGGCCAAGGATGTCAAAAGAGGAAAGCATCAATATATTTCCAGATTTAAAACAAATCAATATGTATTTGTTTGGCAATTTTTTCTAAGGGGACAGCTAATGAAATATATTTTTCCTGAATTGCTATCAATGCTGATTCAATCAATAAATCATTTAAAGGCAGAGCAGCTATCATGCAAAGAGAATGTTGAATTTCCAAGAAATATCATTTAAACCTTTTTTTTGGCAAGCTTTATTCATTTTCCAGAAATGATTTCATGGCATAATATCAAGTGGGCCAAAGATTTTATTTCTTTATTTTACAAAGGTGTTATAAGGCAACAATTCAAAAAGGTTTCCAGAAAATTTTCAAGGGCGATTCAATCAAGGAACCAAAGGTAAGAAATCACGCAACGCAAATCAGTCAAGTCACTCGGTGAAATCAGAGCAATAAAAGGATTCTATTAAGCTATATTAACACCTATCCTCATCAGCAATTTGCATCAAAAACAAAAATCCAAAATTTCAAGAGCAAAAATCTAATCAAATTCAGAGAACTCACAAAACGTTTTTGATTGCAATCCAAGACTGTGAATCGAGCAGGAGCATAAATTTGAAGAAGCTTTGGAGATTATTTCTTTCAGAACATCAATCAATCGATTCGAGTTGGAGGATTTCAAAGAAACCCAAAAATTCCTTTTTCCCATAGCCTCCATGTTCATTTCCTTAGAAGCAAAGGATCAGGCTGAACAAATAAAGAAAATGGGCAGCCAACATAAGTCAAAAGGGATTAGTTTGTATTAAAGAGGGGGTTTCTTTGCTTTCTTTTTATTTATTTTGTATTTTCAATTCTTTTGTAAACTGTCAAAATAGTTTCTAGAATTCTGTAAAAATCTAGGGAAAACCAGTTAGGTGTTTAACTGGCAGTTGGCAGAGTCTGTAAAATCTGGGTTACTAGTTACAGGGTTGTAATCAGGGGAAATCTGATCGAGGGGATATCGATCAGTCTAGGGTTTTGAGCGTAGGGTTAGAATAGGAGCAGGGTTTACGAGTGTACATGGTCTTGTATGCGGGAGCTGTTCTGTCACCTAGTAGAAACCTTAGAAATGCAGCAGTAGGCAGGGTATTGCCGAAGCTGGGTATATCTGTATGTGATTTATTTTCTGCAGTTCTGTTTCCGCTATATTATGTGATGTGTTAATTATTATATATCTCGTTAGAATTTTAATTCTGTTAAAAACTGTGATAAACCCTATTCACCCCCCCCCCCCTCTAGGGTTAATCTAGATCCAACAAGTGGTATCAGAGCAGGTATTCTGTTAACTCTAGAGTAATGGTGATTCCTAGGTGTCAACCAATAGGGAGTCAGTCCAGTTCATCTCATACTATTTTCACTGGAACAGATTTTTTAAACTGGAAATCCAAAATGGAATTTTATTTAAAATCTGTTAATATTAAATGTTGGGATGTTATTATCAATGGGTTTGATAGTGTAGATATTAATTTCAATGCTTGTGCTATGAAAATTATATTTGACTATCTTAGCACTGAACAGTTTAATCTTATCTGTCATTGTTTACCTGCACAGGAAGTTTGGAGAACTCTCTACAAGTTGTATGGAAAATCTGACAACAGCTCAAAACCCCAGATTGTCAACTCTGATTCAGATCTATGCTTAACAAGTCATGTAAATGAAACCTCAGATGAATCAGATGATGGAGAATCAACAAATGCTGAAATAGAAAATCTCTCATATGAAAATTTGGTTTATATGTGTCTTGATTTAACGAAGTCTGTTGATAAACTCCAACTGAAAAATAAGTCTCTGAAATCTAAGAATTTTGAGTTGACCAGCAAAATTAATAATTTGGAATCACAACTAGAATATTTTAAAAATTCTTCAAATTTAGTTTGCAAAAATTGTTTTAAATTGGAAACCAATCTTGTTCATCTCAATAAAAATATTCAAAAGTTTGTAATTGAAATTTTGATCTTAAATGAGAACAAGACTGAGTTATCAAATTTGAATAATCTTTTGCAAGAGGAATTTGAAAGTTTTAAGACTGATATATATTCCAAATTTGAAATTGCTGAAAAAGAAAATTTGTTGAATTCTGATTTGATTTTGAAAGAACTGGAAAACGAGATTGAAAAATCCAAGAAATTTGGGTTTGAAAATCAAAAACTTTTTGAATCTGAGATTGCTGAGTCCCAAACCAAAATTAATCTGCTTAAAGATGAAAATTTGGTTTTGAAATCTAATTTTGAAAGATGTAAGATCACTGAAAATAATTGTTCAGATTTATTGAAAGAAAATGGTGATCTTAAATCTAAAATTCAACAACTTGAAACAACCCTGGCAAAATTTTCAAATGGTGAGAAATCTTTAAATATGTTGTTGAAAAATCAATTTTCATTGGGAAATAGAAGTGGACTTGGTTTTGGGAAATCTGAGTTTTCTGAAAGGAGAAGCTCAAACGATTTTAAAAATCCTTCAACTTTCTTTGAAAAGAATCGTCTTGATAATTTGAACTTTGTTAATTCCAAAGGATTTTTGAATCAAAAGCAAAACTTGAATTTGTTTTGTAATAATTCATCTAAACAATCCTGGATCCCAAGAAGAGATAAAACAAACATTGCTAAATTCAAACAGATATGGGTTCCAAAGGGAACAAAGGTAAATTCAGATGGATTGTTATATAAACAAGTTTGGGTACCTAAAACTGTGAACAAAACTGTGAGTGGTTTTACAAATTTTGTTAAACCACTTGATTCTCTAAACTGTTAGGTACCAGAGGTGGCTGAGGAACTGCTAGACAAAAGAGATTTGGATTAAAGCTGCTCAGTACTTCTGTAATCATTCACAGTTCCTTAGCCAAGCTTATTGAGTTAGAGAGTCTGATTTACATTGGATTCTGGTATGATCTCTAAACTCACCTTTGTAAATATTCTCAGTTTTTATTTTATTTTTCTTTGTTTATTTATCCTTCTACCTCCTTCTGTTCTTTTGTTTCTGTTTTTGTCACTGTTGTATCTTTTATTCTGGGCTTTCTTAACTTCAAATTGCAGAATTCATGATTTTCTGGAAATTTGCTTTATGTGAATAAAACTCTCTTATTTTTAATCTTTTCCAGATCTTGAATTTATTTCTGTAAATATCTGCAATTGTTTTTTGAAGTTTTTTTTTTGAATTCTTAACAGTGCTGAAGCATTAATATCATATCTTGAACACTGTTATTTTGGATTCTAAATTTTTGAAGATCTGAATAATTAATGAAATTTCACACTTATGCTGTTATGAGTTTCTTCCAATCCATTTTGGAAACGCTTAAAATACTATGCTCATTATAGTACATCTTGTAACTTATCAGTTGTGATAATTTCAGAAATTTTCAGATTGGCTTGAATATGTTAAATTGTCTTGAATCAGTGATACATCGTGAAATCTATATTCATTCGTGATCATTTTATTTTGAAATCTGTTTATTTCAAATCATCTAAAATTCTTGATATTTTGAATATCACACACCACTTAAATTTGAAATTTAAAAAATATACCAATCTTGTGTGACGGATTCATTATATCTCAAAAATCGACATTGATTCATGTGATTTCAAATAAATAATTTCTTAATTTTAGGATCGTGAATAATTCTCAAACTTGATGTAAATGATCTGAATATTTCACTTGTGCTTGACAAAGATTTTTTGTGAAAAATTCGTCAAAAATCTGATTTTGAAACTCACTGTTATTTCATGATCAATTGGGTTGAATATTTGTTTGAAATCATTTGAAATTATTGATTTCTTGGATCTCACACACTTCCTAAATCTGAATTATACAAACTGGTGTGATCGATTCATTTAATCTTGAAATTTTCATATTCCCTCAAGTGATTTCAAATAAATCGAATTCTTGGATCATGATTTTTTTTACCATCATCTTGACAAGTCTGACTTGATATTTTTTTTGTGCTGCTCTGATACTGTTACGAATTTTTTTTTGATGACTGCTTACTTTGGTATATACTGTTTGTTGCTCTGATGAATATGCCTAATTTATTTGTCTTGTCAACTTGGGCCTAATGATTGTACTTGGATGTCTAGGTCACTCGTGTCATATTTCAAATCCTTGATTGTTGTGACATAAACATGTGGTATCAGTTTTGATGTGCTGTTCTCTTTGATCTATTCTCATCATGTACATATATATATTTTTTTTAAAAAAAATCCCCATGTCTTGTATAAATCTTTCAATTTCCACTTGTAGTTATTTTTCAATTTTAAAATTATTTATTGATTATTCATTCAAAAATTGAAATCAATAGCCAAACTGGACTGTACTTAAATTCATCAAAATTATTATCAGATTTTGAAACTGTGATGAGTTATGACTACATACTTCACAACAAGAGGAGATTCTATTTAAATTTTCATGATGATTGAACAGTTACTATAATATCTTTGGATTGGCGCTAATTTCACGAACATCTTCTGTGTCTGTCATCCTTCTGTCATCCATCATGATTTTATATTAATAAGGAGAGTTTTTTCTTATGTAAACAGTGAAAATATTGGTGATGGAAATGTGACTGCATTATTTTTCAGATTTAGTGATGATTGAAAATTATCGAAAATCCCGGTACAGCCGAGCATATTTCATAATATGATTAATTTAGAAATTTATTTCACAAATCATCTCTGTACCTACCACCTTTCTATCACCCATTTTGGTTTTATATTCCGAGGAGTTTTTTCTTTTAAAAGCTGAAAATGATAAATATACATAAGTATGTCTCTAACCTCATTTAAAAATCCAAGCACTGGTCATGCATGGTTAAGAGACAACTTATAATTTAAGCGGCGACTGATCTCATTTAAAAATCCGAGCTCCGGTTGTGCATGGTCAGTGCGCTCTTAAATAAAAAGAAAAGAAATGAAAAATAATTTGAAATAAAAAAAATTCTTATATGAAATTCTCCTCTGTGTATAATAACCTGCATATCAATCCATATTCTAACTTGTGAAATGTGTTATTATTTTATGACGTATTATGATTTGTTGATTGATAGCTACTGGGATTTGAGAGTATTCGATTTTGTCACTTAAGTTGAACTTATAATTATAGGACAAATCCATCACTGTTTTTGTGCTTAGTTTAAAATAAAGGCCTATTTTGAAAATAACTGAAATTCATTTTTTAAAAAGCTCTCTCCATTATTATAATTTCACCATAAATCCTTCATTCTCAAATGTGAAATTTGCCACTAATTCTTAGAATATTATGATTTTTGTTTGATTTTTTTTGAGAATTGTGGTGAACATTCTCTCTTAAGCTGATTTTTAGTCATATTTTCATCGTTCTTTTATAATATGTATCCTTTTGATGATAACAAAAGGGGGAGAATGGTTGAAATTTTGGTTTATGAGTGAATTTTTTTAATACTTTTGAAAAATCATTCGATTTATTCTGTTCACTCTTGCACATATGTATCAGAGCTAGGGGGAGTTTAGTTGTAGGGGGAGCATACATTTAGGGGGAGTTTCACAATTCACGAATAAACACATTTAATATATTCAAAATCTTTTATTTGTTTGTCATCATCAAAAGGGGGAGATTGTTGTATATAAGGTAGTTGTATACACAATTATATGATTTTTGTTTGATGATAACAAACAAGTATATTTTACTTTAAATGTGTTTGTTACTATTATATCACATCTCAGATAGAAATAAAATATTTATGTTTAAATAGAATACGACTATACACGAATTCAAATATTCAACTGTATTTTATTTAAATAGAATATTTTATTTCAATAATTAAACAGTACAAAAATATAAACTCCACTATTTGTACATTTCACTGATATTCATTATTGTACAATCAATTTTAGTATACACAAAGCTCCTTTCTACAGACACTCGATTATACAAGCATACACTCAGACGCTCATTTACAGTTTCACTGTTACACACACTAATATACTTTCACTGTCATCTTTTGTCTCTGTGTTCTGTCAGTCCAGTCATTGTCAGTCCAATCATTATCTGCTTACCTGTCACATGAAACACACACACACACACACAGTACACTGCAATTGAAATGAATATGGTGCTGATTTATGTCAAGTGTTTAGGTCAAGCAAACTCAACATCATGGCAGCTGAATAAAAAAAATGACATATGGGAACAAGCATGTATGCGACACAGTGGAGCTACAGTCTATACATGTCCATATTAATGAACAAGTTTTTAATGTGCCAAGAATCAATCAAGAAATCAATTCATGTTTCACAGATTATGTGTTGATTATGGCAAGTTTCAAGAGCATGGAAAAATGTTTCAGATTTTCAAATGGTACATGCAAATGAAGTTAATGTATATAACCAGTATGACCAGGTCAAAACAAAAGAGAGCACGGCGACAATCATGGAAGGAATACATTTTCTCATTCATTCATGGGCCAGTTTAAGCAACATGATTGAAGCATTGCATTTGCTCGTATATGGGAGGTGTTCAGTTTTTTAGCAAGGAGATCTTTGCTAAAATATTCCAGAATTCAATGGTTTCCAATTATACAGTGGGAAATAAATGTGCTAAGATTTTATTCAAGAAATCTAAATTCACATTTGACAAGACAATCATTCTTTTGGGGCAATTTATTTTCAGAAACTCAATTTGTTTTTAGCAACAGGTTAAATGACTAAAGGTCATAAGCCAACATTGAAGAGAACCAAATTGGCAGCAAAACAATTGTTCTACAGTAGTTCAATAGATCAACATGAGCATTCAGTGTTCAAGTGCAATTCATCTCACAAACAAATGGCAAGACTCAAGCATGTGTGAATTAATGTGCCAGATGTACAAGAATAATACATGAGTAAGTGCGTGCTAGATCTTTTGGAAAGAAATCACAAACATTTCTTTTTGAAATTCTACTAAATGTGGCAAGTGTTATCTGTCCTCTAGAAATTCAAATTATGTCTTTCCAGAAATTACAGGAATCAGGTTTGGCAAGCAAGCATATATTTGTCAAGCTTTAATGACACTCCAAAAATCCATTCATGATTTTCTGTAACTGTTTTTAAGAGTCAATGTTGGCAAGGAATCAATTTTTTTGGAAAAACACAATTCAGCAAAACCATGTTTGGCAAGTAATAAATAATTTCTTTCCAAGAACATAAATCAGCTTTCCATAAATTCAGAGTAAACATTTATGCAATCAAATCTTTGTGTTTCAAGAATTTTATCAACGAATTTATCAATTCATGTTCAAAGCAAGTTTTCAAGGCCAAGGATGTCAAAAGAGGAAAGCATCAATATGTTTCCAGATTTAAAACAAATCAATATGTATTTGTTTGGCAATTTTTTCTAAGGGGACAGCTAATGAAATATATTTTTCCTGAATTGCTACCAATGCTGATTCAATCAATAAATCATTTAAAGGCAGAGCAGCTATCATGCAAAGAGAATGTTGAATTTCCAAGAAATATCATTTAAACCTTTTTTTTGGCAAGCTTTATTCATTTTCCAGAAATGATTTCATGGCATAATATCAAGTGGGCCAAAGATTTTATTTCTTTATTTTACAAAGGTGTTATAAGGCAACAATTCAAAAAGGTTTCCAGAAAATTTTCAAGGGCGATTCAATCAAGGAACCAAAGGTAAGAAGTCACGCAACGCAAATCAGTCAAATCATTCGGTGAAATCAGAGCAATAAAAGGATTCTATTATCCTATATTAACACCTATCCTCATCAGCAATTTGCATCAAAAACAAAAATCCAAAATTTCAAGAGCAAAAATCTAATCAAATTCAGAGAACTCACAAAACGTTTTTGATTGCAATCCAAGACTGTGAATCGAGCAGGAGCATAAATTTAAAGAAGCTTTGGAGATTATTTCTTTCAGAACATCAATCAATCGATTCGAGTTGGAGGATTTCAAAGAAACCCAAAAATTCCTTTTTCCCATAGCCTCCATGTTCATTTCCTTAGAAGCAAAGGATCAGGCTGAACAAATAAAGAAAATGGGCAGCCAACATAAGTCAAAAGGGATTAATTTGTATTAAAGAGGGGGTTTCTTTGCTTTCTTTTTATTTATTTTGTATTTTCAATTCTTTTGTAAACTGTCAAAACAGTTTCTAGAATTCTGTAAAAATCTAGGGAAACCCAGTTAGGTGTTTAACTAGCAGTTGGCAGAGTCTGTAAAATCTGGGTTACTGGTTAAAGGATTGTAATCAGGGGAAATCTGATCGAGGGGATATTGATCAGTCTAGGGTTTTGAGCGTAGGGTTAGAATAGGAGCAGGGTTTGCGAGTGTACATGGTCTTGTATGCAGGAGCTGTTCTATCACCTAGTAGAAACCTTAGAAATGCAGCAGTAGGCAGGGTTTTGCCGAAGCTGGGTATATCTGTGTGTGATTTATTTTCTGCAGTTCTGTTTCCTCTATATTCTGTGATGTGTTAATTATTATATATCTCGTTAGAATTTTAATTCTGTTAAAAACTATGATAAACCCTATTCACCCCCCCCCCCCCCCTCTAGGGTTAATCTAGATCCAACACCTAAAAATGCTACCAAAGTGAGAAGTTTCTTGGGGTTGGCTGGCTACTATAGGAAGTTTATCAAAAACTTCGCAAAGATATCAACTCCATTAACACGCCTGACGAAGAAGAACCTAGTCTTCGAGTGGGACATAGATTGTGATGATGCGTTCCAACGTTTAAAGAGAGCTTTGATCTCAGCTCTAGTCTTAGTGTTGCCAGACGGGAGTAAGTCGTTTACTGTTTATACCGATGCTTGTGGGACAGGACTAGGCGCAGTCTTAATGCAAGAGGGAAGGGTAATAGCCTATGGTGGAAGGCGGTTAAGGGTGCACGAGAAAAATTACCCCACGCATGACCTAGAGTTAGCCGCTATTGTTTTCGCGCTTAAGTCTTGGCGTCATTATCTTCATGGCGAGAAATTCGAATTATTCACTGACCACAAATCTTTAAAATACTTTTTCTCTCAGAAGGACTTGAACTTAAGGCAGCAAAGGTGGATGGAGTTCTTAGCGTCCTACGATTTCGAAATAGCATATACCCCTGGCAAGGGTAACGCGGTGGCAGATGCCTTAAGTAGGAAAAGGCTGTCCTTGAGTCCGTTGTTTGTTGAGCGGCGAAACTTAGAATTCATCTCTATGTTTGACTTTAGACCTTCCGTTGACTTTGTACCCGGTTTGCTAGCATCCTTGGAGGTCAGACCTACGCTTTTGGGACGGATTGGTGAGGCACAGCGAGACGACCCACAGTTGGTTGAGTTAGTAGAAAAGCTGAAAAGAGGGGAGTCATCAAGACATCTCCGTAGGTATACCCTATATGATAAGGGTTGGTTACGTAGGGATAGTAGACTTTGTGTACCTCGACATGGAGGTTTTAGGAAGGCTATTCTTGACGAAGCACATCGTTCGAAGATGACCATTCATCCCGGCGGGGACAAGATGTACAAAGACATGAAGCGAGTTTCCTTTTGGGCCGGTATGAAGAGGGACGTGGCCGAGTATGTCGCTAGATGCTTGGTGTGCCAACAAGTAAAAGCGGAGCAAAAGAAACCCGGTGGGTTGCTTCACCCATTGGAGGTTCCATTATGGAAGTGGGATAGTGTCTCGATGGACTTTGTGGATGGATTACCAAGATCAAGGAAGGGTAATACGGGGATTTGGGTTATAGTAGATAGACTTACTAAGAGCGCCCATTTCATTCCCGTGAAGAGTAAGAGGACTGCTCAATGGTTAGCTTCTATATACGTTCGAGAGATAGTTCGTTTGCGCGGTGTTCCTTCTAGCATAGTAAGCGACCGCGATCCTATCTTCACTAGCGAATTTTGGAAGAGCTTGCAAGAGGCGGTAGGAACTCAGTTATGTTTGAGCACCGCGTATCATCCTCAGACGGACGGCCAAACCGAGAGGGTGAATCGCATTTTAGAGGATCTTTTGAGGCTATGTATCCTAGACTTTGGGGGTACATGGGGAGAGCATCTTCCATTGGTGGAGTTCGCGTATAATAACAGCTTTCAATCTAGCATTGGCATGGCACCTTTCGAAGCTCTTTATGGACGACCTTGTCGTTCACCTACATGTTGGTGGGAATCTACGGATAAGATCTTACTTGGGCCCGATATGATTAGAGAGACTTCGGAAAAGATCGACTTGATTCGAAAAGGATGAAGACGGCGCAAGATAGGCAGAAATCTTATGCAGACAAAAGGAGGATAGATCTTGAGTTTGATGTTGGGGACATGGTCTTTATCAAAGTGTCTCCATTACGGAACGTTGTTCGCTTTGGGTCCGTTGGGAAATTAGCACCAAGGTTCGTAGGGTCGTTTCCTATTAAGGATAAGATTGGACATATGGCATATAGAGTGGAGTTGCTTGAGAGGCTTAGTGATGTACACGACATATTCCATGTATCACATTTGAGGAAGTGCTTGCACGAGACCGCGGAAGTGGTAGAGCCGAGCTTGCTTAGAGAGGTGGAGATAGAGCGTGATGCGATGATTCGACGAGCTCCTACATGCATTCTTGGGTCAGAGATCAAGAAGTTGAGGAATCGAGAGGTTAGACTAGTCAAAGTGCAATGGGGAGATGATGAGAGCAACGCTACTTGGGAGACAGAAGCGAAGATGCGTTCGTTGTACCCTTTTCTTTTTGAGGGTATGTCTTTTAATTTCTCCTCTATCGCTTAGCTTGTACTTATTTTACCTTTAGAGTATCCTCTCGCTAGTATCCTTGGCCTTTAGTTAGGATAATCCTATGGTTGAAACATGTGTTTGAGACATGTTATGTATGATGGATGCAAAGTGGATGCAAGTGTTTGCTAGTGGTTGCTCGTGGACGCATATACACACACTATTAGGCACTAGATCAGCTCAATCACTTCATATTGCATATAAATGGATGCATTTAGTAAAATGGATGTATGAGGGTTTTTTTTGTATCATATGGATGCTGCATTCAGATGATGATTGTGCACGCATATAGAGATAATATGTAGCATTAAGAAACTTTTGCATACAAAATGGACGCATGGCACTATCATGATTTGCACTAAGGAGGTCAACTGAATCGGTGGACCGCCTGATTTTGCATTAGATACAGACATATACACACACTGTGCATTTAAACATGAAAGCATTAGAAGTCTATAAGGACAATGGACGCCTGTGTTTGATGGTTGAGTAGATGGACGATTGGATGTTAGGATACACATTCTTCTTAACTTGAAGATTTCGGGGTCGAAATCCTTTAAGGAGGGGAGAATGTAACACCCCGTAATTCTGTTAATATTAATATTCACAAATTAAAGAATAACTAATCTCAGATGTGAGAATTGTGGGAAACGGGTTGCGCCATTGTGTTCGTCTCGGAATTCTGGTTGAAATAGAGTCCGAATTTGCGTGAATTGGACTTCGTACGAAGAAGTTATGGCCATCGGAAGTTTCAGAAAATTCAAAACAGATTTCAGAAAATTTAAAATTCAAAATTTGAGTCGAACAGGCTAGGCGAGAAATTTCCCGCCCAGCACCCAGGTCGACTGGGGAGTCGACTGGGCAGTCGACACCCCAGGGACTAGGTCGACTGCGCAGTCGACCTAGTCCAGGCGGCTAGGGTTTGACTGAGCCCAATCTTAAGCTGTTAATGTGTCTTTAGGGCTGAGTTGGCAAATTAAACGGTTCAGGTTAGTTCTGAGTTGATCTGACGGCCTAAATAAATCCTAAACTCTATATATACCTAGGTAGTCTCTCACTCTAAACTCACATGAAAAATAGAATAGTCACCGTCATACCGCCGCCATGGAACTCCGTGTAGCCGCCGCCAACTAAGAAGGAAGAAAGCTAATCAAAACTCTAATTCTACTCAACTCTAAAGCAAATCAAGACTTTCTTTCTCTTCTCTAATTGTGAGTATGATGATCTTAACAAGATTATTATTAAACTAATTAGATTAAGTTATGAATGGATTATAAGTGAATGATGTGGATTGTCATATATGTTGTTGTAAACCTTATGCTATCATGTATGTTGAAATCCTATGTTATGTGATGATGATATCCTATATGTTGTAAATCATGCTATGATGATATTGTATAGGTTGTAATTTTCTATGCTAAGTTGTGATAAATCATACATGTTATAAAGTCATGATGTTATTATCCATGCTAATTAGTTCATGTTAATCAAATCATAATGTTTGGGCTATGTTGATCTATATGACAAATCATGTATGCAAGTTTAGATTGATTAATAAAGATTGTGAACATATGTCATGACATTTATTTAGATCTAGAATTATGACATCTAGAATTATGCTATGACATATGTGAATTCTATGTATTAGATGCTAGTTCACACCATCATTATATTGCCTAAACCATATATGCTAGTCCATACATGAATTTGGATTATGATCATGTTATGTGAATTGTGACATTTTACCAAACAAGTTGACACCTTTAGGTCCATGACATGTGTAGTTTTATGCAAGTTTCACCCCTATTATGATTAGATCTATTTTATTTGTCTATATGTTGTGAAAATTTATCTTTGTGCTATGAGTTAGACTATTCGAGTCTAACGTATATTTTGCGTTGAATAAGCAAACGTATAACGTGGGGTAGGGGTAATATTAAGGATTTAATATTGAGAAATTGGATGCAATTGATATGATTTTGCATGCCATGAGTGGATGGCCATAATTGAGTCAATTATGGACATCATTAAAATTGGAATTAATTAATAATTTGAATAGGGAATTATTAAAACTAGGGTAAAAGATTATAAGTGTAAATCAATGCTTAGGACACGAGGTTGGACTCGTTTGTGATGTAAACCTGGCCGGACCCGCCCGAAAAATCCAGTAGTCATAAATGTCAGCCCAATGTGAGAGGCCCTAGGCCCAAATTAAAGCATAACAGTTGTAAAGACACGAGGTTAGACTCTTTCATGGTGTAAGACTGCCCGGACCCGCCCGGCAAATCCAGCTGCCATAAATGCCAGTCTAATGTGAGAGGTCTTTATGAGGTTATGGCCTGAATGAATTAAGAAATACTTAACCAGATAAACATGTAAGGTGGGACATGGGGGTTAAGTAGGTGCCTTGGGTGGCATGAAGAATCTAGTGGTTGCCTTTAGTGGCATTTGAAATACGATTAGTAAGACTTAACCAAACACACATGTAAATGAACATGACTAAGAGGGTTAAGTGGGATATACTAGTGGTGACAAGCTTAGGTGGATAGCTTATGGGGGCCCATTTCAACCAGTAACCCAAATGTATCTTTGTGGGCTCGACCCAAGTCGAGGACGGGACACGCATACTGGGCTTGACTATAAGAGGCCAAACGGGGTAGCGGTGACAACGCAAGTCCAACGGGTTTCATATGCGTGTGTGGATCCGGGCTGGTAGGTAAGACGTTGTTGCATCGTGTAGGTATAAGCCGTGCATTCTCAAGTCGTATCGGGTTGCCACTTTAGGGGAGTGATACACCCCACTGTGTGGCCAGCACGGGTATCTACGAGTAGAGAGCCGATCGAAAGTGGGTAGTGGGGTACACCTAGTGGAGATAGAGGCAGGCTACACTTATGTAGTCAGCTAGGGGTATGCAAGGCTATTTATATAATTTCTAAGTGAAGCAAGTGGGATCGACCTTTAGGGTGACTGGTGTGGTGCAGTGTAGTAATTATTCGTTAGTAATTAGATTTGCCTTTAACATTATCTTTATCTGCTCTTCCATACCCAATAGTTCATAGATATTTCCTTGTTTTCCAGCTTATGCCATAGTCTAGTTACTTTGATAATAGTATTGTTAGAATTATCATACTCGCCAGACTTTATGTCTGACCCCCTCTATTTCTATCCTTTTCCCCCTCCAGGTCCTCAGGGTGGGCCCAGCTCTAGTGGAGTTTGATTGGATTGCTTTATCTCTCTTTTGGAATGCTTGGACCGTTGAAGTAAAGTCTAGCTTGTTATCTTCTTTAATGGATATTTATGTAATGGGATTATGTATTTTGTTTTATCAAGATGGATATTGTACTTGACTTTGATTTATGGTTTTATGATGTAACAAACATGTTTAAATTCCACTGCAATGAAATGAAGTTTTAGATTTCCAAGTACTACTTATTATCTGTCTTGTTGTAATTTTTCTATTCTATATTCACTTAAAACCTCCATGGAAGTTAATGCATTCCCTTTGTGAGTGACATTAATGGACGTGGGGTGTTACACCTCCCATGGATTCAATCAAGTATATGGGTTGTTTGATCTCATTTTCATCATTTCAAGTTGTTTTTACGTAGATCTAATTGTTATAAGTATGGTTTTTAACTCAAAACATCATAGGATCTGATTAGCAACTTAAATCGGTAAGTTTTCTATGAAAATTCAATGATAATTGTTGTTTAAATGAGTGAAGATTATTTGTGTGATTTGTTGTTGGTTTTGTTGGTTGAATTGATGATTGCAAACGTAGAAATCAATTTGAGCTCGAAAACGAGGTTGTGTAAATTTTAAGATGGATCTAGTCGGGCTTGGCAAACATGGTTTATCGGATCAAGGGAGTATTGCTTGGAGAACAATACAAGGTAGATCGATCATGAAGAGAAGATCATGTGACATGGATTGAAGCAAAAATTGTAGACCTGGCAAGATCCATGATAGATCAGCGTTACTGAGGCTTTAACAAGTTTCAAGTAGTGGTAAAGGAGTAGATTGACCAAGAAAAAGTGAAAGAATCAGCTAAAAGTTGAAGAATCAGCCAAAAATCAAAATCTGGAAATCTATAATATTTGGTAAGCGCTGTAGAAAGTCAGGGATCGAGCACAAATCCTAATATGGATCGGTGACCAAAAATCTGTGAATCGGCGCGAAAAAATGATGGATTAGGCAAGTTTTGATGAATCTACCAAAAAATGAATTTTCTGGCAAAATCTGGAATCTACAGCGTTCGGGAAACGTTGTGGTAGGTGGATGGATTGTGGCTGATCTAGGCATGGATCGTGCATGCCAAATAAGGGTGGATCGACCTTGAAAACATGATGGGATGTGGCATTTTTCTTGGTCTGGCAAAGAGGATAGATCGTTGCCTTTAGATAGCATTTTGATAAATGTTGTAGAAAGGTCATGGAGCGCAAACGATCCATAGAGCTGGATGGACTGCCCAGAAGCTGTGATAGCGCTCCAAAAATGCTATAGAAAGGTGTTTCAAGTGTAAACGATCCATAGGGTTGGATGGATCGCCCAGAAGCAAAAGGCTGTTTTGATGTTTTACTTAGTTTTTCACATCAGAATGATTCAGAAATGAACCAGGAGATATAATAGCATATCTGAAATGCTGCAAAAGGCTGTTTTGACATTTTGGCATGATTTTCATACCGAAAAGCTGGAAATGCTATGATATGCAGTATCGACCAAACGAAGCTTGTCTTTGAGTCGACGATGGTTCTAGTTTCGATGCGAATTCAAGGTTCAACGTCTGAAGCGTTGTGAAGTGTTTATTGATCATGGAGATGCAACGAATGTGAAGGTGATTCAAGTTGGACCTGAAGGATGTTTAAAATGTTGTGAATTGTTTGTTGATCGTGGAGATGCAACAAATGTGAGGACGACTCAAGTTGGCTTGAACTCGTAGAGAATGGTTGTTCGTTGATGCAACGAAGGTGAGATGACTCAAGCTCGACTTGAGTTTATGGATAGTGGTCACTCGAGAAAATTGCTTGAGCTGTGAATAGCCGTCAGAGAGGACGACTAAAGATATTGAAGGTTGAGAGATTATCGTTGTCATAGGTTCTAGCGAACTCAAAGCAGGGGCACAAAAGAGACGTCTAAAAGAGTGGAAGTTTGCTGGTCGAGTACCCAGGACCCATTGGATGGGACTAGTTGTCTCTGAGACTGGGAGGCAAATGTACATTGGACGTGCAATAGTCTAGCTAGAACCAGGGTTACCGTTAGCTCTTGACATATGGCAAGGTTGGACGTCATGCGATTAATGATGGTTTTGAAGTAAGATTAGCAGTGATAGACAGATTCATGGATGATTGTGGCTTTTCTTGTACCTTCCTACGTAGATTGTTCGACATCGAAGAAGATATCTCTTGGGTGCTTGTCTGATGTTGGTTTCGGCCTTCGGGGCTTGTGCTTAAGGGATATTGATATTGATTAGGGCGATTTATGTGGGACTTAAACTAGTTGCTATGACTGCTACTGCTTATATGCTTCTGCTTGTTGTAAAGGCTATCACTATTGGATGTGGGGAAGACAAGTTAGAGGCTTCTTCTCTAGCGATTTTGGCGGATTTGGTTGATTTATCTACCTATTCTCATATACTTCATTGATGATGTTAGATAGCTTTTTTACTGCTTACTAAGACTGTTGTTTGACTCAAGGTTTTATGTTTCCTCTTATTACATTGGGTTGTTCATCTACGGTGTTATGGATGGGAAGACTGAGTAGTAGGTTGAAGATGGTAGATCTTAGTGGGCGGAGCTACTGATCAATGATGAGATGGAGACTTGCATATTATTTTTACTACTATACATATTAGGTGTTTCCGATGTTGTTCTATTTGATGCACTTTCTGAGGGTTATGTAGTAAGATTTCATGTACAGACTTATAAAGTGTATTCCAAAGTTGTATGGATATTTTTATTATGATATTAAAGTTTAGATTTCTGTTATGTGATGCACCACTATTTCTACCTGTTATATATGTTCTATTATACTTTATCCTTGCGCTGTGAGTTATACGACAGGTTCTGCGTATGTTTACCTACCTTGATGATCGTCCGTGGATGCTTGGCACACCTTTCAATGTATTATTACTTTTGTTAAGTGTGGGGGTTATGGGCGGTCATCACAACTACGATGACCCATCGTAATGGTTCTTATTTGGATGGATTTCGATTTGGTATAAATGACATCGACTATCATGTATTGGCATGGTGGGGAGTAGTTAGGCTAATTACATGGTAGAATAATGAATAGCTCCTTATAAAGAACTTTTAAAGCAAGAACTTTAGTCCGAAAAATCACCATTAGAAAGCACAAACACAGAACTTTTTAACACTTGGAAATAGTTATAGTCATCATTGATCTTTCTCTTTCTAATAGTTATTTTTCATTCACTAGACTTCTACGTTTGATCCATTCCTTTTTCTCTTTTCCCCCATTGGGTTCACAAGGCAGTAGTTGATTTCTGAATAGCTTGGAGTACATCTTGAGAGCTCTACATTCTTTATGTATTTTGTTTTCTTTATATTTTGATTGGGTTAAGTTGTATCTTGGATTTGTTGGGGGTATTTCATATGTACTATGATATATAGTTTTTTAGACGGAGATGATGACATTGTAAGATTATGATAATTTTAAAAAATGTTTTATGAAAAGGAATTTTATTTTTATTAAATGTCTCAAGTATAAAAATATTTTTATTTTTATGTCTTGTGATCTTAGTCTCTTCATGTTTTAGTTATACCTTTACGGTCCATGTTTATTGATATGACTCATAGTGTATGTCAAGGGGTGTGCATTATCATAATGGCAAGTGCACATTGTTTTTTTAGCATAATGCCTAGGGAATGATGTAATCCATTTGTCATATTCAAGTGTGGCAGTCAATCTGCTTTGTGCAGTAGGTCGCAAGATGTTCTTGTTGACTTGGGAGCATTTTCCAATAATGTACAGTGGCCAGCAGTACCCAGTAGCTTTGTCATTGATGGAAATTTTATCTTCGATAGCGTTCGTATGAACTTAGTCGTGCCTAACTATGTTAAAATATGAGAAGTTACCATTTCAATTATATTCTATACTAATTCGTGGATTCTAAACTTTATTATAATATCACTGTATTTTATAATGATTTTCGTAAGAAAAAAATTGTTTTGATTTATGTGCAGCGTAGTTTTACTAGATATCTTTTACTTTAAAGTTTTTAGAAGATTGAATAAATCTAAATGATTTGTTTTTACCTGTGCAGTAAAAGCTCTTAGCGGTCCTATTGTGATGAGAGTGCAAAAAGTAGTAGTAGGGATAAAGCGGGTAAATATCAGGGATATAGTAAAGCTGCGAAAAGATTCATTAAATGTATAATCAAATATTTAAAATTATTTATTTATCATTCTCATATCTTTAATGTAAAAGAAACTAATATTAGTTATTCTTACATAATAAAATCAAAGAATAACATAGTTATGTACACTAGATTTAATGACTATAATAGATTTCTAACTTATGTTGGGCATTTATGTCATAAAATTAGCTCTTTACACTAATTTTTTTTTAAAATAAACTTGTCAAATCAACATCTACGTATAAATATTTCTAAAATGGATGCTAAAAAACCTTGATTTAGTAGGTATAACGAAAAATAGCGAGACTTAAAGCAGGTTTACTATTCGTCAGTGCTAAATTGCGCTAGCATAGCACTCGAAGTGTGCTACAAGCTATAGTAGAGATTTGACAAGGTTTCAACGGCACAGAAGTTTACTAGCATTGGTATACGAGACAGATTCAAAAGTTATTTTTCCTATAACGCTCAAGTCAAACCAGATATATTTCTTGATTAGGTTTAGATTACTTTTTTTTGGCAAAGCCGACAGGTTTTAAAGGTGACCACAAATACCTTTTTGTTATAACCAATAATAAAAAATACCGTATAGTGCATGTGATATTAGCTGACAATCAGCTACTTCGGTTTTTATGGTGGACCGTCTACTGCTATCGTAATTTATAGTGTTCTGTCCACTCTACTTACAGGCTTACAGCACCGAAGCTAGTCTAAATTAACTAGACTACACATATTTTTATACTCCACGCAGGGTGTTAATTTAGACTGTTAAATTAAAAATAAAATAGCACGTACACAAGTACGTTGAACAAGAAGTCCATATTACATGTGAACTAACACATAAGTTATGACATCCTAAGCCATTCAAAACCAGACAGCTACAGCTGCAGGCAACAGTACCTCCCGCGATGTTCGGACAACAATTTCTTTATTGGACTATTCCATAGACATTGTAACGCCCCATAATTTTTCGTATAGTTAAATTTTAAATTAAATAAATAAATAGAATAATGTTGGTTAAAAAGCATATTATGTTGATTAAATAGGATAATAGCTTGAATTAAGTATAAACGGGTTTTTAAAATTTAGTTTATATTTAGAAATGTCGTAATTTGAAATTTAATATTTGATAACTAAATAAATTGAGTTGTTTCAGTTAATATTTAGAATTCAAATTTAATTGATAAATGGTGGAATTATGGGTGTAATGTTTGAATAATTGAAGATAAATTTAGTTCGTTTATCTGTAATTGCAACTCAAATTTAAATTCAAAAATGTTAAATTTGGGAACGTATCGATTCATATAAATTCATTTAAGATATAGTTGGATTAAAATGGAATCTAATAAATATTTAAATTGAATTAAAACAATTAAGCGGATAATTGAAAATTTTATTGATTAATTAACTGTGTAATTTAGCTATTTTGGCGACTGTCGCGGAATTCGACGAAATCAGTTCAATCAGATCCAAAACCGTGAATTATTGTAGAATTTTGAATTTCATAGCAATCCGACTTTTCGTTTGATCGTACGGAATAAAACGTGGAGAAGATCATTGTGTTATTATATTGGATTTTCTCTTATCAAAACCATGGCCCATGTATAAATTTCTTTCCTAACCTTAACCAGTCCGTTTCTCATTCATGTATATTTTTCCATCTGTCTATTCTTTTTCTCTAATGGCGGAATCTCAAATTTCAAACCCTAGTTCCATTTCAAAATCAAAATAAAATTGAAATCTTTATCCAGTCTCATCATATGATATATAAAATCGAAGCTCATGATGAGTAGTATATAGATCAGGAATTCGTTTGTACATGCAAGTAGTGGTCTGACCGGAATTTGGCAGTTCATTTTCGACCGTTAGTTGACCTGTTTGATTGGGGTTAACGAGTCGAAGAATGGAGAGTATAGTTAGGTGGAGATCGACATGGGGAGAGCATCCATACCATCAGTTTGCTCATTTAACGGTTAGATCGTTGGCAAAATCTAAATTAGGTTTCGACTTTGTCTTCATTGGAGGCAGCGCCGCGATCTACTGCTGGCGTCGGAGGCGGTGTCGTGGCAAGGGTTAGGTGCGGATTTCGATGAGGGTTGAAATGACGGTGGTCGCTGGTCCTTTGAGCGTAGTTTGTTGCGTTGGGGTCATGGCAAAATTGCGGGCGTTTGGAGACTGTAAATTTTCGGTCTTTGGTTGGACGTTTGATCAACTAAAGACCCAAAGGTGAGTGAAATTTCTCGCTCACAACTTAATGAATTATTCCATATATATTAAATTAAATTATGAAATAAGTTTGTTTTATGGTCGTGATTGATTGCTGATTTGTTGCTTAAAATTTGATATGCAAACGTATTGATGTGCAAATTGAACTCAATAACTAAATTAAATTAAATTTCTAGTAAAAAAAATACTGACTTTTGTTAACTAGAGAAACAAAATAAATAATTACCATTTGGATGACATGGTTGTGATGGATGTTTGGATTTGAATTTGGTTACTGCATTGATATCGACACCGGAATGTCCATTGAATATGTTAAAACAATCATTCCAAATAAATTGTGAATTTGGGAATGGGATTTAAATATGATTTTGATTTGTCAAATTTTAAAGCTAAATTTGGTAATTCCCTTTAAATTTAATTTTAAAATGATAGTATTAGAAGATAATTGGAAGGGTTCGAGATTTGGATTGAATATGAATTTAAAAGTCCTTTTATTTGAAAGGTCAAATTTGAATACTATTTGAAATCTAGATATGAAAACAAAATAAACTATATTATATTTATTAAAATTATGTTTTAAAATTAGTTAGCTATATATATACCTATGGAATTTGAAATAAACTATATTATATTATATTATATGTATTATTTAAATATTATTTTAGTAAAGCATTTAATATATATATAACTATAATTTGAAATAGAGTACATTACATTATATTATTTATTATTTAAAGCTTTTTGTAAAGCATTTAATATATGTATATATGTAGTGATTTAAATTATTTTGTTATACTCTAATTATTTTATTATATATATATTTTTTCAAAAAAAAAGTTTATTTATAATCATCTAATTTCTTTCAAGTTATGTAAATATTTATGATGTTTATTTAATTGGAATATTTTTTGATTTAAACCATTAATTCAAATTAAGATTTGAAATAAAAATATTTCCTTTTTGAATAAAAAAAATCAATGTTTAAATAATCATGAAATTGATATGAAATTTCAGTCTAATTTGAAAATGTATTTGGAGGTAGATTAAAATGGGAATCCGCAATGATCCATAACTGTTGTTTAAAAATGCGCTTATTATTTAGGAAGACCGGGATCGAATATATATTCGAAAACCATTCCAAGTAATAATATGACGTGGTAAAGAAACTAAAGACGTGGAAATGATAAATGAAGACTTGAGAATCTTTGGATTTATTTCGATTGACTGCTGATGTCTCGATTGGGCTGATCACCTAATACGAGGCTATAAATGGCATGAGGTCTGAACATATTTAAGGATTTTTGGATTTTGTTCCGTTCAAACCCATGATGGACTTGTATGGATTGTGTGTCTGACATTGTAATTGACTACGTAGCACTGATTTCTATTAATATATATCGTATTGTGGCAATTAATTATTCATGTCTCTAAGTTTTACGAGCTTAGAGGTTATGTATTGATAGAAACCAGTGACACATTGTAAATTGACAACGTGGCATACTCAAGTTATGAAATGAGCTAGTGATGATCAATTTGTTTATTGAAGCATAACATTGTGTATATCGTGACCTCGACGAACCTCACACCCTAGATTAATGGTAAACCGGCGTTTAGGTCGTATACATATCTCTATTGAAACTCGAAGGCTTTGGCGGTAGATCTACTTTGAAACCTGGGGAAAATAAGGGTATGTTCGGTGTCCATGTCTGGATGTTAACCGTTGATTTACCTGGTTATTGGTGTCCGTTCTGGATGAAAACCGTGAGATGCACCTTGATCGTGTTCCTGATTGATCTTTCGTGTCAGGAACCATCATATTAGAACCCAACAACCAATACGAGCCTTCCGTTTTGTTTGTAACTTATGTATGTGGGCATAGCCTCTGTGCTTGCATTGTGTTATGTGGGACGAGCTTATGATAGCTTCATTTTTTCTAAAGCATTTGCGAATTTCCCTTAATATTTCTTTAGATTACTGTATCCATAACACTCACGTTATTTCGTATTTTAATTTGACTAATATGTGAAAGATTTAGCTCTGATCCGAGTGTTTGTTGTGTTTCCTTTTTATGCAATACGCTCGGGTTAGATGAAGTTGCAGTTAGCGAAGATTTCCCTGCCTTGAAGATACCATTATGAAGATGAAGATGGAGCTCAATAGACGGATTATTATTACTATTCCAATGCTAAAATATTGGTATGTTGTATAATAGTTAACTCTGATAATTGTTGTAAAATATAATCAAATATATATTTTAACGGCTTCATGAACTGTTATTTACTTATTATATTTTGTCCTTCCGCTGTGAGATTCTGTATTTGTTTTCTTCTTTCTTCTTTTTCTTATATAAATCCCAACAACTATCTGTATTTTTGAATCGTTTAAGTTGACATTGAGGATCATTGTCGATTTGAATGGTCAAAAATCCCGGATGTTACAAACATGAAACTTTCATGAACCATTATTGAACCAGCCTTAGTAGCACCAATAAGCACAGCGAACAAGCTCAGAGCATTCTCAGACATGCTACTTCATAAAAAATGGCTAAAATATGTGCTGAAGCATCACGTGGATAGCAAACGGCGGAGCAGAGTCCATGCTAATCATAAAACGAGCACAGAACATTACCATGGCTACTACTAGTCGACAGGAATAGAATTCCATACACCATTAACACCTAGAATAAAAAACACACTCTCCAAACTAATAAGTACAACATACTCCACCATACTAAACTCCAGCCAACAAGACGACAAACAAAAGAAACACCGATAGACAAACAAACTTAGAAAGCCCAACAGGGACCACATCATATCCAGTAACAAATCAGACTCCATTCGTTCGCCATGTAAGAGGCACAAATCTGGATTCATTGCATATACGGTACATAAGAGATAAAATAAGCAAACTAGGCAATCGACGGTGAGTCGTGAAACCAGAAAGTTTAGCTTGTCCGCATAGTGCATGAATGCAGCTCCACGCTGGAGGAGATCCTTTACTACCACTGCAAGTCGATCACACCCCCTAAAATTGTTGAATACCTTCATCAACACCACCGTTGGAGCACCAGCGAACCAGACGGTTCCGACACAAGAGCTGAGGTGAGCATGACAATGGAGTTGCCAATAATTGAGAGCAGAACACAACGCAGTTGTAATGAAGAGGGTTGCAAAGCAATTGGAATTAGTCAGAGAGGCGACTGAAAGATGAGGTGTGAACGGGGTAAACGGAGTTTTAGATCTGAGCATTACAATTCAGGATTGGGAATAATCACGCAGACGAAAACAGGGGAAATTAGGAAGGAAGAAAAAAGAAAGGAAAGAGAAAAAGAGTGGCGTGGAAGAGATGTATTAGAGGAAAATGAAAAGAAAACTAGAAGAAAGGGGATGAAGTTAATTTCCATGTCTCCATTAATGATTTTTCCCAATCCAAACTCCATTGATCATTAAATTGTTTTTTGCACTTTGCGATTACTTTGATGAGTTAGAAGCCCAAGACGTATCTTGTATTTTCTTTACTCTCCCATTGTGATTTTTTGGTTATGTATAAGTAGCATTTGCAAGGATAAATTATTATAAATGTCCAAGAAAGATGATAGGATTAGCTACTCTGATGTTGTATATGAAAGTTCATTTCTTTTTGTAAAGGCACGCGTACATTATATATTACTCGTCACTATTACGAGATTTTGTTCTTTCTTATTTCTCTTTCACCTAATGATTTTGACTTTCCGACACTTAAATGTTTGAAAATGAATACCGTTGATGCATTGATGTTGGATGTGAAGATCGAAAACTTGGGTTGTTACACCACAACTATTTTCTTTGTACATGAAACAAAGGATGATAAAAGCCGTGTGCGATCTACAATTGTACAAATAATTTTTTTGGAAAAGCCGACTGGCTTTTAAGGTGACCGCAAACACCTTTTTATTATAACCGATATCAAAAGTACAATATAGTACAGGTGATTGTAGTTGACAATCAGCTAATTCGGTTTTTAAAATGGACCGTCCACCGCCTACGGAGTTTATATGATCTGTCCCACTCAGCCTTACAGGCTTATAGCATTGGAGCTATCCTAAATAAATAAGACTACAAATACATACAATTACCCCATGCAGGGAGAATAACATTGCATACTTCAAAATTGAAATACATTACAAAAGACAAACAATATACAACAGACAATACAGACCAAAAGCGTGACCTCATACTGTCCAGAAGTGAAGCCCTTTGTCAAATGAGTGTAGCATGGAAGGGCGCAGAAAGCATCCCAAATAGATCAAAAGTAGGTTCATGCGCATTGACTTGAGCTACTAAAGGAACAGTGACCAAACTAACAATCAGCTATGGGAAGGAGTGCCATGCGCAGACACCGTTGTAGCAAAAAGTATATTGCATAGGAGCTCGTGTACAACAGGTACATCACCAAGAAGTCGTCACCACAGTCAGCGAGGACCGTGGCATGTCATCTAATTAGCATGTAAGAATACCCTGACACCATTGCAACAAGGACAGGTCAGGAAAGCTGGCTACCTAAATAGGCTATAGCAGTTGAGAGCAATGAGGCTACACCAGTTTGTCGCGCAAAGGTAACCATTCCTAACTTGAGCCTTGAGGCAAGGCGAAGTGGCATACCTTCAGAACAACCACAAAAGAGTAACATACAATGACATTTGCCCAAACAGAACTGTTACCAACAAAACTCTACAACAAGTCGAAAATCCACAAAGACGGCAAAAATCAAACTCCGCTGAAGGACCAACCTAACCATACAATCTTCTGATATAACCATTTGAGTTAAACTCACTAACCAAGAGGTTGTTTACACTATATCCCCTTATCTGCTGAGTATCTCAGTCACGTATGAGGCAATGCAACCAAGTAAAACAAAGAATGTCATACCAGAAAGAAGGCGACGGTGAGTCGCGAAAACTTCAAAAGGAATCAACTTTACAGCAATTGAAGATACAACACGTCGTGAGAGACAATTAATGCCCTACGCAAGCCGAAACCTACTAATTAACTATAATTTTATCTATCTATGTTCAATAATGAAATTTATATAAATTTGTTGTATTGATTTTATGTAATTAATGCACATAAAATTAATTTATAGGAACTTTCATTTTACTGCATAATCACGATGCGGTTTATATTCAATTGTTTTTAAAGCTTTAGGTATAAATAAGTTTAAAATAAATACATAAATAAGCTAAGTTCATATATATTGTGCACGTAATTTTTTTAGCTTATAAACCATATTATATAAATAACATACTTATAGACAAACTCCGTTGTCTAAATGGTTAAGATACTTCGACAAGGTGCAAGTGTCACAAGTTTGAATTACTAAAAGGTAATTTTTATTTATGTCCCTGTATTTTGTAAGTTAATCCACATTTCAATTTTAGTAAGTTAACCCACTATTATTTTTAAGTTAATCCACTCGTGGATTAACTAATAAACATCATTCTATTTGTTTTTACAAGTGAATTTTTAACATGTATTTCCTTCTTTCTTAACGCTTTTGTAGTCTAAACCTGTAATTTTATAATGACCAGGCTGCATTTTGGTCTTCAACAATTGTCACTGGCCCTTCATTTTAGTTTTTTTCACACGGAAGCATGGGTCTTTGTTATGCATAAATATGAAGCAGAAGATTGATAAACTTCAGAAATGCTAGTAAGTTTTGAATATGTAAAGGCCATATGATCATCCAAGTAAAGTTAATTCCATTTTACTCTCTTTTTACATTCCTACTAGCTGCATGAATTGGTTCTTCATTCTTTACCGAGGAAACAAATTGCTTTTTTTCTCTCTTAAAAATCTACAATTCAACATTTCTTTGCTTATTAGTAGTAAATGTATACCTAACATCTATAATATATAAATAGCGTTCCTGTAAACCTCTTTTTAAGATAGCAATACAGATGTATTCATCTACACCCATCATAACCAACAATCTCACACAATTTCCCCCTCACCTCGCCCCCTTTCTCCTTCCACATGTAACGACCTGAAAATTTAGCGATCTTGGTTATCTGATATACAACACATATCGAACATCCAAGAATCGAAAATACCGGTAGTTAATGAAAGAAATTAGAGGGTGAGGAAAGATAAGATAGAAACCTAGAATTAAGAAGAAGCAGATACAACATCAGAGTAAACAAGAATCTCACAGTGGAACGAATAAAATATAACATAACTTTGAAATAAAAGATTGTACTTGAATATACATATCATTATCAAGTACAACACTTACAACACAACGGAATAACAATAGCTATACAAAATCCTAAAGCCTCCTGCTCCAGCTCTTCAAGTATTTGTAAATCCCGAATACTTGACTGCCCGTACAAATTTAGACACCCAAGAGTTTAGGGAAAACAAAACAAAATAAACTTCGGGTCAGTCATAGGACTGGTATGAGTAAAACAGTTTGAGCCATTAAACGATATCTCATAAGACCACGCCGTATAATAGAACAGGTTTTTCCCTTATGAGAATCCAAAACATCTTTATATCAAAAACCTTTTGATATAATAATAATGTCTATCAACCACAATAAAATAATCATCTAGCAGAAACGCTTTCATCTCACGTTCTACATATATAGTATACAATCAAAAATGCAAGCACATATTGGGTAATGGATTTTCAACTATGACAAGATATGGAACCACCTTTCGCTAGTGTACCTCTAGAGAGGAATACACTGGGTTCAACAAGAACATCTTGCAGCCCGGCCACACATGACCGACCACTCATTTCGCTTGAGTGTATCGAATGTATATCACCAACGGTTGGGATTAGCAACCGTTTCCCGAATGGGACAGCATCAACAATAGATTTTTAGAAGTAAATGAAACTCTAGATCAGGTGATTATACACCCTAATAGGTGCGACCTACATAGCCATGCTGCCTGCCCGATTTCTGTCATTTACCGGATGTGAGGCTAGAAGCTACGCTTATCTTTTACATGCCACATCTTCATTGCGACGGCCGCTCCGCACCAGCCTGCATTTTCCTCCGGAAGTGCGCTGTACACATGCCCCGACTAGCACGGGACGGTCGCCAAAGAAAGGAAAGAAGAGAATGAACTAATCAAGGAACCTGTAGAATGTCTCACAGCGCATGGGATAAAATATAATAATAACATACTTGACATAAAACAGGCGAGACAGTGCATAAGCTGATAACTAATAATCAATGTCAACATCAGAGCAGCGGATATCCAAATACAGCTTATTACAACTTTCCAAATTTACTGTCTCTAACAAAAGAAAACTAAAGTAGGAGATGCACCACCAATGCCCAAGCAGTGATCTTCAACAACACAGGGAGAATACTATATATATTACGTGGAAGCCTCCTGCTCGTCTCCGGATCATCTACCCGTGCATCACCAGCTAACCTGTCTCTAGTCTGCTCGTGTGAGCACCCAGAGTAATAAGAAGAGACATAAAACTCTGGGTCAGACATAAAGCCTGGTATGAGCGATAAGCATCTAAACAGAGTAATAACAGGTATACTAAACCATACCTGAACCTGGACCTGCAACCAAAGAGTTAGTACCACATACCGTACAATGCTCTAAGGTGCCATAATAAATAGTGTAAGGACACGGGGTGGGGTGTGTATGTCAAACAATCAAGCATAGCAACCATCCTTATGTCTCTCGCTCAGTGCGTAAAGTATACGATATCTACCACTTTGGAACACTAGACAAATTGAGGTAACGACGAATCCCGACTTGTAGAAACCCTGCTATGACCAAGCTAAACATATGGAGTCATGACCAAACATTTCAATGACCCACTTCATTGGTTGTAGCCCTTGGTCCTACCTATGCCATAATGGCCCTGAATCCGCCTTCGTACCCCCTACCATAGTGGTCCAAAGCTATAGACGTCGATAACTCCTTGGCACGCGTCCCGCAGCAAAGCCCAATCATGAAGCGAACTCGTTGATTCCCATCTGGATCTTGAGCTCTAGCTTCTCATTTGGACTACCTTTGCATCTCAGGTTTTGGTCACCATCTTTATCCGGATCGGTCTTCATTCAGTTCGTAGTCATCACCGTCGGATCGTGAATAACCTCCTCCCCCAGCTCGGATCGTGGCACACTCTCCAGGTCGGGTCGCCATCGTCGGATCGTGCTCCACCTCGGATCGGTTCGCGGATCGCATCGCCTTCACCAGGTCGGATCGGGTCGAGGCACTCCCACTGGTTCGGGTCGTGCTCCATAGCTCGTGGTGCTTCCCTTCAGTCGTGGAGGCACATCGGTTCGGATCGTGAGCTTCTGAAGTGGATCGGTTCGGGTCGGAGTAGCTCATGCTCACGAGAGACGGATCGGATCAGATCGCACCATCGGATCGGGGTCTTCAACCATCAGCGGATCGGGTCGCGCCATCGGATCGGATCGCCCTCACTCCCACCGATCCGGTTCGGATGATTTCCTGCAGTTCTTCCAGCGAGCAGTTTACGCCATTCGACGGCGTTTTTGACAAATCTAACACTTCTAATCAATCATAAAGCACACCATAGAGTCATAGCAACATGTAATAGCAACCACAACAGCAAACAACCATTCAAATGAATCAAAATGGATCAAAAGTGGCCAAAACTCCTTATTTTTCCCTTAAGCATATTTAAGTAAAACTGATCATAGGGTTAACAAAACTTAATCAAATCGAACCAAATTTCAACCAGAGGCATAAAACATTATTTAAGAATTTCTAAACATTTTTCCAAAATTTATTAGTGTATAAATTCGCTAATCTTCACTAATTACCCTTAATTACCGTAATTAGTGCAAAAACTATGCAAATCACTCACCTTTGCCACAATAAAACTTTCAAATCTGAAGTGAACCTCTGATTTGCACGAATTCCAATATATAACAGCAGCTCTACCTCGGTCCTTGTGCTAATCCTCCTTGATTTGGTGCCTCTAAGCCTTAATCCTTGATTAGGAAGTGATTTTGGGTGTTTTAGAGAGTGGAGGCCATGGCTAGGTTAAGGGGAATGAAAGTGGCGGCTGGAAAATGTCTAAAGAAATGTTTTCTAACCCTAATCAGCCCCTATATACTCCTAAACCCGAAATTCCCCTCTGGGCCTAGCTGCTAATCACCCGGTTAAGCCCAATTAAGCTGTTTTTCACCATCTGAAACTTGTTTCAGCCATATCTCCCAAACGGTAAGTCCGTTTGGCTAATGTGACCACTCTACGGAAAGAGAAACCATCATCCGGAGACAATGGAAGTGGTTTCAGGTCAAAATTCCTTTCCAGTCAAAAGTTATGGCCAAAACAGTGCCAACTAGGGGTAAAATGGTCATTTAAAAATCGGGAAAAATCATGAACATGGGAAATGACCCCAAAAGTCGTCCCCCAAAGTTACATGACCATACGACTTCGTATGTGAAAAAAATAAATATTCTACGATCTTATGATGCATAGAATGCGGGTCGTTACACTCTCCCCCCCTTAAGAAATTTCGTCCCCGAAATTCCTTAACCTAAACATACAAAAGATCCCGCATGCCTAACAACCACATACAACAATCAAACATGCAAAACAAGTAACCAAGGCTATCCTAGCATGCGGAAAACTAAATCGAAGTCAAAATCTTACCAGGCAAAGAGTTCTGGGTGTGTCTTCCTAATGTTCTCCTCTGTCTCCCAAGTACAATCATTCTCGTCCTCGCCCCACTGAACCTTGACTAGCCTCACCGCCTTCCTTCGAAGTTGCTTCATATCGTATTCGACAATACGGGCCGGCTTGCTGTTCCCAACCGCCTCGGGTTCTACTTCGAAGTCCTCTAACTGATCAGGTGAAATAGTCATATCTGAGTCGTGAACGAACTTCCTTAGTTGGGAAACATGAAATACGTTGTGAACTCCTGCCATCTTCTTTGGTAAGTCAATTCTATATGCCAAATTCCCGACTAGGTCAAGAACAGGGAATGGGCCAACGAATCTTGGTGCCAACTTGCCTCTCCTGCCAAATCGTATTATGCTCTTCAACGGAGAGATCTTGACAAACACCAAGTCACCAACGGAGAATTTTAAGTCTCTTCTCCTCTTATCAGCATAACTCTTCTGCCTATCTTGGGCAGCTTTCATTCGTTGTTGAATGATCTTAATCTTATCTGAAGTTTCCCTCACCACATCTGGTCCAAGCATAAACTTCTCGCCAGTCTCTATCCAACATGATGGTGAGTTGCACGGTCTTCCGTACAAAGCTTCAAACGGAGCCATACCGATACTGGATTGGTAGCTATTATTATATGCAAACTCTACTAGATGCAGATGGTCATCCCATGATCCACCAAAATCCAATATACATGCTCTCAAGAGATCCTCCAAAATACGATTCACCCTCTCCGTCTGACCGTCGGTCTGAGGATGATATGCGGTACTGAGATGTAATCTTGACCCTAGAGCCTCTTGTAAGCTCTTCCAAAACCCACTAGTGAACAACGGGTCTCGGTCACTCACAATGCTTTTGGGTACTCCATGAAATCTCACTACCCACTTCATATACAATTCAGCCAACTTGGCTGCCGTTCTGGTCGATTTGACTGGTATAAATCTTGCACTTTTAGTCAATCGATCCACAATTACCCAAATACTGTCATATCCCGATCTAGTCCTTGGTAGGCCATCGATGAAATCCATCGAGACTTGCTCCCATTTCCATTCGGGAATTTCTAATGGTTGTAACAATCCACTAGGCTTCTTTTGCTCGGCTTTAACTAGCTGGCAATTCATACACTTGGATATAAACTTCCCAACGTCTCTTTTCATCCCTTCCCAATAGTAAGTCTGCTTCATATCTCGATACATCTTGTTACCATCGGGGTGTATAGTCAGCTTTGAGTGATGACATTCTCTAAGCACTTCATCTCTCAATCCATTGACATTGGGTACAACAAGCTTTCCATTCTTTCTAAGCCATCCATCTCGATCAAGCCCATACACATTCATCTCCTCATCGATACCCATCTCTAACTTGGAGATGATTCCAATAGGTTAGGATCGTCCCTCTGACTAGAGCCGATCCGCTCAATCAAAGTGGGTCTGATCGTCAAACTTGCTAACATTTCTGGATCCAATTCGCACTTTGGTCTGAAATCAAACCCCGCGATATACTCCAGTTGCTTCCATTCAAAGAACATAGCCCCTAAGCTGGCATGTCTTCTACTCAATGCATCAGCCACCGCATTGCCCTTTCCCGGTGTGTATGCTATGTCAAAATCATAGGAAGCTAAGAACTCTAACCATCTCTGCTGACGGAGATTCAGATCTTTCTGAGAGAAGAGATACTTTAACGACTTATGATCTGTAAACAGCTCAAATCTTTCTCCCAAGAGATAGTGTCTCCACATCTTTAACGCGAACACGATTGCTGCCAATTCTAAATCATGGGTAGGGTATCTTCTCTCGTGCGGTTTCAATTGCCGACTTGCGTAAGCTACAACCCTACCGCCTTGCATCAATACAGCACCCAGTCCAGTACCACAGGCATCCGTGTATACCGTCATCTCTTCATCCGCCTTAGGGATGACTAACACTGGTGCGCTTGTCAACTTGTCCTTTAGATTTTTAAATGCATTCTCGCACCTTCCATCCTAGACAAAAGCTTGATTCTTCTTGGTCAACTGGGTCAATGGTGCTGCGATCTTGGAGAAACCTTGGATAAACTTACGATAATATCCAGCTAATCCCAAGAAACTTCTTACATCTGTTGCATTCTTGGGCGTAGGCCAATCCTGTACCGTAGCCACCTTTGCCGGGTCCACGGCAATACCATCCTCTGATACAACATGGCCCAAGAACCTCACTTCCCTCTTCCAGAAGTGACACTTGGAAAACTTTGCTTTCAATTGGTGTTTTCTCAACACCTCCATCACTACTCTTAAATGTTCCTTGTGTTCTTCCTCTGTCCTCGAATAGACCAAAATATCATCAACGAACACAAGGACAAACTTATTCAACTGATCCCTGAATACCCTATTCATAAGATCCACAAAATATGCTGGGGCATTGGTCAGCCCGAATGGCATGACCAACCACTCATAAAACCCAGACGGCGTCCGAAATGCCGTTTTAGCTATACTCTCAGCTTCTACTCTAAGCTGATGAAAACCTGTCGCGAGATCCAACTGAGAAAATATTCTCGTGCCACTCAATTGATCGAACAAATCATCTATCCGCGGTAGAGGATACTTGTTCTTCCTCGTCACTTTATTCAACTCGCGGTAGTCTACACACAAACGAAGGGAACCATCCGCCTTGGTAGCAAACACAACTGGTGCACCCCATTCAGAAACACTCCTTCTGATAAATCCCTTCTTCAAAAGATCGCTGACTTGCACCTCGAGCTCTCGCTGCTCTCTTGGTGCCATATGACGAAGTGGCATCACTATAGGTCTGGCATCTTTTACCAAATCAATACGAAACTCAATCTCTCGGTGTGGTGGAAGTCCGGTCACTTCTTCGAAAACATCCGGATACTGGCCAACCACGGGCAAACCTGACAACTCACTATGCGGAATGTCAAGGGAGTTTAGAAAACTAGCCAATACCCCCTTACTGGGTAGACCACCAAACACTATCCTCCGCCCATCATCTGCTCTAGCTGTCACCAAAAAGCCCTCACAGTCTACCACCACCCCGTACCTTCGGAGCCAATCTACTCCCAAAATAATGTCAAACCCAGTAAAGCCCAAAACAAAGCAATCACAAACAAACATGCATCCATGACTCGATAAGACCACATTACGACAAATCATGCTAAGGCTAGTCGAACCTCCGATCGGGTTCGTCACTACTAAAGGTCTATCGACAATCTCGGGCTCCAATCCCAACCTATCTACCAGGTCACTAGATATGAAAGAACTGGAAGCTCCGGTATCAAACAAAACTCTAACAGGAACATCATAAACAGAAAGCATACCTTGAATGACGACATTCTTTCCCTTCTCCGCCGCTGTTGGGGCATTCGACGAAGAAGGAATAGCATTAAGAGCGTAGGCTTTCACCATTTGCTTTACCTTAGGGGGCTGTGGACACTTGTCCTTGTGATGTCCCATTTGGCCACAGTTGAAGCACTTCCTATCCGCTGGCTTGGCCCGACAATTACTAGCATAATGGCCCTTCTTACCACAGCTGAAGCACTCCACATCTTGCTTATTCTTTTTCTTCTGGTCATCCTTAGCTTGGTTCTGCTTTCTCTTATTCTGGGAACCACCCTTGCCTCCACCACTTGCTTGTGGCTTTGGCTCATCTGCGGATGCAACCTCAGTCTTCGACCTAGGGTAGAGACTTTCTGATCTTAACGCTTTCCCCATAATCGATTCAAACGTCTCATCGATGTGGTTAATAAGTTTTTCCCCCAAGTACTGATCCAGACCAGTTATGAATTTCTCATTTTTCTTTTCGGCAGTATCAATAAGAGATAACCCGTACTTCGACAAAGTGTCGAATTCAGCAATATACTCGGGGACAGCTCTGCCATTCTGCTTGAGCTCCAAGAATTTCTTAAACAGCACTGACTTTTGAGCAGCTGGAATGAACTTCTCACTAAAGCGAGCCTTAAACTGCTCCCAAGTAATCTGATCTTCAGGAGTAGCTGCCTTTATAGCATTCCACCAATTCATTGCCCGCCCTGGCAGCTGACGGGACGCTAGCTTTCTCTTCATTGCATCCTCGATACCCAAATCTTCAAAGATACGTTCGCAACTATCCAACCAATCTTGAACATCCGTGGCCGACTCCGTTCCGTGGAACGGCTTCCCACCAAGGCTAGTATAATCCTTATTCAGCTTGGCGAAGTCGACTCTTGGCGCCTGCACTATTGGACCACCACCATTTCCACCATTGGGAGCTGCCCTCTGTACATCTCTAAGCATCTCTCTCATGAGGTCTGTAAACATCGTCCTCATGTCAGCAGCATTCCCATTGTTGGCTCCCCTACCAGCGCCTCTAGTATATCGGCTCATCGTCAATCTGAAAAAGGAAACGATTAACGACTCCATAGTGGTGCTAGTGCAGTACGACTTCATCCTTATACTAGTAATAGTATATATAGCTTTTAAAAATCAAAATAATCACAAATACGCTCTCTCGTATACGTATATTATCTCTCCCTGATAGCTTCCCTAGGTTAACTACGCAACCTAGAGCTCTGATACCAAGTGTGACGGCCGCTCCGCACCAGCCTGCATTTTCCTCCGGAAGTGCGCTGTACACATGCCCCGACTAGCACGGGACGGTCGCCAAAGAAAGGAAAGAAGAGAATGAACTAATCAAGGAACCTGTAGAATGTCTCACAGCGCATGGGATAAAATATAATAATAACATACTTGACATAAAACGGGCGAGACAGTGCATAAGCTGATAACTAATAATCAATGTCAACATCAGAGCAGCGAAAATCCAAATACAGCTTATTACAACTTTCCAAATTTACTGTCTCTAACAAAAGAAAACTAAAGTAGGAGATGCACCACCAATGCCCAAGCAGTGATCTTCAACAACACAGGGAAAATACTATATATATTACGTGGAAGCCTCCTGCTCGTCTCCGGATCATCTACCCGTGCATCACCAGCTAACCTGTCTCTAGTCTGCTCGTGTGAGCACCCAGAGTAATAAGAAGAGACATAAAACTCTGGGTCAGACATAAAGCCTGGTATGAGCGATAAGCATCTAAACAGAGTAATAACAGGTATACTAAACCATACCTGAACCTGGACCTGCAACCAAAGAGTTAGTACCACATACCGTACAATGCTCTAAGGTGCCATAATAAATAGTGTAAGGACACGGGGTGGGGTGTGTATGTCAAACAATCAAGCATAGCAACCATCCTTATGTCTCTCACTCAGTGCGTAAAGTATACGATATCTACCACTTTGGAACACTAGACAAATTGAGGTAACGACGAATCCCGACTTGTAGAAACCCTGCTATGACCAAGCTAAACATATGGAGTCATGACCAAACATTTCAATGACCCACTTCATTGGTTGTAGCCCTTGGTCCTACCTATGCCATAATGGCCCTGAATCCGCCTTCGTACCTCCTACCATAGTGGTCCAAAGCTATAGACGTCGATAACTCCTTGGCACGCGTCCCGCAGCAAAGCCCAATCATGAAGCGAACTCGTTGATTCCCATCTGGATCTTGAGCTCTAGCTTCTCATTTGGACTACCTTTGCATCTCAGGTTTTGGTCACCATCTTTATCCGGATCGGTCTTCATTCAGTTCGTAGTCATCATCGTCGGATCGTGAATAACCTCCTCCCCCAGCTCGGATCGTGGCACACTCTCCAGGTCGGGTCGCCATCGTCGGATAATGCTCCACCTCGGATCGGTTCGCGGATCGCATCGCCTTCACCAGGTCGGATCGGGTCGAGGCACTCCCACTGGTTCGGGTCGTGCTCCATAGCTCGTGGTGCTTCCCTTCAGTCGTGGAGGCACATCGGTTCAGATCGTGAGCTTCTGAAGTGGATCGGTTCGGGTCGGAGTAGCTCATGCTCACGAGAGACGGATCGGATCGGATCGCACCATCGGATCGGGGTCTTCAACCATCATCGGATCGGGTCGCGCCATCGGATCGGATCGCCCTCACTCCCACCGATCCGGTTCGGATGATTTCCTGCAGTTCTTCCAGCGAGCAGTTTACGCCATTCGACGGCGTTTTTGACAAATCTAACACTTCTAATCAATCATAAAGCACACCATAGAGTCATAGCAACATGTAATAACAACCACAACAGCAAACAACCATTCAAATGAATCAAAATGGATCAAAAGTGGCCAAAACTCCTTATTTTTCCCTTAAGCATATTTAAGTAAAACTGATCATAGGGTTAACAAAACTTAATCAAATCGAACCAAATTTCAACCAGAGGCATAAAACATTATTTAAGAATTTCTAAACATTTTTCCAAAATTTATTAGTGTATAAATTCGCTAATCTTCACTAATTACCCTTAATTACCGTAATTAGTGCAAAAACTATGCAAATCACTCACCTTTGCCACAATAAAACTTTCAAATCTGAAGTGAACCTCTGATTTGCACAAATTCCAATATATAACAGCAGCTCTACCTCGGTCCTTGTGCTAATCCTCCTTGATTTGGTGCCTCTAAGCCTTAATCCTTGATTAGGAAGTGATTTTGGGTGTTTTAGAGAGTGGAGGCCATGGCTAGGTTAAGGGGAATGAAAGTGGCGGCTGGAAAATGTCTAAAGAAATGTTTTCTAACCCTAATCAGCCCCTATATACTCCTAAACCCGAAATTCCCCTCTGGGCCTAGCTGCTAATCACCCGGTTAAGCCCAATTAAGCTGTTTTTCACCATCTGAAACTTGTTTCAGCCATATCTCCCAAACGGTAAGTCCGTTTGGCTAATGTGACCACTCTACGGAAAGAGAAACCATCATCCGGAGACAATGGAAGTGGTTTCAGGTCAAAATTCCTTTCCAGTCAAAAGTTATGGCCAAAACAGTGCCAACTAGGGGTAAAATGGTCATTTAAAAATCGGGAAAAATCATGAACATGGGAAATGACCCCAAAAGTCGTCCCCCAAAGTTACATGACCATACGACTTCGTATGTGAAAGAAATAAATATTCTACGATCTTATGATGCATAGAATGCGGGTCGTTACATTCATTCACTTAGAATGTCACATCGTCATACCCGCCAAATCATAAATTGACTTATCCAAAAATACCACGGCTATAAAGCTAAGAGAAAGGAATTCCTCTGCCACCAACGTAAATACATTTGAAACGATCAACTCACGTGATCTTCCAGATATACTCTGTCACACCTTCGTCCGTACAAGTTGTCCTGGGACTGGACAAACCGAAGGCACTATTCAGTACATCCATCTTAGGCAATCTTTACCTAAGATTTATACAACAGCCCTTGCACTTTACTCCGTCTTCAATTATCTTTGGCATATATGATTCACGACGCTAATGCCAATACGGAGTGGTTCTTCGGATAATAATCCAACCGGTCTCTCCATATTAACAACGTTAAAATGGGCAAAAACTTTGATAGTCGGTGAGTCAACTATCAAAGAAAAACACGTGTGCAAACAACGATATTATTTCCAGATGGAAATTTCATCGATCAATCACCAATCAACTTTTATCCCTTTTAAATTTATTTATCATAAATTTATTTCATTTGTCATTACCTGTTTCCATATTTTCAACATTTCTATTTTTTCTAAATTTAGAAAAAATATATGTTATTAACACTGGAAAACATTTCCATTCCTTGTTTTCTAGATTAGAAAACAATTCTGATTCTTCTTTGGAAAACATTTCCAAAACTCTTACATTAGACTTAGATAGATGTTTTAAACAAACCATCGCGATGCCAACTCAAACCATTATACTTATTAACTAAATTCACTTAACATCCTTTACTATCAAACCTTACCATTCCTTAGTTAAGAAGGAGGTCAATCAAGTTGGGGTAAATTACCTCTCAAACCTTAACTGAACAACGTTTTAACTTCGAAATAGTCAAAGTTTATCTTTTAAACCTTTGACAAACTTCCTTACGTAATTCTCTTTCGAATAATTTCTATTCGATAACTCCTCCCTTCGAATAACTATATTCGATAATCTCTCTTACGAATAACTAGATTCGATAACCTTTCTTCGAATAAACTATATTCGATTAACTCTATTCAATTTACTCTTATCATTTAACTCTATTGGATTTATTCTATTGGGTTAACTCTAATTGATTAATCCTAATAGATTAACTCTATTTGATTAACTCTTTTCACTTGACTCCTTTCGAATAAACTATATTCGATAACTCCTTTAACTCTATTCAAATAAACTATATTCGATTAACTCCTTTAATTCTATTCGAATAAACTATATTCGATTACTCTTCTCGAATAAACTATATTCGATTACCCTTCTCTCGAATACACAATGTTTGAAACTCTACTTCGAGTGAGTGGTATTCGATAACTCTACTTGATCAACTCCATTTGAATAACTCTAACTGGTTAACTCTAACTCTAACTGGTTAACTCTAACTGGTATAACTCTATCTCTAATCGGTTGACTCGACTTGGCTAACTCCTTTTGGTTAACTCTTTTGACTAACTCCTTTGATGAATCTGGTTGAACTAATTCGATCAACTTGGTTTGATTAAACCATTTGACTTGGTTTGACTAACTCGTTTGATTTATCCCTTTCGCTAACTCATTTTGATTAACTCCAATCAATTAACTCTATTTGATTTATTTCTTTTCTATTTGTTTACTTAACAAATAACTATTCCCTTTCCAATTCTATTTATTTTAACAAATAAATATCTCCTTTAAATCTGTTTGTAAAGGTTTTTACAAAAATCCCCTTTTAAATTCTATTTGTAAACGTTTTACAAATATTTCCTTATTATTTCTATTTGCCAATAATTTCCTTTATATTTGTTTTACAAATATATTTCCTCTATATTTGTTTTACAATTATATATTCTTTTACTTTTATTTATTTCCCAAATAAATAAATCCTTTTACTTTTATTGATTTCCTAAATAAATAAATCCTTTAAACTCTTTATTTATTTCCTAAAATAAATAATTTCTTTTAACTCTATTTATTTATTTCCTATATAAATAATTCCTTTTAACTTTTTGTTTATTTCCTAAATAAATAATTCCTTTTCAATTCTATTTATTTATTTCCTAAATAAATAATTCCTTTTAACTCTATATTTATTTCCTAAATAAATCATTCCTTTTCAATTCTATTTATTTGTAGTTTACAAATATTTCTCTTTCTATTTTACTAATATATTTCCTTTATATTTGCTTTCAACTATATTTCCTTTATATTTGCTTCCAAATATATTTCCTTTATATATGCTTTCAAATATATTTCCTTTATATTTGCTTTCAAATATATGTTCTTTATATTTGCTTTACAAATATATTCTTTTATATTTGCTTTCAAATATATTTCCTTTATATTTGTTTTACAATTACATTTCCTCTATATTTGATTTACAAATATATTTCCTCTATATTTGATTTAAAAATATATTTCTATATTTGATTTACAAATATATTTCTTTTTTTCTTTTATATATATATAAAATCCATTGATTTTATATAAATAAATTATTTTCAAATATACTTTGAGAATCCCTTTTCTACATCCCATTATTTCTTACGGTATTTAAAATATCAAACAACGGTGATCGATACCATTCAAACACATATAATCAACAACAGATTATATATCACATCATATACACAATAAATGAAAAACAGAAAAATATATGTTGAGGAATCCAGTTGGATTCCTCTGATATGTTTCCCTGCATCCACAGATGTTAAACAATATAATAACATCGATTTCATTTTAATATGAATTATTCTGATAAACAGAATCGATATTTGATTAACGATATATATAAATATATATCGTTATCTATAATTTCAACCAATACATAAGCAATTCAACCAAACAGTTAACACACAGCAATCAACAAATAATTATCAGTTCTAAGAATACGTTGTAAAAATAGAACTGTTCAGAGTTGGTGAGTTTTACTCACATTGGCAGTTCATCGTTAAAGAACGATAAACTGTTGTTTGATTCGAATCAAACAATTTATTTCGCCATAAATTCAAATGAGCTCCAATGGACTTCCAGTCAGTTTCATTTTCGAGTGCTCGTCCATACGATCCCAACGCAACTTACGGTTCGTCAATCTGATATCGTATGATCAAGTTATTTAGTTTAAAAGTTTAGTACAAATTTAAATAAAAATTTGAACTTTAAATAAAAGAAAACATGGGCTTTACCCCATTTACACGGCCCAATTCCCATTGAACTACCAGGCCCGTTTCCCTTACTGTGTCTCTCCCAAATCATTTCCTCCAGGAAGCTCCACCGTGAAAAGCAATGGCCATCTCAACATCTCGAGCTTCCTTAAACTTCATCGAACCCGACCAACACCACCACCGAAATTCCTCTTTCCCCCGAGCTCCAACCTCATACCCTAAGGATCCGACTCGCGCTCGTCTTCACAGTCACGACTTCGTTCTAAGTGCCCAAGTCCGACACTTTACATCACCGTAAGTAACGAAACCATCACAAACCCTTCACCTCACTATTACGAGTACCACGACAAACTCGAAATCCTCCATTGATGCACCAATTCCAAACGATCCCTAACCCTAGGTTCTTTGTGCATATATCGAACTCAGAAAATTGCCGTCGGACCAAATAATAATCATTTAAAATTGAAGAGCATCCATCAGCGATTACAACGATGGTTGAATTCTGATTTATAGATTTTACTTGGATTTTTATTTGATTTTAGAAGTTGCGATTTTGATTTTCTGTGAAAGAAAGTGGCGGCACCAGAGAGATTATATACCGGGTGTGTGTAGCCGTAAAAGATGGGTGGGTGGCCTTCATTTTGACCAAGTATAGATTAGGATATTTTTATATTTATTAATATTTTATTTTTAATTAACAAATATCTCATTTATTCGTCTTATAAAAATCCGTGTGATCACACACGATATTCAAAAATCATGAAAATGGACATGCAGCTAGAGTTCGACATTACGGTTCCAACGAAACTGGTTTCGTTGAATTCCGACTCTGTTTGCTCACACAGCGTATTTTTAACCATCAAAATACTGACTGTTTTTCACTCTAGAAATCCGTACGGCCACACAGTGACTCTAAAAATCACAGAACTTGGTATCTAGCAATTATTTGATGTTGCGAATCCAACAAAATTAGTTTCATCTAATTCCGACTTCATTTGCAAAAATGGCTATTTTTAAAGCTCTAAATAACCCATTTAAATATATAAATATATTTAAATATAATTCAATTTAATATTTAAAAATAAATATTATCGTATATATTCACAGTGGAATACCATACAGCTCCAATAGGATTTATAACTCGATACTTCAAATCCCGATTAAATCGATATTCGATTTAAAATGAATCCCCTTTTAAAAATATAAATAATTCCTTTATAAATTATAAAGGAATTCCACAGCGACTTTTCTAAAATTTGATTTGGACATAAATAAAAATCTACACGACGAAATCCCGATTTTTCTCTTCCACTAGAAAAATATACTTCACCAGCTCCCAACATTTCTTGTTTCACAGAAATCCGGCTTAAAACGAATACTGTACATTCAGTTGAAGTTCAAATCGCCAAATCGCGAACTGCCGCGCCATTTCGGACTCGATTTTAATTATAATATAATTATACGTTCAAGCTGTCATTCAAATAATATATTCGTTATTCTAATTCAATTCTAAACTGAATTAAATATCACAGATGATCTAGTTCACAACATATTGTGAATTCCACTATTTCTGACTATTTCAGAAATTACATATATTATTATATTATTTATTTTAATTAAATATTCAGTATGATTTAATTAAATGACCACTTGGAATTCTAAATCACTATTTATATTATTAAATAAGTTAATTGTATCACTGAAAAATCCGGGTCGTTACATTCTTCCCCACTTAAAATAATTTCGTCCTCGAAATTGCTAAGGTAGGAAACAAACCCAATTAACTGGTTAGAACAAATTTGTTCACTTCTTAACTTCAGTTTCAACTGAACCAATTTATTTCAACTGAAATATTAATTGATACTTATTATCGAAAATTTTCAAAAATCTTGAAAATTTTCTAACACCTTAACTTTTCGAAAAATTTCGCCAGCGCCTCCTTTGTACTGGTCAATAGGTCAAACTCCAACTCGCCTCTCTGGGCCATCTCCAACCCAAAAGAAAATCAAACAGCCAAGCGGCTTGCCAATTCGGCTCATCAAAATCTCATACCATATGAAATATAAACTTGTACCTTTTTGTCGGGCATATCAACTCTATCACTTCCATATGCTATCTACTCAGCATATACCAATGTTATCCCAATTAAATTCTGATCAATTTATCCTCAACATGTCTATTCGCTTATATCCAAAGAAAATCCCATTTCAACTCAAGTTCAATTCTTGATTCCAAATCTTGATTTACCAAACCAATTCTATTTCAACTTAACTGATTTCAATTAAATTCCAGCTTACTTTCACAAATTTCTATTTAATCTGTTCTTAATTCAAACAATATTCTTCCTGGGAGTTTTAAAACAGTTTACCCTTTTCAAAAATCAAAATTTTCTTTTTGAAATTCAATACAACTTGTTTTTTCCCAAAACAAATTCAAAACAGTATCTCTGGTAGTAATCCGTCACTTACCACTCGAAAATGAACACTAATGATGTCCGATTCATCGTCAGAGTTATTTACCAGCTATCACAGTGAGTTCAGTACTATATTACTTTCAAAACCATTTCTAAACACTTCTATTTTGAAATACATTTCAAAATACCATTCATAGTGCTTGTAAAACAATTTAAAATCTCCTAGCATTTTAAAATTCTCTTATACTTAATCCAAATCCATTTACAAACACTTATCCAATTTTCCAGAATTTTAATTCAATTTCTGGTTTAAATTCAGATTTAATTCATTTTGTAACACTTGTACGAATTCTACTTGGTTATATATATAACCATTTTACTTTTATATTCTTACTCGATTATAATAGTGACCAACACATCCAATATATTATAATCATTTCAATATAAATCCTTTATATCAAAATCTAAGTTGGCTAAACTTATTTCATTTACCCACTTTTCAAAACGTAACATGACGGTTCATCGTATTCGAGTGTTTAGTAACTCCTATCGATACAGTGGATCAGACTGATCGACCAGAAATTCATAAGCCACTCAATCAATAAATCTCCACAATATAAAACAAATTTTTGTATCAAATAACAAATACGTTCACACGTATATATACACTCAAACTCAATCTAGGGTATTATTAACCCCATCTCTACCAAGTTACACCATAGAGCCAAGGTAATACTTAACCTTAAGCTCTGATACCAGCTGTAACGACCCGGAAATTTAGCGATCTTGGTTATCAAACATACAACACATATCGAACATCCAAGGATCGAAAATACCGGTAGTTAATGAAAGAAATTAGAGGGTGAGGAAAGATAAGATAGAAACTTAGAAGAAGTAGACAAAACATCAGAGTAAACACGAATCTCACAGCAGAACGAATAAAATATAACATAACTTTGAAATAAAAGATTGTACTTGAATATACATATCATTATCAAGTACAGCACTTACAACACAGCGGAATAACAATAGCTATACAAAATCCTGAAGCCTCCTGCTCCAGCTCTTCAAGCATATGTAAATCCCAACCACTTGACTGCCCGTACAAATTTAGGCACCCAAGAGTTTAGGGAAAACAAAACAAAATAAACTCCGGGTCAGTCATGAGACTAGTATGAGTAAAACATTTAAAAATAGTTTGAGCCATTAAACGATATCTCATAAGACCACTCCGTATAACGGAACGGGATTTTCCCTTACAAGAATCCAAAACATCTTTATATCAAAAACCTTTTGATATTATAATAATGTCTATCAACCACAATAAAATAATCATCTAGCAGAAACGCTTTCATCTCACGTTCTGTATATATAGTATACAATCAAAACCGCAAGCACGTATTGGGTAATGGATTTTCAACTATGACAAGGTATGGAACCACCTTTCGCTAGTGTACCTCTAGAGAGTAATACACTGGGTTCAACAAGAACATCTTGCAGCCTGGCCACACATGACCGACCACTCATTTCGCTTGAGTGTATCGAATGTATATCACCAACGGTTGGGATTAGCAACCGTTTCCCGAATGGGACAGCATCAACAATAGATTTTTAGAAGTAAATGAAACTCTAGATCAGGTGATTATACACCCTAATAGGTGCGACCTACATAGCCATGCTGCCTGCCCGATTTCTGTCATTTACCGGATGTGAGGCTAGAAGCTACGCTTATCTTTTACATGCCACATCTTCATTCACTTAGAATGTCACATCGACATACCCGCCAAATCACAAATTGACTTATCCAAAAATACTACGGCTATAAAGCTAAGAGAAAGGAATTCCTCTGCCACCAACGTAAATACATTTGAAATGATCAACTCACGTGATCTACCAGATATACTCTGTCAGACCTTCGTCCGTACAAGTTGTCATGGGACTGGACAAACCAAAGGAACTATTCAGTACATCCATCTTAGGCAATCTTTACCTAAGATTTATACAACAGACCTAGCACTTTACTACGACTTCAATTATCTTTGGCATATATGATTCGCGACGCTTATGCCAATACGGAGTGGTTCTTCGAAAAATAATCCAACCAGTCTCTCCATATTAACAACGTTAAAATGGGCAAAAACTTCGATAATCGGTGAGTTAACTATCAAAGAAAAACACGTGTGCAAACAACGATATTATTTCCGGATGGAAATTACATCGATCAATCACCAATCAACTTTTATTCCTTTTAAATTTATTTATCATAAATTTATTTCATTTGTCATTACCTGTTTCCATATTTTCAACATTTCTATTTTTTCTAAATTTAGAAAAAATATATGTTATAAACACTGGAAAACATTTCCATTCCTTGTTTTCTAGATTAGAAAACAATTATGATTCTTCTTTGGAAAACATTTCAAAAACTCTTACATTGGACTTAGACAGATGTTTTAAACAAACCATCGTGATGCCAACTCAAACCATTATGTTTATTAACTAAATTCACTTAACATCCTTTACTATCAAACCTTACCATTTCTTAGTTAAGAAGGAAGTCAATCAAGTTGGGGTAAAATTACCTCTCAAACCTTAACTGAACAACGTTTTAACTTCGAAATAGTCAAAGTTTATCTTTTAAACTTTGACAAACTTCCTTACGTAATTCTCTTTCGAATAATCTCTATTCGATAACTCCTCCCTTCGAATAACTATATTCAATAATCTCTCTTACAAATAACTAGATTCGATAACCTTTCTTCGAATAAACTATATTCGATTAACTCTATTCAATTTACTCTTATCATTTAACTCTATTGGATTTATTCTATTGGATTAACTCTAATTGATTAATCCGAATCGATTAACTTTATTTGATTAACTCTTTTCACTTAACTCCTTTCGAATAAACTATATTCGATAACTCGTTTAACTCTATTCGAATAAACTATATTCGATTAACTCCTTTAATTCTATTCGAATAAACTATATTCGATTACTCTTCTTGAATAAACTGTACTTGATTATCCTTCTCTCGAATACACTATATTCGATAACTCTACTTCCAATGAGTGGTATTTGATAACTCTACTTGATTAACTCCATTTGAATAACTCTAACTGGTTAACTCTAACTCTAATTGGTTACTCTAACTGGTTTAACTCTATCTCTAATCGATAGACTCAACTTTGCTAAATCCTTTTGGTTAACTCTTTTGACTAACTCCTTTGATTAATCTGGTTGAACCAATTCGATCAACTTGGTTTGATTAACCCATTCGACTTGGTTTGACTAACTCATTTGATTATCCCTTTCGCTAACTCATTTTGATTAACTCCAATCAATTAACTCTATTTGATTTATTTCTTTTCTATTTATTTACTTAACAAATAACTATTCCCTTTCCAATTCTATTTATTTTAACAAATAAATATCTCCTTTAAATCTATTTGTAAAGGTTTTTACAAATGTCCCCTTTTAAATTCTATTTGTAAATATTTTCCAAATATTTCCTTTTTATTTCTATTTGCCAATAATTTCCTTTATATTAGTTTTACAAATATATTTCCTCTATATTTGTTTTACAATTATATATTCTTTTACTTTTATTTATTTCCCAAATAAATAAATCCTTTTAACTCTTTATTTATTTCCTAAATAAATAAATCCTTTTAACTCTTTATTTATTTCCTAAATAAATAAATCCTTTTAACTCTTTATTTATTTCCTAAATAAATAAATCCTTTTAACTCTTTATTTATTTCCTATATAAATAATTCCTTTTAACTCTTTATTTATTTCCTAAATAAATAATTCCTTTTCAATTCTATATATTTATTTCTCAAGTAAATAATTCCTTTTGACTCTTAATTTATTTCCTAAATAAATAATTCCTTTTCAATTCTATTTATTTGTGGTTTACAAATATTTCTCTTTCTATTTTACTAATATATTTCCTTTATATTTGCTTTCAAATATATTTCCTTTATATTTGCTTTCAAATATATTTCCTTTATATTTGCTTCAAATATATTTCCTTTATATTTGCTTTCAAATATATCTGCTTTATATATGCTTTACAAATATATTCTTTTATATTTGCTTTCAAATATATTTCCTTTATATTTGTTTTACAATTATATTTCCTCTATATTTGATTTACAAATATATTTCCTCTATATTTGATTTACAAATATATTTCTTCTATATTTGATTTACAAATATATTTCTTTTTTTCTTTTATATATATATATATATATATGAAATCCATTGATTTTATAAAAATAAATTATTTTCAAATATACTTTGAAAATCCCTTTTCTACATCCCAGTATTTCTTACGGTATTTAAAATATCAAACAACGGTGATCGATACCATTCAAACACATATAATCAACAACAGATTATATATCACATCATATACACAATATGTGAAAAGCAGAAAAATATATGTTGAGGAATCCTGTTGGATTCCCCCAACCTGTTTCCCTGCATCCACAGATGTTAAACAATATAATAACATCGAATTCACTTTGATATGAATTATTCTGATAAACAGAATCGTTATTTGATTAACGATATATAAATATATATCGTTATCTATAATTTCAACCAATACATAAGCAATTCAACCAAACAGTTAACACACAGCAATTAAAAGATAATTATCAGTTCTAAGAATACGTTGTAAAAATAGAACTGTTCAGAGTTGGTGAGTTTTACTCACATTGGCAGTTCATCGTTAAAGAACGATAAACTATTGTTCGATTTGAATCAAACAATTTATTTCGCTGTAAATTCAGACAAGCTCCAATGGACTTCCAGTTAGTTTCATTTTGGAGTGTTTGTCCATACGATTCCAACGCAACTTACGGTTCGTCAATCTGATATCGTATGATCAAGTTATTTAGTTTACAAGTTTAATACAAATTTAAATAAAAATTTGAAATTTAAATACAAGAAAACATGGGCTTTACCCCATTTACATGGCCCAATTCCCATTGAACTACCAGGCTTGTTTCCTTTGTTGTGTCTCTCCCAAATCATTTCCTCTAGGAAGCTCCACCGTGAAAAGCAATGGCCATCTCAACATCTCAAGCTTCCTTAAACTTCATCGAACCCGACCAACATCACCACCGAAATTCCTCTTTTTCCCCGAGCACCAACCTCATACTCTAAGGATCCAACTCGCGCTCGTCTTCACAGTCACGACTTCAACTTCGAAGTGCCCAAGTCCGACACTTTACATCACCGTAAGTCATGAAACCATCACAAACCCTTCACCTCACTACCACAAGTACCACGGCAAACTCGAAATCCTCCGCTGATGCCCCAATTCCAAACGATCCCTAACCCTAGGTTCTCTGTGCATATCGAACTCAGAAAATTACCGTCGGACTAAATAATAATCACTCAGGATTTAAGAGCATCCATCAATGATTACAACGATGGTTGAATTCTGATTTATAGATTTTACTTGGATTTTTATTTGATTTTAGAAGTTGCGATTTTGATTTTTTGTGAAAGAAAGTGGCGGCTTCAGAGAGATTATATAATGGGAGTGTGTGGCTGTAAAAGATGGGTGGGTGGCCTTCATTTTGACCAAATATAGATTAGGATATTTTTATATTTATTAATATTTTATTTTTAATCAACAAATATCTCATTTATTAGTCTTCTAAAAATCCGTATGATCACACACGATATTCAAAAAACATAAAAATGGACATGCAGCTAGAGTTCGACATTACGGTTCCAACGAAACTGGTTTTGTCAAATTCCGACTCTGTTTGCTTATACAGCGTATTTTTAACCATCAAAATACTGACTGTTTTTCACTCTAAAAATCCATACGGCTACACAGTGACTCTAAAAATCACAGAACTTGGAATCTAGCAATTATTTGATGTTGCGGATCCAACAAAATTAGTTTTGTCGAATTCTGACTTCGTTTGCAAAAGTGGCTATTTTTAAAGCTTTAAATAACCCATTTAAATATTTAAATATAATTAAATTTAATATTTAAAAATAAATATTATCGTATATATTCACAGTGGAATACCATACAGCTCCAATAGGATTTATAACTCGATACTTCAAATCCCGATTAAATCGATATTCGATTTAAAATGAGTTCCCTTTTAAAAATATAAATAATTCCTTTATAAATTATAAAGGAATTCCACAGCAACTTTTCTAAAATTTGATTTGGACATAAATAAAAATCTACACGACGAAATCCCGATTTTTCTCTTCCACTAGAAAAATATACTTCACCAGCTCCCAACGTTTCTTGTTTCACAGAAATCCGGCTTAAAACGAATCCTGTACATTCAATTGAAGTTCAAATCGCAGAATCGCGAACTGCCGCACCATTTTGGGCTCGATTTTAATTATAATATAATTATACGTTCAAATTGTCATTCAAATAATATATTCGTTATTCTAATTCAATTCTAAATTGAATTAAATATCACAGATGATCCAGTTCACACCATATTGTGAATTCCACTATTTCAGAAATTACATTTATTATTATATTATTTATTTTAATTAAATATTCAGTATAATTTAATTAAACGACCACTTGAAATTCTAAATCACTATTTATATAATTAAATAAGTTAATTGTATCACCGAAAAATGCGGGTTGTTACACCACAAATGTGCTTATTGTTAGCCACTGTATCATTTATACCCACTCATCACCGTCCCTCGTAGGGGTGTCAAATGGGTTGGGTTGGGCATAAATGGGTTGGGTGAAAATTAACCCAACCTATTTAAGACAAATACTAACCCAACGCATTAAACCCATTTATTAGATGGGTCAAACCCAACCCAACCCTCTAACTTAACGGGTAACCCAAGCCCAACCCATTAAACCCATTATTGAAAAAAATTGTTAAACATGGAGAAACCATAAAACTGACATGCACAACATCAAATCAGACCAAGTTCTCAACGTCAAAACAAATATAAATGTACAGGTTCAGTCATTGGTTTAAGTAGTGCTTTTACATTTCAGTCAATAGCAAAACAAATTAGACATTAAATTCCCACCTTTAAAAGCAACAGAAATGATCCACAACTCCAGCTCTTTTATAACTTATGAACTGGGCTTTCAATCATCTAACATTTGTCTTTTCAGCATAGAAATTACAAGGACCTGCATAAATATATAAAAACATGAATTTAAACCGAAGGGAGAATGAAACTAAATTAAACTGATGCAACTTAACATGACAACATATAACACTTAAATTAAATGAAAACATGATTTACTATACACTAAATTCAAAGGCACGCCTAGTAAAACAAGCACAAAACAAACAAAAAGACACAACAACCGAAAGAAAAAAGAAATAAGGCCTCATGCTAATAGGACAATAGCCAACATACTCTTTGAAATAGAAACAGAGAAGGATCTCCAGGAAGAAATAAATGAAACAACTCTTGAAAGAAGAGAAAGCAACACCTCCATCCTCAAGAGACTAGAAGAAGACATCATGGAGGAGCAACTTAAATCCATTTAAAAACCCGAAGAATTAATATCAATTCTTCTAGGAAATGAGATCCCCTAATATCTTTTTCGAATCAAACGCTTAAGTCAAAGACTTGATGACTGCCCGAGAACATGTACATTATAAATGCTACTATTTGTTTTTAGATATACCCTCAGTCTTCATGCCACCATGGAGGCTACTGTCATCCTTATTTCTCTTTGATTTAGATCTCAATTTGATTTAACATACAAGATTATCCTTCTTTAGATTAGATTCCACAAAAAGTTCTCTACTAATAACTACTTCTGATCATTCAAATTATTTAAATTAATTTTACTTTTTGAATTTAGTGTATAGTAATTCATGTTTTCATTTAGTTTTAGTGTATAGTAATTCATGTTTTTATTTAGTTTAAACATGAATAAAAAAAATTAATATGGTATAAAATTTTATAGCTGATGCTAGCTTGAGTTGAGACATGCAATCATATTAAACTGCGCTGAAATGGCAGGAAAGCTATTGGTAGACATATATGGACTAATATGGGTAAACTATGATTTTTTTCATTATGAATATAAACAACTAATAGATGTGGTATCACTAATTGTAGAAACGATGCTAAAGAGATATATTACAGCAACCTATCCATAACTATCTGAACCAAAGATGTAAATATATTCATGTTACACGGTTAGGTAATGATAAATTTTTAAGTGCATGACTAAGCGCACTGGCCAAAATTGTGAGGTGTAAATAAGTTATGTAAAGTATGCTGTAACCGATATAGTGTTAATATGGATATATATATATATATATAAGCACAAAAAACCCAACCTTGAATCAAATTTATGCTAAGGGGAAACGACAGCAATGTAAGATTGGTTAACGAGGAAAGCTGAGCGAGCCTAGTAAAGTAGTAAATTTTACCTGAACTGAACGGAAGTATTAAACTAATATGCTCCATGCACAAAAAAAAAAGAAATCAAATTCAACGGTGATACTATTAGCCTATTAGACTAGTGATGGGAAGAAAAAAGAACAGACCAAGGACATACTAAAATGGTGCGGACAATCAAATTCTTTTTTATACCTTAGCTTTAGGAAAAATTTGCCAGCTCCACATCCATACAGGATAAAGAAATATCAACATCGGGCTCCTCTATAATCGACGATGTCCCATTTCTGTACAACCAATCACGTGAACATAATAATGCTTCAACAATATCAGCTTTCAAAGAGCTTCGGTAATCGTCAAGAACCCTACCTCCGATACTGAATGCACTTTCCGATGCTACGGTAGTGACTGGAACCGCCAAAATATCCTTTGCCATACGTGAAAGAATTGGATATTTATATTGATGTGATTTCCAAAAAGAGAGAATGTCGATTGATGTTTTTGGATCTACTAATTCTTCCTCATGATAGACTTAAGTTCGGATTTACGAGACTTATCGAGTAAACAAACCTTACGATGAGCATAAAATCCTTTCAACATGTCCTCACATTCCTGCGAATACGGACCAATATCTGCATCAACAAATTCCACATCTTTTGATCCACTTGCGTCACTTTCCTTTTCATTTTCTTTTGCATACTCATTGAAAAGATTTTCCAATTTATTATCTACCTCATCAAATTCATAACAGTCGACTCCATAAATTTGCTTATAACAATATTTAACAAACTCGGTTTTATGTCATGGATCAAAGATGCATGCAATTGAAAGTATCACACTAATTTTTTTCCAATATTTGTCAAACTTCTTATACATCGCATTTGCCATGGTTGACATAAAATCATTGTCTTTCATACGCTTTTGTAGTGTAAAAAGAACCATCACGATCTTCGGAAAAAATAAATTAGATGTTGGATAATTTGAACCGAAAAATAAACAAGTAACCTTGTAAAAAACTTCCAAGAAATCCACAATTTTCTTTGCATCTACCCATTCATCCGGGGTTGGGCAATAAGTATAAATCCGATCAACAATTTCTAAATGGCATAGCGCTTGGTGAAAGTAAATAGCACTTTTAAGCATCAAAAAAATCGAGTTCCATCTCGTTGGAACATCTTGTTGTAATACTTGTTTACTCTCATCCATAGAAAGATCCACAATGCATTCCATAAACAATTTTTTTCTTGATTGAGAGCCCTTAATATACTTTATGCTTTCTCTAATATTCATCAAAAAGGAACTAATGCATTTTAAATTGTCTTGTACAATCAAGTTCAATATGTACATGTAAAAACTCCCCTTCTGCTACCAATGCTTTCTTGTATTTAAGATGAGATTCCAAAAATTCAATTAATTTTTCATTCGACGATGCATTGTCAAGTGTAAATGCAAACAGTTTATCTTCAATATTCCACTCAACTAATAGACTAGATATCTTCTGAAATATTGCAGCTCTCGTATGAGGAGGCGGCATCAATGAAAAACTAAGTAATTTCTTTTGTAAAACCCAGTCGTTGTCTATGAAGTGTGCAGTCAATGATATAAAACCATCTATATTAATTGATGTCCATAGATCGGATGTTAAACTTACTATTCCCGAGCATGATTTTTAAAAAATGCATAAGTTTAAGCTTCTCTTTCTCGTAAAGTTTCATTACATCCAATCGCACTGTATTTCTAGAAATATGTTGCACTTCGTTGTTCAAATAAGAATGTAGTTCATGAATTTCTTCATACTGCGTAAACATAAATGGCAAGTTACGCCTTACGACAACCTTAGTCATAAATTCTCTATACATATTTTGATCAAACTTACTTATTTCATTAGGCCCACCCATTTTTTTGGTAATGTGCTGACATTTGGGAATATTTTTTAACATATTAGATGTTCCATGCTTTCCTCCCCAAAAATATGTCTGCTTACATCCTTTGCAAAAGCACGTTGGTGTTTTTCCTACTATAGCTTCATATTTTTGAAAATAGTTCCAAACTTCTTAATATGTGGATCTACAACATTTTTTTCCTGCCGAACTACACAAGGAATCTTCCACTATAACCAAATATTCTCTTTCAATATTTATATATTCAGTTGAATCCATATTCTATGATGTCAAATAAAAAAAATTATAAATTTTTGATGTAAGTGCATGGTATATCTAAATATCAGTGAAACTATACTTGGCCAACCTAAACAGAAACTATGTTTCCATTATTATCAAATGATTTATGAGTTATCAAATGATCATTCAATAAAACTGTATAGTGCGCATACAAAAATACTGACAAGGCAATCAGTGGACAAAGTATTAGAGTACTACTATGATAACATATAATAAAGGGTCATTCATTTTGTTTTTAGTAGTAAAATGGTTGCTTGAATAAATGAACAGATGGTCAACGATAGCAAAAATCCTTCCAGGAAGGACTGACAATGAAATCAAGAATTACAGGTAAACACACTTCAACAAAGGGAAATCCCCAAAGAACATTGAAAGGGTTAGAGCCCACTACCTTAGGCAACAGCAAGAGCAGAAGAAACTGCAATTTCAGCAAAGTAATGAACCAAAGCAGCAGCAAGTTCAAGAGGCTGCCACAGCTAAATGGACGATATCTGTAAATAGTAACTAATAAGATATAAATGCGGATCATTAAATGGAAAATGAAGAAAGATTGTTAATTCAAAGAGGTACTGAAAAGAATTACTGGAATACTTACCTCAAGAAGAAAGTAACAGGTGAAACTTTACATCATCGGTTTTCGTCAACAGTAAAAACTGCTTTCCCTGGGAAACAAATCCAAAAAAATAAACAAATGAACTGTGCCATCAAAGTTTCAAGAGCATATATTGAAATTTGTATTATCATAATTCACACATGTGTTGTACAAGAGGGAATAGAAATTGATTACGATAATCAAATCAAACCATCAATTTCAGTCACACATTGTTTACCTAATCTTTTTTGGATTACACTAAGGCAGACAATTCCCCATCAATGGAAAAAGTAGGTTTTTACATTTTTGACTTTACTTTCATGCATGTTCACCTTCTTTCTGAACACTTGTGAATAGAACAAGTCATAGGGGATAAAAGGCTAGCTAGCTCAGTGATATCATAAGTACTAACCAATAATCTAATATAAGTAACAATAAGGAAACAAAGAGAATAATCTAAAGTAGTTCAAAAAAAAAATAGATAACAAGTTATTTTGTAAGGCTTCTAAACAATAAATCATAAAATATCATTTTTCTAACATTTAGTAGTGCATTCGCGTTGATGTGAACTGAAAAGAGTATCAGTTATAGATAATCAAGATAATTTAATTGACATATCAAATATTACAGAAACACATTCAAATATTATATAATAATTTGTATTATCTTCTCTTATTGATTAAAATTCAACAATGAAAATGGTTACATCAGCCTGAAAAAGTTAAATATCTTGAGAATAACTCATAGCTGCTAAATCCTTTATATTATTATATAATAGGCGCAAGTTTCAACCTTGTAGTAAAGGTTAGAATCAATTCCATCAGGTAAATTAAAATATATGTAACATCCATAAGCAATAAGCTAAAAAAGAGAATACTTTGTATATGGTGACCCTAGCATTTATAAACATCTATAGCACATTCTAGCAAATTTATTAGATTAATTAGAGTAAGGCAGCTATCAGAGTTGTGGTGACCGTAACATGACCTTAAGCAAAAGTATACACATAAATTGACATGACAAAAATAACATGTTGTATAGACAAACCTCAAACATTACATGTGTTGATTCAATTATCTGCTCAGCAAAAGAAGAATTAGATGCCGCTTCACTTGATTATCTGAAACTCCATAGAAGTATACACGAAATTAGATGCCCAGGATCTATAGCCCGACGGCTCTCCCAGTCCGTTTTCATAACTCCAACATAACTATTGTCAATCATACCACTAATGATACGAGAGAAAATACCTAAGCCACGAATCAAGACGATGAAAGTATCGATTATCGCTAATAGAGATGCGCGGTAACTCTACAGTGAAAGTGGAAGGAACGATTTAATGACGAGGCGGCACAATAAAAAAACATGGAACAATCATAAAAATCATGAATCGATCAGAATTATTTACCTCAAAATATCGATTAGATCTACTCAAAAGAGAAGTCAGAAGCGGAGATCGTAACTAAATAATCTTAAAACTTCTCGTTTATTTGATCAAAGCAAAAGAGGAGATCGGCGGAACTAAGTACCCTAATTTTTGGATACATTACATGGTTTGGAGCGAGAACACCGAGAAGGGAACGTAAATTTCATGGGCTAAATAGGAACGAACGAGCATACGGGTAAGAATCATTGGCCTAGCATTTTTAAATGGATTGGTTGGGTCAACCCAATAATGTTACTAATAGTTAAACGCGTTTGACCCAACCCATTTAAACTTGGGCAATTGGGCTGGGTAATTTGGCTGGGTATGTTTTTGACAGCCCTAGTCCCTTGCAACTACAAATTTCAGACCCATTTATTTTATTACAGTTGCTTTCTCGTCTTTAACATCAAGAACCTCCTTGATCAAATCCATATCGCATGACTTCTCAAAATTTTATCAAAAACGCTCATAGGTTAGGCACCTTTACAGTAACAATAATTAAAGATTTATAGGTTATAAATTCTAAACAAACTTGATTAATATCCGCATAACTTTCAAAAAATTATTTCTCCTGTTTATTTGGTGATATGTGGATATATTGAAGTTTTTTTAAAGAAGAAAGTAAAAAGAATAAAGAATATTATGGCGCATAACTGAATAAAGTGGTGGATATGAATAAAATTTACCTTATTACAATCTAAACAATAAACATAGAATTCTTTTATATTTTAATAAATATAAAATTATATAATTATTGCATAAATGTACGTAATGCAACTAAATATGAAATTGAACTAAAAAGTCAGTAATGTTAAATTTGGTGATACAAAATCACAAATTGATTGGCGCAAATTTGCAAAGAATGGAAAGTAAATATTTTTATAATGGAAATGCATTGATTGCATTTAGTGAGATGGTAGAGAAATAAATAAAGGGATTAATTTCTTCCATCTTTGCTAAAGAAACGGATTGATTTACTTCCTATGTTTGCACATTTGTTATTATGGTAATTTGCCTCCATTATACTATTACCATATGTTGGTAATTTAATTGATGACTCACATAGATTTGCACTGGCTATATATTGAGGGGTAGACTTTAGTGTAAACCCGTCCTGGCCTGGAGCCAGTGATCCCCAATGGTGTCTTTTCTTGTTAAAACTGATTGAGGTTTGGATATGTAAACTTTTATTTTGTAATCTCTAGTAATTCTCTCATGTGGAATAAAATCTCTCTCTGTTAGACTGGACGTACACTATGATGATAGTGGAACCAGTATAAATATTGCGTGTCTCTTTATTTCTCTATTATAGTTATTTACTATTTTATTGATGTAATAGAATAATTGCTATCAGATTAGATTGATGTTCAATTGGCAAATCTAGATCATGCCTATTACGCTTCCGCATATGCTCAATTTTCATAACAGATTAGTATCGGAGCGAGACGATTTGTTTAAAACTGTGCATCAATTATTTCTACAAAGGTTGGTAGATTCAGTGGTGATTATGCTATTACTATTTTTGGAGAAAAGGAGACTTTAGTGGAGGAGATTATGTTGAGAGTGAAGAGCGTTCCAATCTGGGAACTTTGACGCGATATGGAGTTACTGTGTTGAAGGGGCTATGGATTTGAGAAGTTTTGATCATGTTTCTGACAGGGGTCTTCATGTTGATGATGCTCGAGGGATCCATGATGATCAGGAAAGGAGCTCAGGTCAAGTGATAGACGGGTGTCGAGACAAAAATCATTGTGGTTTAGACAGGGGTCTTCACGTTGATGATGCTTAAGGGATCCAGAGTGATCGAGGAAGGAGCTCGGATCAAGTGGTAGACGGATGTCGATGTGTATTGCAAGCACTTTTAGACCGTTGGTTTATACGTGGTGCAGCTCATGGTGGTAGATGCGTCTTTTGCAGGCGGTGGGTGAAGCTTGTAATGGTTTTGATTAAGTGGCAGGAGAGAGATTTTTTGGCGATTGAGAGAATTAAATTTTGGCCTTGGCGGTGTTGAGATTACTTTGGTGTCTGCCTTCTTTGTTATTTTGGATATTTGTAATATTTTGTTGGCGGGCGGGGACGTAGTCTGAGCTCGTTAACATGGTGTGATGGGGGGTAGCTTTGCTGGAACCCATTAGGTAAATATTCATTTTTTGGTTTCTATCTCATGGTGAGATTTTGATTGAAGGTGGGGTTCTGTTGAAGAGTTTTATGTTGTGAAGAGAATTTGATTGGAGATGGGGTGTTGCAGATATGTGATTTTGCATCAAGGTGGAGTGTTAAATTTGGTGATACAAAATACCAAATTGATTGGAGCAAATTTGCAAAGAATGGAAAGTAAATATTTTTATAATGGGAATGCATTGATTTCATTTAATGAGATGGTAGAGAAATAAATGAAGTCATTAATTTCTTCCATCTATGCTAAAGAAACGGATTGATTTACTTCCTATGTTTGCACATTTGTTATTATGGTAATTTGCCTTCATTATATTATTACCATATGTTGGTAATTTAATTGATGACTCACATAGATTTGCACTGGTTATATATTGAAGGGTAGACTTTAGTGTAAACCCATTCTGGTCTGGAGTCAGTGATCCCCAATGGTGTCTCTTCTTGTTAAACCTGATTGAGGTTTGGATATGTAAACTCTTATTTTGTAATCTCTTGTAATTCTCTCATGTGGAATAAAATATCTCTCTGTTAGACTGGACGTATACTATGATGATAGTGGAACCAGTATAAATATTGTGTGTCTCTTTATTTCTCTTTTATAGTTATTTACTATTTTGTTGATGTAATAAAATAATTGATATCAAATTAGATTGATGTTCAATTGGCAAATCTAGATCCTGCTTATTACGCTTCCGCATATGCTCAATTTTCATAACAAGTAAATATTTCAAATGCACAAACATAATATAGTTAAAAATAATATATTTGTACTAGTTTATGTTTAGTTTTCACCTGAATATTAAAAACATTTAACTCACTTGATAACAGGAAAATACCCAGAAGGGAAAAATAAACAAAAAAATGTTTCATAAGAACAAAAGGCTAAAATTTTGTTCATAGGAACAAATTTTAGTGTAAAGAAAGGAATTATAGTGAGCTTCTGAATTCCTCCCTTTATACTAAAATTTGTCATTACGGATAAAATTTTATCCCCTTGCCCTTTATGGAACAATTTTTTTGTTTATTTTGTCCTTGAGGCTAAAAACCCCACTTGATAATATGATTCAATATTGTTTTTCTAACAGGTGTCTATATGCAGCAATAGTTACAAATTATCTTTTTCTTAACTAAATTACTTATCCTATTGCGTAAACCTAAAACAATTGATTACATATGTAAACAAAAATAACTGCATAAACAATGTGCCATAAAATGTATAATTGATTAAAAAATTAAATGTATTTACAAAATGTAGTTAATAATGCGGGTATACAATTCAATACATTTATGAACTAATATAAATACCTATTTATATTAGATTCTTTTGAAATAGTCGGAAGTCGATCCAATTCTAAAGAATATATAGTTGGATTCTTCTGAAGATCTAGATTCTTATGATGGAAGTCGGTCCATTATAATTTCTGATCATCTACAAATACAGATAAATTTAAATAAGTAAAATTCATGTAGTGCAAAATAAATTTTGTTCGATATATTTCGTGGTTGTGCTAGACTTGTAATATGGGTCAAATTAACACTTTAGCGAGTAAAGTAGATTACTGCTAATTAGAAATGAACTTAAATTTTAAATGAATGTTATCTTTGTTGAAATGAAAATAAAATGGAACGAAGAAGAAAATGAATTTTTTTGATATGGAATGTTTTATACAGATAGCTATTGTTTTATGGTTTTAAAAGAAGAGAGAAGCCTGATTTTTATTACTTGCATAAAGTGAACTTTTTGTCAGTTTTTATTTGTAAGAGGGTCTTGTAGCCAACTCCTCGTTTAAGCGTGTGCTGCAGTCTTCGTGGTCCAATAGATACCCGAGCCGTGTCTAGAACCGCAGTACAATCATCCAGTCTATTTTTATTTATTATGACTCTTCGACTTCACTTCAGTAAACAAAAGCTGAAGTTCGCTACAGCTTTATTCACTAGAAGGCTCCTAAGCCCTACATTTTAAATCGTTAAACCCACAAGCGTAAGCTTCTCTTCAAGCTCCACCGGAAGCATACGTGAAACAACTATCTACCGGTAACCAAAATTTATTTGTTAACTTTACATGAAGTAATTTACAACTCTCTACCATGGTTTGTAAGAATCTATAGCGTCTTTTGAATGTATACTGCTGCACTTTTTATTCTTCTAGTGCTGATATTTGCTAACGTATCGTGGTCTTCTTCTCAGAAGTGTGCATGGAGCATTGATCAGTGCATCTTCTTTGAATCTTTCATGAAATCAACTGTCAATACAGCGTGTGTTTAATTTATGGTTTACTAATATTTCATTTAATATAAATAAGTTATATTAGTTATTTAATTAGTGTGCTGCTAAAAGAACCCTGAAATAGTGCTTCCTAACACCATACTTAATTTAATCACTCTTAATTAATTTAATGTACTTCTTAACACCAGTTTTATCCCTCCATTCAATCCCTAATCACCGAGCGTATTCGATCTTCCGCCATTAGTTCAAACGTAAACTCTATTTCTTTTTATCATTTTATCTCGACCTGATTTGCTTCCTAACATGAAACGTCATCTATTTTATTCCCCAATTGATTCCTCTTAAACCCTAATTCTCAATTATATTGTAATTCGAGAAAAACTTATTTTTAGTAATCATTGTTGTTGGATTTCTTTGCAATAAAGGGCGAGAACTTATACACGAACGACGATCTCGCGAATAGCCAATGCTCTAATGAAGAAGATGAGGTTATTTATCTTAAATTATTTTTATATGGTTGGGTGCCTATTTTTTATTTCGTGGTGGCCAGACGCATATGTGTATAGAAAGAATGATGGTGTTTAATTATAATGTTAGAAAGCACATTTCTGGGAGCTTTTAGTAGCACACTTTAATTATAATAATAAGTGCATTCATTATTAATGATCTGATAATTTTAAATTGTAGATAACATCTCAAAATTAATACTTTAGAACATTAGATCAGCAAATTTGCTCTTAATGCACCTTTGTTAGGTCTGGAATTATTTATAATTAGAAAAGGTCCAAGTAAAGAATAATTACAATTGTTTTATTTTTTTTTAGACAGAACACAATGTTAAGTTAAATAATCTGATTTTTCATCATTTTAGATCAGCGCTATTTGCATAGAAAAGTAACTGATTTTATTTAACTAAACGTAGACGACATTTTTTTTTTCCTTTTTTCCTTTTTCAATTTGATTAATGTCGGTCACATTATATTCTTTTTTTCAGTACTGGTAATTCTTCTCTGGTGCGCGCGTCCATATCGTTCAAGTCTCCTCTATCAATGGACACCAATGTATATTTGTATAAACAAGATGCACAAATTATAAATGCTGCAAACGAGTTAGATGAGACATTATGGAAGGAGTTTAATGAAACAATATCTACAATAGTTGGTTTGGAAGGGGTGAAGGATCAACTTAAAAAATGGATGAAAGGACTACTCTTATACCAAAGAAGAAAGGCTCTTGCAGTGGCGGCCCAAGCCTATTTGATGCCCTAGGCAGAAATATTGAGAAGCAAGCAGGTAAAAATACAAATGTGGTAAAAATGATAAATGGAAGGCTTGAACACCAGACCTTCCTGTCATCAACCGTAAATCATACCACTCAACCAATATTCTTTACACGACAAGATACCCTTGCCACTTTTTTTAATACAATTTCTAGGCCACCTGGTGCCCCTCCAGCTGCTTCCTCCACGACGCCCGGAGATGATGCCCTAGACAAATGTCTTGCCAGGCTTGCCTCCGGGCCGGCCCTGGGCTCTTGGTATCGAAGTCTGTGCACCAAAGATTAATCATTTGGCCTTTCTTGGCAATCCTGGAACAGGTATAATAATACAACCATTTCTAGCATAACCTCTAGAAAGTTTACCACATCTTTTGTGTGTGTGTCTCACTACAAATTTACAGGGAAGACAATGGTGGCACAAATTGTTGGAAAATTACTTCATAAACTCAGACTTGTATCTACAGATAAAGTTGTAGAAGTGCAAAGAACTGATTTGGTTGGACAATATATAGGTCACACTGGGCCTAAAACACGTGATATGGTGCTTCATTCAACCATTTTGATATAATATCTAACAATCATGTTATACATAGCTTCTTAAATATCTAATTTGTTCTACAATCATGAACTGGGCTTTTGCAGATTGAAAAAGCACGTGGTGGTGTTTTGTTCATTGATGAAGCATACAGGCTGATGCCGCCAGACTCTGTTAGAGATTTTGGCCGTGAAGCTTTGGAAGAAATTATGGCAGCAATGGATAAGGGGGATACAATGATAATATTTGCTGGCTACACCGAGGAAATGAAACGGGTATTCACAGCAAATGCAGGCTTTACTAGAAGGGTGAGCAAGGTCTTTTATTTTGAGGATTACACACCCAAAGACATAGCCATGATTATGCTGTCGAAATTCCAAGCACCGGAGAAAAACAATCCCTTGCAAGGATTCAAGCTACATCAGAGATGCACAGTCGATGCAATTGCCGGTATGATAAGTAAACATATTTCGGACAAAGTTTTAATGAAAATGAATGGTGGCCTTGTCAATCCATGGCTAGTGAATGCTTTGGAGAGTCTGGATCTTAGATTGGATGTGAAATGCAGTGATGTTGAAGTTCTGACTACCATTACCATGGAGGATTTAGAGCAAGGACTTAAGTCGTTACAAAAATGTAAGTGTTTAGCGTATGTCATGTAATAGAGTCAGTGTGTGATACACGCAAGGTTTTTCAATTCTCATTCTTTCACATTTCAAACTCTGACCATGGTTTTTTCATACTAGCTATCACAACAGAATGTTATTCCATGGAAGCAGTAGCCATACAAAAGGCTTTTCCAGTTACTGCAAGTCCCGCCATCACAAGTGCTGATACTGAAAAGAAATCTCCGACCAAGAAGAAAGCAGAAATGAAACCTCCATTTAAGAAGGCAGTTGGAGTTAGATCATCAGCGAGGAGGGCTCTGTAGTATGCTTGACAAAACACCATACTTGTCTGTGTTGGAGATCCTAGTCCGTACCATTTGGTAGTTAGACTTAGAAATATAATATAGTTTGTAGTTAAAGGTTTAAGAAATTTCACTGTAGCTAGTTTTTGACCCTGCCCGCGGTCATCTTTTGGCATATGATGTAAATTAAGCGTTTTGTGTTAAGGGTTGTGATGCTATTGACACTGTATTATCAGTTTTATCGTCTTTCAAATGGTTGTCTTATTTGCATGTATAAGTTGTCTTTTAGCTTAATCTTTTTTTAGAGTTTTGTCCTGCTTAATTATCCCGTACTAATTTTATATTATATTTATTAAGGTTTCAGATTTTATTTAGAATCTTATATACTGATTACTGAAAGCGCTACTACAAGCATTCAGTATTGGATTGTGTCCTTTTTCACACGTATGCACAAACCAATGATTATATTTTAACCTAACACTATTGCTGATGTTAGGGATATATTTCAGTTGCATTCCAAACAAGGTTGCCACTAAAAATATCAGTTCATTTCTAATCCGCCGAAGCACACTCCTAACCCTAAACAGCGAAGACTGCTAACAATGGCAAAAAATACATGATGTTCCTGTCTTTCGATCGAGAACGATGCACGTTAGATGTTAGTATATGAACTGCTCAACGGTCACGACAAATAGCTCGGAATACAATTGAAAAGCTCGAGAATCGAGCACGGATAGAGCACGAATAGAGATACAAGGCTTTGGATAAGCGAAATCACTCAAAAAGTACTCTGAAATTGGTTAAGAATGGATCTGGAATCAAATATATATCGGATCAGTAGGAATCCGGAAGGAATGCCCCTTCAGAGAAGATGATCAGTAACTCAAAAAGCATTTAGACATCTTGGATAGGGGATCACGGCGACCTTACATGTGTATGATCCGGTTGCAATTCTCGAGGCATGCAGTTCTTTTGAGCTTCTTTGCAAAATTTGATGGTGAATTGAGTGCGTTCGCACTTATAAGTACAACACATATGACGCTTGGATAATGAGATCTTCTGAAAACTAGGCGGAAACTTCTTCATTTTTTCGAATCAACAGCATTTTTTTTCCCACCTCATTCTGAACCAAAAGGATTGTACCTATAGTCATATAATATAAACAAAAAACACATTGAGTGGATATAGACGGATTGTCGAACCACTACAAATTGGTTGTCATTCCTTTTCTGCGTTGATTGTCTATAATCTGTATGCGTTCTGTGATAATTTCTACATAGGTGTTTATGGCCATAAAATCGGTAAATATTTTGGTGCCACCATCAGGATCGAGCGATAAACCACTAGTTTTACAATGCAAATTTTTTGAAGATCAGATTTGAAGCAATGGCTAAGAAAAGCAAAAGGAGCTGGGCACAAAAGAAGTCAAAAAGCTTCCTCTACAGCAAATGAACCATTTGTTTACATTACAATGAATGAAATGCAAGCTATGATGGACAATATGCAGAAGTAGATGATGAAGAGACAATAGGAAATGATACATAACTTTCTCAAATCATTTGAACAAGCATGACCTGCGCTAACTACCAAATTCAAAGTGTTGGTATGTCGACCCTAGTGCATGGATCTAAATCGATCCAAACGGTATTTAGTGATAACTTGGTTGGATTTTGGAAAATACTAAAACCTATATAATAGGGACCAGAGATGCTAACTGGAGGTTGCTGCTAGATAATAGAGGCGGGTTTGCGGACGTTATCAACCAAACTTTAAGAGGGGGATTATTAAATCAGTATTTGGTAAACATAGATAAGATTCCTTTCGTTTTGAACATCATAATGCGAGAAACCCACCGGAAGTTAGTCTTCTGGTATTGAGTACGTATAATGGACCTCGTTCATCTGATGAAGTATGTGGGATATTTGGAAGTGCAGGAGGCATCCGCAGAAGTCATGACAAAGATCTTCCCCTTGTACATGACGGACGTTGCTGCTTTATGGTTCATGCAATTAGAGAATGAGTCTATCAACACTTGGACTGAGATAGTTGATAGATTCATAAGGCAATTTCAGGTGCATATCACAAAAATAAGTAAATGTTATGACTCTTATAACAGTAAGCCATAGGACATGAAATTCTGTGGAATTTCTTCGCTAGATTCAATGTCGTACTGGCTTCGGTGGATCGACATGATCCAACGATGGTTTGATGGCAGTGGTATTGGAAGCGGCTAATAATTTGAATCTAAATATGTCATTGAAACAAGACCCCATAGGATCTCGGGAATATAATGAAGTTGCTAATTTGTTTAGACGGATGCTCAAAAGGTGGGTCAGGTCGGAAATCCACTTGGTGTATTCAATTGGAATCGATTGTTGTTTAGTGTTTACTAATGTAATTCAAGGGGATAGATTGTCTACTGTATTATTGGTTTCTACTGGGATAGCAGACGTAACCATTTATGTGCTTCGATCTATGGTATGCTATTATGGTGTAATTCGAGGGGCGTTGTTGCCTACAATCACAAATTGTTCTGCAAGGATAGCGACGTAACCATTGCATAACTGCGATCCATGGAGCAGTGCTTTCCACATTTACTTGAAATTTACTTTTAAGTGTTTTCACTACATGTCAAAACATGTCTATTAAGTATTTGGAAATTTTAGGCATGCGTCTGATCATAAAATGTCTAATTCTATAAAAACGTAACTAAACTTTTTTAATCTGAGGTGTCTACCTATCAAAAACCATCAGAATGATGGACAAGGGTACAATTGATTAACATAGAAATGTGTTTATTTTATGCTCTTATATTTTATCTTTTGTAAATAAATAAATGATACTTTGGGTACTTTTATGTGTTTTTACAGGTTGTCAAGTAATGCTTCCTTCGTTTCAAATTAAAGGCCAACTACAAATAAAAAGCTACTTCCCCGTATTAAAGCCATTTTAATTACAAAAGATGTTGTAGCTCATTGGTAAATACATAGAGATTTGTACTAAAAGACTTGAGTTCAATCCCTGTCAAATCACTTTTTGCCAAAGAACGGAACTTTCACACTGCCCCTTTTGCTATGAAGAATATATTAATTAGTGTTATATTATATATACATATTCATGTGTATGTATGATATTCACTAATAGACAATTCAAGAGTAGTCATGGAAATCAATTCAGAACATTCATTTTTCAATTTCCAATTAAAAGAATTTCTGATTGAATTATTGCTAAGAAAAGATCAATTTTGAAGATTTTATCCTTTGTTGTCTTTGGAGTCTAATGAGTATCCTTCTTTGGAAGGATTAATCACATGGAATCTGCACATCAATCAATCAATCAATTTGCTAAATGGAAGATAGGAAGATTTGGAAGATATTCACTGTGTTTTGTTTTCCAATCAAGATTGGTCAAGGAAGGCAAGAGATATAATGGATGATGAGGCCCATTTATTCATAAACTTAATTAGAGTTTCCAGTTCACCTATAAAAGCACATGTATATCCCATTGTAAAGGGGGACATTTTTTCTGTATTCTCATTTATTAATAAAAAGTTTTCTTCGTTTTAGTTTACTGTCTTTTTCTTTCATAACAATTTGTATATCTATCCAATTAGTTTTGGTAAAATACATATTGTTATTTTCTTTTATTATTGCATGTTAGGATTGTCCGTTTGATTAGATTCAACGGCACATCCTTCTTTTAATTTTCTGTGTGTTGTTTACTTGTTATTTTCTTTTTATAGTAATTGGTACCTTTCTTTTCACTTGTTGAATTGATATCGGTCTGATTAGATTCAGATTCGTAGTAATTTCAATAACTTTGATTCAAAAAAAACCAACCTTCAAGATTTGTCTAACTCGCCTAAGAATAGATAAAGAATAATTTTTAATTACACCTCCCTGTGTTCGACCTGTATGCTACACACCTGTATGCTTGCAGAATTTATTACAAATATCACGCTTTTCTAATTCATAGGAAAGCGACGATCAAGTTTTTGGCGCCGTTGCCGGGAGGCAATAATTAAATTTTATTATTTATTTAATTTCTGATTCGTGTTAGTTTTGTTTTTATTTTCTTTTATTTTCTTTTTTGTTTTATTTCATAAATAGAAAAAAATTGTTTAGTGGTTTGGTTTATCAATTTCATTGGTACTATCATCAACTAAATAGAGAAAAAAAACTTTCCAATTTTTATTCAGTTTCCTTTCTTTTCTTTTATTTCTTTTTTATCCAATCACTTTCTCTTCTTTTACATTTCTTTCCTTTTTTTCAAATAAAAAAAGTGCAAAAATTTCCATTTTCTAAATCTTCTTCCTTTAATTCTGCCGCAAATCTTTGTTTACATCCAACCACATCCATTACGCATTCACACTTCGGCACCAACTTCACCGTCCTCTAACACAAAATCAACCTCAAATACCCTCAACCATCACAACTACAAAGCACATACGTACATCTCCAGCCTCAAACTGTCCTCTGCCTCAGCTCGTCCCTCCAACACCTTCCCATACAAACCAAAACCCAGACCCCTACATCAATCGCAAAAAATCACCAACCTGAAATCCTTTACCACGTTTTCACAAACCAACCCATACCATCTCATACCACAGTTCAAGTGCCCAATCACGCGAACAATCCACAGGCTTCCCATCCCTACTTCGCACCAAAAATCGCAAGTTGATTTACCCCCTTCCAATCTCACCTGCCGTCTTCTATCACAATCCGCTCCAACCATCTCCCATCAGCCAATTCAAGCCCCCGAATATCTGAACTCAAGCACAAACCAGCCCCAAACCCTCGCAGATCCAGATCATCCCAGTCTGCAAAACCCATCAGCCAAGCATCCACTAAAACTGATTGAAGCCTCACCTGTGCCGCAACCAATTAGAAAGCCAAATCCTCAAACAATCCAACCCTATTTCAATCGCACCCACAATCTCTCCAGGGTCGAATAATCAAATACTCGATTTCATTTAATTTCGATTTCGATTGAAGTGCTTTCGAAACCCAAATTTCGTTCTGTTTTGAGAAAATTAACTTGACTTGTTTTCTTAATTTTTTTTCGGTTTCTGGGAAAGGGTAAGGACGTGATTTATATTTGGGTGACTAGGTGAACGTCTATGGTTTTAAAAATGGCTTGTCCCTTTTGTGCCTGATTTGTTACTTGTTTTAAAAAGGATTGTTGCCTCTTTGATTTATTCCTTTTTGAGTATGCGACTGTAAGATTTTTTTTATTTTTTTCCCTTGTTAAACCATCCAAGCCGGTTTTGTTTGTGTGAGAACTGTTGAGTTTTGAGCCAGGAGGGATTTGTTTTTAATTTTTAAATTCTTTTTTTTTATTATGAGAATTGGGCTAACCGTGTTTTGTTGAGTTTAGTTCTCTTATTTCTAGCTTAGTTTTAATTCTTTTTAGAATAGTTTTTTTTTCTGTTAGTTCTCTTTAAAAAAAAAGGAGGAGGAGGCACCATTTAAAAACAAATCAAAGGAAGAAAGATTTCAAGCAAAGCGAACAAGGATCCAAAGTTCAAGCTATTCAATTTCTCTGGACTGCCATACACCACTGTAAAATTTTCTAAACTCTACAGGTGCTTTGCTGCTTTGAAAAAAAATATAGACAATTGTTGTAATGCAGGGGCAGCAGCTTGAATGTAAAAATTTTAATTTCTGCAATTAAATTGTGTGATTGTTGTTATTTCTGCACTTTTTATTCATTATGTTAAGGGCAATACCCCAATTCACATAAGGTGAGGGATTTCATCACCCTTTCCTTAGCCCATAAATTGCATTTCATCGTAGAATCTGACTAATAATAACGATTAGACGTTGGACTTAAGGGAGTCACGGGCTCATCTAGGGCTTAATTGTATTGTGATAGTTGATTCATTTGGAACGAATTATTTCTTGGTGTCTAGATTACAGTAGAGAAATAGTCGTTTATAAATATTACGGTGATTCGTAAATATTATATCGGTTGTTACTCTGAAGGTACTTAAACCTTCGGCTGCATTGCTAGGGTGATTCCTGGTGCACCGATAACTCCTTTCCGTTAACTGGTTGAGAAATCTTTTGATCTAAGTAATCAAACGCGTCACTTTATAATTTTGGGTTAGGAGCCATTAAGGACATAAAATTTCATTGAAGCAGATTTCTGTGCTTGCATTTAACAACAATGAGTGAAAAAAGTGTTAGCCAAAATAATTCTCCCAGCGGTTCTCAAATAAACCAAAACTTTCAAAATGAGATAGATCAAAATCAAATAAATCAAAATTTTCAAAATCTCAATATCCAAATGGAAAGACCCTTGTCTCTTCGTGATCGATGTTATCCGACTAGGACCGTTCAACCCTCTGTCATCGTGTTCCCACCAGCTGAAGGAAACAATTTTGAGCTTAAACATTCTTTTATTCAAGAGGTACCAAAATTTACTGGGTCAGAAAATGCTTATGAATTTCTAAGTGAATTTGAATTGTATGCGTCTACAACAAAAATGCAACAATTGTCTAACGAATCGATCAAGCTGAGGCTAATTCCATTTGCACTACTTGAAAGCGCTAAAAGATGGCTAAATTCTCTTCCAAAACATTCCATAAGAAGTTGGGATGAATTTGTCACTGCATTCTTGAAAAAGTTTTTCCCTTTCCATAAAACTCTCAAAATTCGAACCGAGATAAATCAATTTTGTCAAAATGAGGGGGAAACGTTTTCAAAATACTTTGAAAGATTCAACCAACTATTATATGGTTGTCCTCATCATGGAATTCTAAAATACCACTTATGTCAAATTGCATATGAAGGGCTAAACTATCAGACTAGAACTCAACTAGAATCAATGTGTGGAGGAGACTTTATGTCTAAGACGGCCGATGAAGCTTGGAAATTCTTAGAATATTATTCTGAAAAGGACATGCAATGGGAATCAATTCGTGTCCCCATTCGTACTTCTACTAGAGGAGTGCATGCCGTGGACCCAAGTCAAATTCCCTTAGAAAATCAAACTCCTCAAGCCGGAAATGGGCTACCCCACTATTACTCTCAGGACCAAGCCAATGCTATAGCTCAAAATAATCCTTACTCATCCACATACAATCCTGGTTGGAGGAACCACCCAAATTTTTCTTGGTCGAACCCCAATAATTCGGCTAACCCATCTCACGTGCAACCCTTTATTCCAAATCCAAATTATCAAGCTCCACCTCCAATCTCTTAAACCTCTCAAACAACATCTCAATCCAAACAACCTTATAGGCACCCCAACTTTCAATCATCAAACCAATCCTCTCAACCTTCTCAACCGTCACAAGAAATTGTGCGTTTAGAAAAACAGTTGAACTCTCACGAAGCCAAAATGAACTCACACGACGCTAAACTCGACCAAATGATGAGTATGATGAAAGAACTAATGAAAAATAATGAGAAAGGAAAGTTTCCTAGTCAACCTGAGGTGAATCCAAAAATATAACTCTCGTGCTGTAAATTCTTGTGAGGACGAAAAGCATAATCCAGTCATTGCTATTACAACCCTTCGATCTGGAAAGAGGATTGATAATAACGTGGGCGACCTGACGAACCTTCTAACTCGCCCTCAATGCCAAATCTTGATGATCACCCATTGGCTTCGAATGCCAATTCTTCTAAACCTCCATTTTCCTCAAATGTTGGCAATCCCAACAATTCCTCTCCTAGTGTCGGCAAACCCGACCCACCTTTGAAAAATAATATTGGCAATACCAACATTCCATCTTCTGCAACCTTACCACCTTCTTTTTTGGATAAACCTTCTTCTTCGAATGATGAAACTGATCACAGAGTCGAAAAACCAATAGCTCCATTTCCCCAAAGACTCAATAATAAGAAGAAAGCGGCAAATTTCGATAAAATTTTGGAAATTTTCAAACAAGTCCGTGTGAATATTCCTCTTTTAGACACCATTGAACAAATTCCTCAATATGCTAAATGTCTTAAGGAATTGTGCGCATAAAAACGTGCGACTAATGTCCCAAAAACCGCCTTTCTAATTGCGAATACAAGCTCTGTTCTTTCGAATTTTACCCCAGTCAAGTACAAAGACCCTGGCTGCCCTATGAATGATTGCAAAATAGGAAGCACTCACATCTCTCGTGCCCTACTTGATCTTAGTACCAGTGTCAATCTTCTTCCTTATACTGTTTATCATCAACTTGGACTAGGGGAGATTAAGCCAACAAACATCACTCTTCAGTTAGCTGATCGATCTATCAAAAAGCCATTGGGAATAATCCAAGACGTCTTGATATAGATCGAACAGTTTTACTTCCCTGTCGATTTTATAGTTCTAGAAACAGAGCCTGTCTCAAATCCCAAAGTTCAAATACCATTGATTTTAGGACGCCCTTTCTTAGCAACCTCAAATGCTGTCATTAATTGTAGGAACGGTCAACTTCGACTTTCTTTCGGGCACCTAACCATTGAGCTAAACATCTTCAATCTCAACAAACAACCTAGGGATTTTGAGACCGATGAAATCGACATGATTCAAGCCATAGTTGACGAAACCTCTAGTGACACTTCTGAAGCCTTGAAAATGTGTCCTGACCATTTCGACTCCAATTTCGATGAACTCGAATACATTTCTGAACTGAATGAATTTGTTGACTTAAATCCTTCGTCGTCTGAATCTAACCAAGGAATGTTGACCAATGTTAACACTCAAAAACATCCTAAGTTAGATCTCAAACCCTTGCCACAAGACCTTAAGTACGCATACTTAGACTCCTCAGAAACACTTCCTGTAATCTTGGCCTCTGATCTTACCGAGGACCAAGAAGAAAAACTCTTAGAAATTTTGCGGGAAAATAAAGACGCTTTGGGGTGGGAACTGAGCGATATAAAAGGAATTAGCCCGTCAATTGTGGAATATCGCATACATTTAGTTGATGAGGCTAAACCCACCCGTGAGGTTCAAAGGCGATTAAACCCAAACATGAGAGAAGTGGTCAAGGAGGAGATAATCAAATGTCTAGACAATAACATCATCTATCCCATCTCTGAAAGTACCTGGGTGAGTCCGGTACAAGTCGTACCAAAGAAATCGGGAGTCACAGTGATCAAAAATGAAAGTAATGAGCTCGTCCCAACAAAAATCAAAACAAAATGGCGTGTGTGTATCGACTATCGAAAGCTCAACTCAGCCACACGAAAAGACCATTTCCCCTTACCTTTTATTGACCAAATGCTCGAACACTTAGCGGGTCATGAGTACTATTGTTTTCTCGATGGATACTCTGGCTATAACCAAATCCCTGTTGCTTTAGAGGATCAACATAAGACCACCTTTACTTGTCCCTTTGGAACCTTTACTTATCGTCGCATGCCTTTTGGTCTTTGTAATGCCCCCGCGACATTCCAAAGGTGTATGATGAGTATTTTCTCTGATATGGTGGAAGAATTCTTGGAAATATTCATGGATGCTTTTTCAATCTATGGATCATCTTTTTCCCAATGCCTCACTCATTTAGAACTCGTCCTAAAATGTTGTAAGGAAAAATCACTCGTACTTAATTGGGAAAAATGTCACTTCATGGTAAAAAGGGGGATAGTTCTAGGTCATGTCGTCTCCAAAGATGGCCTTGAAGTTGATAAATCTAAAATCGATTTGATTGCTAATCTGCCTCCTCCTAAGTCTGTTAAAGATGTTCGTTCATTTCTTGGCCACGCGGGATTCTATAGAAGATTCATTAAGGATTTCTCGAAAATTTCAAAACCTCTCTCAAATTTACTTGCCAAAGACATTAAGTTCGAATTCTCCAATGAGTACAAAACATCTATTGAAACTCTTAAGTCAATCTTGACCACAGCTCCCATCATTCAACCTCCTAATTGGACTCAGCCCTTCGAACTTATGTGCGACGCTTCTGATTTTGCAATTGGAGCCATCTTGGGTCAGCGAATCGATAAACTCCCTCGAGTCATTTATTATGATAGCAAAACCTTAAACGAGGCCCAATTGAATTACTCAACTACTGAAAAAGAATTTTTGGCAGTTGTCTTCGCTCTTGAGAAATTCAGACCATATCTCATAGGATCAAAGGTCATAGTTTACACTGACCATGCTGCCTTACGATACTTGCTTTCTAAAAAGCATGCCAAGGCCCGCTTGATTCGTTGGATTCTTCTTCTTCAAGAATTAGATATAGAAATACGAGATAAAAAGGGTTCTGAGAATGTTGTAGCTGATCATCTCTCTCGAATTGTGCACGAAAATGTTGACGACACCCAAATCGATGACTATTTTCCGGACGAACAAATTCTCTCCATCTCTAACACCCCTTGGTACGCTGACATTGTGAATTATCTTGTCACACAGCAAACATCCGCTGAATGGTCGAAACAAGATAAACAAAAATTTCTTTCTAAAGTTCGAGACTTCTATTGGGACGACCCATATCTTTTCAAATATTGCCTAGACCAAATCATTCGAAGGTGTGTACCCGATCATGAACACCAAAGTATTCTCTCTTTCTCACATGACCATGCTTGTGGCGGTCATTTTGGAGCAAGAAAAACTGCCGCAAAAGTATTGCAAAGCGGTTTTTATTGGCCCACACTGTTTCGTGACGCTTTCGAATTTTGCTCTAAATGCGATTGATGTCAAAGAACGGGTCGAATCACTAAGCGAAACATGATGCCTCTCAACCCCATTTTAGTGATTGAGTTATTCGATGTTTGGGGCATCAATTTCATGGGACCATTCCCTAACTCATTTGGGAATCTTTACATTTTGCTTGCGGTAGACTATGTCTCAAAATGGGTTGAAGCCATCCCGACCAAAACCAACGACAACAAGGTTGTTATCAAATTCCTTAAATAAAACATCTTTTCCCGCTTTGGCACACCTCAAGCTATCATTAGCGATAATGACACTCATTTCTGTAATCGTGCTTTTGAGTCCTTGCTCGAGAAATACTCAATCACACAGAAGCTGTCAACCCCTTACCATCCACAAACTAGTGGACAAGTAGAAGTTTCCAATAGACAAATCAAACAAATTCTTGAGAAAACCGTGAATTCCAATAGAAAAGATTGGTCCTTAAAACTGATTGATGCACTTTGGGCTATTCGCACTGCTTATAAAACCAATCTAGGGATGTCACCATATCGATTAGTCTTTGGAAAGGCCTGTCACTTACCTCTTGAATTAGAGAATCGTGCTCTTTGGGCCATAAAATTTTTGAATTTTGACTTAGAGAAAGCCGGCTCACATAGGAAGTTACAAATTTCTGAATTAGAGGAATTAAGAAATGAGGCGTATGAAAATGCGAAAATCTACAAAGATAGAACCAAAGCCCAACACGACAAAAACATACTTCGTAAGGAATTCAATGTAGGTCAAAAAGTTCTTTTATATGACTCTAGACTTCACTTGTTTCCAGGAAAACTCAGATCTCGATGGACTGGACCTTATGTTGTGAAAACAGCATATCCTCATGAAGCAGTTGAAATTGAAAATCCTAGGGATGGAAAAGTCTTCAAAGTAAATGGTCAACGATTGAAACCATTTTTAGAATTCGAGCAATATGACGAAGATGACCTTATCGATCTTCATGATCCTGATCATCCACCGTGAAATCAGGTGGTACACGTTCTTTTTCTTTTATTTTTCTTTTTCATTTTTTTTATTTTTGTTTTTCTGCCATTTTGGTCTGCATACCTTAGACAGTTGGGACACTGTCTCAATCTAGTGTGGGGGAGTCAAGTCTGCATCACATCCTCTCCATCTTAAAAAAAAACACACACACACGCACACACAATCACACCGACACGACTCATTTTAGAGTGATACCACGAAATAAGTTTACAACTTTTAGTCAGTTGATAGTATTTTTTTTTCTCTCAACTTAGATCAAATAAGAAATATAATGAAAAGATTAATTTTGAGGGATAATAGTGTAACCGACACATAGGGAGATTCTTAGGTGATGGCCATGAAATCTATTCTATATTGTAGACTTTGTTTAAATAAGTGGAGAACTTAAAATACTTATATTGGCTCTTCGAATCTTTAAAACTAAGTTGTGTTAAGTTGAATTCGCGTAACTCTCTTTTATGCTTATATTTTCAATAATAATAATAATAATCCAAGGGTATCCAACATTGCTTGTATATCAAGCGTTGGTAAACCCACCAAGCTCTATCTGACATGTTGTTGACAAAGTCAACGTTGGAATATCTTGGTCTCATTTTATGAGATTGGACACCTAAGGATTACCGACACATTGTTGACAAAGTCAAAGTCGGCCTGCACAATCCGCCAAGCTCTTTACCTACTCTCCGTTAGTCCGCGAGGCAGTGCATGGGTGGTAAACCTTGGTCTTCTAAGTTAGGTGTATGTACTTAATCATAAATTTTAAAATTTTATAGAATAAAGAATAAGTGATGATGCCCAAACACTTCTTGACCTTATTGATTTGACAAGCCATACATGAGAAAATAATAATACCACTTTGCAAACTGTGCCAAGCAAACTAAGAATCTATTTCATGGTTGCACTATGTTATCGACCGAACTAACTGGCCAAACTGGAATTTAACATTTGAAAACTTGATTTATATTGAAATTTTGTGACAAGTTGAGGTATCTAAAATAAAATCAACTGACTAGAAATTGTTAACTTAATTTGTTGTACCACTTTCCTGAAACAATTCGTGTTTCCATTTTTCATTTTTTTTTTTTTTTTTGCATGTCTGTTGCATTCATGTAGTTACATTAAAGCCATATCATACAGCATTTGTATTTTGTGGGTAGTATCCGCTGAAAACCCTCACGAGACACCACTCGTCCTACTAGGGACACCTAGAGGTTTAACGGCTTGTTGCATACGCTCAATGCAATCGTGTTTCCTACGAAAGTGTGACCTATCTAGTTAGTTTTTCATTTTTATTTTCTTTTTACTCGAGGACGAGTAAAAGATAAGTGTGGGGGTATTTGATTAACATAGAAATGTGTATATTTTGTGCTCTTATATTTTATCTTTTGTAAATAAATAAATGATACTTTGGGTACTTTTATGTGTTTTTACAGGTTGTCAAGTAATACTTCCTTCGTTTCAAATTAAAGGTCAACTACAAATAAAAAGCTACTTCCCCGTATTAAAGCCATCTCAATTACAAAAGACGTTGTAGCTCACTGGTAAATGCATAGAGATTTGTACTGAGAGACCTGAGTTCGATCCCCGTCAAGCTCACTTTTTGCCAAAGAACGGAACTTTCACACTGCCCCTTTTGCTATGAAGAATATATTAATTAGTGTTATATTATATATACATATTCATGTGTATGTATGATATTCACTAATAGACAATTCAGGAGTAGTCATGGAAATCAATTCAGAACATTCATTTTTCAATTTTCAATTTCCAATTAGAAGAATTTCTGATTGAATTATTGCCAAGAAAAGATCAATTTTGAAGATTTTATCCTTTGTTTCCTTTGGAGTCTAATGAGTATCCTTATTTGGAAGGATTAATCACATGGAATTTGCACATCAATCAATCAATCAATTTGCTACATGGAAGATAGGAAGATTTGGAAGATATTCACTGTGTTTTGCTTTCCAATCAAGCTTGGTCAAGGAAGGCAAGAGATATAATGGATGATGAGGCCCATTTATTCATAAACTTAATTAAAGTTTCCAGTTCACCTATAAAAGCACATGTATATCCCATTGTAAAGGGGGACATTTTTTTTGTATTCTCATTTATTAATAAAAAGTTTTCTTCGTTTTAGTTTACTGTCTTTTTCTTTCATAACAATTTGTATATCTATCCAATTAGTTGTGGTAGAATACATATTGTTATTTTCTTTTATTATTGCATGTTAGGACTGTCTGTTTGATTAGATTCAACGGCACATCCTTCTTTTATTTTTCTGTGTGTTGTTTACTTGTTATTTTCTTTTTATAGTAATTGGTACCTTTCTTTTCAGTTGTTGAATTGATATCGGTCTGATTAGATTCAGATTCGTAGTAATTTCAATAACTTTGATTCAAAAAAAAACAACCTTCATGATTTGTCTAACTCGCCTAAGAATAGATAAAGAATAATTTTTAATTACACCTCCCTGTGTTCGACCTGTATGCTACACACCTGTATTCTTGCAGAATTTATTACAAATATCATGCTTTTCTAATTCATAGGAAAGCGACGATCAACAACATAAAAGAAATAATATATGTAGACAAAGCACCCCATCGCAGCCAAAAGACAATCCAGAATGAGACTCTCATAAATATGAAAGTACAAAGCAAACATAAAATAAGAATCAGATCCGAGAGCAAGAAATCGGAGGAAATAAGGATGATCCTATAATAAGCGCCAGTATGACAAACCCCAGAGCCAACGGGGATAGAAAATCCAATACTCCTAAAATGAGGTACCTCGAAGCTTTTGAAGCCCTGCCAAGGAGAATACAAAACAACAGTAACCAAGAAAATTAAGCATATGTATACTAACAGAAAAAAAGAAACGAGGGTGGCAAGTGGACTATAAATCATGCGGAAACACGGATTTAAAAGTCAATGATGAATGCATGTAGGAATCTATTAGCAGGGCCACCGTATAACCGAGCCGTGAATGAATTTTTAATGTAATCGTGAATTTGATGAATGATTTTTGCTTATCAAACTATTTATCATCAAAACAAAAGCTGTTTCAAGCGCACCAGAAGCGCTAACAAATAGAGGTTAGGATAATATAGAATAAGATGGCACACACAGATTTACGTCTCGAATTAGGCCACTAGGGCAGGAATCTGGATCGAAGTTAAGGTCATACTAGACAATTCCCATAAGACATTCAAAATAGTACAATATAAACTTGGCACAATCCCCCGAGCCAAAGAGATGAGCAATGGACTCAAGGTGACCCTCGGGGCTGCAACAATATTTATAAATAGTTTGAATTCCTATTTTAGCGAGATTATGATCAATAGGGAGGGCAAAGTGAATTTTTTCCATATTAGAATAGAAACCTTAGACGGGATGTGGGGTCTCAAATCAATTTCAACTGGAGACTGGCGAGTTCAGAATTCAAATAGAATTCCAAGCCATCTTTAGAGAGAATGTCCAGTCGGTGCTAGTAATCACCATATCGACATCAAAGGGGATCTTAAGATTATGCATGTGCTTACATATTTTTCTAGCGTCAACATGAGAACCAAGGAAGCTACCTGATGCTAATATACTATATTTATGGTGTAAGAAGCCGGACTAGAGGGAGTTGCAGAAGAGGAAGTGCGCCAACATTTTGTACCCGTAGCTTTGCATGCATTACTCATGTTTCGAACTCCAAGCCCCCCCCCCTTCAATATTAGGGCAACAAATGCAGTTGCAAGAGGCCCAATATTGCTTATTAGGGCCACAAAAGAAATTAGCACACAAATTCGATGAAATCCATTGAAGAATGAATCAACGAGAGCTTAGATCGAGAAAATGTGAGATCCCAAAGAGCTAAGGACAGAGTTAATAAAGACCAACCAATCCGTAGAAAATAGAAGAGAAGCATTTCATTTGGATATGAGTTTCGCTTTAACTAGGGATCATGGAAGTATAAGTTATTTTCCGACCACGGTGGAGTTAAATACCCAAATACGAAATGGGAAGGTTTTTAAGCGCGAATCTAGCGTTTCTATAGAGATTGGATCGTTGTCCTATAGAAGTCTGAGAAGAACATACAAGAGAGCTTTTGGACTCATAGTTGATCCGAGCATCTTTCATGTTCATGGAGAAAAAGCATTAAATTAAGAATAGATCTCAAATGCCCACTAGTGAAGATAAGAATGTCGTTGGAAAAAAAAAGGGAGGAAATAATAGGGGCACCACTAGGGAGACTGAAGTAATGGATTCTCGCAGTCTCCATCGATTGCTGAAGACTCCAGGTGAGAACTTCTGCAGCAATGACGAACGGCGAAGGGAATAGTGGGTCACTCTGCCGAGCTCCGATTGGAAGAAACTTGCGGGATCCCATTCACAAGAATTGAATAACAACAGTCCGAGATAAGATGCCAAATGTCAGTAAATATCCTGCTAAAGCTAAATTTCTAAAGAATTTTGATGAGGAAGAACCAAGATAAATGATTATAGGCTTTGGCTATGTCGGGCTTAAGAACAGTGTTTGATCCCCTGGCTTTGTGGTTAATTTGGGAGACAAGTTATTAGACAAGAAGGATGTTGTCAGTGATAAGTCTTCCTTTAATAAACCCGACCTGGAAGGTGGATATAATGCTAGGAAAAACATAAGATAACATATTGGAGATGATTTTGGATTTAATTTTATTAGAGAAATTACATAGACTGATGGGTCTGAAATCAAAGCATAAAAATGGATTATCCGCTTTAGGGATAAGAATGATATTCGTGGAAGACCAGCTTTGGGAAAGTGGGAAACCCTAAATAAAGCCTGAATGACTAGGATGATGTCCATCCCAATGGTTTCGCAACACGTATCGTAAAAGAAACCATTAAATCCCATCCGGACCAGTAGCACTGTCATGTCCATCAAAAGGATAACAATTTTAATCTCCTTAGGAGAGGGGATAGAAGTCAGAGCATCGGAGTCAGGCTAATGGAGTATGCGGGGAATATAGGAAAGGAAGCCAGTATCAGAGTAGAAGGAAGATGGGGAGCCTAAGAAATTTTTTAAGAAACAGAGATGGTGTATTTTGTCTCTTGGCCCATGTAGGCTCATGAACCTACGTTCTTTCTAATTTTATGGATGGTGAAACTTATTTTTATTACGATTGACCATAGAATGAAATATTTTGGAATCAAAATCACCATTAATGACAATTTAATTATAGCCTTTTGTTTCCAATATATTTCTTCAAGCCGTAGAGCCTCATTAAAAGCATCCTTAGCCTGGATCCACTTAGCTCTACGAGCAGTGGAGTGATTAACATCAAAGAGTGCATTGTTAGTAATTAATTGTTTCTCATCACTCATGAATATATTAAAGATGTTAAAGGAGGTGTTTTTGTTCCAAGTGCGAATAATCTATTTAAAATTTTGGAGTTCGATGGCGAAAGACCTTAGGGCATTCCAAATAGGGGAATCTTCCAAGCAGTTTTAACCGTGCCAAGAAAAGTGTAATGCTTGGACCAGATGTTTTGGAACCTAAAACGTTTGGGAATAGAATTAACGAGAGAGAAGAGAACATAAGAGCATAGCAGAATGATCGGAGTTAATTTTGTAAAGATGATCAATGAAAGAAGAGAAACAGTTAGCATGTAAGAGCATAGCGTAATGATCATAGTTAGTTCTGTGAAGATGATCAAGGAAAGAAGAGAAAGGGTTAGCAAAACAACCTTTGTTAACAAAGGCCCAATCAAGTCTGGCGGAGATCTGTACGTCCCTACCTTGGTTATTACACAAGTACAAGAGGAACTGCAGAAAGGAATTTCTATCAAACCGACCGAACTGACTGAGTTTGTGAAATCCTAGATCGTGATAGTATTCGTGAGGTTACCACTTGACTTCTCCTTATGGTTAACTATAATATTGAAATCGCCACCAATAACCCAAGAATTGAAACTGAGAGTTGATAAGGATGAAACGGCAGACCCTAGGCTATATCTGTCAATCATTTTGCATTTATCATAAACATAAGTGAATAGTCGAGAAGGAAATTGAGGATGGATTTTGAGGGAAAAGGCAAGATCTTGATCAGAGTCAAGATTGTGAGTGGCATCCATTTTATATTAAACCGAAATTTTACCATAGTTTTTGGATAATCCCCCAAAAATCCTAGCTTCTGAATGAGGATAGGGAGAGAGTGATTGTCAACCAAAGGTTCTTAAATGGCTATAACAGAGATATTGTTTTTTTTTGGACAATGGTTGAGTCTATGATAGTGGAATCTTTGCTAATCCCTCTATTATTACAGAATAAAATGTTAATCATGGTTTTTGAGAAGAAGAGTTAGCTTTTGATATATTAAATAAGGCTGATCGAGTTTTAGCTTGAGAGGGATAAGAGATTTCCTATGCGAAATGTGGGAATATGAGGTCTAAGCCTTGGTACAATGAGGAATCGAATGTGTACTGGAGCAAATGGAATCTATGGGAAGACCCAGTTCCGAAACTGTCAAATTTCCTGAACTGGAGGAAGTTTGAGTGGTAGAAAAGGCACTAAAAGGGGGCAGCGATGGACTACCCGGTGCAGACAATAAACGGGACATAGAAATGGTCATACCATTGGTCCGTTCATCATCAGAGAGAGAGGTGGAGGGGATCGTATCACCATCAGCTAAGGCGGAAGGCATATTGCAAGAGAGGGAGGCATAAATAGATAATGCTGACATACGAAGAGTAGTAAGCGACTACTCCTCATAAAGTTGATTCACCAACAGTAAGATTTCACTCACTTGTCCAACTATGAACTTGTTGGCGACCATTTTAAAATCCATTAAATTACAAATAAGAAACTTTTTATTACTTGGCTCGGATATGCGATGCAGTCCAGGGTGCTTTAGCAGATTCCAAGGTCCTATGAGCATTGTAGACTGGAGTAGATAATGCACTCGGGACATTCCCTCTACATAGAAAAACATCCTCTTTGCGCTTTGCACGTTTCGCCTTTAGAGCGACATCATCCTTATCGGTTTCCTCTGGTATAACTTCCAGTCTGTCTTCCAAGATTTAGAACAATTTGACGGTGATCAGAAAAAACTTCATTGACTCTTGCCAACGAGTGAAATTTTTGCCATCAAATCGCTCTGAACGAGTCAAATGCTGATTTATCACTTGTAGCGTTCTCAAACCTTCCATGGTTGATGATATTGTCTGAAAATTTGTTGGGGATTTTATTGTTTGAGACTATTAGAGGAAGATAGTTACCGTACTTCAGACTTAAGGATCTATATAACAGATTCTTTTAGACAATAGTTCAATCCAACAGGTACAAACGGGTTATCGAACTCTCGACTTTCAGGATTCAATAAAACCTTGGAATAGCGCAATCAGATTCAAAGTTCGTACGGTTTTGATCCGACCAAGAGCACTCTAATTTTTAATATCCGATGATGCTAGAGAAGAATCGAAAGAAGAGTAGGAAGAGAAATGATTCTGCAAAACTTACAAGGGTTGCAAATTCGAAAATTTGCAATACTTTCGTGCTGTTAGAAATTGCAGCATGCGGATCTTAAGGAAGAAGAAGATGCAGTTAAAAAAGTGAATTGAAACACTTTCCAAGCGTAGGAAGGATGTGTTCATTCGTGAACAGTCATGACTGTTTGGAACAATCGTATCTGTTTCAAAATTGAAATAGCGCATCCATTTATTTGCAATGTTCAAAAAACGTTGCAAATAGCTGCACCCTTCATTTCCAATGGTTCATAAATGTTTTAAATATTTGTGCTCCTTGGTTTCCAACGATTCAGAAAACCCGCCCTGTTCGAATTTCATTTGGTTCCGTAACGGGTCGAAATTCGGCCTGTTACCATTTATAAATTCTGCCAAAAATATTGATAACGGACCAGAGACTCGCATTGGTTCGATTCGGTCGGACAGCGGCGGTGACGCGTGTGTGGTAGAGATGCATGATCTCCCTTCTCACAACAAAGCAAGCATGTGGGAGCCCAACACCTTCATGAGAAAGCCATTTAAAATACCTTCAAACATTTTTCCACTTTCATGATGTGGGATTAATCCCTGCATCCTTCCTTCTTCCTTTCTTGTTTCCCTCTTCGAAACAAAACCCAAGCCCAAATTGTTTTGAAAATTTTACAGCAATCAAGAACTATGGCATGCATTCTTCTTAGACTTTTCTAAGTACTTGAAAACATCAACGGTAACTTCACTTTTACGTATTTCTGAATCTGTCACATCAGAGTAAGCACTCAAATGGAATTGATAAACATATTGTGTTTTCTTTTCTTTACGCTTCATTCAATTATTTTTTAAATTATTTTTTAACATGCTAAATCATTTTCCAGTTAAATAGTAAGCATTTTAATAAGTTCAAACTTCACATGTAAAAACAAACATCTATGAAAAACCATTGATTTATGAATTACCATTACAACAAATATGCACAAATAAAAAAGTGATCAACTATCATATGAGAGCAAATCCACTGTATCTAAATCCTTTATCCCTTGTATCCAACCAATCAAGATCATCTGATTTCCACCTTTTTGTAATTAATCCCTCTTTCTCTCTCTGACTATTGAGGCTAAGTTGCAAAAAAAGTACTGAAAATCAGAGGGTCCTAATTGGTTGGGTACAGGGAAATAGGAGATTTAGGTACAAGGAATTTGATTATCTATCATACTATACAATCCAAGTAAAGGAATAACTTTCCCAATGACCACATGGGATACCTTGCGTGCGTCTTTCATGCAAAAAAAGATGATCTTATTTCATAATTTTGCAGTTAAACTCTAAATGCCACAATCCATTCTAAACTGCAACTCTGCTCCTTTCACCAACTTTGCTCCGACCTATTGTCTTAAGTTTGTTCCTGAAGCTTCTTTTCCTGCTAAATGCATACTCCACTAGGTGCCTAGAATTGAATCCTTACGAATAGCAGCTATAAGAGCTTTATCTTGTTCACTAAATAAGCTTGTAACTATTTCGGAAGCTCTAGCCATGCGGCCAATTCTGTGTAGAAAATCCACAGCTGAGTTGCAAACTCCACCTGAATAACATGTAATACATTTGGAATGTCAAGACTAGGTGCTGTAGCATATGTGCAGACAAGCATGAATATTCCACGCTGATTTTTTTAGTATTCTAGCAATTGATTATGTTGCTTCTACAGTGTTTGTAAACACCATGGTAAGTTTTGCCCTGAGATTAGGATTCTCAAGTTTAGCATATTTTCCTCATAGGAAACCACAAAGTTTACACTACGCAAGTGTAACGTCCCGGAAAAAGTCGATCTTGGTTATCCGATATACAACACATATCGAACATCTAAGGATCGAAAATACCGGTAGTTAATGAAAGAAATTAGAGGGTGAGGATAGATAAGATATAAAGTTATAATAGAAGAAGAAGAAGAACATCACAACATCAGAGTAACACGAACCTCACAACGGAACGAATAACATATAATATATAACATAACTTTGAAATATACATCTGTACTTGAATATACATATCATTTCCAAAGTACAGGACTTATAACACAGCGGAAAATAACCATAGCAATATCATTTCTGAAGCCTACTGCTCCAGCTCTTCAGGTATCCATAAATTCTGACTACTTGACTGCCCGTACAAAATTGGGCACCCAAGAGTTTAGGGAAAACAAAACAAAATAAACTTCGGGTCATTCATGGGACTGGTGTGAGTAAAATAATTTAAAACAGTTTGAGCAATAACACGATATCTCATAAGACCACGCCGTATAACAGAACAGGTTTTTCCCTTATGAGAATCTAAACCATTTGATTTAACTTTCAAAAATCTTTTTGAAATAAACGATAAACTTTATATCAAAACTCTTTTGATATTATAATAATGTCTATCAGCTGCAGTATAATAATCATCTAGTAGAAACGCTTGCATCTAACGTTCTACATATATAACATACAATCAAAACCGCTGGCTCTTATTTGGGGAATGGATTCCAACTATGACAAGGTATGGATCCACCTTCCGCTCAGTGTACTGTAGAAGCGATACACTGGAGTTCAACAAGAACATCTTGCAACTCAGCCACACATGACCGACCACTCATTTCGCTTGAGTGTATCAAATATATTGTCACCTTACTGTTGGTAAACCAACATAACCATTCCCAAGAGATACAGAATCGAAAGAAGTAACAAATATGAATATTCTCTAGATGGTGACAATATACCCTACTTGGTTGCGAACCACTTAGCCATGCTGCTTGCCCGATTTCTGTCATTTTCCAGTTGATGAGGCTGGAGGTCATAACATATCTTTCAACCGATTACTCATTCATTCACTTTGAATGCCGCATTGTCATACCTGTCAAATCACAAATTGATTTCCCCAAAAATACCACGGGTATAAGCTAAGAGAAATGAATTCCCCTGCCACCAACGTAAATACGTTTGAAATGATCAACTTACGCGATCTACCAGATATACTCTGTCAGACATTCGTCCTTTCAAGTTGTCCTAGGACTGGACAAACTGAAGGCACTATTCCATACATCCATCCTTGGAAATCTCTACCTAGGACTTATAAAATAGCCCTTGCACTTTACTCCGTCTTCAATTTGTCTTCGATCTATTTGATTTGAAATGCTAACGCCCATACGGAGTGGTTCTTTGGATAAGAATCCAACCGGTCTCTCCGTATTGACGATGGAAAAATGGTCCAAACATTGATAATCTGTGATTTAACTATCAAAGAAAAACACGTGTGTAAACAACGATATTATTTCCAGATGGAAATTTTATCGATTAATCATCATTTAACATTTATCTCTTTAGTTCATTAATTTACTTATCTCCTGTTTCCATATATTTGTAAATCCTTATTTTCTAAACTTAGAAAATATACGTTATTAATCACTGGAAAACGTTCCCATATTTATTCCCATTTCTTATTTTCTATTATCAGAAAACATTTCTGATTCTTATTTGGAAAACATTTCCAAAACTACTTCATTTGATTTAAACTGATGTTTAAATAACATCGCTATGCCAACACAAACCATTACGCTCATTAACTAAATTCACTTAACCATCATTCACTATCAAACCTTACCATTCCTTAGTTAAGAAGGAAGTCAATCATGTTTGGGTATAATTTCCTCTCAGACCTTAACTGAACAACGTTTCAACTTCTAAATAGTCAAAGTTTATCTTTGTAAACCTTTAACAACTTCCTTACGTAATTCTCTTTCGAATAAATCTCTATCCGATAACTCTTTCCTTCGAATAAACTATGTTTGATAATCTATCTTCTTCGAATAACCTATATTCAAATAACTCTATTCAATTAACACTATTCGATTAACTCAAATTGATTTACTCTTATCAGTTAGCTCTATTTGATTAACTCAATTCTATTAACTCTATTTGATTAACTCTATTGGATTAACTCTGTTTGATTTACCCTACTGGATTAACTCTATTCAATTAACTCTAACTGATTAACTCTAACTGGTTAACTCTAACTCTAATTGATTAACTCTAACTCTAATCGATTAACTCCACTAACTCATTTTGATTAACATATTTTGATTAACTCCTTTGATTAACTCTACGTCCATATTCAGTTTCAAATATCGATGTTGAAATCGATTCTTACTTCTCTATATAAGTCCCGACTTATATATTCTATTTATCCAATGATAAATATTTTATTTTATTTATAAAATATCATTTATAAATAAATCTTCTCAATCTATTAGTTAAAACAGATTCTATTTAAAATCCTTGCTTTAAATCCATATCATGTTATACCCGTGAGCGAAGGATGGGTCTAAACTTTACTGATATAAAATTCTATTCATTTACCAAATATTTCCTTATATGACATTCTTTTCATTTCCCAATTAATCCCTTTTATAACCCTATTTATTTTCTAAATAAACATTTCCTTTTTATAACTCCTTTTATTTTCTATATAAACATCCCCTTTTTAATTCTATTTGTAAATGTTTTACAAATATTTCCTTTCCACTTCTATTTGTAAATGTTTTACACATACTCCGTTTTCAATTCCATTTGTAAATGTTTTACAAATACTTCCTTTTTCTATTCTATTTGTAAATGGTTTACAAATATCTCCTTTTCAAATCTATTTGTGAATGGTTTACAAATATCTCCTTTTCAAATCTATTTGTAAATGGTTTACAATTATTTCTCTTTCCATTTTATTTGTATATGTTTTACAAATATCTCCTTTTCAAATCTATTTGTAAATGGTTTACAAATATCTCCTTTTCAAATATATTTGTAAATGGTTTACAAATATCTCCTTTTCAAATCTATTTGTAAATGGTTTACAAATATTTCTCTTTTTCAAATCTATTTGTAAATGGTTTACAAATATTTCTCTTTATATTTTATTTGTAAATGGTTTTACAAATATTTCTCTTTCTATTTTATTTGTAAACGTTTTACAAATATTTCTCTTTCTATTTGCTTTACAAATAATTTCCATTATAAAATCCCTTGATTTTATAAATATTCCTTTATATAAAATCCTTTGATTTTATAAATATTCTATTTCAATATACAGTTTGAAATCTTCCTTCTATATAAAATCTTTCGATTTTATATAATATCTTATTTCAATATAGTTATTGAAATCTTCCTTTTTCATCCCAGGGTTTTCTTACGGTATTTAAAATACCAAACAACAGTGATCGATATCATTCAAACACACATAATCAACAACAGATTATATATCACATCATATATCACAATATATGAAACAAAAGTATTTTATATATTGAGGAACCCAGTTGGGTCCCTCCAACCTGTTTCCCTGCATCACAGATGTTAAACAATATAATTAACATCGATTTCATTTCACTACGAAATATTCTGCTAAACAGAATCAATATTTGATTAACGATTTATATATATATATATATATATATATATATATATATATACGTTATCTATAATTTCAACCAATACATAAGCAATTCAACCAAATAGTTAACACACAGCAATCAACAGATAATTATCAGTTCTAAGCATATGTTATAAAAATATAACTGTTCAGAGTTGGTGAGTTTACTCACATTGTCCGTAATCGTTAAATAACGATTTTCGGTTGATAGTTAAATTCAGGCTTTTTCCTTCGCCGTAGATTCCAGCGATTTCTGAATCATTCCAAATCAGTCTGTATTCGTAGTGATTTCTGATACGATTCCAATATGCCAGTTTTCATTAGATTCTGATACTGTATGATATAGTTGTACGTTATACAAGTTATGCAATTTATATACATTAAACTAGAACAAAACTTTTAATTCAATTTTGTCTCACCCTTATCATAAGGCCCATTTCCCCTTTGAATTAACCAGGCCCGCACCAACACCTATTCTTCCATTTTAATTTGGCCCAAACCCAATCCCACAAAAGGTCTTTCTCCTCAAAACGTTATTCCCCTTCCAGCGTTTCTTCGAACCACATTCTCACGGACCTTCACTCCACCAAACATTGGAGAAACTTCACGTTCACCCATCTTATCTATAACGATGACTCTCAACAAAACACACAGCAATACATTTCTCCCTAGTTTAAATGAACGAACTCACCTTCTTCCTCATCAGTTTACATAACACACTGACCCCTGCCCCTCGTTCTTCAAGACACAACCATCGTTAATTCACTCTCCCCGAGTACTTCCCCTCTGCCGCCATTAGAACTAGCTTGCGCCAGTCTGCCGGAGTCCGACCTCCAGCTTCCCGTTGTACCAGGAAATGCCACATGCCCTTCGCCAACCTACTCGACAACTCCACCAAAGCTCGCTCACCGCTGCGCCTTGCCAGCGGGGTCGTCACGCCGTTTCTTAACTCCTTCGTTTATATCACTTTTGGAATTTATAATGTTTTATTCGAATATCTTTGATTTTTTCGTTGATCTCGATTTTGGTTTTCTGGAGAAAATTGTTGGCGGCTACACTTTTGACCAACGAAGAAAGGTTTCGGGGTTGGGAAATATGTAAAGGGGTATATATTATATATGCAGGAGACTCTATATTTGTGGCCAAGTAAAATGAATGAACTATGTAGGTAGACGTGGATTGCTTAATGGCCAGGTATATAGGGTGCCGTAGGTCTGCAGTATGATTAGATTACCATGTGCATTTAGATATTTCTATATATCTATATTTATTAAGAGTACCCCTGTTTGCATAAAATTCCGTTCGTTATGAGCCATTATGGACAGAAACAAAAGTACGATTGTGTCAAGCGATACACCACGATCCCAAAAATATAATAATATCGGTAGGTTAACTCATATTGTGAAACCCCAAAATCGCTGATTAAGGGTGCAAAATACTCCAAATAAAAAGTTGCTTATTTAATTAATTAAAAATTACAGTAAAATCCTAAAAATTAAATGATCACTACGTCTCAACGGGCTTGCCTAAATTCGAGGCCAATATTTAATTATAATTAAATATATCGTTATGGTTGATAAACGATTCCATAGTGACTATTCGAAAATTTGATTTGGACATAAATCAAAATCTATACAACGAAATCTTGATTTTTTTTCTTCCATTAGAAAAATATACTTCACCAGCTCCGAACGTTTCTTGTTTCACAGAAATTTGATTTAAAACGGCTTCTGTACATTCAGTTGAAGTTCGAATCACCAAATTGCGAACTGCCGCGCCATTTCGAGCTCGATTATAATATAATTATACGTTCAAACTTCGTTTATATAATATATTCGTGAACATAATTCAACTATAAACTGAATTATATATTATAAATAATCCAATTCACACAATATTGTGAATTCCACTATATTTGATTATTTCCGAATTAAATATATTATTCTATTATTTATTTTAATTAAATATTCAATATTATTTAATTAAACGACCATTTAAATCTCTAAATCACTTTTTAAATAATTAAATTAATTAATTATAACACTGTAAAAATAAGGGGCATTACATTCTTCCCCCCCTAAAATAATTTCGTCCTCGAAATTGCTAAGGTAGGAAACAACTCTATTAACTGGGTTTAAAATTATTTGTTCACTTCTTTAACTCTAGTTTCACTAAATCAATTTATTTCAATTAAAATATTAATTCATTTCTATTAACGAAAATTTCCAAAAATCCTGAAAATTTTCTAACACCTTAACTTTTCGAAATTTTTTGCCAGCACCTCCTTTGTAATGGTCAATCGGTACAACTACAACTCGGCTCTCCGGGTCATTCCCAATCCAAAAGAAAATCAAACAGCCAAGCGGCTTGCCATTCGGCTCATCAAAATCTCAAACCCATATATAATATAAAATGTTACCTTTTTGTCGCATATCAATATATCCTTTACATCTGCTATCAATTCAGCATATACCAATGTTATCTCAACCAATTTCCAATTGATTTATTCTCAAATCCATATCATTCGCTTATACCTAAGTCGAATTCCATTCAAACTTCAATATCAATTTCAAACTCTTAACTCGTCAAATTAATCCCATTCCAGATTATTCTATAATCCAGTCCAGTTTTATTTAACTTAGCAAGTTAAATTTCTAATTTATTTATTTGCTTTTACCATTTCATTCCATTTAACTTAACAAGTTAAATTTAACTTCTAGAATTTAAATCCATGGGTTCTATTTCAAATCAATTTGAAATCATAATAACAATTCAAAACCTTTGAATTTCTAAATAACTTGTTTTCGCAAAACAATTTAAAAACAAACTCTTTGGTAGTAATCCGTCACTTACAACTCGAAAATGAACACCGATGATGTCCGGATCAACATCGGAATTTATTTTCCAGCGACCGAAGTGAGTTCAATACTATATCACTTTCAAAACCATTTCTAAACCCTTCCAATTTGAAATCAATTTAAAATCTCCCAGGATTTCAAAATTTTCATATATTTAATCCAAATCCGTTTACAATCACTTTTCCATATTTTGGGAATTTCAATTTCAATTCTGGTTTAAATTCATATTTAATTCATCTGATTCCCTATGTCACACTTATGTAAATTCTGATTGGCTACTTACATAACAATTTAATTTATAATCTTACTCGATTATAATAACAACCAATATATCCAATATATTATAATTTCGATATATATTTTCTCTATATCAAAATATATTTTTGGTAAAATTATTTTCATTTACCCTCTTTTCAAAACATATCGTGTTGACTCATCGTATTCGAGTGTTTATAAACTCCTACCGATACAATGGATCAAACTGATCGACCAGAATTCATAAACAACTCAACCAGTAAATCTACATAATATAAAACAGTTTTTATATCAAATAACAAATACGTTCACTCGTATATATACACTGAACTCAATCTAGGGCATTACTAACCCCATCTCTACTGAGTCACGCCACGGAGCCAAGGTAATTACTTAACCTTAAGCTTTGATACCACTGTAACGTCCCGGAAAAAGTCGATCTTGGTTATCCGATATACAACACATATCGAACATCCAAGGATCAAAAATACCAGTAGTTAATGAAAGAAATTAGAGGGTGAGGATAGATAAAATAGAAACTTAGAATAGAAGAAGAAGAAGAACATCACAACATCAGAGTAACACGAACCTCACAATGGAACGAATAACGTATAATATATAACATAACTTTGAAATATACATCTGTACTTGAATATACATATCATTTCCAAAGTACAACACTTACAACACAGTGGAAAATGACCATAGCTATATCATTTCTGAAGCCTCCTGCTCCAGCTCTTCAGGTATCTGTAAATCCTGACTACTTGACTGCTCGTACAAAATTGGGCACCCAAGAGTTTACGGAAAACAAAACAAAATAAACTCTGGGTCAGTCATGAGACTAGTGTGAGAAAAACAATTTAAAACAGTTTGAGCAATAACACGATAGCTCATAAGACCACGCCGTATAACGGAACTGGTATTTCCCTTATGAGAATCCAAACCATTTGATTTAACTTTCAAAAATCTTTTTGAAAGAAACAATAAACTTTATATCAAAACTCTTTTGATATTATAATAATGTATATCAGCTGCAATATAATAATCATCTAGTAGAAACACTTGCATCTAACGTTCTACATATATAACATACAATCAAAAACGCGGGCTCTTATTTGGGGAATGGATTCCAACTACGACAAGGTATGGATCCACCTTCTGCTCAGTGTACTCTAGAAGCGATACACTGGAGTTCAACAAGAACATCTTGCAACTCAGCCATACATGACTGACCACTCATTTCGCTTGAATGTATCGAATATATTGCCACCTTACTGTTGGTAAACCAACATAACCATTCCTGGGAGATACAGAATCGAAAGAAGTAACAAACATGAATATTCTCTAGATGGTGACAATACACCCTACTTGGTTGCGAACCACATAGCCATGTTGCCTGCCCGATTTCTGTCATTTCCCAGTTGATGAGGCTAGAGGTCATAACGTATCTTTCCACCGATTACTCATTCATTCACTTTGAATGCCACATTGTCATATCCGTCAAATCACAAATTGATTTCCCCAAAAATATCACGGGTATAAGCTAAGAGAAACGAATTCCTCCGCCACCAACGTAAATACGTTTGAAACGATCAACTTAGGCGATCTACCAGATACACTCTGTCAGACATTCCTCCATTCAAGTTGTCCTGGGACTGGACAAACCGAAGGCACTATTCCGTACATCCATCCTAGGCAATCTCTACCTAGGACTTATACAACAGCCCTTGCACTTTACTCCGTCTTCAATTTGTCTTCGATCTATTTGATTCGAAACACTAATGCCCATATAGAGTGGTTCTTTAGATAAGAATCCAACCGGTCTTTCCGTGTTGACGACGGAAAAATGGTCAAAACTTTGATAGTCTGTGATTTAACTATCAAAGAAAAACACGTGTGTAAACAACGATATTATTTCCAGATGAAAATTTTATCGATCAATCACCGTTTAACATTTATCTGTTTAGTTCATTAATTTAATTATCTCCAGTTTCCATATATTCATAAATCCTTATTTTCTAAACTTAGAAAATATACGTTATTAATCGCGGGAAAACGTTCCCATATTTATTCCCATTTCTTATTTTCTGTTATCAGAAAACATTTCTGATTCTTATTTGGAAAACATTTCCAAAACTCCTTCATTTGATTTAAACTAATGTTTAAATAATATCGCTATGCCAACAAAAACCATTACGCTCATTAACTAAATTCACTTAACCATCATTCACTATTAAACCTTACCATTCCTTAGTTAAGAAGGAAGTCAATCAAGTTGGGGTATAATTACCTCTCAGACCTTAACAGAACAATGTTTTAACTTCGAAATAGTAAAAGTTTATCTTTTTAAACCTTTAACAGCTTCCTTACGTAACTCTCTTTCGAATAAATCTCTATTCGATAACTCTTTCCTTCGAATAAACTGTATTCGATAATCTCTCTTATTCGAATAACCTATCAACTCTATTCAATTAACACTATTCGATTAACTCTAATCGATTTACTCTTATCAGTTAGCCCTATTTGTTTAACTTAATTCTATTAACTCTATTTGATTAACTCTATTAGATTAACTCTATTTGATTTACCCTACTGGGTTAACTCTATTCAATTAACTCTAACTGATTAACCCTAACTGGTTAACTCTAACTGGTTAACTCTAACTGGTTAACTCTAACTCTAATCGATTAACTCTGACTCTAATCGATTGACTATAACTCTAATCGATTAACTCCGCTAACTCATTTTGATTAACACATTTTGATCAACTCCTTTGATTAATTATACGTCCATATTCAGTTTCAAAATTCGATGTTGAAATCGATTCTTACTTCTCTATATAAGTCCCGACTTATATATTCTATTTATCCAATGATAATTATTTTATTTTATTTATAAAATATCATTTATAAATAAATCTTCTCAATCTATTAGTTAAAAAAGATTCTATTTAAAATCCTTGCTTTAAATCCATATCATGTCATACTCGTGTGCGAAGCACGGGTCTAAACTTTCCTGATGTAAAATTCTATTCATTTGCCAAATATTTCCTTATATGACATTCTTTTCATTTCCCAATAAATCCCTTTTATAACTCTATTTATTTTCTAAACAAACATTTCCTTTTTATAACTCTATTTATTTTCTAAATAAACATCCCCTTTTTAATTCAATTTGTAAATGTTTTACAAATATTTCCTTTCCACTTCTATTTGTAAATGTTTTACACATACTCCCTTTTCAGTTCCATTTGTAAATGTTTTACAAATACTCCCTTTTTCTATTCTATTTGTAAATGGTTTACAAATATCTCCTTTTCAAATCTACTTGTAAATGGTTTACAAATATTTCTCTTTCTATTTTATTTGTAAATGTTTTACAAATATCTCCTTTTCAAATCTATTTGTACATCGTTTACAAATATCTCCTTTTCAAATCTATTTGTAAATGGTTTACAAATATCTCCTTTTCAAATCTATTTGTAAATGGTTTACAAATATTTCTCTTTTTCAAATTTATTTGTAAATGGTTTACAAATATTTCTCTTTCTATATTATTTGTAAATGTTTTACAAATATTTCTCTTTCTATTTTATTTGTAAACGTTTTACAAATATTTCTCTTTCTATTTGTTTTACAAATAATTTCCTTTATAAAATCCCTTGATTTTATAAATATTCCTTTATATAAAATCCTTTGATTTTATAAAAATTCTATTTCAATATACATTTTGAAATCTTCCTTCTATATAAAATCTTTTGATTTTATATAATATCTTATTTCAATATAGTTATTGAAATCTTCCTTTTTCATCCCAGGGTTTTCTTACAGTATTTAAAATACCAAACAACAGTGATCAATATCATTCAAACACACATAATCAACAACAGATTATATATCACATCATATATCACAATATATGAAACAAATGTATTTTATATATTGAGGAACCCAGTTGGGTCCCTCCAACATGTTTCCCTGCGTCACAGATGTTAAACAATATAATTAACATCGATTTCATTTCATTATGAAATATTCTGCTAAACAGAATCAATATTTGATTAATGATTTATATATATATATATATATATATATATATCGTTATCTATAATTTCAACCAATACACAAGCAATTCAACCAAACAGTTAACACACAGCAATCAACAGATAATTATCAGTTCTAAGTATATGTTATAAAAATATAAATGTTCAGAGTTGGTGAGTTTACTCACATTGTCCGTAATCGTTGAATAACGATTTTCGGTTGATAGTTAAGTTCAGGCGTTTTCCTTCGCCATAGATTCCAATGATCTCTGAATCATTCCAAACCAGTATGTATTCGTAGTGATTTCTGATATGATTCCAACGTGCCAGTTTTTGTCAGATTCTGATACCGTATGATATAGTTGTATGTTATACAAGTTATACAATTTATATACATTAAACTAGAACAAAACTTTTAATTCAATTTTGTCTCTCCCTTATCATAAGGCCCATTTTCCCTTTGAATTAACCAGGCCCGCACCAACACCTATTCTTCCATTTTAATTCAACCCAAACCCAATCCCGCAAAAGGTATTTCTCCTCAAAACGTTGTTCCCCTTCCAGTGTTTCTTCGATCCACATTCTCACGGACCTTCACTCCACCAAACATTGGAGCAACTTCACGTTCACCCATCTTATCTACAATGATGACTCTCAACAAAACACACAGCAATACATTTCTCCCCAGTTCAAATGAACGAACTCACCATCTTCCTCATCAGTTTACATAACCCAATGACCCCTGCCCCTCGTTCTTCAAGACACAACCACTGTTCATTCACTCTCCCGGAGTTCTTCCCCTCTGCCGCCATTAGAACTAGCTTGCGCCAGTCAGCCGGAGTCCGACCTCCAGCTTCCCGCTGTACCAAGAAATGCCACATGCGCTTCGCCAACCTACTCGCCCACTCCACCAAAGCTCGCTCACCGTTGCGCCTTGCCAGCGGGGTCATCACGCCGTTCCTTAACTCCTTCGTTTATATCACTTTTGGAATTTATAGTATTTTGTTCGAATTTCTTTGATTTTTCCAGTGATCTCGATTTTGGTTTTCTGGAGAAAATTGTTGGTGGCTACGCTTTTGACCAACGAAGAAAGGTTTTAGGGTTGGCAAATAGGTAAAGGGGTATATATTATATATGCAGGAGACTTTATATTTGTGGCCAAGTAAAATGAATGAACTATGTAGGTAGACGTGGATTGCTTAATGGCCAGGTATATAGGGTGCCGTAGGTCTATAGTATGATTAGATTACCATGTGCATTTAGATATTTCTATATATCTATATTTATTAAGAGTACCCCTGTTTGCATAAAATTTCGTTCGTTATGAGCCATTATGGACAGAAACAAAAGTACGATTGTGTTAAGCGATACGCCACGATCTCAAACATATAATAATATCGGTAGGTTAACTCATATTGTGAAACCCCAAAATCACTGATTAAGGGTGCAAAATACTCCAAATAAAAAGTTGTTTATTTAATTAATTAAAATTTACAGTAAAATCCTAAAAATTAAATTATCACTACGTCTCAAAGGGCTTGCCTAAATTCGAGGCCAATATTTAATTATAATTAAATATATCGTTATGGTTGATAAACAATTCCATAGCGACTATTCGAAAATTTGATTTGGACATAAATCAAAATCTATACGACGAAATCCTGATTTTTTTTCTTCCATTAGAAAAATATACTTCACCAGCTCCGAACGTTTCTTGTTTCACAGAAATCCGATTTAAAACAGCTTATGTACATTCAGTTGAAGTTCGAATCGCGAACTTCCACGCCATTTCAAGCTCGATTATAATTATAATATAATTATACATTCAAACTTCGTTTATATAATATATTCGTGAACATAATTCAACTCTAAACTGAATTATATACTATAAATAATCCAATTCACACAATATTGTGAATTCCACTATTTTTGATTATTTCTGAATTAAATATATTATTCTATTATTTATTTTAATTAAATATTCAATATTATTTAATTGAACGACCATTTAAATCTCTAAATCACTTTTTAAATAATTAAATTAATTAATTATAACACCGTAAAAATACGGGACATTACAGCAAGAATCTAGCATGTCACTTCATATCTGGTTCATAGTCAATACCGGCCCTGGCCCTGTGCGAGAGGTGCATACGCACAGGACAGCGTGAAACCTAGGGCATCACGACATCAGGAAACAACGCATATCGTAAAAAAAAGAGCTATCGTAGGAAACGCGAGCGGTCTGAAGAGAAGGGCAAGAGTGATCTGAAGAGAAGGAGCGCACCACGGCATCAAGGCGAGGATTTGAAGAGGAAGGCTAAAAACTTCTATCTGATTCAGTGATTCTTATGTATCTCTGGACTCTAATTTCTAAATTAACAAATTTAGTTTAATTTTTGATTAGTGATTAGAATTATGATTTTATATTTTAGGACAATTCCTATTTTCTGATGGTAGATGACTAGATGCCTTTCAATGAATCAATTACTTTGTTTTTAGCCTTTTAGATATACTACAATTGTTATGAAATGTTACTTTTACTCTATTTTGTGAAGTTAGCAATTTAATAAACAATGTCTTATCAGGAAAAAAAGATGAATTTTATAATGCAATTGAAGTTCATCCTAAAAACGATAGAATAACGACAAATAAAAGAAAGAAAAAAAATTTGCTTTTTTTCTACATTAAAGAAAGTGGAGGAGAAGTTGAATTTGGTTACATAATTGCTGTTAAAATCAATTTTTTTCTATAAATTTGAATTTTTATCTATAAATTTGACGAACAAAATTACTGTAAAAAACAATTTTTTTTCTTACTACAGTATTGAATTTTTTAATAGGAGTCATATTTTCAATTTTTTCTCTTATTTCAACTAATAAAAGAAAGAAATAAATTTGCTCTACATTAAAGAAAATGGACGAGAAGTTTAATTTGGTTACATAATTGTTATTATAAACAAATTTATTTTTTATACAAATTTGAATTTTTATCTATAAATTTTATGAACAATACTGTTGTTAAAAACAATTTTTTTTCTTACTACAATATTGATTTGGTTTTTCAACAGGAGTCATATTTTCAATTTTTTCTCTTATTTCAACTAACTAGTATAACCGCACAACGGTGGGAAAACCGACCATTCAACTGCATAATTAACAAAAACAAAACTGAAAAAATAACAATCGTGATAGCTTATAAATATGTAGGTATGTACATGATATTTGTTATTAACAATTGAAATAAAAGCACATTTTCTTCTTTTCAACAGCAAATTTAAAAAAAAATACATACAAATAAGATATTAGAATCACACAACAAACAAATATTATCATCTATTCCCAAATAGGAATTTTAACCTGTAACTCAAAGTTACATGTTTGAATCTCAATACCAACCAAAAGAATTTATTTATTTTTATCAAAACCATGCATAAGTTTTAAATTTATTAGAATTTTCACATGCATATGCGCTACACGTGTCATGCAGTCTCATATCTATAAAGCATGTGATAAATTCAAATCTAATAGATGCTAAGGTAAAGTTAGTTGCTCTTTTACACTGTAGCTAATATTGAAATGAATATAATTAAGGTTTAACTTTTCTATATTGTATTTGAGACTTGCAATTAACTGTGTTTTTTACTTGTAGAATGGAACAACCGTAATAATAAAATCAACAAAGATGCACGTGATTCAATTGTTTATTTCTTTCCAAACAAATCAATCAGTATGCATTTATTCTTCATCAATGTAGTTGCACTCTACCAAAAAAAAAATGTAACGAACCAGAAAATCTGAACCAATTTAAATTTTTTAAATTGGCTATTTTAATGGATTTTAAATCTTTAAAATAAATATTTTGAATAATAAAGATGAAAAGCAAGTTTGAATAGAAGTTGAAAACAAATATATTTACTTTGAATTATAAACAAGGCCTGAAATGGCGCGGTAGTTTCAAAATTTGAATTCAAACTTCGACTGACTGTATCGGGTGCAAAACAAAACGGATTTGAGTGAAACCAAAAATATTTAAATCTGTTAGTGGATACCTTTCTAACGAAACTGAAAAATCGAAGTTTCATAGTAGGAAGCAAAAGTTATGGCCAAATGAATTTTCTGAAAGGTCGCTATGAAGTTCATATAACCCGTGAAAATGGCCATTTTGCAAACGATCTCGGAATTTGACGAAACCACTTTTGTTGGATCCGAGATGATAAATTATTGTTAGGTTTCAAATTTCATAATTTTTGAAGCTACTATGTGAGCGTGGCAAAGGAAAATGTGTTTGGTCGAATTCTATTAAATTGGATCGACCAGAAATGGGCCATTATTCAAACGGTCTCAGAATTCGACAAAACCAGTTTTGTTGGGACCGTATCATCAAAACATAGCTGGATTTATTTTTCGGGAATTTTTAGAATCAGTATGTGGCCCAGGCAAATTGAAATATACGTTCAAATTAAATACTGAATGTTTTATATTTTAATTTGAAGGAAAACCGACTAAAACATTAGAATAGGCCTTTGAAGCATATCCCATTGTGTTCGGAATGGGGGTAAAATGCCAGGGACGACAGTCGTTGGGTTTGGATTGAAGGTCGTGTTGGAAAACCCCCTTTTAAAAGCTTCTGGCCAATCAGAATTTATTAAAAAAAAGGGAAAATCCTCAGAACCCCCCCCCCCCCCCCCGATCTCGACGGCGACCGATTCTTTCTCCCTTCTCTCCTCTCTAACTCGCTCCACACGCACCGATAGCCACTGCCGCAGTTAAGGTTTTTGAAGTGCTCATCACCCTCTTCAAATCCATAGCAGTTAGGGATTTTTTCGTCGAGTAAATCGAGAGCTCTGGCCCCCCAAAGTGTCGACGTTCGAACCGCCAGAAATTCCTCCTACCGCCGATGAGTTGACCACCAGTGGTGGCACCATGGAGCCCTCTCCACCCTCGACAATGTCAAGCCAGCTGATCGAAACAACAAGCAACGGATTTGAAGATAATTCGAAACCTAGTTTCGAATTAAAAGGGCAGAGGTACAGGTGTATATATTAAACTGTTTTAATAGCACTTCTAAGCGCTATCGTTTATGATTTTACTGTAAAAATCATATCTTTTTCATTTCTTGACGAAATTCAGTGAAACAAGAGATAGTGGACTCGCGTGGACGTCTTCTACATTCTAGAAGAGACCGCATATTTTTCTGAGCCTTCTGCTATTTTTGGTGGAGTGGAACCCAACGTGATATTTATAATTTATAAACGATATGGAAAATGACGATGTATAAATTATATAGTCGATGCATGAGTTATATAAGCATTGTACCCTCCATGTATAAGCGTTGTATAAGTTGTATGTTCGATATATAAGTTATATATGCGTTGTAAAAATTATATATGTGTTGAAATAGAAGTGAAATGCTTATATATAAATATATATATATATAAATATAAATATATATATATATACGCCCCTCGTCCACAAACCATGGACGATATTTATTAGTTGAGATTGGTGTGAAAATTGGTTGATTACGAATGGTTGATTAGAATTGTTTGTGGTTGAAATTGATTGATTGTGGTTGAAAAATACCCGTTTGTGGTTGAGAAATATTTGGTTGAAACCACATAGGATTAGTTTGTGGAAATGAAAAAAATATACATGCCGCCTACGTGCGAACTAGATGCATGAATCCCCATTGTCAAAAGCTGCGAGGCTTTAAGGTAGAGCGAGGAGCCGTACTAGGGACGGTCCCGGTTTTAACTACCCTGTCGTTATGCTGCCGAAATTTTGAATAATATTCATGTGTTAGAATTATTTTCCTGTGTTGAAACTATATTCGTTTGTTGAATAGAAAACCTTCATGTGTTGAATAGAAATTCATTCGTTGAATCATATTCATGTGCTGAATGGTATTCGCGTTTTAAAACAAATTATTTTATAATAAAAATCATATTTCTAACATCTATATGAACTATATAAAATAGTAATGTTTTGAAATAAATTGTTTTGCAATAAAAATCACATTTTTACTATATATATGCAAACTATAGAAAACCGTTCATGTGTTGAATAGAAATTCATTCGTTGAATCATATTCATGTGTTGAATGGTATTCGCGTTTTAAAACAAATTGTTTTATAATAAAAACCATATTTTTAACATCTATATGAACTATATAAAATAGTAATGTTTTGAAATAAATTGTTTTGCAATAAAAATCACATTTTTACTATATATATACAAACTATAGAAAACCGTTCATGTGTTGAATAGAAATTCATTCACTGAATAGAAATTCATGTGTTGAAGGGTATTCGTGTTTTGAAATAAATTGTTTTATAATAAAAATCATATTTTAACATCTATATGAACTATATAAAATATTCGTGTTTTGAAATAAATTGTTTTATAATAAAAATCACATTTTAACATCTATATGAACTATATAAAATAATCGTGTTTTGAAATGAATTGTTTTACAATAAAAATCACATTTTTACTATATACACGAATAGTTGAAAATAGCGAAGTGTTGGAATAATTGTCGATGGGATAAAAATATCATTTTTATCAAATGTATGAAAAGAATATAGTTTTGAAATTGAAGAATCGATTTATATATATATATAAATAAATAAAATTGAGATATATCGAATAGCGAAGCTGCAGTTCGTGTTTTGAAACCGTGATTTCAAACGATTAGTGTGGGAGATCCGACCATCGGATTTTCCCGAAACCAAAACCGTTGGGTTCGCTTTGGAAATATCTTTCCAACGACACCAACTTTGTAAAGATCCAATGGTTGGATTGTCTGGAATGTTTAATTCAAATCTGAAGAAAAACAGCGCCAGAATCGATTATATTTTTATATATAAATATAATTATATTTAATCGAATAACAACGCTGCAGTTCGTATTTTGAAATCGAAACTTCAAACGATTATACCGGAAGATCCGACCGTCGGATTTTTCCCGAAACTGGAACCGTTGGATTCGTTTTGAAAAGATCTTTCTAATGATATAAATTTTGTGAAGATCCAACAGTTAGATTTTCAGATATGTGTAAATTAAATCTGAAGAAAAACAGCGCCACGGCCGCGTTATGGCCCGAAGCGTCGTTTGAATAAATTGGCTATTTTAAAATAAATAAAAATAGCGATAAATCGTTATAAAAAATTATAAGCGATATGGATGTGAAATTTAGAAATTAACTGAAGGTTAGCTAAGTCGAATGGTTTCCTGGATTTTGATCTAATGTTGGTTTCGGCCTTCGGGGTTAATATTTGGGAAATCGTTCTCTTACTGATTGACGGTTAGTGACTAATGAATTGAAATGATGCGTATGTAGTATTTGTGTAGCACTTGTTTATTATATACGCGAGTTGCTCAGAAAGACCGGGTTTATCCCATTCTGAATAACTGAATCGACGATAAGAAATCGAAGATGAAGACGGTGGTCGAAAACCGGAGATCTTCACCTCGTTTGGATGGTAACTGATGTCTTGATTGGGAGGCATCCCAAAATATGGATAATGAGTGGTGATCGTCCAGACGTACGTGGAGATCGATGGGTTTGCGAGGTATATAGTGCCTCCGGTTTCGTTCAGACCCAGAACGGACTTGCAAATGGACGGTGTGTCTGACATTGGAATTTATTCTGTGTGATTGATAGCCATCAGCTGCATGGTGTGAATTGCCTGTGTGGCATGCTAAGATGCAGTGATCAGGGCTTCTGTTGAAAAGCAAAGTCTTGTGGTTGATGACTAAAGCACCGCCTGTGTGGCGTAGCTTTGTGTATAACGTGAATTCGCGGGCCTCACACCCCGGTATGAACCAGAAAAGGGAGAAAGGACCTCAGGGAGGACATGCGTTTCTTTCTAGTTAGAGGTAGTGTCGGTGCTTAAAATGGCTGACATTTATATTATTTTCACATATGTGGTTGTTGTTGTTGCGAGGCGCCTCGGAAATATTGATCGATCCGGGACCGATGGAGTCATTCGTTGGCTCACTAACGCCCCATAGGGCGGGAAAACGCATTGTTCAGGAATTTTAATCCACATCGGTGGACCGGCCCTGACGATCCAAGAGCCCACCTGAGTCTGGGTCCTGAGGCTCGGGCTAGACAGTCTCGAATTCGGTAAGGACTATCTTTTGCCTTGGTTCATGACGGAAATCCAATTTCCAAATACGTGACTGTGCAGTTTTGATTGTATATGTATAGGGCGACATGATATATGGTACCCATGCCGTCTATGATTGATAGTTATGATTGAAATTGTTTTCGAAACCTATAAACACTAGTAATAATATCAAATGCTTTTGTTTTATTCGTATCAAGCTTATTTTGGCCATTATAAGGTAAAACTCTATCCTTCGGTTTGCGTTGCATTGTGTGATGGGAACTGAGTCTTATAATGACTTCATTTTTATAAAAAGCATTGCGTTGTTTAAAAGAATTATTTGTTTTAAAGCACTGGCAATCCAATGGAGTAAACCCGTTCCACGAGAGTGGCGTGGTCCTGTGATTGGCCATATTTTAAATGTGTTGAGTAGATTTCTCATACCAGTCCCATGACTGACTCGTAGTTTGTTTCACTTTCAAACTCGGGTGCCCCTTTTTCTACACAGGCAGCCTTGTATTCAGGTTTAGCAGGCTCTTTCTGGATAGCTGGAGCTGAAGATGGTTTCTATCATTTATCTCTTTTTATGTTGTTCAGCTCCTGTTGTATATATTATGTTTGTTTCCGCTGTAGACATTTATGTATAGCTGAACTGTATTTGTACTAAGTATGATCCTGTATACTGTGTAACTCTGATGATTACGTTTATCCAGTATATTCTATTGTGCATTATCTGGTGTATTTATTTAATTTTGTTCTGCTACTATCTGTTTATGTTTTATATTCCAAAGATTACCCTTGTCACCGTCAGTACGGGATTTGGGGTCGTCACAACGTGGTATCAGAGCTTTGGTTAAGCTTAGTTCTGGAATATAACATATTAACGAACTCGTCAGAAATAGAACCAGTAGTGTTCTAGGACGAGTAACTAATTACACATAGGATTAGTAATATCCTAGTATGAGTATAGCAGAAATAGAATAACTCGTTAGAGATGGGGTCAGAAGTGCCCCAGAGCGAGTCAAGAGTTATATGTTTATAAATAACGTATTTGTGATTATATATATAGTCTGGTTTTAGAAATATAATTTTTGAATATATAAAAGATATATATTTGAAAAGTTAAAAACAAATTGATTGTTGTTTCTGTTGTGTGATCGTAGAATTTGATTAATTAAATTATTGAAACGATAGTTAATTTAATTAATAAGAGAATGAATAGTAGGATTTATTCGATTAAATCACACATTGAACTGATTTAAAAATAGATAGAAATATATACATGTGCATCATATATGTTTGAACAGGTAAATGGAATAGCTGTTGAGTAAAGATTTTATTTGCGTGCCCGACAAATAGGTAAACCTTAATAAGTTGGATGCAAAATATTATTATATCAACTCCTGTGAATGCCATTAGATGCGGAGTACTGGCTGTTCTGTGTGTAATAATAAACATCCCCATAGGATAGTAACAATTAATTTTGAACTACACTACATGGCATACTTCTGGAAGATAGACATACTTCATCATATACCACATAAGCATTTGGAGCTTGTGTGATGAGGAGGATTTTCCATAGAGCGAGAGGCTTGTATGGCGATGACTATATTTTACAGGTTGAAATAATGATTGGTATGGACCATATAAAATGTAATGATAAAATTGCCAGATTAATAAAAAAACCCACACGGATCTGGAGTTGACAATAATCACGTCTCTCTAGTTATTAGATACGGCACATGGATTATTTATTTCCCACACGGGACGAGGTGACGAGGATTTATCCTCTGGAGCAATTAAAATACACACTCCCTCAGGCTTTGATAGGGTGACGAGAATTTATTCTCTGTAGTTATTATCTATACACGCTCCCCTGTAAACACCAGAATACATCAATATAAATATGTGTATGCTTTATAGGATTTATTGGGTACCTAATACGGCCCGATAAATTTCCAAACCCTCCCCGTACAAAGGAGGTTATGGCGAAATTTTTCGAAAATTCCGGGTGTTAGCCAAATTTTTGAAGAATTTGAAAATTCTCAGAAACTGAAAAGTTGGAGAATGGAAGCCAGATTGAACGTAGAGTTGATTAATCAAACCACTTTCGACTTTGTTCCTTTTCGGGGACGAAAGGTTTTAAGTGGGGGAGATTGTAACGACCCGGAAAATCTGAACCAATTTAAAATTTTTAAATTGGCTATTTTAGTGGATTTTAGATATTTAAAATAAATATTTTGAATAATAAAGATGAAAAGCAAGTTTGAATAGAAGTTGAAAATAAATATATTTACTTTGAATTATAAACGAGGCCTGAAATGGCGCGGTAGTTTCAAAATTTGAATTCAAACTTCGACTGACTGTACTGGGTGCAAAACAAAACGGATTTGAGTGAAACCAAAAATATATAAATCTGTTAGTGGATACTTTCTAACGAATTTGAAAAATCGTAGTTTCATAGTAGGAAGCAAAAGTTATGGCCAAATGAATTTTCTGAAAGGTCGCTATGTAGTTCATATAGCCCGTGAAAATGGCCATTTTGCAAACGACCTCGGAATTCGACGAAACCACTTTTGTTGGATCCGGGATGATAAATTATTGCTAGGTTTCAAATTTCATAATTTTTGAAGATACTATGTGAACGTGGCAAAGGAAAATGTGTTTGGTCGATTTCTATTAAATTGGATCGACCAGAAATGTGCCATTTTTCAAACGGTCTCAGAATTCGACGAAACCAGTTTTATTGGGACCGTATCATCAAAAAATAGTTGGATTTATTTTTTGGGAATTTTTAGAATCAGTATGTGGCCCCGGCAAATTGAAATATACGTTCAAATTAAATATTGAATGTTTTATATTTTAATTTGAAGGAAAACTAACTAAAACATTCGAATGGGCCTTCGAAACATATTCCATTGTGTTCAGAATGGGGATAAAACGCTAGGGACGATAGTCCTTGGGTTTGGATTGGAGGTCGTGTTGGAAAAACCCCTTTTAAAAGCTTCCGGCCAATCAGAATTTATATAAAAAAAGGAAAATCCACATAACCCCCCCCCCCCCCCCCCCCGATCTCGACGGCGACCGCTTCTTTCTCCCTTCTCTCCTCTCTAACTCCCTCCACATGCACCGATAGCCACTGCCGCAGTTAAGGTTTTTGAAGTGCTCATCACCCTCTTCAAATCCATAGCAGTTAGGGATTTTTTCGTTGAGTAAATCGTGAGCTCTGGCCCCCCAAAGTGTCGACGTTCGAGCCGCCAGAAATCCCACCTGCCGCCGATGAGTTGACCACCAGTGGTGGCGTCGTGGAGCCGTCTCCACCCTCGACAACGTCAAGCCAGCTGATCGAAACAACAAGCAACGGATTTGAAGATAATTCGAAACCTAGTTTCGAATTAAAAGGGCAGAGGTACGGGTGTATATATTAAACTGTTTTAATAGCACTTCTAAGCGCTACGTTTATGATTTTACTGTAAAAATCATATCTTTTTCATTTCTTGACGAAATTCAGTGAAACAAGAGAAAGTGGACACGTGTGGACGACTTCTACATTCTAGAAGAGACCGCATATTTTTCTGAGCCTTCTGCTATTTTTGGTGGGGTGGAACCTAATGTGAGATTTCTAATTTATAAACGATATGGAAAACGACGATGTATAAATTATATAGTCGATGTATGAGTTATATAAGCGTTGTACACTTCATGTATAAGCGTTGTATAAGTCGTACGTTCGATATATAAGTTATATATGCGTTGTAAAAATTATATATGTGTTGAAATAGAAGTGAAATGCATATATATATATATATATACGCCCCTCGTCCACAAACCATGGACGATATTTATTGGTTGAGATTGGTGTGAAAATTGGTTGATTACAAATGGTTGATTAGAATTGTTTGTGGTTGAAATTGATTGATTGTGGTTGAAAAATACCCGTTTGTGGTTGAGAAATATTTGGTTGAAACCACATAGGATTAGTTTGTGGAAATGAAAAAAATATACATGCCGCCTGCGTGCGAACTAGATGCATGAATCCCCATTGTCAAAAGCTGCGAGGCTTTAAGGTAGAGCGAGGAGCCGTACTAGGGACGGTCCCGGTTTTAACTACCCTGCCGTTATGCTACTGAAATTTTGAATAATATTCATGTGTTAGAATTATTTTCCTGTGTTGAAACTATATTCGTGTGTTGAATAGAAAACCTTCATGTGTTGAATAGAAATTCATTCGTTGAATCATATTCATGTGTTGAATGGTATTCGCGTTTTAAAACAAATTGTTTTATAATAAAAATCATATTTTTAACATCTATATGAACTATATAAAATAGTAATGTTTTGAAATAAATTATTTTGCAATAAAAATCACATTTTTACTATATATATATATACAAACTATAGAAAACCGTTCATGTGTTGAATAGAAATTCATTCGTTGAATCATATTCATGTGTTGAATGGTATTCGCGTTTTAAAACAAATTGTTTTATAATAAAAATCATATTTTTAACATCTATATGAACTATATAAAATAGTAATGTTTTGAAATAAATTATTTTGCAATAAAAATCACATTTTTACTATATATATACAAACTATAGAAAACCATTCATGTGTTGAATAGAAATTCATTCGTTGAATAGAAATTCATGTGTTGAAGGGTATTCGTGTTTTGAAATAAATTGTTTTATAATAAAAATCATATTTTAACATCTATATGAACTATATAAAATATTCGTGTTTTGAAATAAATTGTTTTATAATAAAAATCATATTTTAACATCTATATGAACTATATAAAATAATCGTGTTTTGAAATGAATTGTTTTACAATAAAAATCACATTTTTACTATATACACGAATAGTTGAAAATAGCGAAGTGTTGGAATAATTGTCGGTTGGATAAAAATATCATTTTTATCAAATGTATGAAAAGAATATAGTTTTGAAATCAAAGAATCGATATATACACATATATATATATATATAAAATTGAAATATATCATATAGCGAAGCTGCAGTTCGTGTTTTGAAACCGTGATTTCAAACGATTAGTGTGGGAGATCCGACCATCGGATTTTCCCGAAACCGAAACCGTTGGGTTCGCTTTGGAAATATCTTTCCAACAGTTGGATTGTCTGGAATGTTTAATTCAAATCTAAAGAAAAACAACGCCAGAATCGATTATATATATATATATATATATCATTATATTTAATCGAATAACGACGCTACAGTTCGTATTTTGAAATCGAAACTACAAACGATTATACCGGGAGATCCGACCGTCGGATTTTCCCGAAACTGTAACCGTTGGATTCGTTTTGAAAAGATCTTTCTAATGATATAAATTTTGTGAAGATCCAACAGTTAGATTTTCATATATGTGTAAATTAAATCTGAAGAAAAACAGTGCCACGGCCGCGTTATGGCCCGAAGCGTCATTTGAATAAATTGGCTACTTTAAAATAAATAAAAATAGCGATAAATCATTATAAAATATTATAAATGATATGGATGTGAAATTTTGAAATTAACTGAAGGTTAGCTAAGTCGAATGGTTTCCTGGATTTTGATCTGATGTTGGTTTCGACCTTCGGGGTTAATATTTGGGAAATCGTTCTCTTACTGATTGACGGTTAGTGACTAATGAATTGAAATGATGCGTATGTAGTGTTTGTGTAGAACTTGTTTATTATATACGCGAGTTGCTCAGAAAGACCGGGTTATCCCATTCTGAATAACTGAATCGACGATAAGAAATCGAAGATGAAGACGGTGGTCGAAGACCGGAGATATTCACCTCGTTTGGATGGTAACTGATGTCCTGATTTGGAGGCATCCCGAAATATGGATAATGAGTGGTGATCGTCCAGACGTACGTGGAGATCGATGGGTTTGCGAGGTATATAGTGCCTCCGGTTTCGTTCAGACCCAGAACGGACTTGCAAATGGACGGTGTGTCTGACATTGGAATTTATTCTGTGTGATTGATAGCCATCAGTTGCATAGTGTGAATTGCCTGTGTGGCATGCTAAGATGCAGTGATCAGGGCTTCTGTTGAAAAGCAAAGTCTTGTGGTTGATGACCAAAGCACCGCCTGTGTGGCGTAATTTTGTGTATAACGTGAATTCGTGGGCCTCACACCCCGGTATAAACCAAAAACGGAAGAAAGGACCTCAGGGAGGACATGCATTTCTTTCTAGTTAGAGGTGGTATCGGTGCTTAAACTGGCTGACATTTATATTATTTTCACCTATGTGGTTGTTGCTGTTGCGAGGCGCCTCGGAAATATCAGTCGATCCGGGACCGATGGAGTCATTCGTTGGCTCACTCACACCCCATAGGGCGGGAAAACGCATTGTTCAGGAATTTTAATCCACATCGATGGACTGGCCCTGACGATCCAAGGGCCCACCCGAGTCTGGGTCCTGAGACTCAGGCTAGACAGTCTCGAATTCGGTAAGGACTATGTTTTGCCTTGGTTCATGACGGAAATCCAATTTCCAAATACGTGACTGTGCGGTTTTGATTGTATATGTATAGGGCGACATGATATATGGTACCCATGCCGTCTATGATTGATAGTTATGATTGAAATTGTTTTCGAAACCTATAAACACTAGTAATAATATCAAATGCTTTTGTTTTATTCGTATCAAGCATATTTTGGCCATTATAAGGTAAAACTCTATCCTCCGGTTTGCGTTGCATTGTGTGATGGGAACTGAGTCTTATAATGACTTCATTTTTATAAAAAGCATTGCGTTGTTTAAAAGAACTATTTTTTTTAAAGCACTGGCAATCCAATGGAGTAAACCCGTTCCACGAGAGTGGCATGGTCCTGTGATTGGCCATATTTTAAATGTGTTGAGTAGATTTCTCATACCAGTCCCATGACTGACTCGTAGTTTGTTTCACTTTCAAACTCGGGTGCCCCTTTTTCTACACGAGAAGCCTTGTATTCAGGTTTAGCAGTCTCTTTCTGGATAGCTGGAGCTGAAGATGGATTCTATCATTTATATCTTTTTATGCTGTTCAGCTCCTGTTGTACATATTATGTTTGTTTCCGCTGTAGACATTTATGTATAGCTGAACTGTATTTGTACTAAGTATGATCCTGTATACTGTGTAACTCTGATGATTACGTTTATCCAGTATATTCTATTGTGCATTATCTGATGTATTTATTTAATTCTGTTCTGCTACTATCTGTTTATGTTTTATATTCCAAAGATTACCCTTGTCACCGTCAGTACGGGATTTGGGGTCGTCACAAAAATCATACGAGATCAGTATACACGATATAAACTTTAATATCGATAAATCAATACACCACAAAATAGAACATTTTACTAAGTTACACAAATACAAAGTTATTGGAACAATAGGTCATTATGATTAATAATGTCATGAGAGGGAAAAGGCAACAACAAGACACTGCAGCAAAAGAATTTGTACCATTGGAATTAGCTTATACACACATATACAAAACTAACAAAACTAGCTTTACATAAAACTGATTCACACTCAAAAGCTTGTTCAGTTACACCAGATGAGCATGTGTATAAAGTATTATATCTCTGAAAACAGTTGTCTGTCGGCTATACTTTTTATCATGAAGAAAAAAGAAATTTCATTTATTTATCCATGATCATTTCCTTATGCATATAACATGAATAAATAAATAAAACAAAGAAAAATTGAATTAATTAAATAAGTCATTTGCAATCCCAGATAAAACACCATAGATAAATGAATGAATGAAATATAAATGTGAAAAAAGTTATGATGTATAAATGTATGAAATGTAACTTCCACGATGACATAAATTACCAGGCATAAATGCATGGAAACAAAACTTACATGAATAAAAAAAGGAGTTAAAACTATGAATTATGTGACAACCAAAACAATTATAGGGAATATAATTTCGGAAACATAAGTTACCAAGCACTTTCTTACCTTTAGCCTGGTTCTGAATGAATGAAAACCTACTACCCACAATTCATCCTAGTTTTGCATGAATATACATACACCTGATATATTCAAAAACTCATATTGAATAAGTTGAAAAAAGAAAAGTTGAAAATGTATAGAATACCATAATATAACATTACAGATAACATACATTTGATAAACAATTTCAAAACAAATGACCAGATACATACATAATAAAAACGAGAATAATAGTAAAAGTTGAATAGGGAGGCTTACCAGTATGCTAGAGAATCAATGATGGCGTAACATTGTGATTTTCAAATGAACTTTACGGCATCAAGATCAATGGTTTTAGTGGACCCCAACACGATAGTACTATAGCAGTTCAAGTATGGCTTGTGAACCTGTCTTCCAGCTAGACATAATTGCTATCCTAAGTCTTCATTTTTCTCCTTTAACTCTTTCGAATCCATAATGGCCTGTTGTGGACTGTGAGCACTACTAGAAAATATTCTAATTTCCTACATAAAATTTCCTATGCCTTTCCTACGCCATAAGGCAGGGCGTAGGAAATTGGTAGGCAGAGTTTACGGTGTAGGAAAGGTGTCAATCATCTCTTATGTCTTTTCTACGCCTATAAAAGATGTAGAAATCTTCTAATTTCATACGCGAAATTTCCTACGTCTTTCCGATGCCATAAGGCGGGGCATAGGAATGACGTAGGAAATTTCCGATGCCTTTCCTACGCCATAAGGCGGGGGATAGGAGGAAAGTTCACGACGAGAAATTTGCTACGCCTTTCCTATGCCATAAGGCGTGGCGTCGGTATGGCGTAGGAAACTGATAAGAAATTTTCTTTACCTTTCCTACACCATAAGTCATGGCATCGAAATTTGGTAGGAAATTGATAGATAGAGTTCGCGGTGTAGGAAATGCGTCAACCATCTCTTATGTCTTAACTACATCTGTAGAAGACGTAGAAATCTTCTGCGTCATTTTCGTGCTAATGTAGAAAACACCCTAATTTCATATGCAAAAATTTTCATTCCTTTTCTACGACATAAGGCAGGGTGTAAGATTGGCATAGGAATTTGATAGGCAGAATTTACGGTGAAATTTCCTATTCCTTTCCTACGCCATAAGGCGTGGCGTAGAAATGGCATAGAAAATTGATCGGTAGAATTCGCAGCGTTGAAAAGATGTCGACCATCTATTATACTTAACTACACCTCCCGAAGGCATAGAAATCTTCTGCGCTATTTCCACGCCATTGTAGAAAACACTCTAATTTCAAACGTGAAATTTTCTATGCCTTTCCTACGTCATAAGGCAGGGCGTAGGATTAGCGTAGGAAATTGATAAGCAGAGTTTACAGTTTCGGAAATGCATCAACCATCTCTTATGTCTTATCTACAATTGTAGAAGGCGTAGAAATCTCTTACGCCATTTCCATTCATTGTTGAAAACATTCTAATTTCATTCGCAAAATTTCCTACGTCTTTCCTACGCCATAAGGCGTTGCGTAGTAGTGGCATAGGAAATTGATAGGTGTGGAAAAGACATCAATCATCTCTTATGTCTTAACTATGCATGTCGAAGGCGTAGAAATCTTCTGCACTATTTCCATGTCATTGTAGAAAACACTCTAATTTCATATGCAAAATTTTCTATGCCTTTCCTATTCCATAAGGCAGTGCGTAGGATTGACGTAGGAAATTGATAGGCAAAGTTTATAGTGTTGAAAAGGCATCAACTACCTCTTATGTCTTATCTACGCTTGTAGAAGGTGTAGAAATCTCTTATGCCATTTCCATTCTGTTTTAGAAAACATTTGCGGAATTTCCTACACCTATCCTATGCCATAAGGCATGGCGTAGGAATGACGTAGGAAATTGATAGGCAGAATTCACAGTGTGGAAAAGACGTCAACCATCTCTTATGTTTTAACTATGCCTATCGAAGGCATAGAAATCTTCTGCGCTATTTCCACGCCATTGTAGAAAACATTCTAATTTCATGTGCGGAATTTTCTATGTCTTTCTTATGCCATAAGCCAGGATGTAGGATTCGTGTAGGAAAATGATGAAATTTCCTATGCCTTTCCTACGCCATAAGGCATGGCGTAGGAAATAGATAGACAGAGTTCACGGTGTAGGAATGACGTAGTAAATTGATAATAGGAAATTGATTACAGTTATTTTTCCTTTTTGAGTTATAAAGGAAAATTGTTTGATATTAGATTGATTATTTTAGGAGGTGTTGTAGAAAGGTTGAGGATTGGATTCGAGTACTTCCAAACTGAGATCTATGAGTGAGTTTTTTTGCTTCTATAATTAAATGTATCGTCATTTCCAATCTATTCTTGTTGATGATAAGAATGAAGATAGAAAACTATGTTACTTAATTAATACTGTTTCAATCCCAGTTGCATATTTTCTCCTTTTATTTGTAGTGACATAGTATGATCACCGTGGTTTTATGTTTTTTAATTGGACTATTTACCATTTTATTTTGTTTTCCACTTTCATTGTAAATTTAGCAAAACGCTTGAGGCTAAAAATGAGCTTGCATAAGGACAGAGCTCGAAGGTGAGAATTCAAACATTTATAATTACCATAATATAATTAAGAGATTATTTGATTAATCTTAGTTAGATATTTTGGATCCAGGTGTAACTTTTTATCAGAAATTTCAACTCTGGCTGAACTCATCGTTCATGAAAATCAATGCTTTGGACTCCTGGTGAAAAAGGTAAATGACAATTGCTCCTTTGTTTTTGTTATTTAACGAGGATAGAAGTTTATATTGATTATTGTCAGTGAGAACTGTGATACAAATTTAAGAAAGCTATTTAGGAGAACTCCATGACTATTTTTCTTATTGGTCACAGTCATCAAGCACTACGCCATAGATGACCTACTGCAACGAAAATGCAAGGTGTTGCTAGCTACAATGTATAGCTATGCTAGTTTTGTTCTATTGCAACACATGCTTCAAGGTGTTAGCATATATATTAGTACAATGTTTCAGTAGCTATAGATATATTCTAAATTAAAAAATTAAAAAAAAATACACGTCAGCAGTCTGCGTCATTGGTTAAAACAAAATTTCAACCGTCCGTTAACTATCTATCATGCCTCCTCTATTTCCTGCTAACATTTTCATTCAGCGCTTTTTTTTCATTTCGTTCTCTCCCAAATCATCAAATTCTAGATCTGGACTTAGGGTTCTTTGGAGCATAAAAATGGTGCCAATTGCTTCCGATTTCCGTCGAAATTTCTTTAATGGCGAAACAAAGTTTAATGGCTTGGTCTTGTTTCAGTGTAATCCGAACTCTCGGAACCTAACCTTTCTTTCATGTGTGTTCCATCCCGGGTAAGGTCACTCTCACCAGTTCATGCTTGCACCTGAAGGGGAAACATTGTTTAGCGCAGGTTTTAGTTTTATGCTTCACAATTCTTTTTGATTTCACACTTTACTTTCAGTGCTACTCTCACTACATTTCCCCTAATGATGATTCCAACCTGTTTACCATCTTCATCTACTACAAGAAGACGTATGTATTCTGTTTCAAGTAATAACCTTGCGACATCTTCAAGATTGGTTATTTCATGCACAACGAATGGAGCAGGTGTCATTAGCTCACTTATGACTTTACCATTCATTTTGCTCACACTACACCAAAACGGTCAATTTGACACACTAGGATTCAGAGATTTGATACGGCTTTAAGCCTTATTAAATTTGATAGGGCTCATACACATATCAAATTTCATTTGCTACAGCTTAACCAATCTATGTCTTCCCAATCTCAAAAATCTGGCCATAGATCATTACAACTTAGGATCATTCCCCTTTTGGTTGGTCTTAAACCTGTATCAAATCAGGCTCATATTTTTTTCCCTATTGAATTTTCCTTTCTCACTATTCCAAAAAAACCAGTCGCTTCTGTTCTAATAATTATTCAATTTTGTCTCCTTTCCCATCTCTCCCTTCTCGATGAAAACCCTAGAAGTAAAATCCACACTCCAATTGCGTAAAGAGAAATCGCGGCTCCTACTTTCATCACTTCGCGTCACAGCTCCTCTACAAGAATACTAGACCTGTAATCACTCGCTGCAATACTCCCCCTCCTCAACTCGTGTACTTGTAATCATTCGCGTATTTATTTTGGTAAGATTATAATTTTTTTCTAGGTAACACTGTACTTGTAATCACTCGCTGCAAAACTTTATTTTCAATCTATTTGGGACCAAATACTCTCGACGCATTGTTATTTAATATGGTCGGAGGCCAATTGAAGAGGTTTGCTAAAGCGAGGACCTCATCTCAGGGATATCATAAAGCATGCATTGTTCTGCGAAATCAACAACCAAGTATAAATCAAAATCTGAATAGGGCATTAATTTTGAACAACTAGAATGCAACCGAGATTTATAGATTTGGACATTAAAATTTAACAAGCATCATTACTGTTATAGGCAAGACATACCCCTTCAGTAAGCAACATGGCAATCAAGTGTGGGGTGCTTTAATGGTATTGCAAATATATTAATGGAGGTATTTTGGTAATCAAGTGTAACACCCCGAATTTTCTATTAACACTAAAGTTGCTAAAATATTAATAAGTGTGTAAGAGGGGGGATGTATCTAATATGAATATAAAAGTGTGTAAGAGAGGGGATATATCTAATATGAATATAAAAGTGTGTAAGAGAGGGGATGTATCTAATATGAATATAATAATATTAATAAGTGTGTAAGAGAGGGGATGTATCTAATATGAATATAAAAATATTAATAAGTGTGTAAGAGAGGGGATGTATCTAATATGTATATAAAAACAATAATAAGTGTGTAAAAGGGGGGGGGTGTATCTAATGTGTACATTGTAGAATATATATATATATATATATATTGCTGAGTGTTTGCTGAGTCACTTCTGACTCATTGCTGAGTCAACAAGATAAACCCCATCTTGTCTGAACGGCTGCGGTTATTTCTAGGTTAAATCTAATGGCCTAAATGCATTCTAAAATCTATAAATAAGTGGGTAGACCCTAAACCTAAATCACTTGTAAAATTAGAGAAGCTACCGTCATGCTGCTGCCATGGAGTTCAGCGTAGCCGTCACAAACTAAGAAGAGGAAGCCTAATCATCTACAACTAAATCTACACAAATCAAATCAAAAGATCTCTCTTTCTCTAATTCTTTTCTTTTGTTGGTGAGTATGATGATTCTCACAAGACTATTACAGACTAATTTGACTTAGTTATGAATGGATCACAAGAAAGTGATGTGATTTGTAATTGTAAATTCTATATATTGCGGATCTCTTATTATGTTATTATGTTGTCGTATGATGTAAATTATATATGCTATGTCATGCTATGTTGTAAATTCTCTTATGCTATGTCGTGCTATGTTGAGAATCATGTCAAGCTATGTTATACTATCATACTATGCCATGTTATAAATCATGCTATATTATGTTGAAAAATCATGTTGTTGGATCATGCTTAAAATTATGTTTTTTTTTCTTAATTTAAATGGATCTTGTTTATGGGAATTTGCCTATTAGGTTAGGTGTACCCATAAACTTGAAACTATAATTAAATAAAACTTGATTATGGGAATTTGCCTATTGAGTTAGGTGTACCCATATAAAACCATGTTGTTAAAAAATTAGATGATGTTGATTCACACATGTTCATATGTAAGTTTATGAAAATTGATTGAGATTATATTAGGTGAATTTTGAACAAGTTGACACCTTTAGGTCCATGACATGTATAATCTATGCAAGTTGGACATATGCAAGTTTCACCCCTTATTATGATTCATTTGGTCACATATACATGTTGTTATTATGATAATCTCTTTTATGCTATGAGTTAGGCTATTCGGGTCTAACATATATTTTGCGAATAAACGTTCAAACGTGGGGTAGGGGTAATATTAGGAATTAATAAATTGGGTGCAATTTTGTAAGATTTTGCATACCATGAATGGATGTCCATAATTGAGTCAATTATGGACATTGTTAAAAATTGGAAGTAATTAATAATTCAAGTAGGGAATTATTAAAATTGGGGGAAAGTGGATTATTATTAATAATCAATGCTTAGGACACGAGGTTGGACCCGTTTGTGATGTAAACCTGCCCGGACCCGCCCGGCAAATCCAGTAGTCACAAATGTCGGCCCAATGTGAGAGGTCCTAGGCCCAAACTAAAGCATAACAGTTGTAAAGACACGAGGTTAGACTCTTTTATGGTGTAAGACTGCCCGGACCCGCCCGGCAAATCCAGCTGCCATAAATGCCAGTCTAATGTGAGAGGTCTTTATGAGGTTATGGCCTTAATGAACTAAGAAATACTTAACCAGATAATCATGTAAGGTGGGACATGGGGGTTAAGTAGGTGCCTTGGTGGCATGAGGAATCTGGTGGTTGCCTTTAGAGGCATTTGAAATACGATTAGACTTAACCAAACACACATGTAAATGAACATGACTAAGTGGGTTAAGTGGGATGGACTAATGGGGACAAGCTTAGGTGGAATGCTTGTGGTAAATAGTGGGGGCCCATTTCAACTAGTATCCCAAAACGTATCTTTGTGGGCTCGACCCAAGTCGAGGACGGGACACGCATACTGGGTTTGACTATAAGAGGCCAAAACAGGGAGCGGTGGCAACGCAAGTCCAACGGGTTTCATATGCGTGTGTGGACCCGGGATGGTAGGTAAGACGTTGTTGCATCGTGTAGGTATAAGCCATGCATGTCCGTTGTATCAGGTTGCCACTTTAGGGGAGTGATACACCCCACTGTGGGGCCAGCACGGGTATCTACGAGTTAGGGAGCCGATCGAATAATGGGAAGTAGGGTACACCTAATGGAGATAGGGGCAGGCGGCACCTATGTAGTCAGCTAGGGGTACGTAAAGCCATTGGGAAAGTTTCTAAGTGAAGCTAAGTGGGATGAATCTTTAGGGTGACTGGTGTGGTGCAGTATAGTGTTTATCCTTTAGTATTTAGGAGCGCCTATAACGTTGCCTTTAGCGATTGTCTATGTCCTTAATCTGCTCTTCATAGACATTTTCTTGTTTTCCAGCTTATGCCTTAGTCCAGTTATTTTGGTAATAGTATTGTAGAATTATCATATTCACCATACTTTATGTCTGACCCCCTCTTTTCCATCCTTTTTCTCCCTTCAGGTCCGCAGGTTGGGCCAAGTTCTAGTGGAGTCTAGTTGGATCGCTTATCTACTGGAAAGCTTGGACTGCTGAAGTAAAGTCCAGCTTGTTATCTTTCTTTTTAATGGCTATTCATGTAATGGAATTATGTACTTGTTTTATCAAGATAGATATTGTACTTGACATTGAATATGGTGTTATGATGTAATCAAACATGTTTTGACTTCTACTACAATGAAATAAAGTTTTTGAATTTCCAAGTACTATTTTATATCTGTCTTGTTGTAATTTTACCGTTCTATATTCACTTAAAACCTCCATGGAAGTTAATGCATTCCCTTTGTGAGTGACATTAATGGACGTGGGGTGTTACACGTGGTATCAGAGCATAAGGTTACCAGAACAGATAAAAATTTTTTTTAGAAAAATATCTTTTTTCTAAAGTATTTTTGGAAGAAGTGCTTTCAAAAAAAAAAAAAACATGTTATTTAAAGAGAGTTTTTATGAAAAACATAATCCCAAATAGCCACATCCTTATCTTTATCTTTCGAATTCTCCATTTTGAATCTTTCCTTTTTCGTTTCAGCATGGCTGAAGATCTTAATCTCCCAGAAGGTGTGACGATTCCAGGGTGGTTTAGGAGATACTTGGAGGCTAGGGCCACCACTGCAGGCCCAGCGGATACTCCTCCACCCCTAGTTGCACCCATTCCTCCTCCTCCTCCTCGTGTTGACACTTTTGCAAAGACGTGCAAGGAATTCAAAGCTATGGGAGGAAAAACTTTTCAAGGGACTGAGACGTTTGTGGAGGCCAGAGATTGGCTTAAGGAGACTGAGGAATTGTTGGATATCTTTGAAGTGGAAGATAGGAGGAAAGTCCGTTTAGCTGCTTGGTTAATGAAGGGAGAGGCCTCGTTTTGGTGGGAGGTCACTAACGGGGAACGTCCAGTTGATTCATGGGCGGATTTCAGACGAAGGTTTGAGGCAAAGTTTCTTTCAAGGGCAGAAGAGAACTTAAATATGGAAAAATTCCTGGCACTAAAGCAAGGGAGCTCATCAGTAAAGGAATATGTCAATAAATTTAATCAGTTAGCAAGGTTTGGCTTGGAGTTGGTGAACACGCCAGAGAAGAAAGCTTTGAGGTTCGTTAGAGGCTTGAATGAACCGTTGCAAGGGTTGGCTATGACCCACATCCCTATGGGAGCCACCTTTGAAAAGCTAGTAGAAATGGCACTTATGCATGAGGATAAGGCAGTTGAAAAGAAAGGGGATCAGAAGAAACCCCAACAGCAAAATAAGAAGGGTGGTAAAAATAATAATGGCAAAGGGAAGAAGAAATGCTTCAATTGTGGGACGCCTGGCCATCTCAGCAAAGATTGTAGAAAGAAAAAGAAGACTGGTTGTTTTCATTGTGGAGATGCGGGACATTTAGTGAAGGACTGTCCAAAGAAGGGGCAGAGGGCAGGGTCTACCTCGGGAGGACAGGTGCAGGCTCTTATGGCACCAGGGCAGGCAAGGGGGCAAGTTCAGGCTATTGCGGCCCCACCGCTGCAAGAAAGAGGTAGAACAATTTCTGTTGAAAGCTTAGTTTTTCTGTTTGATCATCCTGTCCGTACCTTATTCGATTCTGGCGCATCTCATTCGTTTATCTCTGCATCATTAGTTGAATCACTGCACTTGAACACCAGTTTAGTAGAAGATCCCTTGGTCGTTTCAAATCCAATTGGGGGTTCGGCTCATTTGACCATGATATGTTTGGATTTGAAAATCTCTATACTTAGCGTTGAATTTAGATGTGATGCTTATGTATTGGGCTTCACGGGCTATGGGCTAATTTTAGGAATGGATTGGTTGTCTAGAAATAGGGCCATTCTTGATTGTGAAAGGAGAGTAGTTAGGCTTGTGACTCGCCTTGGTAATGCTCTCGACATCTTTTGTAATCCCATAAATTCCGTTATGCTAAGTTATCTTGAATCGCTTGACGCGTCTGTAGAGAACCTGCGATCGGTAGAAGTGGTCCGGGAATATCCAGATGTGTTTGAGGAGGTGAAGGGCTTACCTCCAAGGCGGGAGAGAGACTTTCGAATTTATCTTGTGGATAATGCTAAACCCGTATCTTTGCCAGTGCGCCACATGGCTCCTCGTGAAAGGAGGGAACTCAATAAGCAAGTAAAGGAGTTGCTTGAGAAGGGGTTCATAAGACGTAGTATATCGGAGTGGGGTGCTCCAGTAGTTTTTGCCACAAAGGCGGATAGATCTCTTAGACTTTGTATGGACTATAGAGAACTAAACAAGCTTACTAAAAAGAACCGACACCCACTGCCGAGGATTGACGATCTCTTTGATCAGTTAGTTGGCGCCTCAGTGTTTTCGCAGTTGGACTTAGCCACTGGCTTTCATCAACTGAGAGTGGCTGAGGATAGTATAGATAAGACTGCTTTTAGGACTCCTGACGGATTCTATGAATGGCTAGTGATGCCCTTTGGTTTGACAAACGTCACTGCATATTTTGTTGATTTGATGAGTAGGGTGTTTAGGGAATACCTTAACAAATTCGTGGTAGTCTTTGTGGATGACATCTTAGTCTTTTCTAAGAATAAAGAAGAGCACTCCCTACATCTTAGGGAAGTGTTGGAAACCCTTCGAGCGCATAACCTTAAGGCAAAATTTTCTAAGTGTCACTTCTGGAGGAAGGAAGTACGGTTCTTAGGGCACGTGGTTTCCAAAGAAGGGATAGCAGTGGATCCCGCAAAGGTGGTGGCCATCCAAGATTGGAAGGTCCCTAAAAATGCAACCGAAGTAAGAAGTTTCTTGGGGTTGGCTGGCTATTATAGGAAGTTTATCAAAGACTTCGCAAAAATATCAGCTCCATTAACACGGTTAACGAAGAAGAACCTGATTTTTACGTGGGACAAAGATTGCGATGATGCGTTCCAACGTTTAAAGAGAGCCTTAACTTCAGCCCCAGTCTTAGTGCTGCCAGACGGGAATAAACCGTTTACCATCTATACTGATGCTTGTGGGACGGGACTTGGCGCGGTCCTCATGCAAGAGGGAAGAGTAATAGCCTATGGTGGAAGGCAGTTGAGGGTTCATGAAAAGAATTACCCCACGCATGACTTAGAGCTAGCCGCAATTGTTTTCGCGCTTAAGTCTTGGCGTCACTATCTTCTTGGTGAGAAATTCGAACTGTTCACTGACCACAAATCATTAAAATACTTATTCTCTCAGAAGGATTTGAATTTAAGGCAGCAACGGTGGATGGAATTCTTAGCCTCCTACGATTTTGAAATAGCATATACCCCGGGCAAGGGTAACGTGGTGGAAGACGCCTTAAGTAGGAAAAGGTTGTCCTTGAGTCCGTTGTTTGTTGAACGACAAAGCTTAGAATTCATCTCTATGTTTGAATTTAGACCCTCCGTTGACTTAGTACCCGGTCTGTTAGCATCCTTGGAGGTTAGACCTACACTTCTAGGACGGGTTGGTGAGGCACAGCGAGACGACCCACGGTTGGTTGAGATAGTAGAAAAGCTCAAAGGGGGGGAGTCGTCAAGCCATCTTCGTAGGTATACCCTAGACGATAAGGATTGGTTACGAAGGGATAATAGACTTTGTGTACCACAAGACGAAGACTTAAGGAAGGCCATTCTTGATGATGCTCATCGCTCAAAAATGACCATTCATCCCGGCGGGGATAAGATGTACAAAGATATGAAGCGGGTTTTCTTTTGGGCCGGTATGAAAAAGGATGTGGCCGAGTACGTCGCTAGATGCTTGGTGTGCCAACGAGTTAAAGTAGAACAAAAGAAACCCGGTGGGTTGCTTCACCCATTAGAAGTTCCACTATGGAAATGGGAAATCATCTCAATGGATTTTGTGGATGGATTACCAAGATCAAGGAAGGGTAACACGGGGATTTGGGTTATAGTAGATAGACTTACTAAAAGCGCCCATTTTATTCCCGTGAAAAGTAAGAGGACTGCTCCGTGGTTGGCTTCTGTATACATTAAGGAGATAGTTCGTTTGCACGGTATTCCTTCTAGTATAGTAAGCGACCGTGACCCCATCTTTACTAGCGAATTTTGGAAGAGTTTACAAGAGGCGGTAGGGACTCAACTATGTTTGAGCACCGCATATCATCCTCAGACAGACGGCCAGACCGAGAGGGTGAATCGCATTCTAGAGGATCTTTTAAGGCTTTGTATCCTAGACTTTGGGGGTACATGGGAAGAGCACCTTCCGTTAGTAGAATTCACATATAACAATAGCTTTCAGTCTAGTATTGGCATGGCACCTTTCGAAGCTCTTTATGGAAGGCCTTGCCGTTCGCCTACATGTTGGTGGGAATCTACCGATAAAATCCTACTTGGGCCCGATATGGTTAGGGAAACCTCGGAGATGATTGAGTTGATTCGAAGGAGGATGAAAGCAGCACAAGATAGGCAAAAATCGTATGCTGATAAGAGGAGGACAGATCTTGAGTTTGACATTGGGGACATGGTTTTTATCAAAGTATCTCCGTTACAGAATGTTGTTCGCTTTGGGTCCGTGGGGAAATTAGCACCAAGGTTTGTAGGGCCGTTTCCTGTAAAAAACAGGATTGGGAAGATGGCATATAGGGTGGAGTTGCCTGAGAAACTTAGTGGAGTACATGACGTATTCCATGTATCACATTTGAGGAAGTGTTTGCACAAGACCGCGGAGGTGGTAGAGCCGAGCTTGCTTAAAGAGGTGGAAATAGAGCGTGATGCAACAATTAGACGAGCTCCTACATGCATTCTTGGGTCGGAGATCAAAAAGTTGAGGAATCGAGAGGTCAGACTGGTTAAAGTGCAATGGGGAGATGATGAGAGCAACGCAACTTGGGAGACAGAAGAGAAGATGCGTTCGTTGTACCCTTTTCTTTTTGAGGGTATGTCTTTTAATTTCTCCTTTATCGCTTAGCTTATCTTATCTTATCTTTAGTATGTCCTCTCATTAGTATCTTTGACCTTTAGTTAGGATAATCCTATGGTTGAAACATGTGTTTGAGACATGTTATGTATGATGGATGCAAAATGGATGCAAGTGTTTGCTAGTGGTTGCTCGTGGATGCATATATACACACACTTTAGGCACTAGATCGGCTCAGTCACTACATATTGCATATTGCATATATATGGATGTATTTAGTAAAATGGATGAACGATGGTTGTATTATCATGTGGATGCTGCATTCAGATGATGGTTGTTCACGCATATAGAAGTATTATGTAGCATTAAGAATCTTTTGCATACATAATGGATGCATGGCACGATCATAGTTGCATTAAGGAGGTCAACTGAATCAGTGGAACGCCTGATTTTGCATTAGATACGGACATATACACACACTGTGCATTTAAACATGAAAGCATTAGAAGTCTGTAAGGACAATGGATGCCTGTGTATGATGGATGAGTAGATGGACGTTTGGATGGTAGGATATACATTCTTCCAGACTTGAAGATTTCGGGGACGAAATCCTAAAAGGGGGGGAGAATGTAACACCCCGAATTTTCTATTAACACTAAAGTTGCTAAAATATTAATAAGTGTGTAAGAGGGGGGATGTATCTAATATGAATATAAAAGTGTGTAAGAGAGGGGATGTATCTAATATGAATATAAAAGTGTGTAAGAGAGGGGATGTATCTAATATGAATATAATAATATTAATAAGTGTGTAAGAGAGGGGATGTATCTAATATGAATATAAAAATATTAATAAGTGTGTAAGAGAGGGGATGTATCTAATATGTATATAAAAACAATAATAAGTGTGTAAAAGGGGGGATGTATCTAATGTGTACATTGTAGAATATATATATATATATATATATATATATATATATATATTGCTGAGTGTTTGCTGAGTCACTTCTGACTCATTGCTGAGTCAACAAGATAAACCCCATCTTGTCTGAACGGCTGCGGTTATTTCTAGGTTAAATCTAATGGCCTAAATGCATTCTAAAATCTATAAATAAGTGGGTAGACCCTAAACCTAAATCACTTGTAAAATTAGAGAAGCTACCGTCATGCTGCTGCCATGGAGTTCAGCGTAGCCGTCACAAACTAAGAAGAGGAAGCCTAATCATCTACAACTAAATCTACACAAATCAAATCAAAAGATCTCTCTTTCTCTAATTCTTTTCTTTTGTTGGTGAGTATGATGATTCTCACAAGACTATTACAGACTAATTTGACTCAGTTATGAATGGATCACAAGAAAGTGATGTGATTTGTAATTGTAAATTCTATATATTGCGGATCTCTTATTATGTTATTATTTTGTCGTATGATGTAAATTATATATGCTATGTCATGCTATGTTGTAAATTCTCTTATGCTATGTCGTGCTATGTTGAGAATCATGTCAAGCTATGTTATACTATCATACTATGCCATGTTATAAATCATGCTATATTATGTTGAAAAATCATGCTGTTGGATCATGCTTAAAGTTATGTTTTTTTTTCTTAATTTAAATGGATCTTGTTTATGGGAATTTGCCTATTAGGTTAGGTGTACCCATAAACTTGAAACTATAATTAAATAAAACTTGATTATGGGAATTTGCCTATTGAGTTAGGTGTACCCATATAAAACCATGTTGTTAAAAAATTAGATGATGTTGATTCACACATGTTCATATGTAAGTTTATGAAAATTGATTGAGATTATATTAGGTGAATTTTGAACAAGTTGACACCTTTAGGTCCATGACATGTATAATCTATGCAAGTTGGACATATGCAAGTTTCACCCCTTATTATGATTCATTTGGTCACATATACATGTTGTTATTATGATAATCTCTTTTATGCTATGAGTTAGGCTATTCGAGTCTAACATATATTTTGCGAATAAACGTTCAAACGTGGGGTAGGGGTAATATTAGGAATTAATAAATTGGGTGCAATTTTGTAAGATTTTGCATACCATGAATGGATGTCCATAATTGAGTCAATTATGGACATTGTTAAAAATTGGAAGTAATTAATAATTCAAGTAGGAAATTATTAAAATTGGGGGAAAGTGGATTATTATTAATAATCAATGCTTAGGACACGAGGTTGGACCCGTTTGTGATGTAAACCTGCCCGGACCCGCCCGGCAAATCCAGTAGTCACAAATGTCGGCCCAATGTGAGAGGTCCTAGGCCCAAACTAAAGCATAACAGTTGTAAAGACACGAGGTTAGACTCTTTTATGGTGTAAGACTGCCCGGACCCGCCCGGCAAATCCAGCTGCCATAAATGCCAGTCTAATGTGAGAGGTCTTTATGAGGTTATGGCCTTAATGAACTAAGAAATACTTAACCAGATAATCATGTAAGGTGGGACATGGGGGTTAAGTAGGTGCCTTGGTGGCATGAGGAATCTGGTGGTTGCCTTTAGAGGCATTTGAAATACGATTAGACTTAACCAAACACACATGTAAATGAACATGACTAAGTGGGTTAAGTGGGATGGACTAATGGGGACAAGCTTAGGTGGAATGCTTGTGGTAAATAGTGGGGGCCCATTTCAACCAGTATCCCAAAACGTATCTTTGTGGGCTCGACCCAAGTCGAGGACGGGACACGCATACTGGGTTTGACTATAAGAGGCCAAAACAGGGAGCGGTGGCAACGCAAGTCCAACGGGTTTCATATGCGTGTGTGGACCCGGGATGGTAGGTAAGACGTTGTTGCATCGTGTAGGTATAAGCCGTGCATGTCCGTTGTATCAGGTTGCCACTTTAGGGGAGTGATACACCCCAATGTGGGGCCAGCACGGGTATCTACGAGTTAGGGATCCGATCGAATAATGGGAAGTAGGATACACCTAGTGGAGATAGGGGCAGGCGGCACCTATGTAGTCAGCTAGGGGTACGTAAAGCCATTGGGAAAGTTTCTAAGTGAAGCTAAGTGGGATGAATCTTTAGGGTGACTGGTGTGGTGCAGTATAGTGTTTATCCTTTAGTATTTAGGAGCGCCTATAACGTTGCCTTTAGCGATTGTCTATGTCCTTAATCTGCTCTTCATAGACATTTTCTTGTTTTCCAGCTTATGCCTTAGTCCAGTTATTTTGGTAATAATATTGTAGAATTATCATATTCACCAAACTTTATGTCTGACCCCCTCTTTTCCATCCTTTTTCTCCCTTCAGGTCCGCAGGTTGGGCCAAGTTCTAGTGGAGTCTAGTTGGATCGCTTATCTACTGGAAAGCTTGGACTGCTGAAGTAAAGTCCAGCTTGTTATCTTTCTTTTTAATGGCTATTCATGCAATGGGATTATGTACTTGTTTTATCAAGATAGATATTGTACTTGACATTGAATATGGTGTTATGATGTAATCAAACATGTTTTGACTTCTGCTACAATGAAATAAAGTTTTTGAATTTCCAAGTACTATTTTATATCTGTCTTGTTGTAATTTTACTGTTCTATATTCACTTAAAACCTCCATGGAAGTTAATGCATTCCCTTTGTGAGTGACATTAATGGACGTGGGGTGTTACATCAAGCTAGGTAATGAACGTGACATGCATTGGCAAGCCACTTTGAAAATGGAGGTATTTTGGTTGATGGTGACAGCTCACTTCAGGACGATTTCTGGGACAAGTAATCATGTCTAACATTAATTTTGTCATTAACATTAATTCTATTTCCCCATCTCAAGTTGATGTTCATTTACTTATAAAGTAATTTTCACTTTTAGGAAGTATCTTACACTCATCTAGTTAGAATCTGGGTCACCACAGTTAATTTGTAGTTGATGATATTTTTGCTATGAATTATTATAACATTGAGGATCATGTTTTGTATGCGAAAAGTAAAGAGTTGAGTTGCTAAAATTGCTAAAGTAGTTTTATTGAATTGATAAAGGAGTAAAAGTCGAATATATATTTGAGTAAAAGTTTTATTGTGAAAATCAAAAGTATGGTTATTCATATGAAGAATAAATAACAGTTGATATTTCACATAATCTGCCAGATAGTTAGCAACATTAAGATTTATTAATCTAAGGTATCAACCATATCTAGTCGGTAGCTAATAAGAATTGGTTTACTTTATAGGTAGATGGGTATGAGTAAATACAGTTAGGGAGAATGAAAAAGAAAGCAATATGAATGGGTACGCGAAGAAGAAATACAATAGAGTAAACATAGAGGAAAAAAAACAGAAGGGGGATGCTTAGAATTTAGTTGTACCATACCAACTACCTTTTAAACAACATCTTTAAACAACCTGTTAATGATTGATACCGTTTCCAAACTTAATATCAAATAGGCTAGTATGTACCCAGTTAACTCAGATGCTATGTGTTTGAATGTACTGTTTCATGTTAGATGATTCTATGTAGGTGTATATTGGGATGACTATGTAGTAGTAATAAATCGTTGATGGTTTGTAGGCATATGGATATCAGATTGTTTCTTGGTCCATACTCCATACATCATTGTGGCGCGGTGTTAGCTGAACATAGTTGTCAGTATCACTGTTCATACAATGTTTCTTAATTTTCGTATGAACATTAGTTTAGTTGGTCCGATAAATGAAAAACCACTGCATATTGTCTTATTACATTAACTAAAATTAACTTAGTATGAACCATAGTAATTTACTTTTATTTCTACCATTTTTGATCTGCAATCTTCTCAACAATTTAAATTATGAAGCATGATTATTTTGTTTTTTTAGCATGTAATATATTATGTATTCGTAAATTAACCCATTTGTGATTTGCTCTGTGTCTACTAAAGCATGGCGGTATATTTTTCTTGAGGTATATTATTTCTTATAATATAGTTTGATAAGTCTAGATTTTTAAAAATAATGAAAACAGAGTTTGATAGATGCTGCAAAGTCAAGGTATATTTTCCATTTTAATATAACTTGGTAAGTTAAAAAAATTCCTAGAGGTTAATATATACCTATATAGAGTCTTCATTTACATCTATGCAAAAACTTCCAACAGAGTTGGACTATACAAAGATTTAGCTTACAGTTTTTATGGCAGTGTATTCTTTAAAAAAAATCTCTGCTATATGTATATTCTAGTCTATGCAACCTTTAATGTACAAGTAGATGCCATAAGCTTTAAGTATATTATGCACATTTTGCTGCATCCCGTGTAAGGTACTATGTTAACGAGGATTCAAACTCTTGTAGTACTCCAAGCAGCGGAATTAATTATGAGAGGAATTAATTATATTAGAGGAATTAATTATGAGAGGAATTAATTATGTTTTGGTAGTATATACAAGAGGAATTAATTATACCATTACATAGAGCTGCATAACAATGGCTCATTGGGCTTCTTGTTCTAGTCCAAATACTCCTTTAACCTCACATGTATAATTTTATTTAAATTGCTTATATACGAACATGAAAATGAACACTAGAGTGTTTATCTCCACACAATCACAGACAGAAATTCGTAATAGCAATCGAGTTATCTATTCTTATTCCTACGAGAGCAAAGCACTAACTATGGATATGCTTACTTTAATGATACAAGTGTAACATTCTTGATCTCCTATGTAAAACGATATATTCTCTGTTTTAATTTTTATGATCTTGCTATTCATTTTCTTCCACTATACTTTTGACTGAGTTGCATTTCCTATTGGTAGTAGAAAAGATATACACAGACTGATTTCTAATTCTTTTTTAGTGCTTTTTGAGATCTAATACTGAAAACGTGCCTGGATTTAATAGTTCACTAGATATTTTAGTAACAGCTGAAGGGTTTGTTGTTAAGGATACATTTACAGTTTAATCAACGTTACAGTTTACGACATCATATTCATGTATTATAATTATTTGGGTAGCACATTGAAGAATATTTTATTACTCTATTACATCAGTTCGTGTTGTTAATACTTAGTTCATTTTTTAATGTAATCTGCGGACAATGAAGCATTTCAAGTATCTAGACACTCAGAGGCAGTCACCAGTTGGTTAGTCACATTTACATACATTACATAGTAAATAGTTCAGTGCAGGTTGGTCGGTCACTGTTTAGGAATGAGAACGTTGATGATGAATCATAGGGAGAAGCTGTAGCTAAAATCCATGCAGATGCGGACACCTTGTTCAAAATGATAGGAGAAGCAAATGCCACATTGTCCGCCCCCTCAAAGGTATAAGCTATTCTTTGTATTTATTTGATTGTATACTATGTACGTGGAACGTGAGAAGCAAACATTCTGCTAGATTACTATTTATTTGATTTAGACAATATTATAATATCAGAATAATTTTGATATTGAGAAATGTTTTGAACGTTAAATCATGTTGTTTTTAAATCGTTTACTCACACCAGTCCTATGACTAACCTGGAGTTTATTTTTCTATGTTTCCATTAACTCCGTGGTGCCCAAATTTGTACGAGCAGTCAAGTAGTTCAGGATTTTCCTGATATTATTGGAGGAGCTTGGAGAGGGAAGCTTCAGTGTTAGATATATAGAGTTTATTTCCATTATATTGCAAATGTATTGTACTCTGATGATATATGTAAGTACAAATACCAGTTGTATTTCAATTACTGTTATATAATATATTTTGTTCAGTTCCGCTGTAAGATTCGTGATATTTTGATTATGATGTGCCAATTCATGATATGCATAACAAGAAAGACATTCACTTTCTAAGTTTCTAGTCATGTGATATAATTTCAGAATGGTGCATGCTATTACTTTTAGAACACATATAAGATTCAAATAGGTAAAAGCATGATCTAGGGTTTGTTTTAGTCGATTTGCGATGGGGGCAACAGAAATTTTAGATTAACATTTATTTCAAAAACTAGTAAACAAAGAGAAATAATAGGTATTGGATTTGAAGGGGTAAACCTTGAATTTAAGAAGAAAATTGGAAAGGAATTAGGGTGGGATTTGAGAACAGAGAAGAATCTGCGGTATCGGGAGAAAAATCATCGAAGCAGGGGCAATTTTATTTGGCTTCAGAGAAATTGATTTTGGCAAATGATAGTAAACAAACCTAAATGCCAAAAGTCGTGATTAGCCTCGTGCCTTCAACGTACTAACCCATGACCTACCTCCCTAGTGTATGGATCTGCCTCTCAATACCTGACATATAGAATAATTTATCCCTAGCTTGTTTATTGTAAGCTTTTGTTATATACGATGTGCTAAGAGCATGCATATTTGATTCAAGGCTTATGGATGATGCACATTTTAGACCACTAAAACTTTTTGATGGTGTCGTAGTGCTAAAGCTCATGATAGAGGGTCTTGAATTTGGCCTATGATGGTCTTAGGGCAGTGACAAGTGAAAGAGCCACTGGAGATGGTTAATATTGCTGAAGATGCCATTTTAGATGAGTGACGTCTGAAGGATTCGACGAAATGGCATTCATTCCTATGTTTTTCTCTAGGTTTTATGTAATTATTGAATATATTTTTCTTACAGGCTAGTTATATGTGTTTAGTCATTTTAGTTTATTTATTTAGTTGGGGAAGAAGATGAGTCCGACGATTTTAAAACAAGGAGCAATTAGACGGGATTTCAAAGTTTGGCTTTGTTTGGGATTACGCAAATGGTGGACTGTTTTGAATGTGTGAATGCAGTGGTGAGGGTAGTTTTATAAGTTGTATTATAGGAGGTCGTTGAGCAGCTTCGAAGAAGGAGAAGGAGGTTGGTTGTGTATATTTAGTTGCGAGTCCTAGTATTTTTGGTGGTTGATTTCACAATTTGGGTTTTGAATATGTGATTTGCTGGTGGATAGTTTCGAAGGAGGCATTGAGTGCTGAAGCAATTCTGGCAGGGGTAATGGTTTGATGCTAAAATGGTGATGTTTGCTTTCAGCAGACTCGGTTTCAAAGGTAAGTGGTTGTGGCGTTTTGGTTGGTTGCATGGATTTTCTATTGTTGTTCGAACTGGTGGAATGAAGCTTCTGATTGGAAAGGAGTGTTTGATGCAGTGTTCGAACTGATTCGAGGTGGGATGGTGTTTGTGGTGAAGTTTTACAAGTGACCGGTGTTGCAAATGTAGGGTTGTTGTAACGTCCCGGATTTTCAGTCATGTAATATTGAATTTTTTTTTTAAATATTGATTTCGATTAATAAATGGATTTTTATCGGTTAAATAATCAATATACGAATTAATATCGAATATATTGGATATCGTAATACAAAATGATAACAATTGAATTTAGAGTCAAAACTGAATTAAAACAATTCAGTGGGTCAATAAAAATTCTATTTGATTTAGAACGATAGTAATTTGTATTATCGATGGAATTAATTGGTTGAAACCGATTTATATTTTAAACGATTTAATTTAACATATGGAAATGGTGATTTTTCAGACCAGTCTAAGAATAATGCTAACTCTAGGAATGTGGGTCACTACGCTAAATTCAGGATTTTGAAACACTAGGTATTTTGAAATTTGTAAAGTGCATCGGTTCACAAAAAAGAAAATCTAAAATAAATAAATAAAAAGAATTGAGCTGACCCATTTAATTATACAGCCGCTTCATCTCGAACATATTGTCCCTTACCATCGCTACACTAATTCATGTTTCAATTCCTCATTTGTATTGTTCCCCAGCTTCACAACAAAATAAAGCAGGAGTAAATGGCGCCACCCTAAACAGTTACATCACGCGGACCTAGATTTTTCTTCGAGTAGTAAACTTTGTTCCCTTCTTCAATTATAAACACACAATAACCACTATGATTCCTTTCATTCAATTCCGTTCTTTTCCTTTGATTTAAGTCCTCATTAAAAATGGTCACTTCACATTTTAGAATCAAATTTGAAGCCTTCAAATTCTTATGTATCGCAACATCCATATAGAAGCCATCGCATGTTCAAGAATAAAATTTCGTGGCATCACGACTGTCGAGCTAGGGCTTTTGGGCGAAGAGGAGATCATATTTGGATTTGGGTGAAGTTCGACTTTCGGAAATAGGAGCTCGACAGTGGTATTTGGGGTATACGCATCTGTTCCGTTGTCTCGTTAATGATGCAATGTCAACTTCAAGTAGCAGGTGTTTTAGGATACAACGACCAAGGATTTGTGCGATGAAGATGGGCGATGGTTTGAAGGGGTGATGCTTGCGATTTTGGGATAATACTGGTGTTCGAACTGTGAGTTATTGAGGGAGAGTATCGATGGTTATTGGGGGAGTTTGGGTCTGAAATGATGATTGATGGAAGGAGTTTGGCTTTGTGATTTTGGAGTATTGGGACTGTAAAATGGGGAGATAGCCTGGACAGTGATGTTTCTGGGTTTTGGCAGTAAGGTGGAAGAGGGGAAATTGGTTCATATATGCAGTGTTTATGACAATGATGGGCTGATGAATTTGTGGTGGTTGGTAGAGCAGTTGTAGCAGTAGTGTCGATGGTGCAAAGTGTTGAAATATCATAGCGGGCATGGCAATATCGAGGCAGATTTTTGTCAACTTTGGCTGAGTTGTTACGTAATGGTTCAGGCAGTGAGGTATATACATTTTATCGGAATTTTAAAATACATTAGGATTTATTTATTTAATCGTTAGAAATTAATTTAAATAAAAAAGTCATTTAATCTAAAAATAAAAATAAATCATCTTATGTACCAGATAGACGATTCGAGAAGATGCGTGGCCGAGTCGATATGGAATTAAATTGGATATTCAGTGCAAATAAAATCAAGGTGAGTATCTCACTTAAGAATTTACTTTTATTATTAAAATGAATTGTTGGTTGCTTAGTTGCTTTTATAAACTGTTTATCAATTGCGGTTATTATATATATTAGTTATTTAGGCTTGGTGGTTGTGGCTATTATATATATATATATATATATATATATATATATATATATATATATATATATATATATATTGGATTTCCCGCAGTACCATTAGCGGATGACCCTATTGCCCCATGGAATATGAGTGGGTGACCTTTTATACCGTGATATCCTACCTTGAAGTAGGATTGGTATTATTTGTGTTGACTAATATTTGTGGATGCAGGAAAACAGGTTGGAGGGATCCAACTGGATCCCTCAAAATTTTATAATTGTTTGTTTCCATATATATTATCGTATATTATGTGTTTGAAACCTGTGATTGATAATTGAGTGTTTGTGGATGTTGAAATATCACTGGCCCTAGATATTTATATTCAAAAATATAAAAAGGGGATTTTTGGACTTATAAAGGAAAATTTACTTTATGAAATGGAAATGGAATTTCAAATGGATTAAGAAATATTAACTTGTATTTAATAATAAAAACAAGTAGCCGAATTTGTATACAATGTTATAAATGGAAAGAAATATTATTGTTTGATAATATTAGATTTTAAATTCAAGTTTGAATTCAAAAAGGAAAATATATTTTCTAGAATGGGAATTGGATTTAAAATAATATTTGAAATAGAAACTTGTTCTAATAGTTAAAACAAGAAGTGAAATTTATAAATGGTGTTTATAAATAAAAGAGGGGAATTTTCATTGGATAATTTATAAATTTAAATTCAAATATGAATTTAGAAAAGGAATTTATAAATTTGTAATAGTTTTAAAAGGAAACGATGAAATTATTTCCAATGTTTGGAATGTAGGATAAACTGAAATAAGCCCAGCATATTTATTTTCAAAATTCAACTATGTCGAGTTTATAATTTCAAATTTATTTCCAGATGGGGAAATATAACTATATTTAGTAGAAATTATATTTTTTAAACAATGAATCATAAGAAGCTAATTCTTAAATATTATATATGAAAATAGATGCGATGCTATATTTATAAGTTATAATAATATAATAAAATAGGGAACAAGTTCCAGATGGAGTTCAAAATGGAAGTTTGTTTTAAAGATATAATATACGGAAAATAATTTAGAAACAGTGTTTATAAATGTGATGAAGTAAATTTCATCTGATAATTTGAAAATCGTTTTTCCAAGATAAGTATGGCTTATAAAACAATATTTTTGATGGAATAGAAGGTGATATTTTAATCAAATTTTTATATTACAAGCTTTTATTTATCTCAAGATAAGAACGTTGTCGGTCAAAGTCTAAGAGGTAAATAAAATACCCCAACTTGAACGACTTCACTATTATCAAGGGATGATATTGGTTTGTAATGGTAAACGATGTTGAATCAATTGATCATGCCCATAAAAGGAATTTATAATTGGATTTTGATTATATCGATATTTTATAAATAATATAATTACATAAACATTGGAATTGAATATAGAAATTTGAGTTTTATTCATAACTGAGTTATGAATATGGAATAAAATAATCGATGAGTTAAATAACCTGAATTGTCAAGTCAGATTTGAATAACAAGCTTGAATTATTCTAAAATATTGAAAGTGGAGTTAGAATTTATTTAATAAACTAAGTTTAAAAGTTTTTATTTAATTATATTTAAAACGAACTCGCCGCAGTGCGGTAGTTCTTAATTTGACGATTCTAACTTCAAATGAGTATATAGAACTCAATATAAGTGGAATTCGATGAAACAAGAAACGCCCGGACTTATTTAATGATAGTTTTCTAATGGAAAAGAAAAATATGGATTTCTTTTATAGATTTTGAGTTATGTCAAAATCAAATTTCATAAAAGTCGTTGTAAAATCGTTTATAGACCATAATGGTTTATTTAACAAATAAAAAGGGTTTTAAGTGAATAAAGTCTGAGTTCTTATTTGAAAAATCCAGATTTGAGTTATCAAATATATACGAACTCAAGCAGAGTAAATGAAGCGATTTTTGATATAAAAATCAGGTTTTTGCGATTGTGGTATGGTATTAACTAATTTGAAAAGAAGTTAGATAACGGATTTTTGAATCGAACTTAACCTTTGTTAAGTAAATCGAATTTATGAATTCAAGTTTGAAATTTAATATGAAACTCGAATTAGAAATGGAATTCAACATGTGTATAAGCGAATTAAATTATATTTGACTATGATATGTTCAAATCGGAGGTGTATTAGACAAAAGAGCTAATTAGCGAATTAATTAGCGAACTGAGATGAAAAAAATTAAACGGATTGAAATAAATCGGGAATTAGCGTATGCATGTTAAACAGGTGTGGAATGAGAAGAATGAAAATTATAATGAGTTCCCGTCAAAAAGGTACATATTTCAATTTCCATATGAGATTTTATGAGCCTATTGGGCAAGCCACTTGGCTTTTTGATTTTCTTTTTGAATGAAAATGGCCTAAAGAGGCGAGTTGGGGTTTGAACTATTGACCGATACCAAGTAGGTGCTGGCGAAATTTTCCAAAAATTTAAGGAGTTAGGATATTTTTAAGAAATTTTGATACTAGAAATCAATATATAGATATATATATAATTCGATAAGGAATTTGGAAAATAGTTAATGAACGAGTCTATATTAAAAAGGGATAGTGATTGTTGATGGATGTTTTTATTTCCTTTGATAGTTAAATCATCAGCTATCAAAGATTTTAGACCATCGTTGTCAATACAGAAAGACCGGTTGGATTTAATATCCGAAAACCACTCCGTATAAGCATAGGCGTTGCGAATTAGATTATGCTGAAGAAATTGAAGATGAAGTAGAAATGCAAAGGTTGTTTTGTTTGTCCAGACCCAGGACAACTTGTATGGACGAATGTCTGATAGAGTATTCCTAACGAATCACATAAGATGATCATTTTAGGGTATTACATTGGTGGCGGAGGAATTCGTTTCTCTTAGCTTTTTATACCCGTAATATTTTGGGAAGATTAACTAATGATTTGACGGGTTTGATGATGTGGTATTCAAAGTTAATGGTGACCAGATATTCTGAAAGTTTAACGTAGTTTAAAGCCTCACAACCGGTAAGTGACAAAAATCGGGCAGGCAGTATGGCTAGTTGGGTCATACCCAAGCAGGGTATATTTGTCACCGATCTAGAGAAAATTCATTATTTATTCTTCTTTCGATTCTGTATCTTACGGATTACGGTTGGACGATCGACAACCATGGGTGATAATATATTCGCTACACTCAAGCTAAATGAGTGGGCGGTCATGTGCGGCCGGGTTGCAAGATGTTCTTGCTGAACTCCGGTGTATCCCCTATAGAGTACACTGATTGGGAGGTGGTCCCATACCTTGTCATAGTTAGAATCCAATCTCTAATAAGCGCCCTACAGTTTTTGATTTTATACTATATATGTAGAGCGTGAGATGCAAGCGTTCTACTATTTGGTTATTTATTTGAATATACATTATTATAATATCACTGGATTTTGATATCAAAAATATTTTGGTTATAGTAAGGTAAAAACCGTCCATGTTTATGTGTGGGTTGGTCTTACTATTACCATTTCTTTCAAAATATGTTTCAAAGTTAAACAATATGGTTGGAGTTTACTCACACCAGTCACATGACTGACCCAGAGTTTATTTTGTTTGTTTTTCCTAAACTCTTGGGTGCCCAAAATTGTACGGGCAGTCAAGTGGTTTTAGGATTTTACAGATACACTTAGAGGAGCTTGAAGCAGGAGGCTTCACTGTCATTTATTTAGAGTATTTCCGCTGTGATGTATATGTATTGTACTTTGATATGGTATGTATATACAATACTGGTTTTGTATTTCAAAGGTTATATAATATAATATATTTTGTTCGTTCCACTGTGAGATTCTAATGTTCTCTTTGTTCTATCTTCTATCTATTTCTTTTTCTTTAACCATAATGACTCGTATTTCTGTATTATTTGAGTTAGATGTGTGTTGCATTAGTCAGCTCAGATATTACGGATTTTTGGGCCACTACACTTGTGCTGCTACGAGTTGTAGCAATTTTTTATTTGTGAGGATGTTAAGTGGGACAAAATGAGTTGAAGGCTAGTTGTAGGTGTTCATATGGTGATTGTGATGATTTGAATTCGGCGAAGAAGGTAGCCGGAAGTTACTCAGAGTCAGTTAGCGTACGGCTATAAGGCAGTGATTTTATAAAGTGGATGATTCGACTATGGTTTGTATTGGAGGTCAAAGCGCGATAGGTTAGTAGCAGGATTAGTTTGTGGGAGTATTGCAATGATGCTAGGATGATGGGTATTATGGTGGTAGGACTGGGGATGGTGGCACTGTGTGAATGGAGATGTAGTTTTGATGTGCTGGTTGTCGATAACTGGAGTTGCAAGAGGAGGCAAATGATGATCTTGTTTGTGCATGGATGAGGTGCTTTGCTGGATCATGCAGATGTGGTTTTAGACTTTGGCGTCAGTGAATTGTAATTGGGCAGAGTGGTTTGTATATGAGGGGATTGGCTTGTGGTGTTAATAGTGTTTTGGAGTATGAACTATGGCAGAGAGTAATGTATGAAATTGGGTATGCCGAGGTATGGTGCCTATATGGATGTCTTGTGGTTGCTGTAATTGGTTTGAAAGTGATCATGGTAGTCTTCTAGTTTGTGGATGGTTTGAAGCTTACTATTTGGTGTTAGAGAATGTTTGTTGATGAATGAATATTGGTGACAGGATAGTTTGTTGTAGAAGTGGAGGTGAAGGCGATTTTGTTGTGTGACTTGGACAGTGGACTGTGGTGATCGGTGTATGAGGTCTGATTGTTTGTGGATGATGAATTCAGTGAGGCTAGGTTGTGCGCGAAGCATCAGAAAAGTTGTGAAATACGTTAATTTTTGATCTGGGAAATTTAAAAGAAATACTTAGCAAAGGTATATTCTAATTTCTATGGAAAAATTATCAATGATTGGGTTGAAAAAATCCGTATTATCTGTTAGTTAAAATCCTCGTTGATTTCCATGACTGTAAATCCATATTGTTTGTTTGTTAGTCCATATTCTTGTTGGTGAATGTGCTATAAATCCATATTGTTTGTTAGTCCACTAGCAATTTGCATTTTTTTTAAGCTTTAGCCTACTTTTGCAATAAATTAAATTGGAATAAACACACTAAACTGATGTATATGGATCAGCTTTATGATTCAAATATGTGTTATTTCTTTAAAAAAAAAAAAATACTAATTGTTGTCTTGGAATCGCATATTTTTTATCCGACCGCAAACTTCCAAAAATACCCCTATATATCTTTAACTTTATATGTCACTTAAAAATGGAATCTAATTACTAATTTTATGAATTTAAACTATATTTCTATACATATTAATCAAATCTTATTATCATTGCACATGACTTGCAAATAGACATTCGTTACAACATTGTTATTTGTTGATTAATAACATAAACAAAAATTAAAACTAATTAAAAATTAGATACTGCAACTTAGAAATAAAATTCAAACATAAACATCACTTGGTTAAGGTAAAAATTCTTTTATGCATATCGTACAAAAAGATTTGAGGATACAATAACTATATTAAAAGGCTGAACTATATCAGCCAACAATTTTCTTTTATATTTAATATTTATTATGCTTAAATGTTAACAATTAGTAAACTACTATTAATATTTATTTAAGTTTAATAATTAATAAATATAATTGATAATTAACATTATAAAATAATGATTAATGTTAAATAATACCATTAAACGGTTATTAATTATTAAATATTAACTAATAATTACTAGTCGCTATTATATACATAATAATTAGTAATAAGTTATAATTGATAAATAATGATTAGTAAATAAGAAGTAAATTATAGTCATGTCAAAAAAAGAAGTAAATATTAATAATTAATTACCATGCCTTGCCCAAATTTTTTAATTACTTTTGATGTAATTGATAGAGACGCAGCTATTAACTATAATGAATAACCGTGCATCTTTTATCAGAATATAATGTGAGAAACACACTATTATACCATTGGTCCAAGCTAGCCAAACGGATTACTGAAACTACAGCTGTAAGTCTATGCCATCTATTTTGTTGGAATCCAATGTCTTAAATTAGCAATCTGCATCGTTCCCACTTCCCATCGACTCTTTATCCATTTTCTGCTAAAATCTTCTATTTCTCCTAAACCGCTAAACTCCCCCAAATCAAAAAACAAATCCCTAATTTTAATTTTAATCCTACATCTGAAGAAATGGAAATTGACGTCAAAATGATTGAAAGGGCCAGAGGTAGAAAGTGACCAAGGAAGAAGATCGTCATTAGGTCAGTCAAAGTCGGCCTTCAGCTCCCTATCGGATATATTGATCGATGTTTGAAGACGGGACGATATGCTCGTCGCGTTGGCACTAGAGCTTCAATCCAGCTCGTCGCCTTCCTTTTGTACTTATCGCAGAGGTTTGTCAAAAATTTCGTTAACTCTAGTCCATGAATATCTCGCCACTGTCAGAGAATGCTTGGCAAACGAGCACCTAGATCTTTTATAAATACATAAAAATACTCTCTTGTATCCTTTTGATGTTTTATATCCTTCTGATGTTTTATCTTTTATATTTACATACTAGGCAGATGAGCAGAAACCTAGTTCAAATAACTGTAGTGCATTTTTAAACAACTAGTTCAAATAACTTTGTGAATCAATCGAGAGAGTAGTAGCAGATATGGGTGCCTAAACAGAGTCTCTTGGTACCATTATGGTTTCTTAACTTCATTACTGATGATAGCAGATGGTGTTTGTTTATTAATCAATAGTGTATGCTAACAGGACCATTAATCTCACCTAGAGAAGTTGGTCCCAAATATACTATAAGTGGGTTAGTATCAATTAGGTATTCTTATTTTTTCTTTTTTCACTCTTGAATTATTAATTCGATTATGATTACTTTTTGACACCACCTGCTAGATGCATAGTGATTTTTTGACAACACATATAAATTTGGAAAGTAAGTACTTCTGAAGTTTTTTTGTTGTTCTTGAATTTTCAGTTTACTATTTATTTTGGAAAACTAAATGGGAATCGAGAGAAATTAAGAATGTTTCTCATTTATAGGTAAGGAGGATGCAACATGCTTGATTAAGATTTGAGTATCTAAAATTTTATTAACGTAATTAATGATTAAGATTTGAGTCAAAGTTAGGTTTTCCAGATGAAAGTTTTAGATTTCTGGTCGTGAGGTTAAGATCAATAAGCAATTTGGGCCAAAGCTACAACATAGAAGGATTTTGATATTTATACCATTGATGATGGCTACTTCGTAAGTTTTCTCTTTGACTTTGGATTTGTTTTTGTTTGGGTTTTGAGTTAATGGGATGGGATTTAATGTGAAAATACTTGAATTATGTCGTCTTTTTTCCGAAATAGTCAAACAGACCGTTAGGGAGGCTTCTCTACTGTAAGGGAGGTTAAATCAATTTCTTTGAAGCCAATTTTACACGGAACAAAAATATAGGAATTATACTCTGCTTCTTTCATCTTCCCAAAATTTTCTTCGTAAATATAGGAATTATAAGCTATGATGTGAGTTGAAAATTAGGATTAGTTGAACTATTTTCTAATTGTTTTATCGAAGTCAATAAAGCTGATTAAAGATAATTTGTGTAGGGATTGTTCGAAAGAAACACAATATTTCATATGTATCTAAAGGCGATTTTAGTTGAACTTGTATCGCTTCTTGCTATTCTGAAATGTTTTATTTTATTTAGCTTTAGCGATTATTTCTACTAGGTTATAAACCAAGATCAAAATCAGGTTAACTTCTCTTAAACAAAAATTAATGCCAACACTAAATCTTGAATGCAAATATGTATAGTGTTGGGTCTCCGTAGCCTAAATAGAAATGTGACATGGAATGTTAGTTATGCATTAATACTTAAAATCTAATATATTCTTCACAAAAGTTGTCTTTTTCGTAGTGCTAAACCTTTTAGTCTTTATTCAGTATTAAGTGTACTGTTCCTTTCCCTTGTAAAGTCTGAAAATTACTGTTGTTTGAATACTCTTGATATCCAAACAACTGGAAATAATTCATTTGAATACCCTTAGCTACATGTTTTGATGCTGGCAATACTACTTCTATTTGTGACAGTATTCATTTTAATTCTAATGCAGGCAAGTTTTCTCTTTCCATTTGTTTATATAATGACAATATTATCTAACATTTAATTTTGTTATATTCTGCTTATATTTATTGGTTTGCATGCAGATAAGCAGCATTCTTTTATTAACTAGGAAACCCGAAGTCCATGTGATTACGCAAAGTAACAACACTTAGGTTTTCAAAGACGTAATATAAAGTGGTTAGAGAAATGTGTCAATTACCTCAACTAAGACATGCTAATGGTCGAAATACTGATGATTAGATGCAGCAGGTATGTATAATGCTCAATGCACAGTTGCTTAGCTTGAATAGGTCAAGCACAAGTTGTGAACATTGCAAATATAATATAAATGTGTATAATTGCAGTTGTAAACAAAATGTTTTTTCCCCTTTAGACTATTATTACTAGATTTATGGTGATCGTGAGTGTAAGTTAATGGCATCAATGGATAAAAGCTAGGCTTCATTCTTCTACTATTGCTTATGCTGCATACGTGCATATACAACATTAGAAAATTTAGTTTCTATGCAAACTGTATTATATGTGTAGCTTATTGTTACTAAATATGCATTCTTTTGTAGATTAAAATAGCGTTTCAGATTTTTAAATACCGCACATGCTTATATATGCACAAAATTTATATTACTTCTGCCATAGGATGATCCCATTGATCCATGCCAATGAAATTCAAGTTTTGTAGTTATGAATCAATGATAGCAACAACAGAAATTTGAGGTTGCTAGGAGCTTGAAGTGGATATTTCTTCAGAATTACAATCAAATCCACTGCTCTAGTACTCCAGCAATAGTTCCTAGGTGAGTAAATATTTGATATTTGAATTTCAACAACCATGGAATAATGAGTTCCCATAAATTAAAACATGGTTACATATTGATGATCCATTTATAGTAATATAAAAATATGCATGTTTGGAAATTAATATATAAGTTAAACACTGAGTTGTCTGAAGAAATAATAGAGAGAAGTGCTACATTCCTATGTTTTTTTTTTCAAAGATTTTTTTTTGAGTTTTCATGGTGCATACATATGTATGCTTATAAAGTTACATAGCCTCTAACAACTGATACATTTTTTTCGTATGCATATAAAGTTACATCAGCATGTTTATGTTCCTGTTTATGTTTAAGTAATAGATTTATGGAGAACCTGGCTGTGTAATATCTAGTAGCTTAGAGATAAGGACTAATATCCAGTAGCTTTTTTTTTTTTCAAACAAATGCATCATTAAATTAACCAAAAATATAAATAATGCATCATTGTGGAGAAACCCACAAAAGGAAGCTCGCCTAGTTTTAGTTTAGCAGGGGAGTCCTAGTTAGGTTGATCACAACATGTTTGTCATTTTGATACATGGGCTAACTACATTTGAGCTATGCTCTTTAATTATCATTGTGTAGGAAACAAAGGGGGTTTTGCTAAGGGTAATTTTATTTACATCCACCTTATTTGTTAGTTAGTCCACCCTAATTATTATGAGTTCTACCTATTTTTATGGTTTTATTTAAAATTTAAAAAATTGATTAGTTAATCCACTTAAACGTGTACTTTTTTCTTCATGGTTCTCTTTCCTTGTTTTACTTTCCTCCTTTCTCAAATCATCGAAAATTTCATACCAGACTATTTCAAATGAAAATTTCACTCCTCTAGTGATTCTAGCTGCATTTCTACTTTTCTTATGTTGCCTTCACAATCCGTTTTCACCTTAACCTCAACTGTCTGGCATTTACATTAAGCAGAGCTCAACTGTCTGGCATGTATATCAGGGTTGATAGTGCTATCATATTGTCATTCTTAGTGTCAGTAAATCCCGTAATCATAATGTTTGAATTCTGCTTGTGTATGGTGAGACCAGTTGACCATTCAAGGGTGTCAAGTGTATGAAGGATAGTGGTTAGTGATTGGACATTGGGTTTAATTAATGAATATGACCACATCGTCAGCAAATAGAAAGAAAGCGATTATCGGTGAATCGCACATTGAATGCACATCTCTGTTTTTAAGAAACACTTGTTATTTCAGTGAATTAATTTAATGAAACGAAAGGCAGAAATCAGTAGGTGCTTCATAATTTAATGGTCAAGATGATCGCTGCAGAGAATTTCGGGTGGTTTTTGCGTCAAGCAGTGTTGTCTTTAAATCAGTTCATATTTTTTCGGTGACAATGTCCATACTAGAATCTGTTAGATCTAAGCAAGTACTGCTTACTGGTTGAGTTCGTTATCACATGGTTCACACATTTTGTTAACCACAAAAAAATACCTTCATCACCAAGTGTATTTGTGTATTTTCTTTCAGTTGGTATGTTCTTTCTCTAGTTATCTGGATTCAATTTCCTTATATTGTGGTTTTTTTTAACGTAGCCACTTTCTCTTCCATCGATGATGCTTTTAATGCTAGATCTATCAACAACTGCTGCGTTTTGTGTCTTTTCGAGATGGATATGAATGCTGGTGATGCTATGAAAATTGTTGATGCCTGGTTGAATACCCATTTTAAAGCTCCTTGTCCCGCTTTAGAGAATAAGGATTAGGACGATGATTTAAAGGTGTTTCTAGACAAGTCTTTGATGGAGATGAAGAAGGTTACTTATGAATCTTTAAATTTTCCTTTTTGTTGCATTAGAAAGAATCTGCAGTTTGAAAAGGTAAAATTTATTTATAGTTTTTAATTACTTACTCACTATAACGTTTGTATGTGTACCCGTGCTAGGTGGCGAAATTTATGTACTGGGATGAGATAAATACAATGATTGTCAAAAGTTGAAAAATGGTATGCCACAATATTGAAAATTTGAGAAACTTGGATCAGTAAATAGTGAGTACAGAATTTATAAATACGTAATCTGAGTCAAAATCAGTCTAAGGGGTAAATAAGTTTCAAACAAAATTCATGGAGTATTCAGCTAAAAATTTGTAATCATGGTTGGACCCTTTTTAACAGTTTCTCATATTATGGGTGCCTTCTTTAACTAGGTGTAAGTACGCTGGTTGTTTATTAAGCATTCATCTTTTCTTAGGGGTTTGTCCATACATTAACAGCATCCTAGCCTATAAATATTCGTTAACCTGGTGTCAGTGTGATGGGTCTTTATTAAGCAAGCATCTATGCGTAAATTAGGAACACAAAATTCCATCTTGTAATGAACTGGAATTTCGAACACATCTTATTTAAATATGTAAATCATTTAAATATCTTAATCTTTGATTTAATGTTACGAAAGTGACTTTATAACGCTGTTAATCTTCTTTTAATTATTGATTAATGATGTCTAGTGGTATTACATGCATTTTAGTTAACTGGTTACTTTTAATTTTGTTTTAGTTTACAATCATAAGTTTGTGCTATTTTTATAAAATTATGAATTTAATAACATGCTAAGCTCTAAAAAAATATTGCTGTGTTCAGATGGCACCTGTAGTGAAATGCATATCATCCAGAAAGCTTTCACGAATGCAGTAAAGAAAAACATTCCTTTGGACTTATTAAGCCGAAAGGGTTCCCATGAAGCTTTTTTGCCCCCATAATGAAACGTTTCGACTTGTCTGCAGATATACCACTGACCAGTGGTACAGATGCATCACTACATCAATGCATCAGTGATGCAGTGGTGATGCACCACTGGTCAGTGCATCTGCACCAGTAAATCACTGTAGGCTTTCAAGCAACCATTAACTAGTATAAATTATATTCAAATAATTCCACTGTTAACTATCCATGCAATTCTAGCATTAATTAACCAGATTATCAGCCTAAAATCAATCCGGACAGCATGTATAAAATTTGTATAGTTCAATTAAAACCAAAGTAGTATAATATAATACCAATATAGTTTGATCGATATATTTATTGCAAATTTAAAATAGTATGAAATAGTCATGCTAAAAGATTGCACTCACTGTATACTTTCAATCACCTAATAGGAAATTAATATGAGGTCATACTCACTTCGTCTCTCCCAGTTTTAATTGTTAGAACACCAATGCAGCATCCTCATGTTATCCCAAGTTGTCCTCGTAGGGACATGGTTGCTAGATGACTTGAGACTAGCACATGGGAAGTTTTAGTATAAAAATAAGATTATGATTAGTGGTGCAGATTATGATAAATGGGTGTATAACTATGATATCACAAATGGCAAGAATTTCGGCAGTGAAATAGGATGTACATCAAAATTACAAAACTAAGCTTACCTATTGATAATATATTTTGTTTTTCACATATTGTTATGAAAAAACACTCAATTGACTAAAAAAATATCTTTGAATTAGTAAGTTGAGGTAGATCTAGTGGGGACAAGAGATGGTTACCCTTAGGGCTTTGTTCATGGTAGACCTTTTTTTATAGCAATACTTTGCAATGTATCTCTATAGAAAGAGTGCCGAAAACATGAAACTTTCAAAACGAAATATATGAGATTTCAAAGCTGATAAAAATTACAAATCATTAAGTTGGAAACAAATCTCGAGCTCTTATCCCTTTATCAGCACCCTGTGAATGACTCAGCTTCACCATCTTTCTATATTCATAAATTGTCCTCCACCCACTCCAAAAAAAGAGACAGAACAATGATAGAAAAAAAAACCATGAGAAAATAAGTTTTCTCTTCGCCAAGGCAACGTGAGTTAAAAGAAAAGGAGTGAGATGCATCTAAAATAAAGTTAGTAAAAAAGAGTATCATTTGACAGAACTTAATTTGGACTTACAAACATTGTTGTGATATGGTTGCAAACATGCATATGCAATGATGGGTAATTATTTGGATGTTTGATTGTTGTTTGTATAAACTACAATAGTTTGATTCCTCAAGGGTTTAAATTTCATTGCTATATGGGCTTTGCTACGTTTAAAAAAAATTAGTTCCTGTAAAGGTGACAATGAAATTTCAACTTCTTAAATTTGATATTAATACCTCTGTGGGAACTATCCATATTGAAATATTCCTAAATTTATGGGAAAACCCTTAGCTACATGTTTTGATGCTGGCAATACTACTTCTAATTGTGACAGTATTCATTTTAATTCTAATGCAGGCAAGTTTTCTCTTTCCATTTGTTTATATAATGGCAATACTATCTAATATTTAATTTTGATATATTCTGCTTATATTTACTGGTTTGCATGCAGATAAGCAGCATTCTTTTATTAACTAGGATACCCGAAGTCCATGTGATCACGCAAAGTAACAACACTTAGGTTTTCAAAGATGTAATATAAAGTGGTTAGAGAAATGTGTCAATTACCTCAACTAAGACATGCTAATGGCCGAAATATTAATGATTAGATGCAGCAGGTATGTATAATGCTCAATGCACAGTTGCTTAGCCTTGAATAGGTCAAGCACAAGTTGTGAACTTTGCAAATATAATAAATGTGTATAATTGCAGTTGTAAACAAAATGTTTTTTCCCCTTTGTTTGAATATGTTGTCATGCCTATCTAAGATAGGAGTAAGGAATAGATGAGCATAGGAAAGTTAAACGCTAAATATATCCTAGACTGAAATGGAGTGAGGCGGTTTATTTATTTGATTGTATAGTCATGTGGCCTTTCTTGATCAGAAATATTGTCAAATAATCGTTGAAACATCATCCTTAGACTATTATTACTAGATTTATGGTGATCATGAGTGTAAGTTAATGGCATCCATGGATAAAAGCTAGGCTTTATTCTTCTACTATTGCTTATGCTGTATGCGTGCATATAAAAAATTTGAAAATTTAGTTTCTATGCAAACTGTATTATATGTGCAGCTTATTGTTACCAAATACGCATTCTTTTGTAGATTAAAATAGCATTTCAGATTTTTAAACACCGCACATGCTTATATATGCAGAAAATTTATATTACTTCTGTCATGGGATGATCCCATTAATCCATGCCAATGAAATTCAAGTTTTGTAGTTATGAATCACTGATAGCAACAACAGAAATTTGAGGTTGCTAGGAGCTTGAAGTGGATATTTCTTCAGAATTACAATCAAATCCACTGCTCTAGTACTCCAACAATAGTTCCTAGGTGAGTAAACATTTGATATTTAATTTTCAACAACCATGGAATAATGGGTTTCCATAAATTAAAACATGGTTACATGTTGATGATCCATTTATAGTAATATAAAAATATGCATGTTTGGAAATTAATATATGAGTTAAACACTGAGTTGTATGAAGAAATAATAGAGAGAAGTGCCACATTCCTGTGTTTTTTTTTTCAAAGAATTTTCTTTTGAGTTTTCATGGTGCATACATATGTATGCTTATAAAGTTACATAGCCTCTAATAACTGATACATTTTTTTCGTATGCGTATAAAGTTACATCAGCATGTTTACATTCCTGTTTATGTTTAAGTAATAGATTTATGGAGAACCTGGCTGTGTAATATCTAGTAGTTTAGAGACAATGACTAATATCCAGTAGCTTTTTTTTCCAATCAAATGCATCATTAAATTAACCAAAAATATAGATAATGCATCATTGTGGAGAATCCCACAAAAGGAAGCTCGCCTAGTTTTAGTTTAGCGGGGAGTTCTTGTTAGGTTGATTACAACATGTTTGTCATTTTGATACATGGGCTAACTACATTTGAGCTATGCTCTTTAATTATCATTGTGCAGGAAACAAAGGGGGTTTTGCTAAGGGTAATTTTATTTAAATCCACCTTATTTGTTAGTTAGTCCACCCTAATTATTAGGAGTTCTACCTATTTTTATGGTTTTATTTGAAGTTTAAAAAATTGATTAGTTAATCCACATAAACGTGTACTTTTTTCTTCACGGTTCTCATTCCTTATTTTACTTTCCTCCTTTCTCAAATCATCGAAAATTTCATACCAGACTATTTCAAATGAAAATTTCACACCTCTAATGATTCTAGCAGCATTTCTACTTTTCTTATGTTGTTATCACAATCCGTTTTCACCTTAACCTCAACTGTCTCACATTTACATTAAGCAGAGCTCAACTGTTTGGCACGTATATCAAGGTTGATAGAGCTATCATATTGTGAAACACCCCACCTCCGTAAGGTCACTCACAAAGGGAATGCCTTAAATTCAGTGGAGTATTTTAGGTAAAAGATGCAGATAAATTACAAGACAGACAAATAAACAGCGGGAAAACTAAATTTATCTCATAGGTAAGTGATTCAGTTAAAACATTGCAACAATTGTCTCAAACCAACTTTCAAATTATTATAACAAAATCTATGTCTTGAACTAAAACATAAAGAAGCATTAAAACAATAGTAACCCGGCATAAATCCCTAATGAGAGAGTATCCAAAGACATAGACCAAGGAAAAAAATTCCAAGCAATACATCTACTCTCTTCAAGAAGGAAATGATCCGATCTAAGCTGAAGTATTCCCTCCCTGCGGACCTGGAGGGGGGGGGGGGGGGGCGAAAGAAGACGAAAGAAAATGGGTTAGACATGAGTCTGGTAAGTTCAGTGACTATTTAGCATGTAAACAAGAAAAGCGTTTTGACAGGAATAAACTGAATCTAGGTCAACATCCTAGAAATAAGATAATAAGGCAAAATATGCTATCGCACTTATTTTACTTCTCTGCACCACCTAACTAGTGTCCTAACTAGTAATCTATATATAATGATCGTATTGTAATGTGATCCCAATCCCCGCAATTGTGGTAGCCTTCAGGTGTACATCTATCGTGAAGATTCCACCTCAAACTGGCTAATTGCCATGAACATGTTAGATGTACCCTTACTACCCTATCGATCGGCTCCTTACTTCTATTAATTTTTCTCTGTGTATGTGTCAATCGGCCTTCTCTTGCGTGTAGATACCCTGTGCTGGTCCCACCATAAGGTGTATCAATCCTTATGATAGCAACCCGACACGATTCAAGATACACAGTGTATAACTACCGGTACCCAGTGCCTGCTTTTTCCCCACCCCGGAGTACGTGCACGCTTGTAAACCGTCGGAACCTACACTAACGTACCATCTGCCGCTGTTTTGACCGCTTATATAATCAACCCAATCGTGCCCCACCCTGCCTAGTTCAGGGTACCATGATACAAATATGTGAGTTGCTGCTGAAATGAGCCTCCATTACTAGGATTTCCTACTGGTCAAGTTTGTGTGCCTATATTTACTAATATTACTTCCCAACCTGATATGTACTTAACCCTCCCTCTGATTCAAGCATGTTTATTTAATGGTTAAGTTTGTGGGCCTATATTTACTAATATTACCCACCAACTTGATATGTACTTAACCCTCCTACTGATTCAAGCATGTTTATTTAATGGTTAAATTTGTGGGTCTATATTTACTAATATTACCCACCCAGCTAAATATGTACTTAACCCTCCCGCACATTATGCCATATTGGTTGAGTGTTGTCCATTCATGTTAACTTAACCCACCCATTCATCATGTCATGTTGGTTAAGTGTTGCCCTCTCATTTTAACTTAACCTTACCATTCCTGTCTTAGCTTTAATTCGTTCATTAAAGCACCAACCACTCACATTAGATAAGTATTATTGCGGTTACTGGATGTGTCGGTCGGGCCCGGGCAGTTTTACACCGCAACTCAGTCTAACCTCGGGTTCTTTTGGGCTTGATGCACTAACCTCTCACATTAGATACGGTTGCTGGATGTGCCGGGCGGTTCCGGGCAGTCTTACACCATAACTCAATCCAACCTCGGGTTAGGCGTATTCGTCTTTTTCTAAATTTACATATTTACCTTTTATGTAAATTATTGACATTCAAGTCATGCCCAATTCCTCTCTAAATCATATTCATAATTTTAGGTATGTAGATTATGCCAATTTTATGCTACTAATCATTCATATATTTATGGGCCAAATTATGCCATTAATATGAATTTAAGATTTTCCCAACGTTACCCCCGTCATACGTTCACACAATTCACATAGAATGTTAGGTTCGTAGCTTAGCCTAACTTATATATAAAAGGGGAAAGAAGGGAGCATGTACCATTCACACAACATAAAATAATAAGGAACTAACTAAACATGTGTCGGGTAAACGTGGCATAATATAATGAACTTGCATTTTTGGATCCAACTAACATGAGTCTTTAAGCATATGAGATTACCCAAATCCACTAGGCATGTAAATGTAAACTTTTATTTTGGGTCTAATGAACATAAACCTTAAGCATATAGAATTGCACAAGTTCAACTAGACATGTGAATGTAAACTTTAATTTGGATCCAATAATCATGAATCTTAAACATATGGAATTACACAGGTTTAATAAGGCATGTAAATATGAACTTTTATCTTGGATCCAAAAAACCCGAATCTTAAGCATATGGTTTTACACAAGTTTAACAAGGCATGTAAATATGAGCTTTAATTTTGGATCCACTTTTCATAGATCTAAATGTGAATCTAAACATAATACATGTCTTGGCCTAACAACTTGTATGATTCAATAAACATAGATCTTAATGTAGATCTAAACATAATACATGTCTTAGCCTAATAACTTGCATGGTTTAATAAACATAGATCTAAATGTAGATCTAAACAACTTGCATGATTCAATAAACATAGATCTAAATGTAGATCCAATCAACTTGAATGATTCAATAAACATATATCTAAATGTAGGTCTAAACAACTTGCATGATTCAATAAACATAGATCTAAATCTGGATCTAAACAACTTGCATGATTCAATCAACATAGATCTAAATGTAGATCTAAAAAACTTGCATGATTCAATAAACATAGATCTAAATGTAGATCTAAACAACTTGCATGTTACATAAAATGAAAAGTCACCAAATTTACATAATATACGATTGGTTTAACATCAACATATAACGACAATAATCTCACAAGTATAAACGATAGAATCGTTACAAGAATATGCATAAATCAGCACTGTTATTATCTTACATCTAGAAATTATTCTATTTTTCATTTTATTACAAATCACAACTTTTAATCGTTCACATCTAAATAATAATAGGACTTACAAAAAAAAAAAGGAAGTCTTGTTTTTCTGGGATATGTTTTCTGAATTTGAAAAGCAATCCCTTGAAGAAGACTATCAATTCTCTAAGTTAGTTTTGATTCGTAGCTTTAACCTTGCTTTCAAGTTGAAGAAGGAATGGTGGCTAAACTAGAACGATCATGGACGGCATGGTGGCTCCTTGGAATGAATTTGTGTGATTTAAGGTTTGAGGATTATGGTTGCTTTTATAGAAGTCAAATCTTATGTGAGCCGTTAGATCGTTTTCGGAGCAATCAGAGTCATCCAACTAAAGCGATGGGTTACTCAGCCAATTATAGCATGACACATAGGCCCTAACACCTCAGAATTAGTCACAAAGCCAATCAGAGAAGGCAACATAAAAAAGACAATCCTTGACCAATAAAAATTGCGCCACGTGCACCACATTATGCGTACACGTCATATATATATATATATATATATATATATATATATATATATATATATATATATATAATTTTTTTCTTTTTATCTATCTTCCCAATTAACCATTTTCACACTAAACCACTTTTTGAACTGCGTTCACACTAAGCCATTTTTTAGTCATTCCCCTAAAATAAAAATATAGGGCTGACGGGGATCGAACTCTGTACCTCTTGTATGCAAGTCACATGTTCTAACCAAATGAGCTACTAAGTCTTTTGCTTACAAACCTTAGAACAATGCTAAACATTATTCTTTTCTCATTCTTCTTTTTCATGTTTTGCTGCAATATTTAATTTAAAGATATCTTCTTCATACGGAGTCCGATTTACGCAAACTCGGACTCTATCTCAAGCAGAATTCTGAGATGATCGCAATGGCGCAACCCGTTTCACTTTAATTCACGCTTAAAAAAAATTAAGTGTTCTTTAATTCGTTCTTTTAATATTCTCAAAAAATACGGGGTGTTACATTCTCCCCTGCTTAAAGGATTTCGTCCCCGAAATCTCTTAGTTAAGAAGAATGCATATCCTAACATCCAACATCCATCTACTCAACCATTCAATCACAGGCGTCCATTGTCCTAAAAAAGATTTCTAATGTTTTCATGATCATATGCATAGTGTGTGTACATGTCCTTATTTAATGCAAAATCAGGCGGTCTACTGATTCAGTTGACCTCCTCAATGCGAATTATGTCAGTGCCATGAGTCCATCATGTATGAAATTATTCCTAATCGTACTTTATAACTTCTACATGAGTGTAAAATCATTCATACAAATGCAACATCCATATGATAACACATTAAGTTTCAGTTCATATATATAAAAATTCACTCATGCATATGCAATATGAAAGTGATTGAGCCGATCTAGTGCCTAATGTGTGTATATGCATCCACGAGCAACCACTAGCAAACACTTGCAACCATCAAACATAACATGTCTCAAACACATGTTTACATTCATTGCTTCTACCTAAGGATCGAGGATAGGACCGAGAGGATATACCTAAAAGATAAAGACTAGCATGTAAATAAATATTACAGAAAAAGTGGAATCAAGGGTATTCCCTTAAAAAAGGTATGATGCGCGTATCTTGTCTTCAGTCTTCTAGGTTGCATCTTCTTGAGCTTCACTCCACTGTACTTTCACTGGTTTAACTTCACGATTGTGAAGCTTCTTGACCTCCATTCCCAAAACCCACTAGTAAAGATAGGACCTCGATCACTTACTATGCTAGAGGGTATCCAATGTAGTCGAACTATCTTTCCAAGATAAGCAGATGTTAACCATGATACCAAGTGTATATACTAAGATAATTAGAGGTCTCTCTTCTACTTAGCATATCCATTATGTCACAGATCTGATGGTCGATATCTCTCACACAAACCATCCTAGTCGAACTTGACATCCCTCAAGTACAAGCCCCAAAGGCCTAAACCTATATCAGACAAGCACCCAAGGAATACCTCCTCCGAATTTGGACGATTTATGTGAGATGATACTAGAAAAACAACCAAACAATTGAGCACTTAACCGACTCTGACTATTCTCGCCAATCTTGTTCCAAAACTATCGATAATCGCATAACTGGCTTTGCATTGTCAACTAGATATATGCGGAAGTCTATCCCGAGTTTTAGCGGGAAAACCCCTACCCTAATCAAAACATCTTGCGTACTCATGGACTACTCCAACGGATCGAAAATCGTCGATAGATACAAAAAGTGATTTTAGGTAGCTAAGACAAACTGATCCCTTAGGATCGCACGAAATTTCGAGGGTATTCCTAGGGCTGTTATGATAACGGTAAATTTACCATTACCGTACCATTACCGACAAATCGGCTACCGATTACAAAAAAACGGTATACCGATTTAAATCGGTACGGTAATGGTAATTTTACCGATTTACACGGTAAATGTTCGGTAAATTTTTTTCTATACCGTCGGTATCGGTAAATTACCGATATAGTACACAGTTTATGAGTTTATAATTTTTGGACGTTGGATTTCTATCTTACCGTGCTAGTTCATTAGGGTTTTTAATTTCTTCCAAAGAAAACACGCACAGTAACAGATCCGTTGTTTTTACTTTTCACTTTTACTTATTCCAAAATACTTTCCTCACGGTAGATCTCGAATCCTCTCCTTCTCGTTTCCCTTTCTTTTTGTGACTCGAAAGAGCAAGTGCAACTGATTAACTGGGTCTAGATCTCTAGATCTCAAACTTGAACGGAGCTGCGGTAATTTTTTTTCTAATATAGCAAAATTGTTTAATTCCTTTTGTACTTTTTCACGGTTTATGTAGGTTTTAGTCGTATCATCAAACCTTCTTTCGGTGATCTATTTTTATGCATGAATTTGAAATTAGCGGATATACAGGATAGTATTAGTTGTATTTTAACTGTTTTAGGGTTTTAGCACAGTGATCCTTCATGACAAACGTTATTTGTGGGTTTTCCCCATACATTTCAGTCATAGCTGTTTCTTACTTTCTTAACTAACTGCAGTTTAAACAAGTTATTTTTGGAAACCGTTAAACAACTGTTTCTTGACAAATTGCGGTTTCTTTCTTCACTAATTTGAATGTTTTAGTAAAAGATATTGTTTATATTTTTGGAGTAAGTCTAAATATAAACATATGGTTAACTTTAAGTCTTTAATGATGTACATAACATCATCTTCTGGCATTAACTATATGCATGTAATTGGAAAAAGGGGCATACATTTTGAATAAGGTAACCTTGCCTTACGTTACATGTAACCATGCCTATAATTCGAAAAAGGGACGTACATTAACTATATGCATGTAACTAATTAATGCGCATTAACTATATGCATGTAATTGGAAAAAGGGGCATTAGCTTTAAGTCTTTAATGATGTGCAAACTTCAGTTGAACAGAAGCAGGTAGTACATGTATGTTTTGTTACATGTAACCTTGCCTTACATTTTGAACAAGGTTCTTGGCAATAATAAGGTTATTATCAAAATTTGCTATTTTAATGAAAGACTATAATTATATAAGGCCGTTACTTGTTATTTGTTTTTTCTAATCCACGATAAATATTTTCATCTCAAACTCAAGCTTTTACAAACAAATTTAGGTGACCAGTGTGCTGATTGACTCTATATTTTCCCTTCTAGATTGGCAGCACCGAGAAATTAGTGAGGGAGTGAATATATAATCATTTATTATGTAAATAATTTACTAGATTTTGCTACCATTAAATTGTATGACTAGATTTGTTTGCATTTCATGTTTGTTTGTGAGAAACGTTATTTATTTTTATCAATAGTTGGAATGAAGTAACAATACTTTGGTTTGATAATGAAGTTCTGAAAGTGCCATCACTTTTATATAGATAAGTGGCATGAAGTTATAAGTCAAATGTACCCTTTATTTCTATTTTTGCATAATTTTAAGTTAGTTTGTGTGAAATTTGCTTTACTCATTCCAGTTTAAATATTTGCTTTGCTCATTCCTGTTTAAAAACATATAAAATTATGGGTAAAGATTTGATCATTCCAGTTTACATATTTGCTTTGCTCATAAGGAGAAATTAATTAAGTATATTATAATGGATGAAATGCCTTTTAGAGTGCTCGAGGGTAAGGGGTTTAGAGAATTATTAAAGGAGTTTTGTCCTCGTTTTTTCACACCTACTAGACAAAAAATTGCGGGTTTAGTATGGGAAATGTTTACTTTAGAAAAGGGCATAATAATGAGCGTGATAGGGGAAAAAAAGTGAGCATCACTACAGACACTTGGACATCCGTTCAAAACATAAATTATATGGTTGTCACCGCTCATTTCGTGGATAGTGAATGGAAGTTGCATAAAAGAATAATTAACTTTACAAAAATAACGAGCCATAAAGGTGATGATATAGGAAGATGTTTGGAGATGTGCTTGAGAAGTTGGGGTATTGAAAAAATCTTCAGTATTACGTTTGATAATGCATCCGCGAATGATGGAGCTATTGAATACATGGAAAGGAGATTACGTGATATGAATACTTTATTATTTAAGGGTGAATACTTACATATGAGGTGTGCATGTCACATAATTAACTTGATTGTTAAGGATGGTTTGAAAGATCTATATAGCTCAATTGAATGCATAAGGAATTGTGCTAAGTTTATTCATTCATCTCCCTCAAGATTAGACAAGTTTAGGGTATATGCTATCATGTTCAAAATGGATCAAATGTCAAACATACCTATGGACGTTCCAACTAGATGGAATTCAACTTATAAAATGCTTGAATGTTCCAGAAAATATAAAAAGGTGTTTGATAGAATGGCCGACGAATGTGCTCCTTTTGTAAGTTATTTTAATGAAAAAGATAAAGATGGATTAAAAAGAGTTGGACCACCAAATGATGGTGATTGGGAGAAGTCTAAGGCGTTTGTTCATTTTTTAGAAATTTTTTATCATGCCACTTTATCACTAAGTGCAACTAAATCTTGCACGTCTCCTTTAATGTTTGTGGTTGTGTCGGACTTACTTATTGATATTGAAATGAAAATCAATGACGATGGCAATTCGATTTTGCAAAATGTTGGAAAATCTATGAAAGCCAAGTGGGATAAATACTGGGGAAATTTCGAAAGCGTAAACAAGATGATATATGTAGCTCATGTTCTCAATCCAAAATATAAACTTGAGTTTCTACAAATTTCATTTGAAGATATGGGAAAAGATAGCTATTCGATTAAAACATTGTCCAAGAAATAAAAAATGTGTTTTAAAGTCATATAATGAATATAAAGGGGTTAACGAGCAAGCACGATTATCTGCCACAAAAGAAACTACCTCTAGGGACAATGCAAATGTTAGTTCTCAACCAAGTGGACTTTCTCAAGTTGAGATGAGACTCAAGAGAGAGAGAGAACAATTGGAAGTTAGAGAAATTAACAATGAAGTGGACAAATACTTTTCGGATCCTTGTGAGAAACTTAATGGTGAATCATTTGAATTGGTGGAAGGTGAATCAAACATGGTATCCAACTCTTTCGTTAGTTGCTAAAGATTTATTTTCAATTCCAATTTCAATGGTGGCAAGTGAGAATGCTTTTATTTTGGGAAGGAGAATCGTCGATCCATTTAGAGCTTCATTGACTCCAAAAATGGTTGAAGCATTGGTTTGTACAAATGATTGGCTTGGGGGGATGAATTCAATTTCTACAAGGAGCCGAGCGAAGATGATGTCTCTTTCTACAAGGAACTTGAAGAATTTGAATCAAGTAAGCAATTATTAAGTTTGTTTTTGTTTACATTTTTTTATGCAAAGGCTTATACATGATTCAAATATGAATATTAGTAGCATATATGGTAAGTCTTCACAAACATCACATTGCCATATAAGTTTGTTTTAGTTTACATTTTTTATGCAAAGGCGTATACATGATTCAAATATGAATATTAGTAGCATATATGGTAAGTCTTCACAAACTTCCACTGTATAAAAGCAACTGCAATGGACTGTTAATCTTCACAAACATCACATTGCCACATAGTGCCTTTTTTTTCCTGTAGAGTGAAACTTTCAGGAGTTTTATCAATCTTTTTGTATATACGTTTGCTATATGATATTTAATTTAAAAATATATAACATATGGGGGAAATTCCTGTAGAGTGAGTACCCATAAGCTTAATAAGTGATGGACTTGATGGTCTATAAAGTTAGTAAAAAGCACTCTAAGCACATATATTTTTGATTTACTTTCTAAATTACAATGCAAAAAATTGCATTTAATTTTCACAACTGCTACTACAATTTCCTATTCAATTGCCTAAGTACTAACCTAAATAATAGATGTTAATTTGAGAACATCATAAATGTAATAGGCTAAGGCTATAATAAGACGCTGATTGTTAAAAAAAGAAAACTTGGGATTCCACAATATACATGAATTGCAACAAATTAATATTTGTGGTGTTAATAGAGAGCATTTTATATGTTTTTAAGTATTCATGTTCTGCTTAGTGTACTGCTCTGCTTCATATTGAATTCTCCTATGTTCACATATTTGTCTTTCCAGGCGTGAACGAGAAAGCTACACCTTTCGATCGATCGTCTTCTTCAACTTCACTTGATTGATGTCCGTCCTTCCAAGCTGAAACAAAACAATAAGCAAAGGAGAATTGGTGGCCGTAAGACTAATATTTATGCAATAGAACAGTCTGACTGTAATGAGTTGTTGCTTTCTAATATTTATGCACTGTAATATTTATGCTAATATTTGTGCACTGTAATATTTATGCTCTGGTGTGATGAAACTCTTATAAGACTGTAATGATTGATGAGTTGTTGCTGTGACTCTTTAGATTTAAATTGAAGGTTTTATTAGTAATTATGCCGATGATTTTAAAATTTATGTTGATGATATTAACTAAAAATGTATATATTTATGACTTTGTTTATTTGTCAATGAGAGCTAAAACTGTTGAAACTATATTATATTAGCATGTATGTTAGATAAAAATATAATAGTTGCAGGTTGAACTTTATCTTTTAAAAACGGTAATTTACCGTTACCGACAAAACGGTTACCGACATATCGGTATACCGATAAAACGGTTACCGACGTATCGGTAACGGTATGCATTTTTGTTTTACCGAACAAAACGGTACGGTAACGGTATTTGTATAATGGTAACGGTAACCATTACCATAACAGCTCTAGGTATTCCCGAGGCAAGTCGAAAGTCTAACTACCCTCTTTTCACAATTACTAGCTAACCAATCTATGCCTAGAATCAACTCATAGCCCATGAAACATAAGTATCTCAAATCCTTACAAACCAAAGGTAAATGAGACGAACCACAAATTGGATTTGAGACAATAAAGGGATCTTCTACTATACATGAAACACCCCACCTCCGTTAAGGTCACTCACAAAGAGAATGCCTTAATTTTGGTGGAGGGTTATGGGTACAAGACACAGAAAAATTTACAAGACAGATAAATTTAAGCAGCGGAAATTCAAATATTTATTGAATACGCAGTTCAATACAAAAGCATTATATCAAATTGTCTCAAAATAACTTTCAAAACATTACAACATAATCTCTGTCTTGATTATTCAATAAAGAAACATAAACCAAAAGTAAAAGTGCATAAATCCCCAAGGATAATGTCCAAGAGCCATAGCCAAAGTGAGAGAGAGTCCAAATCATACATCTACTTTCTTGAAGTTTGCAAAGAGTCTGACTAAGCTGCAGTATTCCCTCCCTGTGGACCTGGGGGGGGGGGGGGGACGGAAGAAAAGAGGACGAGAGAAAATGGGTCAGACAATAAGTCTGGTAAGTTCAGTGATTACTAGTATTTAAACAAGGAAAGGGATCATAACAGTGATAACAGAACACAAGACAATACCCTAATATAAGATAAGAGGAACAAGTGATCACACCCATTACTATATTCTCTGCACCTACTTAAACATTGGTTCAACCAGCCCCACGTGTTTATAACAAACGATCCCCTTAATGACCGGCTCCTACTCGCATGCATTCATATCCTGTGTCATTCGACCCCGCTTGACTGTAGCTACCTGTGTTGGTCCCACCATGGGGTGTATCAGTCCCTCTGGCGGCAACCCGACACGATTCAGGATGCATAGCATACACTATTGATGCCAAGTGCCTGATTTTTCCACTTCGGGGTACGTGCACGCCCATACTACGTTGAAACTTACACTGGTCCACCAACCGCCGACGTTTTGACCACTTATAATTCATCCCAGTAATCGTGCCCCACCCTGCCTAGTTTCAGGGTACCATGATGCATCTATGTGGGTTACTGCTGAAATGGGTCCCCGTTACTAGGGTTTTCTAATCAACATGTTTATTTGGTTAAGTGTCCAAGTTTACCTAACCCTGCCCGTTCTTTTAGTTAACATGTTGAATCAGTTAAGTGTTTTCCTAATTTACTTAACCCTACCAATCCTGACTTAACTTTAAATTATTAAAGCACCAACCACTCACATTAGACAGGTCTTGTTGTGGTCACTGGATGTGCCGGTCGGTTCCGGGCAGATTTACACCACAACTCGGTCTAACCTCGGGTTCTTTTTGGGCTTGATGCACTAACCACCCACATTAGACAGGTCTTGTTGTGGTCACTGGATATGTCGGTCGGTTCCGGGCAGATTTACACCACAACTCAGTCTAACCTCGGGTTAGGCATATTCGTCTTTTCTAAATTCATATTTTTCTATATATGTCAAATTTCTTTATGTACATTAATTTAATTTACTCATGCCATGATTATTTTCTAAATATTGCTAACACTAAATAGTATATCAAATATACCATTTTATGAACAAACTTATGCCATGAATTTTCATGTTTTCCCATCGTTATCCCCGTAGAACGTATGTATGAATCACATAAAATGTTGGGCTAGCAAATTAGCCCAAACACATAAACATAAGTGGGTAATAAATAAGGAATATGAATTAAACATAAAATAGCATACATTTAACTTATCACATGTAACTTGGCATAAATGTACCATTATCTTAATTAAACAGGTAAAGGTGAACTTGTGACTAAATTGGATCTAATTTTCATGTAAACTTGATATGGGTCTAACATGGAGGTTTAACATATAAATTAAAATTTTAAACCATAATTTAGCAGACTAACTTATGTATGTCAAAACATAAGAAAGACACCATGAACATATTTAAATCACAACTTGGCGTGATAACTTATGTGTTAAAACATAAGAGGATTACCATAAACATGTTTAAATCACACTTAGCATGATAACTTGTGTTAAAACATAAGAGAACTACAAATCCAATCTTGCAACATAAATAGATTCAACTTGACATAGTTCTAAATATTCATGAATGTTAATCTAACGTAAGCATGTGATTTAGATCATAAACTTGCAAATAACCACCAAATTACAACATCACATGTTTCACCATTTTGTTGGCAAAATAAATCCATTACCCAAACATAATAGATTCCAATAACATACAATATTGTTCATCACCACTAGCATATAGACATGATTAATATACAACATGTTCATCGCCACAAGCATATAGACATGATTAATTACAACGATACTTTAAGATAAAAGAGAATCAAATCTTATACATAAGCATCATTCTATATCCAAATTACAACATGTCATGATTTAATTGAAATAATATTTAAATCTGCGTAATAACTAACTTACAAACTAAAAAGGAATTCTTTTGTTCTGATATTTGAATTCTGAAATTGGAGATGCGCGCCTTTGACGAAGATCGTTGAATTAGACTAGTTTTAATTTGATTTTTGATGTAAGCTTTTAACTCGTCTTTGAATTGAAAACGGTGACGGCTACTCCAAGTTCTCTACTAATGGCATTTCAGTTCTAGGATTATTTTTCTGTTTGTTTTTAGGTTGAGCATTGAGTTGTTTACATAGAATTCCCGTTTAATTATAGCCGTCGGATGAACCTACGGTTAATCATAGCCACTCAGACCAGATCAGGACCATCCAGAAACCCTAGAGACTCAGCAGCAAGTCATCAGTCGTTCAAAATTCAGATCTGGCCGGGGTCTAGGTCAACCCCAGGTCGACCTCTTGGAGGGGAGGTCGACACTAGGGCCGACCCCCTGGCCGACTTGCCTGGGCAGGAATTTTCCCGCCTAGCCCGCTTCAGACTTCTGTTTGAATTTTGAAATCGTTTTCGATCTGTTTGAATTTATTTGAATTTTCTGGAAACTTCTGACAGCCATAACTTCTTCATAAGAAGTCCAATTTACGCAAACTCGGACTCTATCTCAACCAGAATTCCGAGATGAACACAATGGCGTAACCCATTTCCCTTAATTCTCACATTATAAATTAAGTATTATAGGATTCGTTATTATAACTTTAATAGAGAATACGAGGTGTTACATTCTCCCCTCCTTTTAGGATTTCGTCCCCGAAATCTTCAAGTCGAGAAGAACTTATATCCTACCATCCAATCACCCATCTACTCAACCATCAAACACAGGCGTCCATTGTCCTTAAAAGATTTCTAATGCTTCATGATCATATGCATTGTGTGTGTTCATGTCCTTATCTAATGCGAAATCAGGCGGTCTACTGATTCAGTTGACCTCCTTTATGCAAATTATGTCAGTGCCATGAGTCCATTATGAATGCAATTTTTCCAACTCAAAATTTCTTATATGAGTACACAATCATTCATACAAATGCAACGTCCATATGATAACACATCAAATTTTAATCCATAAACTGATACATATATGCATATGCAATATGGAAGTGACCGAGCCGATCTAATATCTAATGTGTGTGTATATGCATCCATTAGCAACCACTAGCAACCATTTGCAACCACTTGCAACCATCAATCATAACATGTTTCAATTACATGTTTACATCCAAATGAGTTCCTACCTAAGGATAAAGGCTAGGATCGAGGAGATATACCTAAAAAGATAGATACGAGCATAAACTTGAGGAAAAAGAGATTAAAGACGTACCCTTAAAAAGAAAAGGGTAGGTTGCGCGTATTCTTTCCTCAGTTTCCCAAGTCGCGTCTTCCTCGGTGTCGCTCCATTGAATTTTGACAAGTTTAACTTCCCGATTGCATAGCTTTTTGACTTTTGTTCCCAAGATACGGGTTGGAACTCTCCTCACAGTTGCTTCTCGTTCAACTTCAACTTCTTCTAGCATACTTGGTTCTACCACTTCCGCAGACTCGTGTAAGCATTTCCGCAGGTGAGAGACATGAAAGACATTATGAATCCCAGCCAATCTTTTGGGTAGCTATACCCTATAAGCCATCTTCCCAATCTTCTCGATGATAGGGAACGACCCTACAAATCTTGGTGCTAACTTTCCTGTGGATCCAAAGCGAACAACGTTCCTCAAAGGAGATACTTTAAGGAACACCTTGTCTCCAACTTCGAACTCAAGGTCAGTTCTTCTTTTGTCTGCGTAGGACTTCTGTCTATCTTGGGCAGTCATCATTCTTCTTCGTATCAAGTCTACTTTCTCTAAAGTCTCCATAATCTTGTCTGGTCCAAGTATGAGCTTGTCTATGGACTCCCGCCAGCAAGTTGTGACCTGCACGGTCTTCCATATAAAGCTTCGAAAGGTGCCATGCCTATGGTGGCTTGGTAGCTACTGTTGTAAGCGAATTCCACCAAGGGTAGATGATCCTCCCATGTTTCTCCGAAGTCAATAATGCATAACCTCAAGAGGTCTTCGAATACTTTGTTGACTCTTTCTGTTTGGCCATCGGTTAGAGGGTGATAGGCCGTGCTTAAGCGTAACTGTGTGCCTAGTAAACTCTTCCAAAACTCGCTCGTGAAAATAGGGTCTCGATCACTCACTATGCTGGAGGGTATCCCATGGAGTCGAACTATCTCCTTAAGATATATGGATGCTAGAGATGAGGCAGTCCTTCTACTCTTGACGGGTATAAAGTGGGCGCTTTTTATGAGCCTGTCCACTATTACCCAAATGCTGGTATTGCCCCTTCTTGACCTAGGCAATCCATCTATAAAGTCCATCGAGATGCTATCCCATTTCTACTGTGGAACCTTTAGAGGATGAAGCAGACCACCAGGCTTCTTCTGCTCCGCCTTGACTTGTTGGCATATTAAACACTTAGAACAAATTCAGCTACGTATTTCTTCATGCCATTCCAAAAGAAAACTCTTTTGACGTCTTTATACATTTTGTCTCCGCCTGGGTGTATTGTTAGCTTGGAATGGTGTGCCTCTTCTAGAACCATCTTTACCAAACCCCTTGCTTGAGGGACACATAGTCTTCCATCTCGTCTCAACCAACCCTTGGCATCCATGGAGTATCTATCGAGGTGACTAGAAGTCTCACCCCTAATTAACTTGTCCATCACATCAGCTAGCTGAGGGTCTTCTCTTTGCGCGGCTCCGATTGAGTCTAATGCAGTTGGCCGCACTTCTAACGTTGCTAGCAAGCTAGGTACAAAGTCAATGGAGGGTCTGAAGTTAAATCTTGCTATGAACTCCGAGCTTTGCCTTTCCACAAAGAGAGGGCTTAAGGTCAGTTTCTTTCTACTCAAGACATTTGCTACTGCATTGCCCTTGCCAGGAGTGTAGGAAATCTCAAAATCATACGAGGCAAGAAACTACATCCATCTTTGTTGCCTCAATTTGAGATCTTTCTGCGAGAATAGGTATTTCAACGATTTATGGTCAATATACTGTTCAAATTTCTCACCTAGGAGATAATGGTGCCAAGAATTAAGTGCAAAAACGATGGCTGCCAACTCTAGGTCGTGGGTTGGGTAGTTTTTCTCATGTACTTTCAACTTTCTTCCAACATAAGCCACTACCTTCCCTTCTTGCATTAGAACAGCGCCTAGTCCCGTTCTGCATGCATCTGTGTATACTGTAAACATCTTGCTTCCATCATGCAATGTCAGAACTGGGGCTGTTGTTAGAGCCCTTTTCAAACGTTGGAAAGAAATATCGCAATCCAAATCCAAATTGAAAGAAAGGTTCTTCTTTGTCAATCTTGTTAGTGGAGCTGAGATTTTGCAAAATCTTTGATGAACTTTCGATAAAAGCCTGCTAGCCCGAGAAAGCTTCGGACTTCGGTTGCGTTTCAAGGAACCTTCCAATCTTGCACAACAACCAGTTTCGCAGGGTCCATGGCTATCCCCTCTTTGGACACCATGTGTCCAAGGAGCCTGACTTCTTCTCTCCAGAAATGCCATTTGGAGAATATAGTTTTCAACTGATGTGCACGGAGAGTATCCATGACTTCCTTTAGATGCTGAGCATGCTCTTCCTCATTCTTTGAGAAGATAAAAATATCGTCTACGAAGACCACCACAAACTTATTGAGGAACCCTCGGAGCACCCTGCTCATTAAATCAACGAAGTAAGCGGGTGCGTTTGTCAAGCCGAAGGGTATGACAAGCCACTCGAAGAAACCATCGGGAGTTCTGAACGCGGTCTTATCAATGCTGTCCCCAGCCACCCTTAGCTGATGAAACTCGGTTGCTAAATCTAGTTGGGAGAAAACCGACGCACCTACAAGCTGATCGGACAAATCATCTATTCTTGGGAGTGGGTGTCTATTCTTCTTGGTCAGCTTGTTTAGCTCCCTATAATCAACGCACAGGCGAAGCGAACCATTAGCTTTGGTCACGAACACTACCGGAGCACCCCATTCAGAAATACTCCATCTTATGAACCCCTTTTCAAGCAGCTCTTTGATGTGCTTGCTGGGCTCCTTTTCTCCCTTGGGGCCATGTGCCTAACGGGTAAAGCAACGGGCTTTGCATTATCAACGAGGTATATGCGGAAGTCTATCTCCCGCTTCGGAGGTAAGCCCTTTACCTCTTTAAACACATCTGAGTATTCACGGACTATCCTTACAGACTGCGAGTTCTCAACAGACACATCAAGAGATTCTAAATAACTAAGCACGAAGGAGTTCATGGGATTACAAGAAATTTCGAGAGTGTTACCGAGGCGAGTCATGAGTCTAACCACTCTCTTTTCACAATCGAGGACGACACCATAACTGGATAGCCAGTCCATGCCTAGAATCAACCCATAGCCCGTGAAGCCCAAAACAAAGGTATTACATCTAAACCCAATGCTTAGTATAGATATTTTCAAATCCAAACAAACCATCGACAAATAGGCTGAGCCCCAAATTGGATTTGAAACAACCAAGAGATCCTCTACTATACTGGTGTCTAGGTGCAGAGATTCCACTAAAACAGTAGATATAAAAGAGTGCGATGCGCCAGAATCAAATAATGTACGAACAGGATGATCAAAAAGATAGGCTAAACTTTCGACAGAAATATTTCTATCTCATTCTTGCGAAGGTGTCATGAGAGCATGAACTTTTCCTCTAGAAGGAGGTCCAGCTCCCTATCCTTGCTTCCTTGGGCAGGCCCTAGCCATGTGTCATGTCTCACCACAGTGGAAACAACCACCCATCTTCCTTTTCTTCTTCTTGCAGTCTTTGATCAGATGCCCGGGAATGCCACAGAAATTACACTTTCTCTTTTCGTCGGGTTTGTTGTTCTTCTAGCCTTTCTTCGAATCAGCCTTCTTGTTCTGCGACCCTTCCCCCTTCTTATCTTGAGTCACTTCCGCTTTTGCCTCATTCTTGCCCTCGTCTTCCTTATGTAAGAGTGCCATGTCCACTAACCTCTCGTAAGTAGCCCCCATAGGTATATGGGTCATAGCCAAGCTGTGAAGTGGCCCATTCAACCCCTTGACAAAACGGAGAGCCTACTTATGAGGAGTATTCACTAAGTCTAGTCCAAATCGGGCCAGCTGATTGAATTGATTGACGTACTCCTTGACCGTCATACTTCCTTGCTTAAGAGATAAGAACTTTTCCAGCTGTAAACTTCGTTCAGCTTGTGAGAGGAATTTCATCTCAAACCTTATTCTGAAATCCATCCACGTGTCAACTGGTCTTTCAGCGTTAGTGACTTCCCACCAATAGGAAGCTTCGTCTTTGAGCAACCATACAGCTAACTGTATCTTCTGCCTATCGTCCGCCTCGAAGATAACGAACAGATCCTCTATTTCTTTGAGCCAATTCCTCGCTTCTACGAATGATTCAGTTCCCTTGAAATCCTTTCCACCCATGGCCCTAAAATCTCTACAAATCTTTGAGAAAGAGTTTGCACGAGGAGGAGGAGGTACAACTGCAATTGGAGGAGGAATATTTGTTGGGCCCGCGTCATTGGCCCTAGCCTCTAAGTACCTCCTGAACCAGCCAGGTATCGGTACACCCTCTGGAAGGTTAAGATTCCCAGACATGCTGAAACGAAAAAGAAAAGATTCAAAACGAAGGATAGAAAGATAGTGCATACGGCTTTGGGGATTATGCCTTTTTAAATTTAAAACAACAATTTTCCTTGTAAAATGCTTCTTTATATTTCTTTTTGAAAAATAGTTTTCAAAAATTCTTATCTGATATGGTAAATCTTTTGCTCTGATACCAAGTGAAACACCCCACCTCCGTTAAGGTCACTCACAAAGGGAATGCCTTAACTTTGGTGGAGAGTTATAGGTACAAGACACCGAAAAATTTACAAGACAGATAAATTTAAGCAGCAGAAATTCAAATATTTATTGCATACGTAGTTCAATACAAAAGCATTACATCAAATTGTCTTAAAATAACTTCCAAAACATTACAACATAATCTCTGTCTTGATTATTCAATAAAGAAGCATAAACCAAAAGTAAAAGTGCATAAATCCCCAACGATAATGTACAAGAGCCATAGCCAAGGTAAGAGAGAGTCCAAATCATACATCTACTTTCATAAAGCTAGCAAAGAATCGGACTAAGCTGTAGTATTCCCTCCCTGTGGACCTGAGGGGGGGGGGAACGGAAGAAAAGAGGACGAGAGAAAATGGGTCAGACAATAAGTCTGGTAAGTTCAGTGATTACTAGTATTTAAACAAGGAAAGGGATCATGACAGTGATAACAGAACATAGGACAATACCCTAATATAAGATAAGAGGAACATGTGACCGCACCCATTACTATAGTCTCTACACCTACTTAAACATTGGTTCAACCAGCCCTATGTGTTTATAATAAACGATCCCCTTAATGATCAGCTCATACTCGCATGCATTCATATCCTGTGTCATTCGGCCCCGCTTGACTGTAGCTACCTGTGCTGGTCCCACCATGGGGTGTATCAGTCCCTCTAGCGGCAACCCGACACGATTCAAGATGCACAGTGTACACTACTGATGCCCAGTGCCTGATTTTTCCATTCCGGGGTACGTGCATGCCCATACTCCGTCGGAACCTACACTGGCCCACCAAACGCCGACGTTTTGACCGCTTATAATTCATCCCAGTAATCGTGCTCACCCTGCCTAGTTTCAGGGTACCATGATACATCTATGTGGGTTACTGCTGAAATGGGTTCCCGTTACTAGGGTTTTCTAATCAACATGTTTATTTGGTTAAGTGTCCAAGTTTACCTAACCTTGCCCATTCGTTTAGTTAACATGTTGAATCGGTTAAGTATTTTCTTAATTTACTTAATCCTACCAAACCTGACTTAGCTTTAATTTATTAAAGCACCAACCACTCACATTAGACAGGTCTTACTGGATGTGCCGGTCGGATCCGGGCAGATTTACACCACAACTCGGTCTAACCTTGGGTTCTTTTTGAGCTTGATGCACTAACCACCCACATTAGACAGGTCTTGTTGTGGTCACTGGATATGCCGGTCGGTTCCAGGCAGATTTACACCACAACTCAGTCTAACCTCGGGTTAGGCATATTCGTCTTTTCTAAATTCATATTTTTCTATATATGTCAAATTTCTTTATGTGCATTAATTTTAATTTACTCATGCCATGATTATCTTTTAAAATATTGCTCACAATAAATGGTATATCAAATATACCATTTTATGAACAAACCTATGCCATGAATTTTCATGTTTTCCCATCGTTATCCCCGTAGAACGTACGTATGAATCACATAAAATGTTGGGCTAGCAAATTAGCCCAAACCCATAAACAAAAAGGGGGTAATAAACAAGGAATATTAAATAAACATAAAATAGCATACATTTAACTTATCACATGTAACTTGGCATAGATGTATCATTATCCTAACTAAACAGGTAAAGGTGAACTTGTGACTAAGTTGGATCTAATTTTCATGTAAACTTGATATGGGTCTAACATGGAGGTTTAACATATAAACAAAATTTTAAACCACAATTTAGCATACTAACTTATGTATGTCAAAACATAAGAAAGCCACTATGAATATATTTAAATCACAACTTGGCATGATAACTTATGTGTTAAAACATAAGAGGATTACCATAAACATGTTTAAATCACACTTAGCATGATAACTTGTGTTAAAACATAAGAGGACTGAAAATCCAATCTTGCAACATAAATAGATTCAGCTTGACATAGTTCTAAATATTCATGAATGTTAATCTGACATGTAAGCATGTGATTTAGATCATAAACTTGCAAATAACCACCAAATTACAACATGACATGTTTCACCATTTTGTTGGCAAAATAAATCCATTACCCAATCATAATAGATTCCAATAACATACAATATTGTTCATCACCACAAGCATATAGACATGATTAATATACAACATGTTCATCGCCACAAGCATATACACATGATTAGTTAAAACGATACTTTAAGATAAACGAGAATCAAATCTTATACATAAGAATCATTCTATATCCAAATTACAACATGTCATGAATCAATTGAAAGAATGTTTAAATCTGCGTAATAACTAACTTACAAACTAAAAAGGAATTCTTGCGTTCTGAAATCAGAATTCTGAAATTGGTGATGCGCGCCTTTGATGAAGATCGTTGAATTAGACTAGTTTTAATTTGATTTTTGATGTAAGCTTTTAACTCGTCTTTGAATTGAAAACGGTGACGGCTACTCCAAGTTCTCTACTGACGGCATTTCAGTTCTAGGATTATTTTTCTGTGTGTTTTTAGGTTGAGCATTGAGTTGTTTATATAGAATTCCAGTTTAATTATAGTCGTTGGATGAACCTAGGGTTAATCACAGCCACTCAGACTAGATCAGGACCATCCAGAAACCCTAGTGACTCAGCAGTAAGTCATCAGTTGTTCAAAATTCGGATCTGGCCGGGGGCCAGGTCGCCTCTAGGGGGAGGTCGACACTAGGGTCGACCCCCTGGTCGACCTACCTGGGCGGGAATTTTCCCGCCCAGCGCACTTCAGACTACTGTTTGAATTTTGAAATCGTTTTCGAGCTGTTTGAATTTATTTGAATTTTCTGGAAACTTATGACAACCATAACTTCTTCATATGAAGTCCAATTTATGCAAACTCGGACTCTATCTCAACCAGAATTCCGAGATGAACACAATGGCGTAACCCTTTCCCTTAATTCTCACATTTTAAATTAAGTATTCTAGGATTCATTATTATAAATTTAATAGAAAAAACGGGGTGCTACATTCTCCTCTCCTTTTAGGATTTCGTCCCCAAAATCTTCAAGTCGAGAAGAACTTATATCCTACCATCCAATCACCCATCTACTCAACCATCAAACACAAGCGTCCGTTGTCCTTAAAAGATTTCTAATGCTTCATGATCATATGATCCTTATCTAATGCAAAATCAGGCGGTCTACTGATTCAGTTGACCTCCTTAATGCAAATTATGTCAGTGCCATGAGTCCATTATGAATGCAATTTTCCCTACTCAAAATTTCTTACATGAGTGCACAATCATTCATACAAATGCAATGTCCATATGATAACACATCAAGTTTTAATCCATAAACCGATACATATATGCATATGCAATATGGAAGTGACTGAGCCGATCTAATATCTAATGTGTGTATATGCATCCACTAGCAACCACTAGCAACCATTTGTAACCATCAATCATAACATGTTTCAATTACATGTTTACATCCAAATGAGTTCCTACCTAAGGTTAAAGGATAGGATCGAGGAGATATACCTAAAAAGATAGATACGAGCATAAACTTGAGGAAAAAGAGATTAAAGACGTACCCAAAAAAAGAAAAGGGTAGGTTGCGCGTATTCTGTCCTCGGTTTCCCAAGTCGCGTCTTCCTCGGTGTCGCTCCATTGAACTTTGATGAATTTAACTTCCCGGTTGCGTAGCTTTTTGACTTATGTTCCTAAGATACGGGTTGGAACTCTCCACATAGTTGTTTCTCATTCAACTTCAACTTCTTCTAGCATACTTGGTTCTACCACTTCCGCAGACTCGTGTAAGCATCTCCGCAGGTGAGAGACATGAAAGACATTATGAAATCCCGGCCAATCTTTCGGGCAGCTATACCCTATAAGCCATCTTCCCAATCTTCTTGATGATAGGGAACAACCCTACAAATCTTGGTGCTAACTTTCCTGCGGATCCAAAGCGAACGACGTTCCTTAAAAGAGATTGTAACGCCCCGCATTCTACGCATCGAAGGATCGTAGAATATTCATTTCTTTTTCTTGTGAAGTCGTATGGTCATGTATTTTTTGGAAACGACTATTGGCGTCATTTCCCATGTTCATGATTTTTGCCGATTTTTAAATGACCGTTTTGCCCCTAGCTGATCTTGTTTCGGTCATAACTTTTGATTGGAAAGGAGTTTTGACCTGAAACCACTTCCATTAGATCCGGATGATGGTTTACAATTCCGTAGAGTGGTCACATTAGCCAAACGGACTTACCCTTTGAGAGATATGGCTGAAACAAGTTTTAGATAGTGAAAAACAACTTAATTGGGCTTAACCGGGTGATTAACAGCTAGGCCTAATGGGGGATTTCAGGATTAGAGGTATTTAAGGGCTGTTAGGGTTTGGAGAATACCTTTTTCTCATTTTTCAGCCGTCACTATTCTTTCCTCTTAACCTAGCCATGACCTCCACTCTCTAAATTTCTTTAAATCACTTCTAAACCACTTTCTAATTGAAGTTTAGGCTTGGCAACATCAAATTAAGAAGAGATAACACCAAAGCAAGGTTAGAGCTGCTGTTAGACATCAATATTCGTGCCAAACCGAGATTTATTTTAGATTTGAGTTTTATTTGTGGCTAAGGTGAGTGATTTGCATAGTTTTGCACTAATTACGGTTAAAGGTAATTAGTGAAGATTAACGAAATTAGGCATGATAAAATGTTGAAAAAATATTTATAAATTTCGAAATGATGTTTTTGACCTCTGTTAGAAGTTTGGGTTAATTTGGTTAAGTTTTGCTAATCATATCATTAGATTTTGCCTAAACATGTTTAAGGGAAAATATGGGGTTTTGGGTATGTTTGATCCATTTTACATGCTAGGATTGTTGTTTTGCTGTTTATGGATGATTATACATGTTGCTATGACTGTATAGTATGCTTTGTGGTGTCTAGAAGTGTTAGATTGGTCGAAAACGCCATCGAATGGCGTAAAAAGTCAATGGGAGAAGTTGTAGGAAAATATGCAGGGACCTGATCGGATCGCCCCCACTATCTCGACCCGACCCGATGCGGATGGTCACAAATGGAACCACTCCAGAAGCCACGATCCGACCTTCTCACATCAGAGGACTCCACACCATGAAGCTTTCCATTCCACCTTTACTTGATGACCACGACCCGAAGAGCACGAACCGATCCGCCATGAATTGATGAAGGCTGGTTTCACGAGTCGATGGAGGAGTACGACCCGACCCAAAGCTTGGCCACGAGCCGATCCGATGGAGCTGGAGGACCACGAGCTGATGGCGCGACCCGATCTGAATGGAGGAACTTGACCCGAACCAGTGTGGTGACTACAGACTAAACCAGGAAGCTTGAATGCGATATATGAGCCTTGGACTGAATGAAGACCGATTCGGAGAAGAAGACTGAAACCCGAGATGCAAAGGTGGTCCAAATGGTAAGTTTGTATTCAGGATCCAGTTGGGAACCAATGAGTTGACTTCATGAGTTGGGCTTTGCTGCGGGACGTGTGCAAAGGGGTTATCGATACCTATAATTTTGGTTCACCACTGAGAGATGGATTAGGGGCTTGTAGTGATAGTTATACGGGGTTGGACTCCGTCATGGTCCAAAAATTAGGTGACCAAAGTAGTAGATATCGTATGCTTTACGCACTGAGCGAGAGATGTGAGGATAGTTGCTATGCTTAATTATTTGCCATCACTATGACATGTACACCCCCACCCCCATATTCTTTATACCATGTGTTAGTAGCACCTTAGAGTATTGAGAGGTATATTGTGCTAACTCTTTGGTTGCAGATCCGAGTTCAGGTATGATTGGATTATACCTGTTATTGTTTTGTTTTGCTGCTTATCGCTCATACAGACTTTTGTCTGACCCAGAGTTTTATGTCTCTTCTTATTACTTTGGGTGCTCCTAAACGAGCAGACTAGAGACAAGTTAGGTGGTATGCACGAGTAGCTGTATTGGAGACGAGCAGGAGGCTTCCACATATGATATATAGATATTCTCCCTGTGTTGTTGAAAGTCACTGCTTGGGCATTAGTAGTGTACCTCCTTCTTTTGTTTTCTTTTGCTTTAGAGACAGTTTAAAGTTGTAATAATGATGGTCATGGAACATAAGCTGTATTTGGATTTCCGCTGCTATGATGTTTAGTTTTAGTTTCAGCTTATGCACTGTCTCGCCTGTTTTATGTCAAGTATGTTGTTATTATATTTTATACCATGCGCTGTGAGACATTCTACAGGTTTTCGATTAGTACATTCTCTTCTTTCCTTTCTTTGACGACCGTCCCGTGCTAGTCGGGCATGTGTACAACGCCGTTTCGGAGAAAATGTCGGTTAATGCGGGGCGGGCCGTCACAGAGATACTTTAAGGAACACCTTGTCTCCAACTTCGAACTCAAGGTCAGTTCTTTTTTTGTCTGCGTAGGACTTCTGTCTATCTTGGGCAGTCTTCATTCTTCTTCGTATCAAGTCTATTTTCTCTGAAGTCTCCCTAATCATGTCTGGTCCAAGTATGAGGTTGTCTGTGGACTCCCACCAGCAAGTTGGCGACCTACACGGTCTTCCATATAAAGCTTCGAAAGGTGCCATGCCTATGGTGGCTTGGTAGCTATTGTTGTAAGCGAATTCCACCAAGGGTAGATGATCCTCCCATGTTTCTACGAAGTCAATAATGCATAATCTCAAGAGGTCTTCTAATAGTCTGTTGACTCTTTCCGTTTGGCCATCGGTTTGAGAGTTATAGGCCGTGCTTAAGCATAACCGTGTGCCTACAGCCTCTTGTAAACTCCTCCAAAACTCGCTCGTGAAGATAGGGTCTCAATAACTCACTATGCTGGAGGGTATCCCATGGAGTCGAACTATCTCCTTAAGATATATGGATGCTAGAGATGAGGCAGTCCTTCTACTCTTGACGGGTATAAAGTGGGCGCTTTTTGTGAACCTGTCCACTATTACCCAAATGCTGGTATTTCCCCTTCTTGACCTAGGAAACCCATCTATAAAGTCCATTGAGATGCTATCCCATTTCCACTGTGGAACCTCTAGAGGATGAAGCAGACCACCAGGCTTCTTCTGCTCCGCCTTGACTTGTTGGCATATTAAACACTTAGAAACAAATTCAGCTACGTCTTTCTTCATGCCATTCCAAAAGAAAATTCTTTTGACGTCTTTATACATTTTCTCTCCGCCTGGGTGTATGGTCAGCTTGGAATGGTGTGCCTCTTCTAGAACCGTCTTTACCAAACCCCTTGCTTGTGGGACACATAGTCTTCCGTCTCGTCTCAACCAGCCCTTGGCATCCATGGAGTATCTATTGGGGTGACTAGAAGTCTCACCCCTAATTAACTTGTCCATCACATCAGCTAGCTAAGGGTCTTCTCTTTGCACGGCTCCGACTGAGTCTAATAGAGTTGGTCGCACTTCTAACGTTGCTAGCAAGCCAGGTACAAAGTCAGTGGAGGGTCTGAAGTTAAAGCTTGCTATGAACTCCAAGCTTTGCCTTTCCACAAAGAGAGGGCTTAAGGTCAGTTTCTTTCTACTCAAGGCGTCTGCTACTGCATTGCCCTTGCCAAGAGTGTAGGAAATCTCAAAATCATACGAGGCAAGAAACTCCATCCATCTTTGTTGCCTCAAGTTGAGATCTTTCTGCGAGAATAGGTATTTCAATGATTTATGGTTAGTATACAGTTCAAATTTCTCACCTAGGAGATAATGGTGCCAAGACTTAAGCGCAAAAACGATGGCTGCCAACTCTAGGTCATGGGTTGGGTAGTTTTTCTCATGTACTTTCAACTTTCTTCCACCATAAGCCACTACCTTCCCTTCTTGCATCATATCAACGCCTAGTCCCGTTCCGCATGCATCTGTGTATACTGTAAACATCTTGCTTCCATCAGGCAATGTCAGAACTGGGGCTGTTGTTAGAGCCCTTTTCAAACGTTGGAAATCAATATCGCAATCCAAATCCCAATTGAAAGCTAGGTTCTTCTTTGTCAATCTTGTTAGTGGAGCTGAGATTTTTGCAAAATCTTTGATGAACTTTCGATAAAAGCCTGCTAGCCCGAGAAAGCTTTAGACGTCGGTTGCGTTTCGAGGAACCTTTCAATCTTGCATAGCAACCACTTTCGCGGGGTCCACAGCTATACCCTCTTTGGACACCACGTTTCCAAGGAACTTGACTTCTTCTCTCCAGAAATGGAATTTGGAGAATTTAGCTTTCAATTGATGTGCACGAAGAGTATCCATGACTTCCTTTAGATGCTGAGCATGCTCTTCCTCATTCTTTGAGAAGATCAAAATATCGTCTACGAAGACCACCACAAACTTATTGAGGAACTCTCGGAACACCCTTCTCATTAAATCAATGAAGTAAGCGGGTGCGTTTGTCAAGCCGAAGGGCATGACAAACCACTTGAAGAAACCATCGGGAGTTCTGAACGCGGTCTTATCAATGCTATCCTCAGCCACTCTCAGCTGATGAAACCCGGTAGCCAAATCTAATTGGGAGAAAACCGACGCACCTACAAGCTGATCGAACAAATCATCTATTCTTGGGAGTGGGTGTCTATTCTTCTTGGTCAGCTTGTTTAGATCCATATAATCAATGCACAGGCTAAGCGAACCATCTGCTTTGGTCGCGAACACTACCGGATCACCCCATTCAGAAATACTCTGTCTTATGAACCCCTTTTCAAGCAGCTCTTTGATTTGCTTGCTGAGCTCCTTTCTCTCCCTTGGGGCCATGTGCCCAACGGGTAAAGCAACGGGCTTTGCATTATCAACGAGGTATATGCGGGAGTCTATCTCCCGCTTCGGAGGTAAGCCCTTTACCTGTTCAAACACATCCGAGTATTCACGGACTATCCTTACAAACTGCAAGTTCTCAACAGACGCATCAAGAGATTCTAGATAACTAAGCATGACGGAGTTCATGGGATTACAAGAAATTTCGAGAGTGTTACCGAGGCGAGTCATGAGTCTAACCACTCTCTTTTCACAATCGAGGACGGCACCATTACTGTATAGCCATTCCATGCCTAGAATCAACCCATAGCCTGTGAAGCCCAAAACAAAGTCATTACATCTAAACCCAATGCTTAGTATAGATATTTTCAAATCCAAAAAAACCATAGACAAATAGGCTGAGCCCCAAATTGGATTTGAAACAACCCAGGGATCCTCTACTATACTGGTGTCTAGGGGCAGAGATTCCACTAAAGCAGTAGATACAAAAGAGTGCGATGCGCCAGAATCAAATAGTGTATGAATAGGATGATCAAAAAGATAGACTAAACTTTCGACAGAAATATTTCTACCTCGTTCTTGCGGAGGTGCCGTGAGAGCGTGAGCTTGTCCTCCAGAAGGAGGTCCGGCTCCCTGCCCTTGCTTCCTTGGGCAGGACCTAGCCATGTGTCCTGTCTCACCACAGTGGAAACAGCCATCCATCTTCCTTTTCTTCTTCTTGCAGTCTTTGATCAGATGCCCGGGAATGCCACAGAAATTACACTTTCTCTTTTCATGGGGTTTGTTGTTCTTCCCGCCTTTCTTTGAATCAGCCTTCTTGTTCTACGACTCTTCCCCCTTCTTATCTTGAGGCACTTCCGCTTTTGCCTCATTCTTGCTCTTGTCTTCCTCATGTAAGAGTGCCATGTCCACTAACCTCTCGTAAGTAGCCCCCATAGGTATATGGGTCATAGCCAAGTTGTGAAGTGGCTCATTCAACCCCCTGACAAAACGGAGAGCCTTCTTATGAGGAGTATTCACTAAGTCCAATCCAAATCGGTCCAGCTGATTGAATTGATTGACGTACTCCTTGACCAACATACTTCCTTACTTAAGAGGTAAGAACTTTTCCAGCTATAAACTTCATTCAGCTTATGAGAGGAATTTCATCCCAAACCTTATTCTGAAATCCATCCACGTGTCAAATTTTCTTTTAGCGTTATTGACTTCCCACCAATAGGAAGCTTCGTCTTTGAGCAACCATACATCTAACTGTATCTTCTGCCTATCATCCACCTCGAAGATAACGAACAGTTCCTCTGTTTCTTTGAGCTAGTTCCTCGCTTCTACGAATGATTCAGTTCCCTTGAAATCCTTTCTGCCCATGGCCCTAAAATCTCTACAAATCTTTGAGAAATCGTTTGCAGGAGGAGGAGGAGGAATAACTGCTGCAGTTGGAGGAGGAATATCTGCTGGGCCTGCGTCATTGGCCCTAGCCTCTAAGTACCTCCTGAACCAGCCAGGTATCGGTACACCCTCTGGAAGGTTAAGATTCCCAGACATGCTGAAACGAAAAAGAAAAGACTCAAAACGAAGGATAGAATGATAGTGCATATGGCTTAGGGGATAATGCCTTTTTAAATTTAAAACAACACTTTTCCTTGTAAAATGCTTCTTTATATTTCTTTTTGAAAAATAGTTTTCAAAAATTCTTATCTAATCTGGTAAACCTTTTGCTCTGATACCAAGTGAAACACCCCACCTCCGTTAAGGTCACCCACAAAGGGAATGCCTTAACTTTGGTGGATGGTTATGGGTACAAGACACAGAAAAATTTACAAGACAAATAAATTTAAGCAGCGGAAATTCAAATATTTATGGCATAATAGTTCAATACAAAAGCATTACATCAAATTGTCTCAAAATAACTTCCAAAACATTACAACATAATCTCTGTCTTGATTATTCAATAAAGAAGCATAAACCAAAAGTAAAAGTGCATAAATCCCCAAGGATAATATCCAAGAGCCATAGCCAAGGTGAGAGAGAGTCCAAATCATACATCTACTTTCTTAAAGCTTGCAAAGAGTCTGACTGAGCTGCAGTATTCCCTCCCTGTGGACCTGGGGGGGACGGAAGAAAAGAGGACAAGAGAAAATGGGTTAGACAATAAGTCTGGTAAGTTCAGTGATTACTAGTATTTAAACAAGGAAAGGGATCATGACAGTGATAACAGAACATAGGACAATACCCTAATATAAGATAAGAGGAACATGTAATCGCACCCATTACTATGGTCTCTGCACCTACTTAACCATTGGTTCAACCAGCCCCGCGTGTTTATAACAAATGATCCCCTTAAGGATCGGCTCCTACTCGCATGCATTCATATCTTGTGTCATTCGGCCCTGCTTAACTGTAGCTACCTGTGCTGGTCCCACCATTGGGTGTAATAGTCCCTCTGGCGGCAACTTGACATGACTCAAGACGCACAATGTACACTACTGATGCCAGTGCCTGATTTTTCCACTCCGGAGTACGGCACGCCCATACTCCATCGGAATCTACACTGGCCCACCTACCGCCGACGATTTGACCACTTATAATTCAGCCCAGTAATCGTGCCCCACCCTGCCTAGTTTCAGGGTACCATGATACATCTATGTGGGTTACTGCTGAAATGGGTCCCCGTTACTAGGGTTTTCTAATCAACATGTTTATTTGGTTAAGTGTCCAAGTTTACCTAACCCTGCCCATTCGTTTAGTTAACATGTTGAATCTGTTAAGTGTTTTCCTAATTTACTTAACCTTACCAATCCTGACTTAGCTTTAATTTATTAAAGCGCCAACCACTCACATTAGACAGGTCTTATTGTGGTCACTGGATGTGCTGGTCGGTTCCGGACAGATTTACACCACAACTCAGCCTAATCTCGGGTTCTTTTTGGGCTTGATGCACTAACCACCCACATTAGACAGGTCTTGTTGTGGTCACTGGATATGTCGGTCGGTTCTGGGTAGATTTACGCCACAACTCAATCTAACCTCGGGTTAGGCATATTCGTCTTTTCTAAATTCATATTTTTCAACATATGTCAAATTTCTTTATGTACATTAATTTTAATTTACTCATACCATGATTATCTTTTCAAATATTGCTCACAATAAATGGTAAATCAAATATACCGTTTTATGAACAAACCTATGCCATGAATTTTCATGTTTTCCCATCGTTATCCCCGTAGAACGTATGTAGGAATCACATAAAATGTTGGGCTAGCAAATTAGCCCAAACCCATAAACAAAAAGGGGTAATAAACAAGGAACATGAAATAAACATAAAATAGCATACATTTAACTTATCACATGTAACTTGGCATAGATATATCATTATCCTAACTAAACAGGTAAAGGTGAACTTGTGACTAAGTTGGATCTAATTTTCATGTAAACTTGATATGGGTCTAACATGGAGGTTTAACATATAAAAAATAATTTAAACCACAATTTAGCATACTAACTTATGTATGTCAAAACATAAGAAAGCCACTATGAACATATTTAAATCACAACTTGGCATGATAACTTATGTGTTAAAACATAAGAGGATTACCATAAACATGTTTAAATCACACTTAGCATGATAACTTGTGTTAAAACATAAGAGGACTACAAATCCAATCTTGCAACATAAATAGATTCAACTTGACATAGTTCTAAATATTCATGAATGTTAATCTAACATGTAAGCATGTGATTTAGATCATAAACTTGCAAATAACCACCAAATAACAACATGACATGTTTCACCATTTTGTTGGCAAAATAAATCCATTACCCAATCATAATAGATTCCAATAACATACAATATTGTTCATCACCACAAGCATATAGACATGATTAATATACAACATGTTCATCGCCACAAGCATTTAGACATGATTAGTTACAACGATACTTTAAGATAAACGAGAATCAAATCTTATACATAAGCATCATTTTATATCCAAATTACAACATGTTATGATTCAATTGAAAGAATGTTTAAATTTGCGTAATAACTAACTTACAAACTAAAAAGGAATTCTTGCGTTCTGAAATCTGAGTTCTGAAATTGGAGATGCGTGCCTTTGATGAAGATCGTTGAATTAGACTAGTTTTGATTTGATTTTTGACGTAAGCTTTTAACTCGTCTTTGAATTGAAAACAGTGACAGCTACTCCAAGTTCTATACTGACGGCATTTCAGTTCTAGGATTATTTTTCTGCGTGTTTTTAGGTTGAGCATTGAGTTGTTTATATAGAATTCCAGTTTAATTATAGCCGTCGGATGAACCTAGGGTTAATCACAGCCACTTAGACCAGATCAGGACCATCCAGAAACCCTAGTGACTCAGCAGCAAGTCATCAGTCGTTCAAAATTCAGATCTGGCCGGGGGCCAGGTCGACCCCTAGGTCGATCTCTAGGGGGAGGTCGACACTAGGGTCGACCCCCTGGTCGACCTGCCTGGGCAGGAATTTTCCCGTCCGGCCCGCTTCAGACTTCTGTTTGAATTTTGAAATCGTTTTCAAGCTGTTTGAATTTATTTGAATTTTCTGGAAACTTCTGACAGCCATAACTTCTTCATACAAAGTCCAATTTACGCAAACTCGGACTCTATCTCAACCAGAATTCCGAGACGAACACAATGGCGTAACCCGTTTCCCTTAATTATCATATTTTAAATTAAGTATTCTAGGATTCATTATTATAACTTTAATAGAAAATACGGGGTGTTACAATACAAGCTCTAGGGTGAAGAGACTCAACTATGGAAGCAGATATAAACGAATATGAAGCGCTAAAATCAAAAAGAGTACTAACAGGATGATCAAGAAGAAAAACTAAACTTTTTCAACAGAAACCTTGCTACCTCCCTCTCAGGTATGCTGGCGGTGAGAGCATGCATTTGCCCTCCTAAAAATCCTGTCATTTGTTCTTGCCCTTGCCCTTAGTTATACGACCCGTTATACCATAATAAAGATACTTCCTCTTGTTTTAGATTTTACTATTCTTTCCTCTTACACCTCTTTCTTTTTACCTCTTTTGTGAACCAAGTCCATATCCATGAGTTCCTCATCCTTGGGTTGTGCTCCTTAGCAAAACTCTCCCAGTCTCATCTTTACTATCCTCGTGTAAAACGTTGACAAGTCTCTCGGAATCTGCCTCCATTGCATGGGAAATCCTACAAAGCTCGGAAGAATATTAGCCGTAGGTGAAACTGCAGCGGCTATAGATGGAAGTTGATCACTTCTTCACCCTTTGACAGGTGTTGTAGTGTCATCAAGCCTACGGAATCATGTCGCGATGAGGTTACCTCCCAGAAAGCCAGGAGCCCCGGAGACTCAGGAAAGAAGGAAACAAGGATTCAAACAGAGGATCAAAAGATAGTGCATATGGCTTTGGGGAATATGTCTTTAAAACAAAACTTTCCTTTTGAAAATGCTTCTTTTAAAACCGTTTCAAAAATAATTTTTCAAATCTTTTATCTGATCCGGTAACCTTCAGCTCCGATACCAAGTGAAACACCCCACCTCCGTTAAGGTCACTCACAGAGGGAATGCCTTAACTTTGGTGGAGTATTTTAGGTAAAAGATGCAGATAAATTACAAGACAAACAAGTAAACAGCGGAAAAACTAAATTTATTTCATAAGTACGTGATTCAGTTAAAACATTGCAACAATTGTCTCAAACCAACTTTCAAATTATTATAACAAAATCTCTGTCTTGAACTAAAACATAAAGAAGCATTAAAACAACAGTAACGCAACATAAATCCCCAATGAGAGAGTATCCAAATCCATAGCCCAAGTAAAAAGATTCCAAGCAATACATATACTCTCTTCAAGCTGGAAATAATCTGATCTAAGCTGAAGTATTCCCTCCCTACGGACCTGGGGGCAGGGGAGGGGGGAACAGAAGAAAAGAAGACGAAAGAAAATGGGCCAGACATGAGTCTGGTAAGTCCAGTGACTATTTAGCATGTAAACAAGAAAAGGGTTATGACGGGAATAAATTAAACGTAGGTCAACACCCTAGAAATAAGATAATAAGGCTGAATATGCTATCACACTTATTTCACTTCTCTGCACCACCTAACTAGTGTCCCACCTAGTAATCTATATAAAATGATTGTATTGTAATGCGATCCAAATCCCCTTTATTGTGGTAGCCTTCAGGTGTACATCTATCGTGAGGATTCCACCTCAATTTGCCTAATTGCCATGAACATGTTAGATGTACCCTTACTACCCTATCGATCGACTCCTTACTCGTATTAATTTTTCCTTGTGTCTGTGTCAATCGGCCTTCTCTTGCGTGTAGATACCCTGTGCTGGTCCCACCATAAGGTGTATCAATCCTTATGATAGCAACCCGACACGATTCAAGATGCACAGTGTATAACCATTGGTACCCAATGCCTGCTTTTTCCCATTCCGGAGTACGTGCACGCCTGTAAACCGTCAGAACCTACACTAACGTACCCACTGCTGCTGTTTTGACCGCTTATAGTCAGCCCAGTAATCATGCCCCACCCTGCCTAGTTCAGGGTACCATGATACATCTATGTGGGTTACTGCTGAAATGGGTCCCTATTACTAGGATTCCTACTGGTTAAGTTTGTGGGCCTATATTTATTAATATTACCCACCAACCCGATATGTACTTAACCTCCCTCTGATTCAAGCATGTTTATTTAATGGTTAAATTTGTAGGCCTATATTTACTAATATTACCCACCAACCTGATATGTACTTAACCCTCCTACTGATTCAAGCATGTTTATTTAATGGTTAAGTTTGTGGGCCTATATTTACTAATATTACCCACCCATCTTGATATGTACTTAACCCTCCCGCACATTATGCCATACTGGTTAAGTGTTGTCCATTCATGTTAACTTAACCCACCCATTCATCGTATCATGTTGGTTAAGTGTTGCCCTCTCGTTTTAACTTAAACTTACCATTGCTGTCTTAGCTTTAATTCATTCATTAAAGCACCAACCACTCACATTCGATAGGTGTTGTTGCGGTTAATAGATGTGCCGGTCGTGTCCGGGCAGTTTTACACCGCAACTACCCGATATGTACTTAACCCTCCTTCTGATTCAAGCATGTTTATTTAATGTTTAAGTTTGTAGGCCTATATTTACTAATATTACCCACCAACCTGATAGGTACTTAACCCTCCTACTGATTCAAGCATGTTTATTTAATGGTTAAGTTTGTGGGCCTATATTTACTAATATTACCCACCCAGCTTGATATGTACTTAACCCTCCCGCACATTATGCCATATTGGTTAAGTGTTGTCCATTCATGTTAACTTAACCCACAAATTCATCATGTCATGTTGGTTAAATGTTGCCCTCTCATTTTAGCTTAACCTTACCATTACTGTCTTAGCTTTAATTCATTCATTAAAGCACCAACCACTCACATTAGACAAGTATTGTTGCGGTTAATAGATGTGTCGGTCGGGTCCGGGCAGTTTTACCCCGCAACTCAGTCTAACCTTGGGTTCTTTTGGGCTTGATGCACTAACCTCTCACATTAGATATATATTGTTATGGTTGTTGGATGTGCCGGGCGGTTCCGGGCAGTCTTACACTGTAACTCAATCTAACATCGGGTTAGGTGTATTCGTCTTTTTCTAAATTTATATATTTACCTTTTATGTAAATTATTGTCATTCAAGTCATGCCCAATTCCTCTCTAAATCATATTCATAATTTTAGGTATGTAGATTATGCCAATTTTATGCCACTAATCATTTATTTATTTATTGGCCAAATTATGCCATTAATATGAATTTAAGTTTTTCCCAACGTTACCCCCATCATACGTTCACACAATTCACATAGAATGTTAGGCTCGTAGCTTAGCCTAACTCATATGCAAAAGGGAAAAGAAGGGAGCATGTACCATTCACACAACATAAAATAATAAGGAACTAACTAAACATGTGTCATGTAAACGTGACATAATATAATAAACTTGCATTTTTGGATCCAACTAACATGAGTCTTTAAGCATATGAGATTACCCAAATCCACTAGGCATGTAAATGTAAACTTTTATTTTGGGTCTAATGAACATAAACCTTAAGCATATAGAATTGCACAAGTTCAACTAGACATGTGAATGTAAACTTTAATTTGGATCCAATAATCATGAATCTTAAACATATGGAATTACACAGGTTTAACAAGGCATGTAAATATGAACTTTTATCTTGGATCCAACAAACATGAATCTTAAGCATACGGTTTTACATAAGTTTAACAAGGCATGTAAATATGAGCTTTAATTTTGGATCCATTTTTCATAGATCTAAATGTGAATCTAAACGTATTACATGTCTTAGCCTAACAACTTGCATGATTCAATAAACATAGATCTAAATGTAGATCTAAACATAATACATGCCTTAGCCTAATAACTTACATGATTTAAGATCTAAATAACTTGCATGATTCAACAAACATAGATCTAAATGTAGATCTAAACAACTTGCATGATTCAATAGACATAGATCTAAACGTAGGTCTAAACAACTTGAATGATTCAATAAACATAGATCTAAATGTATATCTAAACAACTTGCATGATTCAATAAACATAGATCTAAATGTAGATCTAAACAACTTGCATGTTACATAACATGAAAAAGTCACCAAATTTACATAATATACGATTGGTTTAACATCAACATATAACCACAATAATCTCACAAGCATATACGATAGAATCGTTACAAGAATAGGCATAAATCAGCACCGTCATTATCTTACAACTAGGAATTATTCTATTTTTCATTTTATTATAAATCACAACTTTTAATCGTTCACATCTAAATAATAACAGGACTTACAAAGAAAAGAAATTCTTGTTTTTCTGGGATCTGTTTTCTGAATTTGAAAAGCAATCCCTTGAAGAAGACTATCAATTCTCTAAGTAAGATTTCATTTGTAGCTTTAATCTTGCTTTCAAGTTGAAGAAGGAATGGTGGCTAAAGTAGAACGATCATGGACGGCATGGTGGCTCCTTGAAATGAATTTGTGTGATTTAGGGTTTGAGGATTATGGTTGCTTTTATAGAAGTTAAATCTTATGTGAGCCATTAGATCGTTTTAGGAGCAATCAGAGCCATCCAACTAAAGCGATGTGTCACTCAGCCAATCATAGCATGACACATAAGCCTTAACACTCCAGAATTTGTCACAAAGCCAATCAAGAAGGCCACGTAAAAAAAACAATCCTTGACCAACAAAAATGGAGCTGGCGGGGATCGAACACTATACCTTTTGTATGCAAATCACATGTTCTAACCAAATGAGCTACTAAATCTTTTGCTTACAAAATTTAGAACAATGCTAAACATTATTCTTTTCTCATTCTTCTTTTTCATGTTTGCTACAATATTTAATTTAAAGATATCTTCTTCATACGGAGTCCGATTACGTAAACTCGGACTCCATGTCAAGTAGAATTCCGAGATGAACGCAATGACGCAACCCGTTTCACCTTAATTCTCGCCTAAAAAAATTAAGTGTTCTTTAATTCGTTCTTTTAATATTCCCAGAAAATACGGGTGTTACATATTGTAATTCTTAGTGTCAGTAAATCCCGTAATCATAATGTTTGAATTCTGCTTGTGTATGGTCAGACCGGTTGACCATTCAAGGGTGTCAAGTGTATGAAAGATAGTGGTTAGTGATTGGACACTGGGTTTAATTAATGATATGACCATATAGTCAGCAAATAGAAAGAAAGCGATTATTGGTGAATCGCACATTGAATGCACATCTCTGTTTTTAAGAAACACTTGTTATTTGAGTGAATTAATTTGATGAAACAAAAGGCAGGAATCAGTAGGCGCTTCATAATTTAATGGTCAAGACGATAGCTACAGAGAATTTCGGGTGGTAATTGCATCAAGCAGCGTTGTCTTTAAATCAGTTCGTATTTTCCTCGATTTCGGTGACAATGTCCATACTAGAATCTGTTAGATCTAAGCAAGTACTGCTTATTGGTTGAGTTCGTTATCACATGGTTCACATATTTTATTAACCACCAAAAAAATACCTTCATCACCAAGTGTATTTTCTTTCAATTGGTATGTTCTTTCTCTAGTTATCCGGGTTCAATTTCCCTATATTATGGTTTTTTTAACGTAGCCACTTGCTCTTCCATCGATGATGCTTTCAATGCTAGATCTATCAACAACTGCAACGTTCTGTGTCTTTTCGGGATGAATATGAATGTTGGTGGTGCTATGAAAATTGTTGATGTTTGGTTGAATGCCCATTTTAAAGCTCCTTGTCCCGCTTTAGAGAATAAGGATTGGGATGATGATTTAAAGGTGTTTCTGGACAAGTCTTTGATGGAGATGAAGAAGGTTACTTATGAATCTTTAAATTGTCCTTTTTGTTGCATTAGAAAGAATATGCAGTTTGAAAAGGTAAAATTTATTTATAGTTTTTAATTACTTACTCACTATAACGTCTGTATGCGTACCCGTGCTAGGTTGCGAAACTTATGTACTGGGATGAGATAAATACAATGATTGTCAAAAGTTGAAAAATGGTATGCCACAATATTGAAAATTTGAGAAACTTGGATCAGCTTAAAGAGTGAGTACAAAGTTTATAAATACGTAATCTGAGTCAAAATCAGTCTAAGGGGTAAATAAGTTTCAAACAAAATTCATGGAGTATTCAGCTACAAATTTGTAATCATAGTTGGACCCTTTTTAACAGTTGCTCATATTATGGGTGCCTTCTTTAACTAGGTGTAAGTGCGCTGGTTGTTTATTAAGCATTCATCTTTGCTTAGGGGTTTGTCCATACATTAACAGCACTAGCATATAAATATTCGTTAACCAGGTGTCAGTGTGATGGGTCTTTATTAAGAAAGCATCTATGCGTAAGTTAGGAACACAAAATTCCATCTTGTAATGAACTTGAATTTCGAACACATCTTATTTAAATATGTAAATCATTTAAATATCTTAATCTTTGATTTAATGTTACGAAAGTGACTTTATAACGCTGTTAATCTCCTTTTAGTTAATGATTAATGACGTCTAGTGGTATTACATGCATTTTAGTTAACTAGTTACATTTAATTTTATTTTAGTTTACAATCATAAGTTTGTGCTATTTTTATAAAATTATGAATTTAATAACATGCTAAGAACTAAAAAAATATTGTTGCGTTCAGATGGCACCTATAGTGAAATGCATATCATCTAGAAAGCTTTCATGAATGCAGTAAAGAAAAACATTCCTTTGGACTTATTAAGCCGAAAGGGTTCCCATGAAGCCCTTTTACCCCCGTAATGAAACCTTTCGATTTGCCTGCAGATGTACCACTGACCAGTGGTACAGATGCATCACTTCATCACTGCATCAGTGATGTAGTGGTGATGCACCACTGGTCAGTGCATCTGCACCAGTAAAATACTGTAGGCTTTCAAGCCACAATTAATTAGTATAAATTACATTCAAATAATTCCACTATTAACTATCCATGCAATTCTAGCATTAATTAACTTAATGAACTAGATTATCAGCCTAAAATCAATCTGGGTAGCATGTATAAAATTCGTATAGTTCAATTAAAACCAAAGTATTGTAATACCGATATAGTTTGATCGATATATTTATTGCAAATTTAAAATAGTATGAAATAGTCATGCTAAAATATTTCACTCCCTGTATACTTTCAATCACCTAACAGGAAATTAATATGAGGTCATACTCACTTTGTCTCTCCCATTTTTAATAGCTAAAACACCCATGCAGCATCCTCATGTTACCCCAAGTTGTCCTCGTAGGGACATGGTTGCTAGATGACTTGAGACTAGCACATGTGATGTTTTAGTCTAAAAATAAGATTATAATTAGTGGTGCAGATTATGATAAATGGGTGTATAACTAATATATCACAAATGGCAAGAATTTCGGCAGTGAAATAGGATGTACATTAGAATTACAGAACTGGGCTTACCTATTGATAATATATTTTGTTTTTTTACATATTGTTATGAAAAAACACACAATTGACTAAAAAATATCTTTGAATTAGTAAATTGAGGCAGATTAGTGGGGACAAGAGATGGTTACCCTTAGGCCTTTGTTCATGGTAGACATTGATTGCACACTCTCCGTCCATATTCTCTAAATATTATATACCAATTTTTTTACAGCAATACTTAGCAATGTATCTCTTTAGAAAGAGTGCCGAAAACATGAAACTTCCAAAACGAAATATATGAGATTTTCAAAGCTGACCGAAATTACAAATCATCAAGTTGGAAACAAATCTCGAGCTCTTATCCCTTTATCAGCACCCTGTGAATGACTCGGCTTCAACATCTTTCTATGTTCATAAATTGTCCTCCACCCACTCCAAAAAAAGAGACAGAGTAATAATAGAAAAAAAACCATGAGAAAATAAGTTTTCTCTTCACTGAGGCAACTTGAGTTAAAAGAAAAGGAGTGAGATGCATCTAAAATAAAGTTAGTAAAAAAGAGTATCTTTTGACAGAACTTAATTTGGACTTACAAACATTGTTGTGATATGGTTGCAAACATGCATATGCAATGGTGGGTTATTATTTGGATGTTTGATTGTTGTTTGTATAAACTGCAATAGTTTGATTCCTCAAGGGTTTAAATTTCATTGCTATATGGGCTTTGCTACGTTTAAAAAAAATAGTTCCTGTGAAGGTGACAATGAAATTTCAACTTCTTAAATTTGATATTAAATTTCAACTCCTTTCATGTGTTAAGCATAACTCTAGTGAAAGAAAGATCAGGCAAATTAAGTCTATAAACCCGTGTTACGTGGAACTAATGAATTGAGAACAGTCATTTTAGTAAATTAAATTATACATATGTATATGCTATATGTATAATTTCATCATTATACTTGATTAGAAAGGTTAACCAAGGAAGCTATTAATTTTGGCAAATTCCGTAAAGCCTCTTCAAGAATTCTTTTGGCTCGTCATCAACTTTTATTTATTAATAGCAAGTTTAACTGTAACGGTTGCCATAACACATACAAACTGACATCAATAAGATAAACAAAAAAACATAAACATACAAAGGAATTTTTTTTAAATTATTTATGAAGTGTATCTTAAATGACCTTGTACTTTTCTTGTCACATTGAAAGTAAACTCGGCGATAGGCAGGATCTACTTTGCACTATTGTGTAAGTCATAGTATAATTCCTAAGAGTATCAAGTTGTTGAAATAATACATGTCCCAGATGGCCAAAGGGAACACTAGTGCAGTCTTATTCTCTATTTTCTCAACAAAATTCAGCAGTAAACAAATCTAAAAACGAAAGAAACACAAATGTTAATGATCAACGCTAGTATTAAGTTAAAACATTTGGTGCTTATGTCTATAGTTAGGTGAAAATTCAACTGGGTCTAGAAATACATCATTGCCTATAAACTCGATTAAATTATTACTTAGACACGTTTGTAATTTCGTGGACATAATTGTATACATTTAAGTTCAGTTAGTTATTGTGCAAAATACAGGTGATAGGTTATTAATTGTTCATTAGTACATGAGAATCAGATATACATTAAAACAAATTTAACAAAAATCTATAAATCTTGGGATTATTAGAAGATACAAAATATAGGTGATACCTTATTAATTGTTCATTGGTACATGAGAATCAGATATACATTAAAATAAATTTAATGGAAATCTATAAATCTTGGGATTATTAGAAGATACATGTTAAAATATATATTGAATATTTTAACATAGAAATATGTTCAGAAAAATTAAGTCCTTAGATAAACAAAGGGAAAGACAATTCAAATTATTGTTAATAAAGAATTTTTACACTTACGCTATTTTTAATATATCGACGTTTTATCTAACTATAGTATATTGCTTCCTCTACCGCTAACTGCATTGATATACACTGCTTAAACAATACTTGTCTAGTGATAAATGACAACGTGTTAGGTTCAGTAGCGTATTCTGTACTTTACCAAGATAATGATCACCGCTGTTCACCTAAAGAAATAAAACTACTTTCCAAATAAGTTTTGAAACATTGACAAAAGATTAGTGTTTGCTCCATGTCAACGTCCCAAGCAAACATGTAACACGCCATATTTTTAATGTAATTAAAAATATGCATATATGTATATATTATATGCATAGATATATTTAAAAAGAAAAATTAAATAATATATAAGTGCATTGAAATAAAGGAAAATGAATTGCATGAAATATATATATATATATATACATATATATATATATATATATATATATATATATATATATATATATATATATATATATAAAGAAGTTAATGCAAGGAAAAAAGTATGCAATACAATTGCGCATGTAATAATGTTAAAAGAAAAAGGAAGTACATGCATGTAATTATGATAGAGAAAACAATTAATAAAGAGAAACGTTAATCTAATTAATGTAAATGGTAAAATGCATGCAACAATAAATGAGAAGGGGGATATGTGTATACATGTTATTTGAAATTCAAAATTTTGTAGGAAGATAATACATGCACTAAAAAATAAGGAATGGGTAAATTAACGATATGAATTAATGCAATAAGGGAAAGAGAAAATGTAAACTTATTGCATTAAATAAATAGATGATGCATTCAATTGTAAGGAATGATGTGTATATTCAAAAGAAAATATTATAAACATTAAAATGGAGCAATGAATGAACGATCAAATTAATAAACATTAAGCAGAGAAAGCAACTAAATGTGAAGGGGATGAACGTTTGAAATTTAAACCTTTGAAAAGCAAACTAAAGGCCATCAGCGAAAAAAAGAAGAAGAAGTGATTGCATTAACAGGCATGCAGCAATGAATTAATAGCCAATATAAGGCATGTATGTATGTACGTATACATGCAATTCAAAAATTTAGAGTACAAATCAGCAAGCCACAATTGGAGGAAGGTTAATGTTGTTAAATAACATTCAAATCAGAGATGCAAGCACATATGATTATTTATAGCAAATATGTAAATAAATAATATATATATATATATATATATATATATATGCATATTTATGACATTAACAAATTGAGTTGAGGTTGACTTAATGTTAAGTATTTGGTATTATATATATATATATATATATATATATATATATATATATATATATATATATATATATAAGAGGCAGCACTAATTTGAGATTAAATTGAGAACACTTAACTGTTATAACATGTTGGTTAGGAAACCCTAGCAACAGGGACCCATTTCAGCAGTAACCCACATAGATGTATCATGGTACCCTGAACTAGGCAAGGTGGGGTACGATTACTGGATTGATTATAAGCGGTCAAAATAGCGGCAGGTGGTGCGTTAGTGTAGGTTCCAACGGAGTACGGGCGTGTACGTGCTCCGGAGTGGAAAAATAAGGCACTGGGCATCAGTAGTTATACACTGTGCAGCTTGAATTATGTCTGGTTGCCATCATAGGGATTGATACACCCCATAGTGGGACCCGCACAGGTATCTACAAACAAGCGGGGCCGAATGACACAAGTAATAAATACATGTGAGTAGAAGCCGATCGATAAAGAGATCATTTTATTATGAACACATGAGGCTAGTTGAAACAATTGTTAGTAGATGCAGAGAAATAGAAATGACTGCGATAGCATATTCAGTTTATCTTGCCTTATCTTGTCTTATGTTATCTTGTTACTATGGTATTACGGAGGGGACTGCGCGAGTGGGGTACCATGGGGTGTACCTCAGTTTGGAGGTAGCTACATATACATTAGGTTAATCTACTTGGGAGTAGATGGGTGCGACGTGTGTGTGAAAGCCTTCAGTGCTAGTAACACAAATAACCTAGTAGATGAGAAAATGTAATTGAACGGTATATATAGGATTATTCAAAAAGTGTAGTTTAAATTCATTCACACAGAACTTATGTTCCGACCCCCTCCTCATAACATTCGCAGGTTAGGTTGTTGACAGAGACTGTATAGCTTTGGATACTGGTTTAGCAGTATTATTATTAAGGTAAAATTATGTTTTAACTACATTATATTTTATTCCTTCCGCTGTGAGATGTTTTTCGAACTCTGACATGTTTTATGTCTCTGTCTTTTCTGCAGGATACCAACTCGGGCTTCGATGGATTGGATTTTTGAAAAAAAAAACGGTCTGTTGGAGCACGGGTTGTTACATCTGGTATTAGAGCTTCGGTTTAGGGTTTCTAGGGAAATAATGAGTAAGCGTATTTGTATTTTCAAAAATATAAATATAAATATAAACCTAGATCCATAATGAGCCCACTAAATAGAAAGAGATAAAATACGAAATAAATGGGATATCTGTTTTGTACACTAAAGAAATAAACATAGAAATTTTGAGACCCTTAGGTGGTTTGGGTGGATAGTGTACAACATGGTTTAGAGAAAGACGAATCCCATACGATAGAAACTGAAATGTTAGTATTTCAGATTAGTGGGTTCAGAAGTGAAACCTTATAAAATAGGAAAAGGTTAAAAAGTGGAGAATGGATTAGGAATATTTATAGTTGAGTTGGAGACCCACTTTGAGTCTAACCCAATGATTAACTTTTAAGAACATGAAATTATAAAAGTTTTGGCAAAAAGGGTTTGTGGTGTTCTCAAGTTTTAATCTTAAATGTATTTTTGATGTTTGAAGAAAATATGTAGAAAAACATATTCGAAAATGTGTATTGGGTTTTAAAGTAAAGTGGAGTATACTTTGTAAAATAATGATTTCTTATTTTAAAAGAATTGTCTCGTGAAAAAAAAATGTACGTTATAAAGCATGTATAGCTCACTAGTTTTCATATTTTAATATATGAAAGGATTAAAAAGTAAAGCCTACAAAATGTTGCACTTTGTAAAAGGAAGTTTTGAAATCTCTATTCGGTTAACAATAAGTTTTGATTATTGTTTTAAAAAGAAATTTTGTTGGGTCGACAAAATAAGTTGTAGAAAGCTAGAATAGAGTAGACGTTTGCACCTTATAGAAAGTAGCCAAAATTAACATTGTATGTAGAAACTGTAACGTCCCGGAAAATTTTCAACTTTGGTAATCGATATAAAACCCACGTCGATTATCCAAACATCGAAAATATTGGTAGTTAATGAAAGAAATTAGAGGGTGAGAATAGATAAGATAGAAACTTAGAATAGAAGAAGAAGAAGAACATACAACATCAGAGTAAACATGAATCTCACAATGGAACGAATAAATATATTTCATAACATAACTTTGAAATAAAACAACATCTGTATACAATACCGTTATTAGAGTATAACACTTACAACACAGCGGAAATAACAATAGCTATATAATCTTGAAGCCTCCTTCTCCAGCTCTTCAAGTATCTGTAAATCCCGACTACTTGACTGCCCGTACAAAATTGGACACCCAAGAGTTTAGGGAGAACAAAACAAAATAAACTGGCTCAGTCATGTGACTGGTGTGAGTAAACTCAAATCATTTGATTTAACTTTCAAAATTTCTTTTGAAACAAAGGATAATCATAAGACCGATCCACACATAAACACGGATGGCTTTTACCTTATGATAATCCAAAATATTTCTAAAACAATACTTGTCTGATATTATAATAATGTCTAGATCAAGTAAATAGAAATCTAGCAGAAACGCTTGCATCTAACGTTCTATATATATAATATACAATCAAAACCACGGGCTCTTATTTGGGGAATGGATTCCAACTATGACAAGGTATGGATCCACCTTCCGCTCAGTTTACTCTAGAAGCGATACACTGGAGTTTAACAAGAACATCTTGTAACTCGGCCACACATGACCGACCACTCATTTCGCTTAAGTGTATCGAATATATTGTCACCCCTCGGTTAGTATTCCAACGTAACCGTTACCGGGAGATACAAAATTGAAAGAAGTACAAATATGAATATTCTCTAGATGGTGACAATATACCCTAATTGGGTGCGACCCACTTAGCCATGCTGCCTGCCCGATTTCTGTCATTTCCCAGTTGATGAGGCTTGAAGTTATAACGTATCTTTCAACAGATTACTCATACATTCACTTTGAATGCCTCATCGTCATACCCATCAAATCACAAATTGATTTCCCCAAAAATACCACGGGTATAAGCTAAGAGAAACGAATTCCTCCGCCACCAACGTAAATACGTTTGAAACGATCAACTTACGTGATCTACCAGATATACTCTGTCAAACATTCGTCCATTCAAGTTGTCCTGGGACTGGACAAACCGAAGGCACTATTATGTAAATCCATCTTAGGCAATTTCTACCTAGGATTGCCAGAATAACCCTTGCATAAACTCCTTCTTCAATTCGTCTTCGATCTATTTGATTCGAAATACTAATGCCCATACGGAGTGGTTCTCGGATAATAATCCGTATTGACGACGGAAAAATGGTCAAAACTTTGATAGTCTGTGATTTAAGTATCAAAGAAAAACACGTGTGCAAACAACGATATTATTTCCAGATGGAAATTATATCGATCAATCATCATTTAACATTCATCTCTTTAGTTCATTAATTTACTTATCTCCTGTTTCCATATATTCTAAATTCTTATTTTCTATTATCATAAAACATTTTTGATTCTTATTTGGAAAACATTTCCAAAACTCCTTCACTGGATTTAAACTGATGTTTAAATCAAATATCGCCATGCCAACTCAAATCATTTCACTCATTTACTAAATTCACTTTCCCATCCTTTACTATCAAACCTTAGCCATTCCTTAGTCAAGAAGGAAGTCAATCAAGTTGGGGTGTAATTACCTCTCAGACCTTAACTGAACAACGTTTTAACTTCGAAATAGACAAAGTATATATTTTAAACCTTTAACAAACTTCCTTACGAAACTCTCAGATTCTATTTACGTATCCACTTCTTTATTGAAAACATTGATTATAACTATAGCGTTATAATCCCTACTTTCAAAATATCTAACTTCGAATATAACTTTTATTCTTTAATTTGAATAAATAAATAAACATCTAATTTATAAATAAATAAATCTTGATTTAAAAACCGGAAAGTATAAATACTTTCCCGAATTCGATATAATCGAATTCGACGATTAACTCTCTTCGAATAACCTATATCCGATTAACTCTCTTCGAATAACTAATATTCGAATATCTCTCTTCGAATAACTTATATTTCGATTGAACTCTCTTTCAAATAAATGATATTCGATTAACTCCCTTTGAATAACTTATATTCGATTTCTCCTTTCGAATAAACTAATATTCGGTAACTCCTTCTCAATTAACTCTAATCAATTAACTCTAACTCAAATCGATTAACTATAATTCGATTTACTCTAACTCTAATCAATTAACTCTAACTCTAATCGACTAACTATAATTCGATTAACTCTAACTCTTTTTTATTAACACATTTTGATTAACACCATCGTCCATATTCAGTTTCAAATATCGATGTTGAAATCGATTCTTACTTCTTTATATAAGTCTTGACTTATATATTTTATTTATCCAATGATAAATATTTTATTTTATTTATAAAATATTATTTATAAAGTAATCTTCTCAATCTATCAGTTAGAACAGATTCTTTTCAAATCCTTTGCTTTAAACTCATATCATGTTATACCCGTGTGCGAAGCATGGGTCTAAACCTTTCAAATGTAAAATTCTCTTTTTTTTGTATAAAATTCTATTCATTTTTATAAGTATTTCCTTTTATATTTGTTTTACAAATATTTCTCTTTTATATTTGTTTTACAAATATTTCTCTTTTATATTCTATTTATTTTCTAAATAAATATCCCTTATAATATCTTATTTATTTTCTAAATAAATGTTCCTCTTATAATATCTTATTTATTTTCTATATAAATAACCCTTTTATACTTATATTTATTTTATATATAAATAACCCTTTTATAAAATTCTATTTATTCCATAAATAAATATTCCTTTTACTGTTCTATTTATTTTATAAATAAATATTTCTTTTCAATTCTATTTATTTAACAAATGAATATTCCTTTTATAACTCCTTTGATTTTATAATCATTTTCTTTTACAAAACCCCTTTTCTTTTATATATAAAATCCATTGATTTTATGTAAATAATTTATTTTCAAAATACACTTTGAAAATACCCTTTTCTATATCCCAGTATTTCTTACGGTAATTAAAATACCAATTCACAATGATCGCTATCATTCAAACACACCTAGTCAACAACAGATTATATATCACATCATATATTACAATATATGAATAACAGTAAAATAAATGTTAAGGAATCAAGTTGGATCCCTCCAACCTTTTCCCCTACATCACAGATGTTAAACAATATAATTAACATCAACTTCATTTCACTATGAAATATTCTGATCAACAGAATCCATATTTGATTAATGATATATATATATATATATACACACACACACATATATATCACTAGATCTATAATTTCAACCAAACAGTCAGCACACAGATATCAATCATCATTTATCAGTTCTAAAAATACGTTATAAAAATATGAACTGATAGAGTTGGTGAGTTTTACTCACTTTGGTCGGTTATCGTTAAATAACGATGACTGCCCATGATTCGAATCAAACGTTTTATTCTTCTACAAATAGTAACGGCTCCCAATAGCTCCAGCCCAGTTTCATGGTGTACTCTATGTAACAACCCGTATTTTAATAACATGTTAAAACGAGAATCAAAGCAGAATTTAATTTTAAATTCTGAATCAAGTAAAACGGGCTATGCCATTGCGTTCGTCTCGGAAAAATACGCGAATTAGAGTCCGAGTTTTCGAGAATCGGAGTCCGTATGACCCGTTAAAGGCCCAAAGAAGATTTCTGGGAATTTGAATTTCGGAAAACAGTTTTGGAAATCAGATCTGGGGCTAGGCGGGAAGTTTCCCCGCCTAGGCCATGTCGACAGGGCTGTCGACAGGCCTGTCGACATGGGCCCAGACCAAGTCGACAGCCCTGTCGACTTGCCTGTCGACAGGGGGTGGCCGAGGCAAATAGCCTGGCGCACCTGTTTGTCTCACCTGGTCCTGTTCTTGGGCTGGGTCTGGAAGCTTCCGAGATCTGATGGTCCTAATCTATCCTAGGGTTAATCTAAGGGCCTAAAACTATCCTAATCTCTATAAAAACACCCCTAAGCCCCCCTAAACCCTCATAACTCACCCTCTCCACGAAGTGCTGCCCAAATGCCAAGTGATCATGGCCTCCATCCCAAATCCCTAGAGCCTATGCATTCAAATTGGGTTCAAATCAAAAGGTGCAAGCTTGCTACACCAAATCAAGGCCAAATCAACATTTCTATGCGAGTTTCATGGCGGATCTTCATCAAAGGAGCCACCTTTCTTCGCCAAAACGATTCATGCTCCTAGTCCTCTTGCCATGCTATGTAAGTTCTAGCTACTTTTGGATCAAAACGGTATTTTTAATGTTGACATGGGATAAAATGAGGCTAAACATGATTATGCGAACTTATATGAACCTTACCATGCCTCTTGTGTTCATATTTATGATCCTAGGCCATGTGAGTGACTTGATCATGCCTCTCATGCTATGCATAATCTAGTTTAACTTGCAAGTTTGAATCTTTATGCATGAAATGCTAGCATGAACCTTTAGAAACTATTTTACTTATGAAACATTGGCTAAGACAAGATTTTGGGGCTTATGCATGTTTATGAACCCAAACACCTTATGCTAACATGCAAGTTTGTGGCCAAACCCTCTATGAGATTATGCATGCTCGTGGCCAATCCCCTCTTTAAGTTGTGCATGTTTATGGACAAACCCCCTTTTGATAATTTGCATGTTTGTGGCTAAATTACCTTATGACACCATGCATGTTTATGGCCAACCCCCTCATGATGTTATGCATGTGGAAGCCAAGCCCTTTTTGGCATCATGCATGTTTTGAGAACAATATGTGACATAGTATTCTTACTATGTTGACTCGCTTTGCTTGCGTTGGGAAAACACGATTTTGGGTAGTTAGATAAACATGAACATGTCGCAAAATCTTAACTTGAATATGACATGTGTTTATACTTGAAAATATGACTTGAAAGATAACATGGGAGATGACATGTAAGTATGCATAAAAACATGAGCTTGGGAATTTACCTATTAAGTTAGGTCTACCCTTTGGGAATTTACCTATTAAGTTAGGTCTATCCAAATGCTTGAAAAATTTAACATGTTTTGGAAACATGATGAACTTAGATAATATAAGTATGGCCAACTCGAGGTTGGGTTGAGTTTGCAACGTAAAACTACCCGGAACCGACCGGCCTAACTAGTAGTTGCAAACAATAGGACCCAATGTGAGAAGTTGGTCATGTCGCGCTTAAGACCCGAGGTTAGACTAGGTTGTGGTGTAAATCTACCCGGACCCGCCCGGCTTAACTAGTAACCACAACAAGGTCTAATATGAGAGGTTGAGGGTGCATTAATTAAATTAATGCCACATAATAGGGTTAAGTTAATTTGATTAATGAGGCTTAACCAAATATGATATGGACAAATGGGTTAAGTAATTTGATTAGGCTAATGATACTTAACAAAACATGATAAGCTTGGGTAGGTTAAGTAACTTGATTTGCCTAATGACACTTGACCATTCTTATACGACTAGTGGACGGGATTAAGTTAACCAACACTTAATCAATCCAACACGATAACATGATAAGGTTAAGTAAATTTTCTTAATGACACTTAACCGTATAATACAGTTAATGGATGGGGTTAAGATTAGGCTTAACTAATCTAAACACGGTAATTCGATAGGGTTAAGTTAAACACTTAACCAATTTAAACTTGATAATTCAATGAGGTCAAGTAACCCGTACTTAACCGACTTAACTTGGTAATTTAATGGGGTTAAGTTAAACACTTAACTAATTTAACACGATGATTTGATGAGGTTAAGTGACCTATACTTAACCAATCTAACTCGTTAATTTGATGAGGTTAAGTTAACCTATACTTAACCAACCTAACGTGAAAACATGATAAGGCTAAGTCACGAATTGTTTCGAATACGCTTGACCGATCTGACTCGGTAATCTGATGGGGTCAAATTAATATATACTTAACCAATCTAAAATGATAATTAGACGAGGTTAAGTCATGGATTGCTTGATATACTTAACCAACTTGACACATGGTCTGTAGGGTTAAGTCTTGGACGTGGATACTTAGCCAGTTTCGACATGTTTTGTAGACGGGTTAAGTGTGAACTTAAGTGGCACTTAACCCATTAGATAAACCCTAATTCGGAGGATTTGGTAGACAACCATAGTTAACAAGGATTATGGAAATAAGGCTAAGTGGTAAACCTTAGTTAAGGGAAACTAAGTAATAATTCTTAGTCAAGGAAAGTTGGACCATTTTTTAGATAGATCAGTAACCCGATACGTTAGAGTATGCATGTAGGAGCAGGCTATCTGATTTGGATAAAGACTCCAACGAACTGGGTAACGAAGCAGCGGCTTCGGGGAACGTAAGGGTATTCTTGGGATCCCTCTGTGAGCTGTCAGGTCATTATACTAGGCTCACGAGAGGTTGAGGTCTGCGGTAGAAGAACCAAGAATATGCCTTGGTTGCTATGCGAGCGACCTAAAGACTGGGGTGGATAGCAGTGAGTCGGCGAATACATAAGGTGCCTGAGATAGCAAGTTTGTCGATCATCTACCATCTTAAGTCAAGCGTGTACGTACGGAAAGGCAGGGGACACCCAACAGACCATAATTTGCTATCTAATTATGGGTGAGGTAGGTCGTAGGATGTGGGCTGACCGGAGTGTAGTTCTCATGCAAGATTTTCTCTTGTGTTGCCTTTCACTAGTTGAGGGAGGGGTCTCGTGGGACCATAGCCACGTGTAGAAAAGCAGACCTTAGTATCTGCATCGGCAGATAAATCTAAAGCTCCCGACCGAGTCCTGTATTTCTTGTTTTGGCCGGTGACAGGACTCGGATGGCACGATGTGATACATGTGCATCCAGTTATAGAAAAACGATTCACGATGAATGCGTGGGAAAAAGGGCGCGGTTGAGGGTTAGCGTAATCCCTAGTGGCCTAGGTGGTTTAACCCAAACCGAAATACGAAAGCGTGCAATAGGTAAGCGTAATCCCTAGTGGTACTAGGTGGCGTAAGTCCTAGTAGTTCAAACGATGATTCATATGGAAGAGCCTAGCTAGAACAAGGGTGACAGTCCAAACGATTTCAAGGATAATACGACATGACGAAGCCCGTACGAGGTACGGCAAAGGACTGAACTTATATGCATGGAAAGAAACATATGATTTGAGTAACCTATATATGCGATATTAGGTTGACATGGACCATTACACGGCTTTGAGCACGGGACGTTCATGGTTAACACATGACGCGGGTAGGGATACTAGTACGAGAGGTGCAGAGCAAATGTACATGTTAGGACTAGGAAGAATATACATAATAGATACCGTGGGATGTTAGACGGGGTAGATACCTTGGGATAATGTACTCGATAGAAATCTGACGATGTGATACCTTGACTTATCATAACACCGCAGTTTATCATGATACCTTGGTTTACCTTGCCACAGTAGTTCAACCGGCTATCCTGGTTTATCTATCTTGTAGTTATCCTTATGTTTACTTTCAGTTTATGCATGTCATGTTACCTTTACCTGTTTTTATACTGGAAGTAGATAGGACTTACTCAGTCTTTTTGACTGACCCGTTTTGTTTCGCCTCTTTTCTTCCGTTTCCCCCCCAGGTTACAGGGAGGAAACAATGTTGTTTAGTTCGGACTTCTTCTGCCTGAAGGTCATCATGGATGGCTTGGACTTCTCTTGGCTATGGCTACTTTACTGTTTTTACTTGGGGAATAATTTATGAAAAGGTTTTTATGCTTCTTTATTATTGCAAGACAGGTTTTGATGTACTCTGATGTAAAAGGCTTTAGACCTTATTTATTCATGTTATGAAAGTTTGATTTTACTTCCGCTATTTATATATGTTCTGTCTTGTGATATTTCTGTGCATGTTTACCAATAATGCCCCTCTAAAGCTAGTGCATTCCTTTGCGAGTGACCCTAGCGGAGGCGGGGTGTTACATTTGGTATCAGAGCAGAAGGTTACCAGACTGGGCAAAAGTTTTTAAATACCTTCTGAAAATTATTTGAAAAACCGTTTACAAAGAAGCATTTTTCAAGAAAGTTTTCTTTTAAAAAGAAAAGGCTATTCCCCAAAGGCCATTAGCATTATCCTTGTTTCCTTGATTGAATCTCTTTTCCTTTCTTTCCTCCATCTGTAGTCACAGTGGTTTTAACTGCGACTAGTCTTTCTTATCTACGGGAGTGCTTTCCATGCGATGGAGGTGGTTCTCGAGAGACCGGTGGCCGCGTTATAAGAAAGGATAGTGAGAAAGAGGATAAAGGATGCGAGTTTAAGGATGAACAACTTGTTGGTATGGCTCAACCCAGAATGAGAGAGAAAGATGAACAATGAAACCCTTGACGAGAGGGTACCTTTGGCATGGTGAAACGGGACGGATAGTTAAGTATCATGGGACAAGGACAAGATCATTGGGAGGGCAATAGTATGCTCTCATTTCTAGGGTACCTCGGAAGGAGGGTAACGATCTTGTTAAAGGTTTAGTTTTCTTCTCTATCATCCCGTCGGGACTTTGGTTGGATCACCGCATCTTTTTGGGTCCGCTTTGATAGTTGAGTCTCTGCACCTTAGTACTAGTGTAATAGAGGGTCCCGTTTTGTCTCAAATCCTATTGGAAGATCGGTCCATTTATTCATGACTTGTTTGGATTTGAGAATGTCTGTGTCAAGTATTGAGCTTGGAAATAATGCCTATGTTTATAAGTGTGGATGGATTCTAGGGATGAAGTGGTTATCCAGTAAGGGGTGCCACTCTCGGTTTTAGAAGGAGGGTAGTTAGACTCTTGGCTTGCTTTGGTAATACCCTCGAAGCCTCGTGTAACCTTTTGGGTTCTGTCATGATTAGTTACTTAGAATCCCTAGATGCCTTTGTTGGAAATTAGAAACCCGATCGAGTGGTGTTCGCTAATAAGACGGATGGTTTACTTCGATTATGTATGAGTTATGGGGATCACCCTAGTAAGGACTCTTGGCAATTTGGATTGGCATCGGAAAACGAGATCCAGAATTCACTAGTGAATTTTGGAGAGCTGGCTTGAGTACGTAGATATGGTTGAGCCAAGTACACTAGGGAAAGGATAAGTGCAAGTGGAACGAGAGGCGACGAGGAAATGAGTTCCAACTCATGTTATGGAAACAGGAAGTAAGAAGCTGTGAAATCATGAAGAAAAAGGGGCGGTCAAGGCACGATGGAACTAAGCTCAAGGTAATGCGACTCAGGAGACTGAAGACTAAATACGTGCATGATATCTCTTTTGGGAATATATCCTCGATCCCTGTTTTCTGTTGAGCTTGCTTGTAGGCTATCTTTTAGGGATATCCCCTCGGTCCTGTTTCTGTTACAAACCCCGTAAGGAGTTTGTTTTGTTTATCTTCTCGACCCTGTTTCAGGGAATCTTAGGTAGAACCCTATGGATGTAAACATGTATTTGAAACATGTTATGGTTGATATGGTTGCAAATGGTTGCAAGTGGTTGCTCGTGGATGCGCGAATTTACATTAGATATTAGCTCGACTCGGTCACATTTCATATTGCATATGCACGAGTATTTATACTTGTTTATGGATGAAATCGAATGTATTATCATGCGGTTGTTGCATATGAATGAATGATTGTGCACGCATATAGTATCTATATGACTAGGACTATTTGCATACATGTTGGATTCATGGCACTAAACATATTTTTGCATTCAAAAGATTTTTCAGGCCTAATCATTAGCATTAGCTAAGGAACATGTACACACACGTTTTGCATATATACATACAGCATTGGAAATCATCTAAGGACAATGGTTGCTTGTGGATGATGTTTTGAGTAGATGGATGATGGATGGTAGGATATGTTCTTCCTAACTTGGAGATTTCGGGGACGAAATCCTAAAAGGTGGGGAGAATGTAACAACCCGTATTTTAATAACATGTTAAAACGAGAATCAAAGCAGAATTTAATTTTAAATTCTGAATCAAGTAAAACGGGCTATGCCATTGCGTTCGTCTCGGAAAAATACGCGAAATAGAGTCCGAGTTTTCGAGAATCGGAGTCTGTATGACCCGTTAAAGGCCCAAAGAAGATTTCTGGGAATTTGAATTTCGGAAAACAGTTTTGGAAATCAGATCTGGGGCTAGGCGGGAAGTTTCCCCGCCTAGGCCATGTCGACAGGGCTGTCGACAGGCCTGTCGACTTGGGCCCAGACCAAGTCGACAGCCCTGTCGACTTGCCTGTCGACAGGGGGTGGCCGAGGCAAATAGCCTGGTGCACCTGTTTGTCTCACCTGGTCCTGTTCTTGGGCTGGGTCTGGAAGCTTCCGAGATCTGATGGTCCTAATCTATCCTAGGGTTAATCTAAGGGCCTAAAACTATCCTAATCTCTATAAAAACACCCCTAAGCCCCCCTAAACCCTCATAACTCACCCTCTCCACGAAGTGCTGCCCAAATGCCAAGTGATCATGGCCTCCATCCCAAATCCCTAGAGCCTATGCATTCAAATTGGGTTCAAATCAAAAGGTGCAAGCTTGCTACACCAAATCAAGGCCAAATCAACATTTCTATGCGAGTTTCATGGCGGATCTTCATCAAAGGAGCCACCTTTCTTTGCCAAAATGATTCATGCTCCTAGTCCTCTTGCCATGTTATGTAAGTTCTAGCTACTTTTGGATCAAAACGGTATTTTTAATGTTGACATGGGATAAAATGAGGCTAAACATGATTATGCGAACTTATATGAACCTTACCATGCCTCTTGTGTTCATATTTATGATCCTAGGCCATGTGAGTGACTTGATCATGCCTCTCATGCTATGCATAATCTAGTTTAACTTGCAAGTTTGGATCTTTATGCATGAAATGCTAGCATGAACCTTTAGAAACTATTTTACTTATGAAACATTGGCTAAGACAAGATTTTGGGGCTTATGCATGTTTATGAACCCAAACCCCTTATGCTAACATGCAAGTTTGTGGCCAAACCCTCTATGAGATTATGCATGCTCGTGGCCAATCCCCTCTTTAAGTTGTGCATGTTTATGGACAAACCCCCTTTTGATAATTTGCATGTTTGTGGCCAAATTACCTTATGACACCATGCATGTTTATGGCCAACCCCCTCATGATGTTATGCATGTGGAAGCCAAGCCCTTTTTGGCATCATGCATGTTTTGAGAACAATATGTGACATAGTATTCTTACTATGTTGACTCGCTTTGCTTGCGTTGGGAAAACACGATTTTGGGTAGTTAGATAAACATGAACATGTCGCAAAATCTTAACTTGAATATGACATGTGTTTATACTTGAAAATATGACTTGAAAGATAACATGGGAGATGACATGTAAGTATGCATAAAAACATGAGCTTGGGAATTTACCTATTAAGTTAGGTCTACCCTTTGGGAATTTACCTATTAAGTTAGGTCTACCCAAATGCTTGAAAAACTTAACATGTTTTGGAAACATGATGAACTTAGATAATATAAGTATGGCCAACTCGAGGTTGGGTTGAGTTTGCAACGTAAAACTACCCGGAACCGACCGGCCTAACTAGTAGTTGCAAACAATAGGACCCAATGTGAGAAGTTGGTCATGTCGCGCTTAAGACCCGAGGTTAGACTAGGTTGTGGTGTAAATCTACCCGGACCCGCCCGGCTTAACTAGTAACCACAACAAGGTATAATGTGAGAGGTTGAGGGTGCATTAATTAAATTAATGCCACATAATAGGGTTAAGTTAATTTGATTAATGAGGCTTAACCAAATATGATATGGACAAATGGGTTAAGTAATTTGATTAGGCTAATGATACTTAACAAAACATGATAAGCTTGGGTAGGTTAAGTAACTTGATTTGCCTAATGACACTTGACCATTCTTATACGACTAGTGGACGGGATTAAGTTAACCAACACTTAATCAATCCAACACGATAACGTGATAAGGTTATGTAAATTTTCTTAATGACACTTAACCGTATAATACAGTTAATGGATGGGGTTAAGATTAGGCTTAACTAATCTAAACACGGTAATTCGATAGGGTTAAGTTAAACACTTAACCAATTTAAACTTGATAATTCAATGAGGTCAAGTAACCCGTACTTAACCGACTTAACTTGGTAATTTAATGGGGTTAAGTTAAACACTTAACTAATTTAACACGATGATTTGATGAAGTTAAGTGACCTATACTTAACCAATCTAACTCGTTAATTTGACGAGGTTAAGTTAACCTATACTTAACCAACCTAACGTGAAAACATGATAAGGCTAAGTCACGAATTGTTTCGAATACGCTTGACCGATCTGACTCGGTAATCTGATGGGGTCAAATTAATATATACTTAACCAATCTAAAATGATAATTAGACGAGGTTAAGTCATGGATTGCTTGATATACTTAACCAACTTGACACATGGTCTGTAGGGTTAAGTCTTGGACGTGGATACTTAGCCAGTTTCGACATGTTTTGTAGACGGGTTAAGTGTGAACTTAAGTGGCACTTAACCCATTAGATAAACCCTAATTCGGAGGATTTGGTAGACAACCATAGTTAACAAGGATTATGGAAATAAGGCTAAGTGGTAAACCTTAGTTAAGGGAAACTAAGTAATAATTCTTAGTCAAGGAAAGTTGGACCATTTCTTAGATAGATCAGTAACCCGATACGTTAGAGTATGCGTGTAGGAGCAGGCTATCTGATTTGGATAAAGGCTCCAACGAACTGGGTAACGAAGCAGCGGCTTCGGGGAACGTAAGGGTATTCTTGGGATCCCTCTGTGAGCTGTCAGGTCATTATACTAGGCTCACGAGAGGTTGAGGTCTGCGGTAGAAGAACCAAGAATATGCCTTGGTTGCTATGCGAGTGACCTAAAGACTGGGGTGGATAGCAGTGAGTCGGCGAATACATAAGGTGCCTGAGATAGCAAGTTCGTCGATCATCTACCATCTTAAGTCAAGCGTGTACGTACGGAAAGGCAGGGGACACCCAACAGACCATAATTTGCTATCTAATTATGGGTGAGGTAGGTCGTAGGATGTGGGCTGACCGGAGTGTAGTTCTCATGCAAGATTTTCTCTTGTGTTGCCTTTCACTAGTTGAGGGAGGGGTCTCGTGGGACCATAGCCACGTGTAGAAAAGCAGACCTTAGTATCTGCATCGGCAGATAAATCTAAAGCTCCCGACCGAGTCCTGTATTTCTTGTTTTGGCCGGTGACAGGACTCGGATGGCACGATGTGATACATGTGCATCCAGTTATAGAAAAACGATTCACGATGAATGCGTGGGAAAAAGGGCGCGGTTGAGGGTTAGCGTAATCCCTAGTGGCCTAGGTGGTTTAACCCAAACCGAAATACGAAAGCGTGCAATAGGTAAGCGTAATCCCTAGTGGTACTAGGTGGCGTAAGTCCTAGTAGTTCAAACGATGATTCATATGGAAGAGCCTAGCTAGAACAAGGGTGACAGTCCAAACGATTTCAAGGATAATACGACATGAGGAAGCCCGTATAAGGTACGGCAAAGGACTGAACTTATATGCATGGAATGAAACATATGATTTGTGTAACCTATATATGCAATATTAGGTTGACATGGACCATTACACGGCTTTGAGCACGGGACGTTCATGGTTAACACATGACGCGGGTAGGGATACTAGTACGAGAGGTGCAGAGCAAATGTACATGTTAGGACTAGGAAGAATATACATAATAGATACCGTGGGATGTTAGACGGGGTAGATACCTTGGGATAATGTACTCGATAGAAATCTGATGATGTGATACCTTGACTTATCATAACACCGCAGTTTATCATGATACCTTGGTTTACCTTGCCACAGTAGTTCAACCGGCTATCCTGGTTTATCTATCTTGTAGTTATCCTTATGTTTACTTTCAGTTTATGCATGTCATGTTACCTTTACCTGTTTTTATACTGGAAGTAGATAGGACTTACTCAGTCTTTTTGACTGACCCGTTTTGTTTCGCCTCTTTTCTTCCGTCCCCCCCCCCAGGTTACAGGGAGGAAACAATGCTGTTTAGTTCGGACTTCTTCTGCCTGAAGGTCATCATGGATGGCTTGGACTTCTCTTGGCTATGGCTACTTTACTGTTTTTACTTGGGGAATAATTTATGAAAAGGTTTTTATGCTTCTTTATTATTGCAAGACAAGTTTTGATGTACTCTGATGTAAAAGGCTTTAGACCTTATTTATTCATGTTATGAAAGTTTGATTTTACTTCCGCTATTTATATATGTTCTGTCTTGTGATATTTCTGTGCATGTTTACCAATAATGCCCCTCTAAAGCTAGTGCATTCCTTTGCGAGTGACCCTAGCGGAGGCGGGGTGTTACACTCTACGTCCACGTGATTTCAAAGTGACAGACGGTTTGTGAAACTGATAACATATGCATGAGATATTCAATTTATAAGTTAAAAACATATATTTAAATTAAATAAACACTTAATTTATTCTGCTAACCCATCTATGTCCGCCCATCTTTATAGTTGAAAACCCATACCCGTTTGAGCATTCTTCTCCAAAATAATAGCTCCAATTGTTTAAATATTTAGAACATTACCCTGTTCTCCACTTCATGTATTTCCTTCCGCAAACTACAATTCCTTCAATTCTTTGGCATTTTCACAAGCAAGGTTCCAAAACGGCACTGACTGATGTTGTCCAAGCAACAAATCAAAGTTACGTTTGCTCAACTCCATGCTGAAGACTTTGCCATTCCTTCGTCATACCCAAACCGCACTGTTATTCACGTCATTATCCATACCAACTCACTCCTCCGTTCGACCTTTTCACTTCTCAAAATCAAACGTAAAATCACCATCGAACTTCAACTTGTTGTTGTTACTTAGAACCCCTCATCCGCCATCGTTGCTTCGCCAATACCAAAACCACATTTCATCAATACTCCACTCCAGTAAAACAAATGCATCGCCCTTCCTTTTAATAATGCACACCCATACCACATACCCACCAAAGTTGTCACCATCGCTTATACAGCAGCCACCCCTACGCATTCTAATCAGTACGTGCTCCAGTTCTTCTACCATACTATCGCCATGAGCCCCCTCCTTTCTCCATAACCCATCAGCTCCGCAAGTTTCAACTTCCACAAGATTAAATCTCGTCATCACCGCATTTAGAATCCCTTATCCACGACGCCTAACATTCAATAATGGTTCCACTCGGTTTTTTTTTTTTCATTTTGGTTGTCTTCTTTTGTTTGCAATGAAGCTTTCGTTATGACGATTTTAGTAAATCCAAGGACAAGATTTTTCATTGAGTATTTTATTTACTGTGATTTTATGAAGAAAATTGAAAGGACGTCTGTTTCGTATGGAAGTTGGCTTTGATTTTTGAGGGTGGAGGCATTGATACTTTGACTACAAAACGTTTTGACCTAGGGATAGAAAGATAGGAAGTGTATTTATAGTCTGTGAATACTTTAAAAAAACGTAATACAAGAGGCCACGTAACGTGAGTATCAACCACACTGTTTGCATTGAGTCAAACATATATTATTTGTTTGGGTTATAATGTCGAGCATACCCTGTTACATAAAATTCTACTTACGTACAGACAGAAATAAAAATACCGTTGTGTCGAGCTCAGTGTCTCGATCCCAAAAATATAATAATATAGGTTCGTTAACTTATTCTGTGAAACCCCAAAATGTTGATATAGAGTGCAAAATACTCCAAAATAAAAAGTGCTTTTTTCCAAAATAAAAATTTCAGAAAAATTCTAAAAATTAAATTATAACTACGTCTAAAAGGATTTATCCAATTTCGAAGCCAATATTTAATTATAATTAAATATATCGTTATGCCCGGTAAACGTTCCATAGCGACTATTTTAAAATTTGATTTGATCATAAATCAAAATCCACACGACGAAATCCCGATTTTTCTCTTCCATTGGAAAAATATACTCCACCAGCTCCGAACGTTTCTTGTTTCACAGAAATCCAACTTAAAACGGGTTCTATATATTCGTTTAAAGTTCGAATCGCCAAATTACGAATTGCAGCGCCATCCCGAGCTCGATTATAATTATAATATAAATTACACGTTCAAACTTCGTTTAAATAATATATTCGTTATTATAATTCAATTCTAAACTGAATTATATATTTTAAATTGTCCAATTCACATCATATTGTCAATTCACTATTTCTGACTATTTCAGAAATTAAATATATTATTCTATTATTTATATTAATTAATATTCCATATTTATGATTATAATTATAATATTTATTAAATATATTATTCCATATTTATGATTCTTAGCACATAGTAGTAGCTGTGTAGGATGATGGAAGGGCTTATTTGAAAACAAACTTAAATCGTTGGATTAAGTAAAATAAGCTTAGAAAGAAAAATATCCTAACTAAAAGGAAAACAATAAAGTCACAAAAGCAACAAATATGACGGGAAAAGAAAATGAAAATTTTAAGAAAAGATGAAAATTAATAAATCTTTCCAAGATAAGTTGAAAAAGAAAAAGAAAAAAATTCTTATGCAGTTGTGCTTGGGTCGGAAAATAGGAAACTTTTTATATAATAGTTATGTAAAAATCCAAGTGCAATTAGAAAAGGTACATAAAAGAAAAACAAAAAATATAAATTTCTCTGTTTAATACCTTTTTGTAATATAAGAAATCGAATTTGGAAAATTATATTTTTCTAAATTTCAAATTTAATAATGGTTGGTAGGGTTTTGGATGCAACAATTGGATGAACTTTGCTCTTACTCTGTAGGAGTGTGGGAAAATTTGGGTGAAAAATGTTTTGTTTTTTTTTTAAAAGTATTGCATTCATATAGAACTGCAAGTATATTTAGGATGTGAGCATCATGTTTTGAAAGAGTTTTTGAATGGTTGCATGCATATAGGTGGTACCAAATTAGGCATACATGCATTACTATGATGTATTTCACTTTGCACATGTGCACAATGTTTGAAAAAATTGGATGCACACATGATGGATGTATAATATGTGAGGGATTATTTGATTTTACCCTTACCAAATTTCGGGGACGAAATTTCTTAAGGGTGGGAGAATGTAACACCCCGCATTTTTAATGTAATTAAATATATGCATATATGTATATATTATATGCATAGATATATTTAAAAAGAAAAAATAAATAATATATAAGTGCATTGAAATGAAGGAAAATGGATTTCATGCAATATGTGTGTGTGTGTATATATATATATATATATAAAGAAGTTAATGCAAGGAAAAAAAGTAAGCATACAATTGCGCATGTAATAATGTTAAAAAGAAAAAGGAAGTACATGCATGTAATTATGATAGAGAAAACAATTAATAAACAGAAACATTAATATAATTAATGTAAATGGTAAAATTGCATGCAACAATAAATGGGAAGGGGGATATGTGTATACATGTTATTTGAAATTCAAAATTTTGTAGGAAGATAATACATGCACTAAAAATAAGGAATGAGTAAATTAACGATATGAATTAATGCAATAAGGGAAAGAGAAAATGTGAATTTATTGCATTAAATAAATGGATGATGCATTCAATTGTAAGGAATGATGTGTATATTCAAAATAAAATGTTATAAACATTAAAATGGAGCAATGAATGAACGCTCAAACTGATAAACATTAAGCAGAGAAAGCAACTAGATGTGAAGGCGATAAACGTTTGAAATTTAAACCTTTAAAAAGCAAACTAAAGGTCATCAGCGAAAAAAAGAAGAAGTAATTGCATTAATAGGCATGCAACAATGAACTAATAGCCAATATAAGGCATGTATGTGTGTGTGTGTGTGTGTATATATATATATATACATGCAATTCAAAAAGTAAGAGTATAAATCAGCAAGTCACAATTGGAGGAAGGTTAATGTTATTAAATAACATTCAAATCAGAGATGCATGCACATGTGATTACTTATAGCAAATATGTAAATAATATATATATATATATATATATATATATATATATATATATATATATGCATATTTATGACATTAACAAATTGGGTTGAGGTTGACTAAATATTAAGTATTTGGTATTATATATATATATATACATATATATGTATATATATATATATAAGAGGCAACACTAATTTGAGATTAGGGGAATATGTTTTAATGGTAAGAAATGAAATTGGTAAATTAAAGACATTAATGTTATATTTAGGGATAATATAACGGTTATGTTAAATATGGAAAAAGAGAGTTCTTTTGGGGTGAGGTGGCATGTTTTGATTGGTGGACACTGCAGTGTAGCCATTTTTTATTGGTTGAACGACATGGCTATTCAGATGAGCTTTTAATTACATCCTAAGGCCCTAGTTGCTCTAACCTCCCTATAAATAAACCCTTATACCCAACCCTAAAACTCACAACTTAGCGGCTACGCTGAAGGTTTGCCATGGCTTCTTCTTCCTCTTCTTCTTCTCTCTCTCTCTTCTCAAAATCTCTTCTTAAAATAAAAAGATAAAACTAGGATCCCTCTCAAAATAAAAAAAAGAATTCAGATGCCTAGAATTATGCTGAATTAAAAAGGAGAGAAAGACCATAGTGCAAAAATTAGAAATGGGAGAGCATACACTGTGAGTGGGTTTAAATTACCCTTATGAATAATTGTATGCATATTGTTTAGCAATTCCACAAATTAAAATGTTTAATTCAATTAAAGTCTTATAGCTTTTACTTTTTGCCTATTTTGTTCTTCTTCCCATTCCTTTTTATTTTTATAGACTAGGCTAACTTCGAGCCTAGTCCAGATCTAAGTTGAAAGGCATACGTACGAACAATATTCACTACACCAGAAACAACTTTTTACAGCGTTGGAAAAACGATGTGATAAGATGCAACAACGTTAGTATAAACATTGTATAACGACATGCTGTCGTTTTAGGCATAATTTCTAACAAAAAATAAATGCTGTCAAAAATTGTTTTATACAGTGTTGTTTCTCTGTTATTAATTTACCTTCTACAGCGGTAATATTTTGCTATTTTAAAATTAACACAGCGTTTATATGTCGCTGTGAAAATATATTTAAGGTGTTTTTAAAAGGTGATGACAGCGTTTGTTAGTTGCTGTGAAAATGTGTTTAGAGTGTTTTTTTAGGATTACGATAGCCTTGACTATATGCTGTATATAGTATTTTCATAGGTTTTCAACAACGTCTTATGTAAGCTATTATTATATATTTTATCAGCGGTTTCTAAACGCTGTTGTACACATAATCTTTTTTTTTTAAAACTCACAGCAAGACATAAACACCGTTGTGTGAGATTTATTTTTCCTGAAAAACCAACAGCATATCTTAAATGCTGTCGTTTAAGACATCGTGCCATTGCAATATTCACATACCATTAATCTAATTGCACCTAATTATATTTCAATTGATTAATATACAAAATATATACAAATCAATCTAACAACAATAAAATAGAAGCATAACAATTGATCGTTGTCATAAAGTAAGTTAAACACAATATCCATTAACAAAGTTACCCACAAACAATGATTAAGTTTCTAAATCATATTCATACAACATTAGACAAATACACAACATGTAAAGAGTTCAACACATGCAAACAAAAACTTTTCATATGCTAACTAGGCAGAACCTTCAAAAATCAAAAGAGTATCTCGTGCATTTCTTTCATCCAAAAGCTTCCACCTACCTATAAAAATGAAATATAAAAGTCAATGATGAAAAACACATGTAAAATAACATTTAATTTGTATACACTAGTTTGCTTTTCCACCCATATAAATGTCATACGCTAGTTTCAAACATACTTCCAATAATATTGATAATCTATCCTATAGTTCATGACAACACCGCTCATATTGTCTCATACACTTCCCTCCCTTCATCACAAAATAGTTCATAGCCTACTGTTCATTAACCTACAGTTCATAAAAACACCAAACTCCACATTAGAAACCACCATCACAGCCAACACACATACTCCTACAACTCAATCTCCTGCAATTCTCCTTGAAACCAGAACTCCACGTCCATCTACAAGTTGCAGTCCGAATGCATACTGTCTGCTCCAGTTTTAAGTGACACCATATCATGGCAATGCATGATGAAACATAAGAAATAATACAAATTTATAACTGAGTGTTTTAAATGACACCATAACATTATAGAAACATTTATAACTGAGTGTATGGCTTTACAAATGTTCTGATTTGGTCGAATCAGAAAATGACAACAATTAAAAGATAAGAGTGTCGCCTCCATGGAATGTGAAAGACATACAACAATAGAGAGTACCATTAAATGATATTTTTGAATATCTCAATTGGATCAATTCATATGAATATCACCCCTTCCGCTATTTAGGCTTCTAGCCTTTTGATTTGCTTGCATTCGGATTGCTTGGACATGTTAGACTCAAAGATTATCGAGGAAGGTAGACCAGAGACATGATCCTAAAGTCCGAAAACTAACTACAAGCAAGTTCATGAGCTGGAGACCATACTAGAATAAGTGACAGCACACTCAATATAGCCAAAATCTGGGATTTCAGCACACTCAATATAGCCAAAATCTGGGATTTGTGCAAATCCAACCTACGGATCAGTACCCATCCCCAGTTTTGCACCTAGTACCATACTCCCTTCAGGTCATTCTTCAAAATTTTAAGAACCTATTTCAGGTGCAGTGAATGTATTTCCACATGAAAAGACAAAACAAAAGAGAGGTTTAGGCTATTTGAGTCAAACTGCAGTTATACGTGAATTTCGAAAAATGCATGGAGACCCACATCGATTTATTCCGCCACATATACAAATCATGCTTTCCTTTTCTGTAAATATGTGACATGTTACATCATTCTATTTCAATTCTGGAAGGTCAGGTAAAATTCACCACATGAATGCATGCATCTCTCTTCTAACAGCAGCTATAGGAATTCAAGGAGCAATCACAACTACATTATCCATTACATGATTAATGGGTATGTCATAACTTTGTTTTCCCTTTCATGTATGCACTTTGTTCTAATATCATATTTTACATTTTTAGCATGGATGGATACTTTTGCATAGTAACTTTGATTCAATTTCATTAGTCAAAGGAGCCTTTATTACTCCTTTTCTTTGTCATATTTATTTACAGTTTCTTTTTTTTAATTTTCCGACTATCTTCAAATGGGATGTCATCCTACTCCGTGTCTAAATTATTGCGCTATTAGATATCAAGTAATACACCAAACTGAATTTTAATGAAATTGGATCAAACCATAAGGTTTTATACTGTAATTTTACCTACTTTTGGTGCACTCTGGATGATGGTTGATTATTTATCGTTGCTATTATATACATGTATTGTATGGAAATCCACATAATAAACGTTATATGGTAATTGATTAGGCCTCATTCCAATATAGAAGAATAAATTCATGTGTTGAATAGAAAATAAATTCATGTGTTGAATAGAAAATAAATTCATGTGTTGAATAGCAAATATATTCATGTGTTGAATAAAAGCCGTGTTGATTAGATTGATGCCATTCTGATGTGAACGATATTTATATCGATTTTATTCATTTTTATAATGAATATAGGAAAGGAAGTGATTTCAAAATATAACGTTTTAAAAATATTATCATTTATCGATTAATGATATGGAATATTCAATTTTGATTAGAAATTGAATATGAAGTTGAAATCGTTTCGAAAACGAATTTAAAACGATTTATAAAATACGTTTTCAAAGGAAATCGATGAGATATATATATATATATATATATATATATATATATATATATATATATATATATATATATATATATATATATATATTATATAATGGCCTGAATAGAACGCGCTGCGCCGTGGCAGTTCGCGAATTTCGACCATTGACTTCGAATGGATATTACTGGAGATCCGACCGTCGGATTCTCCTAAAACCGGAACCGTTAGGTTCGTATCGAAAAGAGCTTTCTAACAAATATTAGAGATTTGAAATCTAACGTTTGGATTCGGAATTATGTCCAAATCAAATTTGGAAAAGGTCGCTGTAAGTGCAGTTCGATTGCCGTTGATGGAAATCGACTGTACGGGCCTTGATAAAATTATTAAAAATAGCAATAATTTGTGTAAAATCATAAGAAATGATTTGTGAAGAATTGGGATGAAAAACCCCATATTTGAAAAGATAAAAATAGATTTTTATCGAAATGAACTAGTTTTGAATTAGAATTATAATTCTATTTATTTTTAAAATAAATAAAGTGGATTTGAAATAGTTTCAAAGGTAAACAGAATTTCCAACAATTGAATTGGAATGAATTTGAATCGAAATTTTCTTTGGAATATTTCGATGTTGGATTTCTTGATGAAACATATATTGTTATGGGAATTTGAAAGATATATTTATATCGTTATTTCCAATACGATATTTGTTGGTCATAGAATTTGATATTGAATATAAGCCGATATATTTTCTATTCAGAGACTTGCATTTAATATCAAATGTGACTTGGGTTTGTCGTGAATGGTGTCTTCATTAACACTGTCCTTAAACGAAGTTGAGAAAAAGATTAAATCTTTTATTTAGATTTAATGAAGTGTACCAATTAAACGGTATTTAATTGGAATTGAATTTGAATTGATTTTTGGGTTTATCGTGAACGGTGTTTTAAATAACACTTGTTCTTTAACCCGATAATTAATGGAATGTGATTTGGGTTGTCATGAACGGTATCTTCAATAATACTGTTCTTAGACCCTACTGAGTTAAGAAAATCAGAAACTTACTGGAGATTAGTTAAGTAGAATGGTTTCCTGGGTATTGATATGATGTTGGTTTCGGCCTTCGGGGTTAATATTTGGGGAATTATTCTCTTACTAGTTTACGGTTAGTGACTGATGAATTGGAATGAGGCGTATGTTGTGTTTGTGTAACACTTGTTTATTATATATGCGAGATATTCAGAAAGACTGGGTTTATCCCATTCTGAATAACTGATTCGACGATGAGTCGAAGTTGAAGACGGTGGTCGAAGACCGGAGGTCTTCACGTTGTTTGGATAATTACTGATGTTCTTGATTGGGCCGTACACCCAAGAGGAGGGAATCAGTTAGTGGTCGTCCAGACATACTTGGAGATCGATGGATATGCGAGGTACAAGGTGCCTCTATTTCATTCAGACCCAGAACGGACTTGTAAATGGACTGTGTGTCTGACATTGGATATCATTCTGTGTGATTGATGGATATCGGTTGCATAGAGTGGTTTGCCTGTGTGGCATGCTAAGATGCAAATGATCAAGGCTTATGTTGAAAAGCAGAGTCTTGTGGTTGATGATCAAAGCACAGCCTGTGTGGCACAGCTTTGTGTAGCGTTAATTCGCGAGCTTCACACCCCGGTTGTGAACCAAAAACGGGAGAGGACCTCAGGGAGGACATGCGTTTCCTTCTAGCTAGAAGTGACGTCAGTGGTTTTACACACCCTGACGAGATTGACTTATGTAGTTGTTGCTATTGCGAGTCGCCTCGGATATATCGGTGACTATGTGGAGCCGAAGGAGTCATTTGTTGGCTCATTGACACCCCATAGGGTGGGGAAACGCAGTGTTTAGGCATTTTAATCCACATCAGTGGACCGGCCCTGACGATCCAAGGCTTGGCTGCGCGCTTACCTGAGACACGGGCTAGAGCGTCTAGAATTCGGTGGAGGACGATCCCTTGCCTCGGTTCACAGATGGAAATCCAACTTCCAATACGTGACGTTTCGATTTTAGTTGTAATCCTATATATGGCGACATAGTGGGATGGGGCGCACATGCCGTCTATGATTGATACTTATGATTGAAATTGTTTTGACACTATACACTTATAGTAATAATAAAAGATGAAATTTAGCGTATCAAGCATTCTTTGGCTATTATAAGGTAAAACCCTATCCTCCGGTTTGTGTTGCATTGTGTGATGGGACCTGTGTCTTATAAGAGCTTCATTGTTCTTTATTTAGCATTGCGCTGTTGTTTTATGCACTGGTATTCTTGGGAGGAAACCCGTTTCGTGTTATACGGCGTGGTCCCTTCATATATCTGATTTAAAGTAAAGTTTTAAATAACTGTTTTAGTTCTCACACTAGTCCCATGACTTACCTGGAGTTTATTGTTTTAACCTAAAGTCTAGGTGCCCTTATTTTGACATAGGCAGCTAGTAGTTTTGGTTTTGCATATCTATATTCACAGAAACCTGGTTTATAGTTGGAATGATATCCGGAACGCTCTGTATCCGTATATCTCTTTCAATTGTGTATTGTATTATTTTTCCGCTGTAGTAATTTATTGTAATCTTTGATATTTTTCTGTTGTACATTATTTGTTTATACTCTGTATATTCTTGTATTCTGATGAATTGTTGTAATAAGCAATGAAATGTTCTTCTGTTTGCGTTCCGATTTGTCGTGTTCTCAAAACAATCAGGGGTTTCGAATGGTCTTTGTCGGTTTAGCGACTGATTCGGATCGAGCAAGATTCCCGGTCGTTACAACAATCATTCTTGCTATGATGGTTGTAGGCTAATATTTCTTTGACCATAGCGTGGCATCGCATTTCGCACAACATATACAATTCAATCTTAGAAAACCCTCTGCTTACCATTATGATATTTTGGTGTTGGGTGCCGTGGTAACTATATTTCTTTACAGCCAATTTGAAACCGTACCTGACGTTTCGCTAACCTGTGAACCAACTGCTCTGGCTCTGAAATCTTACAGTGACATTGAGCTACTTCCTTTTCTTTAATTTGAGACAAAACCGCCTTGGCCATGGTTACACCTCTTCCCATTCCTCGTAGTCGTCCGGGTCTATCTGGTCCCAATACTTGTGAGAGAAAATCTTCTTTGAACTTACATGTTAAACTAGACTATGACTCATTTTCAACATTTTTTATTTTCTCTTACAAACGTGAAAAAATATATTTTGTAAATGAATTCTAAATTAATATATTTTCAAAAAAATATGCTTAAATAAACAGTACATAGCACTTACAATAGCATCTGCAACATGCATATTCACCGGCTCACCATTTTTCCGAGTGTGAGATTTAATCCAAACATCAGATCTACAAATGGAAGAGGGATTGATACTTACCTCTTTCTGCATTAAAAGTGACAACATTAAACAAAACTAATAACCGTATTTAATATATCAAATATTTTTCTCACCAAATCTTCAGTTAATCGAGCCATCCCTCGACGACTACATGTGTGTGGCATTTGCATGTTCTTCATGGATTTAATTTTTTCACTTCGTAACTAGATTACAAAGTTGTATCACATTGATTAATTAATGTGCATTTTATGTACGCCTATATATCATATAAGAAATGATAAAAATTACATTTCAATTACCTTAAACTCTTTACTCGTCTTTGACTCAATAAACTTCTTCTATTCCTTCGTACTTCTGACGTTTTCTGGTTTTAGTTGAAGTTGTTCCTCCTTGGTTTTTGCTTCCAATACTTTTTTAATGAATATGCTTTTTGAACACCTCCAAATGCATCCCATTTGTTGAAAAATGGGAGTCTTTTGCCATTCCTCGTCTAATTTAAATCTAGCCTGCAACATAGGAGGCGAGAAACGATATGCTGTTGAGTATTCTACTCTTGTAATTACTTTCCATGCTTTGATGATACAACATAATATTATATCTACATTTTTTAAGGGATTTCACCTAAAATATATATTCAGCATAATAAAAAATTGCAGTAGGAACATATCAGATTTATGGACTGTGCATAGAAAATTCATTATATAAGCATAGACCACCGTGCTTCATGAAAACAAGGAAATTTAAATAAGGGTAGTGATTAAAATCAAGTCAAATGCACATTAGTCCAATTTCCAATGCACGTTTCAATACCGCAGTGCTTTCTTTTGCATTTGGTTATTAAATTGTACCGCTGTTCATCAAAAGTATGCAAAGGAAGAACAAACAATAAGGCAATAGAGAAAAGTTAAATAGAGGCGTTAACGTATAATCTGACCTATGGCACAACATGCTTCATATTAGTAAGATCTACAAAGAGGCGTTGATTAATAGATGGGTAAGAGGAAAGATATGATATAATAATGACAACAAACCTGTTTGAACGCTACATTTTCTCTATATTTTACATATTGGTGTGAAATATACAACATTCAGTATGGTAAATACTGCTCTAGACACCACTTCAGTTTTTGAAGGGTTACAAGCTTTGATATAAATGAATCCATACCATTAGCAAGGCAATCTTCTGCACTTTCATATATTAATGCAACAATGCAACATATGTGTAACAACCCGAAAATCTGGGTCAGTTTAAAATTTTTATTTTGGCAATTTTAGCGAATTTTGAATATTTAAAATAGATAATTTTAAATAATATCGACGAGAAATTTGTTTTGAATATAATTCGAACGTATATATTATATAGTTCGTCGTTAGAATATATATAATTATATAAAATTATAAAAGGAATTGAAAATGGCGCGGTAGTTCGATAATTCGATTTCAAACTTCAATTGAACATATCGGGTGCCAAACAATCTGGATTTTAGTGAAACCAAAAACATTGGGATCTAATTGATAATATCTTTCCAACGAATCCGGAAATTTGAAATTTCATAGCGAGAATCAAAAGATATGTCCAGTTGAAAATTCTGAATGGTCGCTATGGAATTCAGTCCCTTAAAAATGGAAATTTTGCAAACGACCTCGGAATTCGACGAAACCACTTTCGTTGGGTCCGTGATGTAAAGTTATTGCTAGGTTTCAAATTTCATAATTTTTCGAATCAATATGTGAGCGTGGCAAAGGAAAACGCGTTTGACCAGTTTCAGTTGATTTTAATCGACTGGAAATTGGCCATTTTTCAAACGGTCTCAGAATTCAACGAAACTAGTTTTGTAAGGACCGTATCGTCAATACGAAGCTAGAAAATATTTTTTTGGAATTTTTCTAGTTAGTATGTGACCCCGGTAAATTGAAACGCGCGTTCAAATTCAATATATAGAGATATATTTTGATTTTGACGGAAACTGATCGAAATGATCGAACCAGCCTACATACATATCCCATTGTATTCGGAATGGGGGTAATACGCTAGGGACGACAGTCGTTGGGCCTCAATTGGTGTTCGAATGTAAAATCAACTTTTTATAGAAAAATAATATTAAATTATTATATTATATATATATTTAAACCTCTCCAGCCCCTTTCTCCTTCTTTCTCCCCGACTGCTTTCTAAATAAAAAAATTAGAAAAGGAAATCACCATCGCGCCCCGCCTCCATCCCCTCACCGTCGGCGATCAGCTTCACTCGCCACCCCCTGAGCCACCGCCTCCTCCTTCCGCACCCCGCTTCCAAATCGAACTCCACAAACCCCCCCCATCCCAATTCGAAAACCCTTAAACCGCGCTTCCATCGCAGCCACCCACCGCCTCCATCGCGAGTTCCCCCACCCTCCTCCGATCTCCTGCTCACCGCGCGCCACCCCCTGCTACCAGCCCCCTCCTTCTCACGATTCATACTGTAAGTTTTATTTAAATATTATTTTAGTTTGTTTTAAACATTTAGTTTAGTTTATTAGAGTTAAAAAAAATGTTTTTTTTTCTCTTAAGTTAAAAACTGATTTTTCATAGAGTATAAAACTGATTTTTTCTTTTATATAAAAACCGGTTTCTTTAGTTAAAAATTTGATTTCTGAAAAAGAAAAGGTCGTTTTTTATGTGATTTAATAAAAGAAAAGGCGATGTTTTTATATTATGAAAGGTGGGATTTTTCTATATTGAATAGCGAAGTAAAAATTCGATTTTTCTATATTGAATAGCGAAGTAAAAATTCGATTTTTCTATATTGAATAGCGAAGTAAAAATTCGATTTTTATATATTGAATAGCGAAGTAAAAATTCGATTTTTCTATATTGAATAGCGAAGTAAAAATTCGATTTTTCTATATTGAATAGCGAAGTAAAAATTCGATTTTTCTATATTGAATAACGAAGTAAAAACGTGATTTTTATATATGTAGAGAATACGGGCAGTGAAAAGTGACAAAAGGCGGGAATGGCGAAGATTTCTATAAATGAAGAGTCGTGGTATTGGATAGCTTTCGGTGAGAACTTCTCACATTTCAATTTAAATTTTCTAGTTATATATATATATACTAGGATGCAGACGGTGTTTAGTAGCACCCGACACCCGTCATCCACAGACCATGGATGGCTTGTTTGTTTAATTGTTTGGTTGTGTAGTTGGTTAGATTATTTGGTTTGAATTGAATTGTTTGGTGAAATGAAATTGATTTGATTGATGTGTGAATGGCGTGGGCCTTCACTAGACCGGGGATAAGGCTAGGCCTTGTCCCGTTTCTAGTATCGTTCCGTTATGCCGCCGGAATTTTCTAAAAATAAGTTAGAAAAAAATAATGATAACATTTTATTTAATAAATGAACCGAATAGAATATTCATAGGTTGAATAAAATAGTTTGATCGTTAAAAATATAATTTTTAACGTGAATGTGAACAAATAAATATTCATTTACAAACCGGACGGTTTGTTTATGTACACCTATTTGAAGGACATTGATTGGGCCGATAAATTTTTCACATCGCCCAACTGCACAAATAAAAATCTGTGTTTGATTGCTTGAAACCCCACACGGGTATTGGGATGATATTTGACGTACACTAATCCCGATTGTTTAGTTATATGTTGATCGATTGATTGACAGGCTGTTATAAGCGTTGAATATTTATCTTTGATGCTTATACAGTGTAGAATGCACCTTGGATGATGGTTGATTATTCATCGTTGTTGATATATACATGTGTTGTAGAGAATCCATATAATTAACATTATATGGTAATTGATTGGGCCTCATTCCAGTTTTGAAATAGAATAATTGAAATAGAAATATTCGAAATGGAATATTTGAAAATATCAATATATGAAGCCGTATTTATTAGATTGACGCCATTTTGATGTGAACGATATTTATATCGATTTTATTCATTTTATAATGAATATCGAAAGTGATTTCAAAATCTGATATTTTGAAAAGAATTGAATAGAAAACCAAATTTGAATTGAATCGAATAGAAAACCAAATTTGAATTGAATCGAATAGAAAACCAAATTTGAATTGAATCGAATAGAAAATCAAATTTGAATTGAATCGAATAGAAAACCAAATTTGAATTGAATCGAATAGAAAACCGAATTGAATTCAAAATGAATAGAAAACCAAATTTGAATTGAATCGAATAGAAAACCAAAATTGAATAGAAAACCAAATTTGAATTGAATCGAATAGAAAACCAAATTTGAATTGAATCAAATCGAAAACCAATTTGAATTGAATCGAATGGAAAACGAAACGAATTCGAATTGAATTGAAAACGAATTCGAATTGAATTGAAAACGAATTCGAATCGAATGGAAAACGAATTCGAATTGAATTGAAACCGAATTGAAATGAATTCGAATTGAATTGAAACCGAATTGAAATGAATTCGAATTGAATTGAAATTTGAATTGAATAAAAATGAATTTTAAAACGAATTTATAAGGAAGAATTCAATTTTGATTTGAATTGAAATGGAAGTTGAAAAATGTTTTTGAAACGAATTCAAAACTATCTATATAATTCGTTTTAAATAGCAATCGATGAAATATATATTATATATATTATATATATATAATATAATGGCCTGAATAGAACACGCCGCGCCGCGGCAGTTCGCGAATTTCGACCATTTATTTCAAACGGACATTACGGGAGATCCGACCGTCGGATTCTCCTAAAACCGGAACCGTTGGGTTCGTATCGAAAAAAGCTTTCTAACGGATATTTGAAATTTGAAATCTAACGATTGGATTTGGAGATACGTCCAAATCAAATTTGAAAAAGGTCGCTGTGAGTGCAGTTCGATGGCCATTGATGGAAATCGATTGTACGGGACTTGATAAAATTATTAAAAATAGTAATAATTTGTGTAATATCATAAGAAATGATTTGGGAAAAATTGGGATGAAAAACTCCATATTTGAAAAGATAAAAATAGATTTTTATCGAAATGAACTAGTTTTGAACTAGAATTATAATTCGATTTATTTTTAATAAATAAATTGAATTTGAAATGGTTTTGAAAATAACCAGAATTTCCAATGATTGCATTGGGATGGATTTGAATCGAAATTGTCTTCGAAATATTTCGATTTTGGATTTCGTGATTATATAGAGGTGGTTATGGAAATTTGAAAGATATATATATATATATATCGTTATTTCCAATACGATATTTGTTGGTCGTAGAATTTGATATTGAATATAAGCCGGGATATTTTGTATTCAAAGCCTTGTATTTAATATCAAATGTGATTTGGGTTTGTCGTGAATGGTGTCTTCATTAACACTATTCTTGAACCCAGTTGAGAAAAGATTAAATATTTTTATTTAGATTTAATGAAGTGTACCAATTAAATAATATTTAATTGTAATTGAATTGATATTGATTTTTGGATTTATCGTGGACAGTGTTTTAAATAACACTCGTTCTTTAACCCGATAATTAATGGAATGTGATTTTGGGTTTATTGTGGACCGTGTTTTAAATGACACTGATTCTTCTACCCAGTCACAAATTAAAACTAAGTGGAGTTTTAATGAATCTTTAATTAGATTGAAAAGATCGAGAATGGAGTATCACCAGTTTTGCTCCAGGCGGTAGTTAAATCTTTAATTAGATTTAAACGTGAAATGGTAATTGAATTTACCAATAACACTGTAGTGTTAGATATGAAGTATTACCAGTTTTACTTCATGGGATGAATAGGTTGGGATTGGGAAATTAAAACAAATGATTACTTCGGTAAGGTTCGTTAATCCCAACTAGTTGAATCGAAATTCAAAAGAAGATTAGAGAATAAATTCAAGGAATTTATCTTGGATAAAATTAATGGGAACCTTTCCCTATGAATGTGAAATTTAGAAACTAACTGTCGGTTAGCCAAGCAGAATGGTTTCCTGGATATTGATCTGATGTTGGTTTCGGCCTTCGGGGTTAATATTTGGGGATTTATTCCCTTGATTAATTTACGGTTAGTGACTGATAAATTGGAATGAGGCGTATGTTGTGATTGTGTAACACTTGTTTAAAATATACGCGAGTTATTCGGGAAAACCGGGTTTATCCCATTCTGAATAACTGATACGACGATAAGTCGAAGATGAAGACGGTGGTTGAAGACCGGAAGTCTTCACGTCGTTTGGGTGATTACTGATGATCTTGATTGGACTGTAAACCCAAGAAGATGGAAACAGTTGGTGATCGTCCAGACGTACATGGAGATCGATGGATATGCTGGGTACTAGGTGCCTCCGGTTTCGTTCAGACCCAGAACGGACTTGTAAATGGACTGTGTGTCTGACATTGGATTTTAGTCCGTGTGATTGATCTTAATTAAATATATATCTGTTTGGCAGCGGAGGATTTATTCTCTTGCTTAACGCCCTTCTCTGAGACGTACGAGCTCAGGGGTTATACATTGATGGATATCAAACGCATGGAGTGAATTGCCTGTGTGGCATGCCTAAGTGGCAATTGATCGAGGCTTCTGTTGAAAAGCAATGTCTTATGGTGATGATCAAAGCATAGCCTGTGTGGCACAGCTTTGTGTAACGTGAATTCGCGAGCCTCGCACCCCGGTTGTGAACCAAAAACGGGAGAGGACCTCAGGGAGGGCATGCGTTTCTTTCTAACTAGGGTGGTGTCAGTGACCTACCAGCCCTGACATTTATATACTTTTCACCTATGTGGTTGTTGCTGTTGCGAGGCGCCTCGGTTAGATCGGACGATCCGGGTCCGATGGAGTCATTCGTTGACTCATTTACGCCCCAAAGGGCGGGGAAACGTAGTGTTCAGGCATAATAATCCACATCGGTGGACCGGCCCTGACGATCTAAAGGGTTGATGCGTTCTGATCCTGAGGCTCGGGCTAGAGAGTCTCGAATCGGTTGAGGACTATCTTTTGCCTCGGTTCACAGATGGAAATCCAACTTCCAAATACGTGATTTTGCGGTTTTAATTGTAGAACTAGTATGGCGACATGATATATGGTACCCATGCCGCCTATGATTGATACTTATGATTTGAAGTTGTTTTATACACTATGCACTTATAATAGTATCAAATGATTTGTTTTAAACGTATCAAGCATTCTTTGGCTGTTATAAGGGAAAACCCTATCCCCCGGCTTGCGTTGCATTGTGTGATAGGACCTGAGTCTTATAACAGCTTCATTTTTCTTTATTTAGCATTGCGCTGTTTGTTTTATGCACTGGTATTCTTGGGAGGAAACCCGTTCCGTGTTATACGGCGTGGTCCCTTGATTTACCCAACTTCAAAAATAAAGATTAATAACTGTTTTAGTTCTCACACCAGTCACATGACTGACCTGGAGTTTATTGTTTTAACCTAAACTCTGGGTGCCCTTATTTTGACACGGGCAGCTAGTAGTTTTGGTTTTGCAGATTTATATTCACAGGATCCTGGTTTACAGCTGGAACGATATCCGGAAAGCTTTGTATCCGTATATCTCCTTCAGTTGTGTATTGTATTATTTTCCGCTGCTATGTATTTAAAAGTAATTTAAATCTCTGATATTTCTGTGTAATATTCATTTATACTCTGTATATTCTTGTAATCTGATGAATTGTTGTAATATACAATGAAATGTTCTTCCGTCTGCGTTCTGTTGTGGCTTGTTCTCGAACTATCCACGCTTTCCTCACCGGGGAGGTTACGGGTTTTCACAATATGGTGGTATCAGAATCAGTCACATTAAAGAACACAGAAAGTTTCGGATGAAACTGAGTATCAGATAGAAAGAACAAATTAATTTGGCATATCAGAATTAAAAAAAAATTGAATCCTAAAAGCAAATACCTGAGGAAACATTTGGCAAAGAAAATAAATGATCTATTTAAATTCAGCAAAAGAAGAATAATTTGAAAGAAGAAAATAAATGCTCTATTTAAATTAAGTATCACACTTGTTATATATGAGAAAAAAGGGTAATATATGATCTTATTGATATGCTTAAGTGGTGCTTTAATTAAAAGCAGTGAAAAAATTGTTTATGCATACCTAATTAGGGCGTGAATCATGAAAATAGCAATAACATGCAATTATCATTTTTAAAACCTCTACTCTCGTGCTGGCCTTTATTAAATCCAATTAGATTATTAAAAGTCATTCTTTTGTCACCTCTAATTAGATCAATTCAGAACATTAAGCTAATTAGATCAAAACACAAACAGCCTTACCCTCTAAAGGTCCATACTTCATGATCAAAAAAGCTAGAATGAAATAATATGAAGAACTTAAAAAAAAATCAATCTATACCTAACCACTTCTTGGTTACCATTAATTGACCAGTCAAATTTGTGTTAATGTTACAAACAAAATAACTAATATGAAGAACTTAAAAAAAACGTCAATCTATACCTAACCACTTCTTGGTTACCATTAATGGACTAGTCAAATCTATGTTAATGTTACAAACAAATTGTAATGACCCGGATTCTTATGGATTGATTTTAACTATTTAATACGGATTTAAAAATCGAGTTGATAATATAAATGGTGTTTTATATTTGAGTTATCAATTAAATAATCAAATTTCAATTTAATATCGAATATATCAAATCATCGTAATGCGAAAATATAATTCAATTCGAGATTTAAAACTGAATTAAATACAGTTTAGACTTCTGTTTGAATACGAATAATAATATTAATTGATTATCGAAGAATTTAATGGTTTGAAATTTAATTTATATCAATTTAAATTGGTATCTGTCCCAGATGATCGAATTGAACTTCGTGACATATCCCAGTGTGTCCGAAATAGGGGTATTACCCTAAAATTGACAGTTGTTGGGTTCAAAGAGAAGTTTGGAATCAGGGTATATTTTGATTAAAGGATATCGGTTTAATTAAAATAAAATATAATAAAAATCATTTAAGAAAATCCTTTTCTTTGTGGACATCCATGATACAACAAGAAGAGGTAAATGGCCGCACAAATCAAAAGGGGGAGAAGCAAACACGTCCCTTCTTCAAACTCCAAAAAATATTGGCCACGCAGTTCAATTATAACCACACTCTCCCTTTATAAATTGTGCATACACTTCTCCCCATTCTCTTCTTCTGAGAACCAAGATCGAATGTTTCAGTAAACAAAGAAAAAAAAGCACCTCATGTCCTTGAAAATTCATTTGATCAAAATAGAAAGAAAGACCCCGTACACTTTTGAAATCAAAATCCCTAAATATGGCCGCTATCCCTCCTTCAAACACAAATCAAAATCGAACAGCAAGTAAAGCCTATAGTCATTAAAGGGTGCGCCTTAGTTGTTGAAAGCTAGACAGTCAAGCGACATTCAAGGGCTTTGATTAGCCTCGAATTTAGGTCTCATTTATGTGAGCGAGCATCACAGAGGTCCTCGACTTCGAATGGCAGGACGGTAGTTGAATAGCGACGGGGGTGCGATGCTTCCTGACAAGTTCGAGTGGGTCCGACGTTGAACGTAGGGTTGAGGAAAATGGCGACAGGGTTCTGCATCAGGTTACGCGATAGTCCAAGTCGCGATGGTGGTATCGAAGGGTTTAGTTCGAGTTGAGGGATGTCGATGTCCTTTTGATGCTCGAGCAAGGGTCGCGGTGATTAGGAGGGAAAAGGCACAGCATCAGTTAATGGCTTCAGGAAGGATTGATTTCATCATAGTGGAGGACGTTGTGGAGTTCATATGCAAGGAGTGCGTTGAAAAGGGTTACCGCAGTGGAAAAGGGAAGTCGATTTGCTGATATCGATCTAGGGGACATGGTGTTCGACAAAATTCCGAAGAGGAGATTAAGGTAATTTAACCAAAATATACTTTTTTTAATAAATTAGCATAATTAATGAAGTGGTTATTTAATTCCCTTTAACATGCACTGACTAATTAGAAGGGTTTGTGAAATGGTTAAGTTGTCGACTAGGAAGATCAAAAGAAAAGAAACATTTGTATATTTGTTAAACTAAATTTTTATACACTGTTGGAAAAGGAATGCTGTAATCTAGTCTAGGATTTGGAAACTGAAAAGAATATTTACTTAGGGAATCATTATATAAATTTTAAATTTAATTAGTAAAATATTTAAATATAAAATCATTAAGGTAAACGACTTTATAGGATTGAAATATATTGGATAAAATATTTATTTGGTTTAAATAGTTAAATTAGATAAATAATAGCTTAATTGATAATAAAATAAATTGTCATCGGTGCTAGGTGGATTCACTTGAGACGATTCATAGCTGTGACGTTACAAGTTTTAAATGGGTATTCAACAAAGGAAAAATCTCGGTGAGTAAATCTCACTCACCATTTTAGTTAGAATTATTTTTATATCATTAAAAATAATTGTTTGTTGCTTGTTGAATGCTTTCTGATTGTTTGAAATATATTAGTTATTTAGTGTTGACTATTATATATATATATATTGGGTTGATGATTGGATTGATTCCCGCAGTACCATTAGCGGATGCCCGCAGTATCATTAGCAGATGACCCTATGCGCCCCACGCTATGATAGTGGATGACCTTCTATACCGCGATATCCTGTCTCGAAGCATGATACACATTATTATGTTGACTAACGTCAACGAATGCAGGAAAAATAGGTTGGAGGAATCCAACAGGATTCCTCAAAAATATATTTTCTGTTTGTTTATTTGTTTGCATATATACTGTCATATATGATGTGTTAGGAAAATAAATAATTGGTTGTTTGATGTTTAAATATCACTGGGCCTAAGTGATAATTTATAAAAATATCCTAAAAGGGGTATTTGAGATTTAAAAGGGAAATTCTATTTTTCAAATATAGAATTTGAATTGTTAAATAGATTTGAAATATTAACTTGTTTTAAAAGAAATAAAATAAGTAGTTCCTTTATAAACGAAATTTATAAATAGTTCTTTTATAAACGAAGTTTATAAATGAAGTGAAAAGAATTATCATTGGATAATTCAGAAATAAAAATACATGTGTGAAACCAAAAAGGAAAAATCTATTTTTCCAAAAGTAGAAATATCGATTTCAAAAGGGATTGAAATCGAGACTTGTTAAAGAATGAATAAAGAAAAACTTGAGAATGGAAATTAAATGTAGAAATTCAAATGTAATTCAAATAAGGAATTTGAATATAGAAAATATGTAGAAATTAAAATGTAATTCAAATATAGAATTTGAATATATACAATTTGAATAGAATTTGAATATATAGACTTTGACATATAGAAATTCAAATGGGATTTATAATATAAAATTTGAATAATAAAAGTGATATAGAATTTGAATAGAATTTGAATAATAGAAGTGATTAAAAATTTGAATAGAAATTGAATAGAATTAACTAACTCGAAGAGAAATTAGTTAATCGAGTTTTAAATTGAAATTTGAATTCAATTAGTTAATAAGCAAGTTAAAATATATTTGAACATGTCATGTTCAAATATAAAAGTGAAATAGACTAAAGAGTTAATTAACAATTTAATTAACAAATTGAGTTAAAACGATTGGTATAGTTAAAATAGATTGGGCAGGTATGGATATACGGGAGACAGGTATGGATAAGGTATAGAAGTGAAATAAATAGAATGCTCGACAAAAAGGTATGTATTTAATTCATATATGAGATTTTATGCGCCGTATCGGCAAGCCGCATGGCTTTTTCTTTTTCTTTTGGATTGGTGAGGGCCATGGGAGGCTGTTTGAAATATCCCGAGGCTCCCGGTACAAAGGAGGTTATGACGAATTTTTCCGGGAATTTAAGGAGTTAGAATATTTTTAAGATAATTTGATAGTTAGAAATCAACGTATCGATATATATAGAAGTCGATAAGGAAACGAACTTAGAAATAGAATAGCATAAACAAAAAGGAAATCGAAAATCCGGTAATAGAAAGAGAAAATGTATATGTGTTTAAAAGTGAATAAGTAGTTGTATGGTATTGATTATTCGAGTAAGTAGTCATATATGTTTTGACGTTATAAATTTTATTCAGTCAAGGTCTGAGAGGTAGTTATACCCCAACTTGATTGATTTCATTTTTGATAAATAAATAGTAAGATTTCAGGCTCGAAGATCAGTGTTGGATAAGAGTTAGTTGAATATAGTATTTGGGTTGTTGTAACGATGTTTTACACAACATCCGTTTTAACCCAAATAAGTGTAAGCTTGGAAATATAATAAAGAATATTTCCTAAGTATAGAAATAAACGAGATCGGAAAAGAGATAAGTAATTGGAATATTTTCCAATCATAAATAGCCTATATTTTCTAAAGTTTGGAAAATAAAGGAAGGCGATATTCGGAAATGTTTTCCAAATAACGTAAAAGACCAATATGGTTATTGAAAATATTTGGTTAACAAATATTGATAAAGAAATAGAGAAGTGATTTAATTAATGGAATATTAATTAAGGGCTCAGTGATAGTTTGATAATTGGATGGACACTTGTTTTCTTCGATAGTTAAATCATCGACTATCGAAACACCTTTTTTTATTCGATAGTTAAATCACAGACTATCGAAGTTTTGACCATTGTTGTTAATATGGAGAGACCGGTTGGATTATTATCCAAAGAACCACTCTGTATTGGCATAAGCGTTGCGAATCATATATGCCAAAGAAAATTGAAGACGGAGTAAAGTGCAAGGGCTATTGTATAAGTCTTAGATAACAGTGCCTAAGATGGATGTACTGAATAGTGCCTTCGGTTCATCCTGTTCCTGGATGACTTGTATGGATGAATGTCTGACAGAGTATTTCCAGAAAGGTCACGTACATTGATTTCTTCAACCGTACCAAGAGTGGAAGCGGAGAAGGAAACTTCTTTAGCTAACACGTAATGTACTGTTGTAGACGTCAATTAGTGATTTCGATGGATTTGACAATGTGGCCTTCGAAGTGAATCTGATGTGATGATAAAGCGTAGCTTCTAGCCTCACATCCGGTAAATGACAGAAATCGGGCAGGCAGCATGGCTAAGTCGGTCGCTCCGAAGTAGGGTGTATAGTCATCTGATCTAGAGTTTCATTTACTTCTAAAAATCTATTGTTGATGTTGTCCCATTCAGGAAACGGTTGCTGATCCCAACCGTTGGTGATATACATTCGATACACTCAAGCGAAATGAGTGGTCGGTCATGTGTGGCCGGGTTGCAAGATGTTCTTGTTGAACCCAGTGTATTCCTTTCTAGAGGTACACTAGCGAAAGGTGGTTCCATACCTTGTCATAGTTGGAAATCCATTACCCAATACGTGCTTGTGGTTTTGAATTGTATACTATACATGTAGAACGTGAGATGAAAGCGTTTCTGCTAGATGATTATTATATTTTGGTTGATAGACATTATTATAATATCAAAAGGTTCTTGATATAAAGAAAATTTGGATTCTCATAATGGAAAAACCCGTTCCGTTATACGGCGTGGTCTTATGAGATATCATTTACCTGCTTGAACTGTTTTAAACTATTTTACTCACACCAGTCCCATGACTGACCCGGAGTTTATTTTGTTTTGTTCTACCTAAACTCTTGGGTGCCTAAATTTGTACGGGCAGTCAAGTAGTTGAGGATTTTACAGATCTATCTAAAGGAGCTTGGAGTAGGAGGCTTCAGCGTTAGTTATATAGAGTTTTGTTCCGCTGTGTTGTAAGTGTTGTACTCACAGTTGAAATTTTGTATTTCAAAAGTTATGATATATTATATTTTGTTCCGCTGCGATGTGAGATTCTGTGTTGTTATTTCTGTTCTTCTTCTACCTTTTTCTTCTGAAAAAAATGTTTCGTATTTTTGTGATATTTGGGTTGGACGAATGATGTGTAACACCCAGAATTTCACTTAATATTAATGTTTAGTAATTAAAGAATAAATAATCTCAGACGTGAGAATTAAGGGAAACGGGTTGGGCATTGTGTTCGTCTCGGAATTCTGGTTGAGATAGAGTCCGAGTTTGCGTTATTTGGACTTCGTATGAAGAAGTTATGGCCATCCGAAGTTTCAGAAAATTCAAAACAGATTCAGAAAATTCAAATTTCGAAAATTCAGCCCGAGCAGGCTTGGCAGGAAAAATTCCCGCGGTCGACCTGGGGGTCAACCTGCCCACCAGGTCGACATGGGTGTCGACCCTAGGGTCGACCTGGGGGTCGACCTCCCTGGTCGAGCCCAGGTGACCTGGGTGCACTGATTTGCGATCTGGGCTGTGTTTTGGTGGCTAGTGACGAAATCTGATGGCTCCAATCTGATTAAGGGTTAATCTAATAGCCTAAAACACCTAACTACTCTTATAAATACAACCTAATCCTACCCTAAAACTCATTAAAATTGGAGACAACGTCGTCATGCCATCAACTTGCAACTAGAGGGAGCCGCCACCCATCAAGGAAGAAGATTGCTAATCAACTCCTCCTGATCCACCTCTAATCAACTTCTAATCTACTTCTAAGGAGCTAATCTTGGAGTTTGTGAGTTTCTATACCGTTAATAACCCAATTGCTAAACTAGTTAGATAAGATATAATGAGATCATATGGTTATGCTTGCGGATCAATGGATATTATGTCATATGTTTGTGATGTTAGTTGTTAATCACTATGTTAACATTGGTCTATTATGACACCATGTTTATGCAAGTTAAGTGTTTGATTTTATGCTAGAATTACATGTGAAGTAAGTGACATGATTATGCAAGTTTAACCTATGAGTTTGAATTTATAATATGCATAATATATGCAAGTTGTTTGGATTTATGATATGCATAACATATGCAAGTTTGCTTCTTTTATGTCATGAATAACATATGCAAGTTTACCCCTTTGTATGACATACATACATATGCAAGTTTACCCCTTTTGTATGTCATGCATACATATGCAAGTTTACCCCTTAGTATGACATAAGTAACATGTGCAAGTTTATCCCTTTATGATGATCTATGACATGTATGCAAGTTTATCTCTCTATGATCGATCTATGACATGAATACTTATGCAAGTTACCCTCTTTATGACATATGTGATTCATGTAAGTTTGGGTTGATTATTTGTGCTAGTTGGGTTTAATACCATGATCATATATGCAAGTTGACACCTTTTAAACCCATGTTAATGCTAATGTTATGCTAAGTTAAACCCATTGTATTTGTGATGAATCTTCCCTTTTATGTATGTCATGTTAGCGTATTACGTGGGGAACGATGGGGTTAATATTCATGATAATAAAATTATGGTGAGATTGGTATGATATTACATACCATAAATGGATTGACATAATTGAGTCAATTATGTACATCGTTTAATTTGGAATTAATTAGGGAAAATTAATTCAAAATATGGGGGTGATTAATTAGGTGTAATTAATCGACTAAGACACGAGGTTGGACCCTTTTGTAGCATAAGACTGCCCGGACCCGCCCGGCAAATCCAGCGGCTACAAATGTCGGTCCAATGTGAGAGGTCTTAGGCATAAACTAAATACGTGACAAGTGTAAAGACACGAGGTTAGACTCTGTTATGGCGTAAGGCTGCCCGGACCCGACCGGCAAATCCAGCTGCCATAAAAGACAGTCTAATGTGAGAGGTCTTTACAAGGTTACGGTCTTAATCAATTAAGAAACACTTAACCAGATAAGCATGTAGTGGGGCATGAGGGGTTAAGTGGGTGCCTTGGGTGGCATGTGGAAATCAAGTAAGTGCCTTGGGTGGCATGTGGAAATCTAGTGGGTTGCCTTGGGTGGCAATAGAAAATACGATTAGAATACTTAACCAAAGTGGAAACATGTAATTAAACATGATTAAAGGGTTAAGTGGGATACACTAGAAAAGGGACAAGCTTAGGTGGGTAGCTTGTGGGGGCCCATTTCAACCAGTAACCCATATGTATCTTTGTGGGATCGACCCATGTCGAGGACGGGACACGCGTACTGGGTTTGACTATAAGAGGCCAAAACGGGGTAGCGGTGGCAACGCAAGTCCAACGGGTTTCATATGCGTGTGTGGGCCCGGGCTGGTAGGTAAGACGTTGTTGCATCGTGTAGGTATAAGCCGTGCACTCTTAAGTTGTATCGAGTTGCCACTTTGGGGAGTGATACACCCCACTGTGGGGCCAGCACGGGTATCTACGTTAGGGAGCCGATCGCTTGGGGAGTAGTGGGTACACCTAGCGGAGATAGGGGCAGATGACACTTATGTGGTCAGCTAGGGGTACACGAAACTACTAGTTAAATTTCTAGGTCCATGGGTGGGATCAACCTTTAAGTTAGGAATGACTGGTGTGGTGCAGTTTAGTGATTCACCCTTGGGTGGGTAGATGCGTCTTTACCGTTATCTTCGGTTATCCTATGTCTAGTTGGCTGCTTAGTGTAGCCATTATCCCCAGTCGTTACCGTATATCAAGCTTATATCTTACCCTAGTTACTTTAATGATTGTATTGTTAAAGATATAGGACTTGCTCAGACTTATGTCTGACCCCGTTGTTTTATCTTTTCCCCCCCTCGGGTCCTCAGGTTGGGCCTAGCACTAGTGGGCTTTGATCAGACTGCTTATTTTCTCTCTTTTGGAGCTTGGACCGCTGAAGTAAAGCTCAGCTTATCTTTTATCTATGGCTATTAGTTTATGTAGTGGGATTATGTACTTTTATTTTATCAGGATGGATATTTAGTACTTGACTCTTGTTTTATGGTTTAGATATTGCAACCAAACATGTTTACCTTCTGCTGCAATGAAATGATGTTTTAGTTTTCAAGTATTATTTATATCTGTCTTGTTGTAATTTTTCTGTTCTATATTCACTTAAAATACTCCACCGAAGTTAAGGCATTCCCTTAGTGAGTGACCTTAGCCACCATTGGGTGTTACATGATGTATATAGTCAACTCTGATATTATGGATTTGCGGGTCATTACAGTTGGTATCAAAGCTTAGGTTGTGCGAATACCTAGGCTTGTGTGTCATGTGCTCATTAGAGATAGGGTCAACAGTACCCTAGAATGAGTTGAGTGTATATATATACGAGAGAGCATATTTATTTTTTGATATAAAACTGTTTTATATTGTGTTGACTAGTATGTTGAGTGAATTATGAATTCTGATCGAATCGTGGGACGCCACGATGTCGATAGGAGTTTATAAACACTTGAACAGAAGATTGGACACGATATTGTTTTAAATGGTTGAGTTGATTGTTAGAATTATAATCAAATTAGATTATAAAACAGAAATAGTTATATACATAACCAATGGAATTTGTATATGAAATCAAATATACAAATGTGATAAATTGAAATTGAATTCCAACAAGAATTCAGAATTTAAAATCCTGGGAAGTTGGAAAATATTTTTTGAATTTTAATAAAATAATATAGCTTTATTTTGGAAGGAATTTTGAATAAAAATCATTTGAATGGATTTTGTATATAATAAAGCACTGAACTCACTTCAGTGGCTGGGAAATAATTCTGATGATGATCGCAACCTCATCAGTGTTCATTTTCGAGTTTCTAAGTGATGGATTGCTACCTTAGAAATGTTTTTGATGGAAATTTGTTTGAAAAGAAAACAAGTTGTTTGAAAATTCAAATGTTTTGAATTTGAGATGGATATAAATATATGTATATATTTATATTACTTCAATGGAGTTTTGAAATAAAAACCTGGGAATTTGAATGATTGAAATTAAATTTAATTAAAGTTAAATGGTTCGAAATGAATAAATTGAATAAAATCAATGTGAATGAAATATGAATTGGGTGTGAATAAAGGAAAAACCAAAAGAGTTAATAAGAAAATATATTTGTAAATCAAATATAAAGAAAATATTTGTAAAACAAATACAAAGGAAGTTATGCGCAAACAAATAGAAGGAGAAATATTTGTATTACAAATAGAATTTAAAAGGAAAATATTTGTAAAACATTTACAAATAGATTAAATGGAAATATTTATTTATAGAAAATAAATAGAATGTTATAGATGAGATATTTATTTGTTAAATAAATATAATTTAATCAAAGGAATATTTAGAAGATGAATAGGAAATGGAAATCTTTTTTTAACAGATAAATAGAAAAGATTAATTTATAAATAACAGTTTATAAATTAAATTAAATATTTATCATTCGATAAATGGAATATATAAGTCTGAACTTATATAGAGAAGAGATATTGGTTTTAACACCGACAGTTTTAAATAGAAGGGGTACACAACACTTGTATAAGTGAAGTAACGTTACTAAAGAGAATATTTATAAAGTGAAGAACCGTTACTAAAAGTAAATCTTTATAAATGAATAAACGCTATCCAATAGGAGTTATTCGAATAGGAGAAGTCGATTAGAGTTAAAATAATCGATAAGAGTTAGAATAAATCGATTAGAGTAAGAATTAACCAGTTAGAGTTAATCAGTTAGGGTTAATCTGTTGAGTTAATTGAATATTAGTTATTCAATTAGAATTTATCAAATATGTGTTATTCAAATTAAGAGTTAACCAGATAGAGTTAATTGAACATAGTTAACCGAATTAGGATTTAATTGAATGTTAGTTATTCAATTAAAGTTGATCGAATATAGTTATTGAGATAGAGTTAGTCAAACATAGTTACTTAGGATAAGTTGCCATTTCGTACGACTGCTAGCATAATTCGCAGGGCTGCAGATAGCCTAGGGCGGTCGGATGTTTCCTGAGGGAATCAGGCGTAACCATTTTGATCGCTGCGATCTAGAGTCAAGCAAATGGAGTTAGATCAAATATTAGTTATCTGAATAGAGTTAAAGGAGTTATCGAATATTAGTTATTCGAATAAAGTTAAAAGGAGTTATCGAATATTAGTTATTCGAATAGAATAAAAGGAGTTAATCGAATATAGCTTATTCGAATAGAGTTAAATGAGTTATCGAATATAGCTTATTCGGAAGGAGTTAATTGAAAAGATCTAATCAAATAAGGTTAATCAATAAGAGTTAAATCAAATAGGGTTAATCGATAAGAGCTAATCAAATAGGGTTAATCGATAAGAGCTAATCAAATAGGGTTAATCGATAAGAGTTAAATCAAATAGAGTTAATTGATAAGAGTAAATTAAATAGAGTAAATCGAATATAGTTATTCGAAGGGAGGAGTTATCGAATAGGGATTTATTCGAAAGAGAGTTACATAAGGAAGTTTGAAATGTTAAGTATCAACATAAATAAGTTTTGAAAAGATAAATGGGTTTGTAGCACTTTTTCTACCTTAGCAATTTCGAGGACAAAATTATTTTAAGTGGGGAAGATTGTAAAGACCCGGATTCTTATGGGTTAATTTTAACTATTTAATACGGATTTAAAAATCGAGTTGATAATATAAATGGTGTTTTATATTTGAGTTATAAATTAAATAATCAAATTTCAATTCAATATCGAATATATTAAATCATCGTAATGCGAAAATATAATTCAGTTCGAGATTTAAAACCGAATTAAATACAGTTCAGACTTCTGTTTGAATACGAATAATAATATTAATTGATTATCGAAGAATTTAATGGTTTGAAATTTAATTTATATCAATTTAAATTGGTATCCGTCCCAGGTGATCGAATTGAACTTCGTGACCTATTCCAGTGTGTCCGAAATAGGGGTATTACCCTAAAATTGACAGTTGTTGGGTTCAGAGAGGAGTTCAGAATCAGGGTATATTTTGATTAAAGGATATCGGTTTAATTAAAATAAAATATAATAAAAATCATTTAAGAAAATCCTTTTCTTTGTGGACATCCATGATATAACAAGAAGAGGTAAATGGCCGCACAAATCAAAAGGGGGAGAAGCAAACACATCCCTTCTTCAAACTCCACAAAATATTGGCCACGCAATTCAATTATAACCACACTCTCCCTTTATAAATCGCGCATACACTTCTCCCCATTCTCTTCTTCTGAGAACCAAGATCGAATGTTTCAGTAAACAAAGAAAAAAAAGCACCTCATGTCCTTGAAAATTCATTCGATCAAAATAGAAAGAAAGACCCCGTACACTTTTGAAATCAAAATCCCTAAATATGGCCGCTATCGCTCCTTCAAAAACAAATCAAAATCGAACAGCAAGTAAAGCCTGTAGTCATTAAAGGGTGCGCCTTAGTTGTTGAAAACTCGACAATCAAGCGACATTCTAGGGCTTTGATTAGCCTCGAATTTAGGTCTTCATTTATGGGAGCAAGCGTCACAGAGGTCCTTGACTTCGAATGGCAGGACGGTAGTTGAATAGCGACGGGGGTGCATTGCTTCCTGACAAGTTCGAGTGGGTCCGACGTTGAACGTATGGTTGAGGAAAATGGCGATGGGGATTTGCATCAGGTTACGCGATAGTCCAAGTCGTGATGGTGGTATCGAAGGGTTTAGTTCGAGCTGAGGGATGTCGATGTCCTTTTGATGCTCGAGCAAGGGTCGCGGTGATTAGGAGGGAAAAGGCACATCAGCAGTTAATGGATACAGGAAGGATTGATTTCATCACAGTGGAGGACGTTGTGGAGTTCATATGCAAGGAGTGCGTTGAAATGGGTTACCGCAGTGGAAAAGGGAAGTCGATTTGCTGATATCGATCTAGGGGACATGGTGTTCGACAAAATGTCGAAGAGGAGATTAAGGTAATTTAATAAAATATACTTTTGTTAAGAAATTAGCATAATTAATGGAGTGGTTATTTAATTCCCTTTAACATGCACTGACTAATTAAAAGGGTTTGTGAAATGGTTAAGTTGTCGACTAGGAAGATCAAAAGAAAAGAAACATTTGTATATTTGTTAAACTAAATTTTTTTACACTGTTGGAAAAGGAATGTTGTAATCTAGTCTAGGATTTGGAAACTGAAAAGAATATTTACTTAGGGAATCATTATATAAATTTTAAATTTGATTAGTAAAATATTTAAATATAAAATCATTAAGGTAAACGACTTTATAGGATTGAAATATATAGGATAAAATATTTATTTGGTTTAAATATTTAAATTAGATAAATAATAGCTTAATTGATAATAAAATAAATTTCCATCGGTGCTAGGTGGATTCACTTGAGACGATTCATAGCTGTGACGTTACAAGTTTTAAATGGGTATTCAACAAAGGAAAAATCTCGGTGAGTAAATCTCACTCACCATTTTAGTTAGAATTATTTTTATATCGTTAAAAATAATTGTTTGTTGCTTGTTGAATGCTTTTTGATTGTTTGAAATATATTAGTTATTTAGGGTTGACTATTATATAAATATATTGGGTTGATGATTGGATTGATTCCCGCAGTACCATTAGCAGATGCCCGCAGTATCATTAGCGGATGACCCTATGCGCCCCACGCTATGATAGTGGATGACCTTCTATACCGCGATGTCCTGTCTCGAAGCAAGATGGGTTTTATTATGTTGACTAACGTCTGCGAATGCAGGAAAAACAGGTTGGAGGAATCCAACAGGATTCCTCAAAAATATATTTTTTGTTTGTTTATTTGTTTGCATATATACTGTCATATATGATGTGTTAGGAAAATAAATAATTGGTTGTTTGATGTTTAAATATCACTGGGCCTAAGTGATAATTTATAAAAATATCCTGAAAGGGGTATTTGAGATTTAAAAGGGAAATTCTATTTTTTAAATATAGAATTTGAATTTTTAAATAGATTTGAAATATTAACTTGTTTTAAAAGAAATAAAACAAGTAGTTCCTTTACAAACGAAGTTTATAAATAGTTCTTTTATAAACGAAGTTTATAAATGAAGTGAAAAGAATTATCATCGGATAATTCAGAAATAAAAATATAAGTGTGAAATTGAAAAGGAAAAATCTATTTTTCCAAAATTAGAAATATCGATTTCAAAAGGGATTGAAATCGAGACTTGTTAAAGAATGAATAAAGAAAAATTTGAGAATAGAAATTGAATGTAGAAATTCAAATGTAATTCAAATATGGAATTTGAATATAGAAAATATGTAGAAATTCAAATGTAATTCAAATATAGAATTTGAATATAAAGAATTTGAATAGAATTTGAATATATAGAATTTGAATAGAATTTGAATATATAGAATTTGAATAGAATTTGAATATATAGAATTTTATATATAGAAATTCAAATGGGATTTATAATATATATTTTGAATAATAGAAGTGATATAGAATTTGAATAGAATTTGATATATAGAATTTGAATAATATAAGTGATATAAAATTTGAATAGAAATTGGATAGAATTAACTAAGTCGAAGAGAAATTAGTTAATCGAGTTTTGAATTTGAAGTTGAATATTGAAAGGTGAATTGGATTTGTAAATATATATTCGAAATCGAATATAGCACTTAAATTGAAATTTGAATTCAATTAGTTAATAAACAAGTTAAAATATATTTGAACATGTCATGTTCAAATATAAAAGTGAAATAGACTAAAGAGTTAATTATCAATTTAATTAACAAATTGAGTTAAAATAGATTGGGCAGGTATAGATATACAGGAGACAGGTATGGATAAGGTATAGAAGTGAAATAAATAGAATGCTCGACAAAAAGGTATGTATTTAATTCATATAGGAGATTTTATGCGCCGCATCAGCAAGCCGCTTGGCTTTTTCTTTTTCTTTTGGATTGGTGAGGGCCACGGGAGGCTATTTGAAATATCCCGATGCTCCCGGTACAAAGGAGGTTATGGCGAATTTTTCCGGGAATTTAAGGAGTTAGAATATTTTTAAGATAATTTGATAGTTAGAAATCAACGTATCAATATATATAGAAGTCGATAAGGAAACGAACTTAGAAATAGAATAGCATAAACAAAAAGGAAATCGAAAATCGGGTAATAGAAAGAGAAAGTGTATATGTGTTTAAAAGTGAATAAGTAGTTGTATGGTATTGATTATTCGAGTAAGTAGTCATATCTGTTCTGACGTTATAAATGTTATTCAGTCAAGGTCTGAGAGATAGTTATACCCCAACTTGATTGATTTCATTTTTGATAAATAAATAGTAAGATTTCAGGCTCGAAGATCAGTGTTGGATAAGAGTTAGTTGAATATAGTATTTGGGTTGTCGTAACGATGTTTTACACAACATCTGTTTTAACCCAAATAAGTGTAAGCTTGGAAATATAATAAAGAATATTTCCTAAGTATAGAAATAAACGAGATCAGAAAAGAGATAAGTAATTGGAATATTTTCCAATCATAAATAGCATATATTTTCTAAAGTTTAGAAAATAAAGGAAGGCGATATTCGGAAATGTTTTCCAAATAACGTAAAAGACCAATATGGTTATTGAAAATATTTGGTTAACAAACATTGATAAAGAAATAGAGAAGTGATAAACTCAGTGATTGTTTGGTAATTGGATGAACACTTGTTTTCTTCGATAGTTAAATCGTCGACTATCGAAACACTTGTTTTTATTCGATAGTTAAATCACAGACTATCGAAGTTTTGACCATCGTTGTCAATATGGAGAGACCAGTTGGATTATTATCCCAAGAACCACTCTGTATTGGCATAAGCGTTGCGAATCATATATGCCAAAAAAATTGAAGACGGAGTAAAGTGCAAGGGCTACTGTATAAGTCTTAGATAACAGTGCCTAAGATGGATGTGCTGAATAGTGCCTTCGGTTCATCCTGTTCCTGGATGACTTGTATGGATGAATGTTTGATAGAGTATTTCCAGAAAGGTCACGTATATTGATTTCTTCAACCGTACCAAGAGTGGAAGCGGAGAAGGAAACTTCTTTAGCTAACACGTAATGTACTGTTGTAGACGTCAATTAGTGATTTCGATGGATTTGACAATGTGGCATTCGAAGTGAATCTGATGTGATGATAAAGCGTAGCTTTTAGCCTCACATCCGGTAAATGACAGAAATCGGGCAGGCAGCATGGCTAAGTCGGTCGCTCCGAAGTAGGGTGTATAATCATCTGATCTAGAGTTTCATTTACTTCTAAAAATCTATTGTTGATACTGTCCCATTCAGGAAACGGTTGCTGATCCAAACCGTTGGTGATATACATTCGATACACTCAAGCGAAATGAGTGGTCGGTCATGTGTGGCCGGGTTGCAAGATGTTCTTGTTGAACCCAGTGTATTCCTTTCTAGAGGTACATTAGCGAAAGGTGGTTCCATACCTTGTCATAGTTGGAAATCCGTTACCCAATACATGCTTGTGGTTTTGAATTGTATACTATATATGTAGAACGTGAGATGAAAGCGTTTCTGCTAGATGATTATTATATTGTGGTTGATAGACATTATTATAATATCAAAAGGTTTTTGATATAAATAAAATTTGGATTCTCATAATGGAAAAACCCGTTCCATTATACGACGTGGTCTTATGAGATATCATTTACCTGCTTGAACTGTTTCAAACTGTTTTACTCACACCAGTCCCATGACTGACCCGAAGTTTATTTTGTTTTGTTCTACCTGAACTCTTGGGTGCCTAAATTTGTACGGGCAGTCAAGTAGTTCAGGATTTTACAGATCTATCTAAAGGAGATTGGAGCAAGAGGCTTCAGTGTTAGTTATATAGAGTTTTGTTCCGCTGTGTTGTAAGTGTTGTACTCTGATAAGTGTATGTTATACAGTTGAAATTTTGTATTTCAATAGTTATGATATATTATATTTTGTTCCGCTGCGATGTGAGATTCTGTGTTGTTATTTCTGTTCTTCTTCTACCTTTTTCTTCTAAAAAAAATGTTTCGTATTTTTGTGATATTTGGGTTGGACGTATGATGTATATAGTCAACTCTGATATTATGGATTTGCGGGTCATTACACAAATGAATAAATCTGTGTTAATGTTACAAACAAATGACTAAATGGGTCTTACCTTATAAATATCAAAATGTTGAGTTTTTATTTAACAAATCCTCAGCTTATATGCTTGATCTATATGGTTGGATAAACACGAGTTACTTCTTTAACATTTTTTATTTGACTAATGCTCTTTCTGTTATCCTTCGTTCATCAAAGAGTACAATGACCTGGCTACAACATAAAACTCAAATGCACAGCTACATTCGTATACTTTACCTAGCAATCAAAAAAGTTATGGTAAAATTTGATGCACCGGAAGTTACATCAGAGCTTGTACAAAAGATATAACAAATGGCCATGAACATGAGACAAATTTGTGCATTATTGTAATCAAACGATTTGGCTTCATAGCCACTATCTAATCAGAAACATGAAACAGATAGATCTAAAAGTTTACAAAGATAATCCGAGTTGGGAAACTGCAAATTAAATAGACTGATTCTTTAATCAAAATCGAGTAAGATTACGCATATGAATTCAAACAACATCTATTTATTTTCACCATTAAATTTTTGTGTCTGCAATTACATAAACATTTTTAAAATAACATTCAACTCGCCATTTTTAAAATAACATTCTTAGTGCATTAAATTTATTTACCTGAACGGATTTTCATAGAACTACTTCCAAATCGTCACCAAGTAGCCTCCAATCATTAAGTGTAAATGGAACATGCTCACAGACAAGTGGGCCTAAGTAAGAAGATAATTTCACCGACCCTTCCCCTATCGGCATGCCTGATGAATTAAACTCAATTTCAATTCCACTAGCAACATCCGAAGGAAGTCTTTTAACTTTAGTTGCGCCTCTAGTCCTCTTTTTTGAAACTTGTTTTCCTTCAATATCTTTGATTGCTCTATCCACTTCCACTGCAGTTTCAGAATTTTTAACGATTTGCATAGTTGTGGATGTGGTTGGTTTGCTTGCATTTCCAACATCCATATTTTCTTAAGGAGGCTCAATATGATCTACCATTGCATTAGACCCATCGGATGCACATTCGGATTCTAGAAGTCTTTTTTGAGAGCGAGTAAGCTTCTTGTTTGTTGCTTTCTTCTTAACCATTTTCTGCATGTATAACAAAATTCTGAGCATTTCAGGAAACTATTATCAAAAGTTTAACTAAGTGTGTAGCAGCTTTTGAGATAATGAGAATAATGTTGCACTTGAAATTTCTACTCCAGTGCACTCTACTTTAATCCTAGTGCCATCTTGACAATGAAATAAATCCTTAGTTTAACGAAGCAGCAGTTTAACAGAATTTTCAGCAGCACTTGTATTTATCTCACAACTCCTTTTTTTTCCTTGTTTTCTCCTGTTACGTTTTCACTGCTGTTTCCCTACTTTCTTTTTACCCCAAAAATTCTCGGCAAGGCAGAAAAAGTGTGTAGGTAATATAATGTAAAAGTATTCAGATACTGACATTAACATTTTATGAATAATTTACACACGAACTATTAATATAGCCACAATTGGTAATCAATAGAAAAACTAGCAAAATTTCAGACAAATGGACACAAATATCAGTCTTTCAATGGTAATTATCACCAGGACTTTATTCCATTTTCAGTAGCAACTATTCCATTTTTGATTATCATGTCAATAAATTATGTATTATAGTTTATAAACATATTATCCATGTATCCAATTAACTTTTTCTAGCAGCAACATTTTTGTACAAAAATATTAACAATAATGGAAATTAAAATCGTTACCTGGAATTTGCAATTGTAGCATCTCTCTTCAAACATTTTCTATTTATTTAGCTTATCAAATTTGGTTACTTCTAATTTGGCAGTGAACATAGTTTGCAATCACATCTATTGCTGAATGCTACTAATTCGTTTTATATATTATTTATATTTGAACAATCATACCTCATAAACATGCGTCATTTCTATACTTAGATTCTATTCCATCAAATGGAAAAAAAATTGTAGTTAGGAATCAGTGTTTTATTGTCTAACACTTTTATTATGCTTGTACTGATACGAAATTCAATAATATATTACGTTTCCACTTCTTGATAAGTTTGCCTTTGGTTTCTAATGCTAAACTTGCTTATTTCATTTATTGATTCCTTTGTAACTTTAGATTGAACTTGCATTTTTTTTTTGGCACGACTCCCGCCAATTGGTATCCCTAACAAACACAAATCGATGCTTTTTTTGTATGTTCAAGATAGTATATAATACTTGCAATATTTTAATGTTTACCTCTTCATCAATAAGCAAAAATGTTAATTGTGAAGTTTCATTATTCTTCAAGCTTGTCGACTTCCATATTCTACAAATGTTCACTTTGATTTAGCAGTCCCTTGTATATGCGTCTACATATTGTATACTGCATTAATTGGATTTCATTGTTTTTGTTACCCGTGAGCAGAAACTGTTAGTATTTTTAATAAAAAAAACTAACTGAAATGGTATATGTTGAACTTTTCGAAGATCCAAAATTTTTCAAACTATAGTTTGCTTTTTCCGATGAGAAGATAAGCTTGTGTATGCATGATTATATGTTTGTAAACTATAGTACATAATAAAATGTTTGTAGACCATATTATGTTATCAGGATAATTTTCCTAAATCAAGCATATAATAAGAAAGTTATTATACTTCAAATGTATAAAAAGGATTATTCTTTTATATGCATAATTATATTGGAATAAAGTAGTAGGATTAAGAAATTGAGATAATAGAGAAAAATCTAAACTGGGCAATAATAAAAGAAAGGATCTGAGTGGCTGGAGTAATTATTGTGTACAATGTTATTGTTTGTATAGGAAACAAATGGACACAAATGTTATTACACTAATTTGTGTACAATGTTATTACACTAATTTGTGTCCATTTGTCTGAAATTACAGTAATTATTGTGTACAATGTTATTGTTTGTATAGGAAACGAATTAGTCTGAACTTAGTTTTCGTAGGCCAGAAGCTTGGTTATGTGAGATAAAATACCAATACGAAATATCAAGGACAAGTTTATACATAATGTAATGTAAAGATCAATACCTGGAAACTAGTTGAGATCTAAATCTGGTTCCAAAAATTTGGAAGATGATTTTCTTCTATCTCTAATCTCTTGATGTTCCTAGAGACTCTGCTTCGGTTAACACTGGAACACTAAAAAATGTTCAAACCCATCAATAACAAAGAAATCACTAAATTTAGAAATTTGGCAAAGCAATCTAACTTTGTTTATCATGTTTGAAAAAAAAATGCGTTGAGATCAAGCCAAAAACAAACCATATTATAACATAATAAATGCACTTATGTGATTCCTGTTACACAACATGCAAGAATAATAGTCCATCTGAGCCTATTAATTTTTTGTAAACTCAATGTTAATTTTTTGTTATTTCTGTATAATTTCTGTATAGTTAAAATAAAAATATATTGAGATCAATATGTAGAAAGTAAGCTAATTTATGTAGAATTAAAGACCGCACTGATTTACCAAATCTTAAAACTCTATTAATTTCCAAATCAATAGGATTACAATTCAACATAAGACATCGAATCTAATTCAAAACTACCCAAAAGAAACATGACACTAAAACTACTCAAGTATGCCTTCGCAATCGTCCCTAACGTAACTAGCTTCCTTAACCAACTCATCCTCGAATTCTTCACAGTTTCCTCCAACATGGTTTACTTCTTCAACAAAATCATCCACCTCTAATTCATGAAAACCTCATGGCGGTGTTTTCATCACAACATACCAATTAGAAGACTCATTTTCCCTTGAATAGAATACTTGTTTCGCTTGAGATGCGAGAATATAAGGATCTCTTGAAAATGAAACCCGACTTTGATGTAAATTAACAAGAGTTAATCCATCTTCAACTTTCATCTTATTTCCTATGTTCGCCCAATGACACTTAAAAAGAGGAACATAAAATACATTATAATCTAATAAAATTATGTCGGTCAATATTTCGTAATAAGTGACCACATCAACCACTTGAGAAATATCTCTTGCACTTGCTCTACACATGGTAGCCGCATCATATGTCACTCCGCTATTCTGGGTTTCTCTATTAACATATTTTGTATGAAATCTTTGTCCATTTATTATATATCCTTTGCAGGACAACGCGATATTTTTAGGAACGTATGCAATCCATTTTAACATTTCATCATCATCCTTTGAGTCAATAGGTATCTGAAGAAACATATTAAAACGAATTTTAAAAATAGTATCCTTAATTCACATAAAATATAAAATAAATTAACAAACCTTCTTTTTGATCCACTCAGCGAAATTATCCCCATGGTTTTTCCAAAGTAATGTTGCATTTTTTTCTAAATGCTTGTTTAAATTCTGCAACTCCTCCAAATGCAAGCTAGTATAATAAAAGTGATAAGTCATAATTGCAATTACAAACACAACAAATCCATAGAAGCATAATATAATATATACTCATCCCACAAATGATTCCACCACAACCATATTCATTAGCACCGCTAAGTGAGCAATTTCCTTTTCCTTGAAAGACAAAGTAACTGATTTGGACATTGAAATTGGACGTCCTTCAAGTATTGCAATATCTACATAATCTTCATTCCGGTCATTTTTTTTCTATGTTTATCGATTTTTTCAAGAATTCATTAAAAAATCTCACGCATTCTTCTACAAGATAGCATTCTGCAATGCATCCTTCTAGTCGTGCATAATTTCTTACATAATCTTTAAGTGTTTTCATATATCTTTCAAAAGGATACATCCAACGAAATTGAACTGGTCCACACAATCGTGCTTCCCTTCCAAGATGAATTGTCAAGTGCATCATAATATCGAAAAACGAGGGTGGAAAATATCTTTCAAATTCATACAATATTTTAACAATCTTGTCTTCAAGTTGCTGTAACTTATCTCTATCAAGAACACATTGACATATTTTGTTAAAAAACGAACATAAGCAAGTAATTGCTTTCCTAGGTTTTATAGGCAACAAATCTCGTAGTGTAACTGATAATACTTGTTGTATTAAAATATGATAATCGTGAGACTTCAAACCACTAACTTTACAATCCACCAATGATATGCATTTTTTTCAAATTTGAGCAATTACTATTGGGGCCTTTGAAATCATACAGCCTTTGGCAGAGTATTTTTTTTCTCCAATTTCGACAATGTATACAGAGCTGGTGGAAGATACGTTTTAGTCCCATGAGGTTGTGCATAAAGACCATGCTTAATTCTCCAACCCTCTAGATCATGTCTACAATTAATCCCATCCTTTGATTTGGATTCATGCAACATAGTACCCAGTAAGCTTTCACAAACATTTTTCTCAACATGCATTACGTCTAAATTATGGCGTAATAGAAGTTCCTATAAAGAATAAAAGTTACGCATTGAAAAAATATTTTCTTTTTAATACATTGATAACGAAAAATGTATCTTAAATACCAACCTCCCAATATGGAAAGTCAAAAAAGATTGATCTTTTTTTCCACCTTAGAATCTCTTTTTAAATAGGATCATTATCCTCATTATCATCATCTGCGCTATTGTCATCAACCTTCCTTTTTCTACTTTTCCCTCTAATACTCCTTTTTCATCTTGTCTTGTATCATTTAACTTCACACTCTTCTTTTCGCTTTCCACATCTTTTCCAAAATTATTTGAAAAATCCTTCAAAATAAGAGAGATATTTTTACCAGTTAGAATTCTAGGCATCTCTCCATTCTCCACAGTGTTATCAAACCAAGCTTTTTTCCCCTTAACGGATTTGAAGAGGGTAAAAATCTTCTATGGCCTATATAAACAGTTTTCCGACTATATTTCAACCATCGATGACGAGTATTGACATCACATAATGGACAAGCCTTCTTTCCCTTTACACTGCATCCAGCAAGATTGCCATAAACTAGAAAATCGTTTATCATCCACAGTAAGATAACTTTCATGTTAAAAAGTGTCTTGGTTAATGCATCATATGTCTCAACTCCACTATTCCACAGATATTGCAAGTCTTCTATTAATGGCGCCAGATATACATCAATATCATTTCCTGGTTGCTTTGGACCTGGAGTTAGAAGTATTAACATAGTATTCTCTTTTTTCATGCATAACATAGGCGACAAGTTATATGTCACAAGCATTACTGGCAGGCCCGACCCAATAGGACTGGTTGTCCTAGGCGAACTTAAACACTAGAGACAAAAACGAAAGGCACAACAAAATTATGCAATCGCCCAGGCTTGAACCCACGTCTTCCCATGTTTTCGGCAGAGCCTTTACCACCCAGCCATGGAGTTCATTATTTGTTTTATGCCCTGCATTATATTTATATAATAGTACTTATAAAAGGATGGCCAGAACATTGTTGCCCCCTCCTCCTCCTCCTGTCGTGCTGCCCTAGGCGACCGCCTTGGTCGCCTACCCCTTGGGCCGGCTCTGATTACTGGCCAACAACTATACTTGGAGCTTAACATAGAAAATGGATTGAACCCATCTGTAGCTAAACTAAGTCTAATATTACATGGATCGGTTGAAAATGGTTTCCAATTTTCATCAATCATTCTCCATGTTACAGAATCTACAGGATGTCGCATCTTTCCATCACTACTTTTATTTTTGAAATGCCATCTTAATTCTTCAGCCATCTTTTCAGATCTGAACATTCTTCTAAATCTTGGAACTATTCGAAAATATCTCAGCACCTTAACTGGAATGCCCTGCATAATTTCCTCAATATCTTGATTTATCTTCCATCGCGACAAACCACATTTAGGACATTCATTAAAATTTTTGTACTCTTTACGGAAAAAACAACAATCATTTTCACAAACATGAATTTTTTCAAACCCCATGTCAAATAGTTTGAAAAATTTCTTTACTTCATACAAAGTCTTGGGGAGTACGTTATTCTCTGGTAAAAACAAATGTTGGACGGTAAGAAGTTTATCAAAACCAGTATCAGATAATCCGGTTTCACATTTAAGATTATACAAAGTAGTGATCGCAGATAACTTTGTATGCTCTATGCAACCAGGATACAATGGGGTTTCTGCATCTTCCAAATGTTTAAGTAAATCATCATGGCGTCTTTGTGCATCATCTTTATCTTTGTCATCATGAAAAAAAGGTGGATACCCAGCGCCAAAGGCTCCCGTACTCAAGCGCGAGAAGACTTCCCAGGTCGGTCTCCCGTCCAGGTACTATTCTCACAGCTTTCCGGGCTCTGGGGGTGGTCGATTAGTGTCAAAGCCTTTCCCTCACATATGTGAAGAGGCCGGGACTCGAACCTGCACGCTCCAGATTACCAGCCGGGTAACCTTACCGTTGCGCCAGGCACCACCTTGTCATCATGAAAAAAAGTGTGATTAAAATAGTCTTCATCTTCATAGTGAATCATCTTGAGCAAGTCGTACGTCTCGCTCATTTTAATCTTATTTTCAACATTCACTTGCTCTCCATGATTATACCATGTATCATCTCTATACTTAAGATCCATTACCTTTATAATCAAGTGCTCAACAACGGTTTCACCATATTGACGACTAAGATTTTGACAATCTAGACAAGGACAAAATATTTTTTCCACATCTCCTAAATTTTTCTTTGCAACACACACAAAATTCCATGCTCCTTAGCCATACTCTCTACTAGCTCTAAAATTAAAATTAAAAAAAAAAGCTTTTATTACCAAAATATTAATTCAAAAATTAAGTATAAATTAGTTACCGCATGATTACCTATGTAGACACAACCAATCTTTCTCCATCATCACACACAATATGTATGCAACCAAGTATCTAAATTCAAATAGTAATTTATTATCAAGTCACGAGAAACAGTTCGTGCAATGAATAAGCAATAAAAGTTAACAAATTCAAGGCACTTATAAAACTACAATCACTTTATTTTGGCTAAGCTTTCTTTAAAACTACTTTAATTTATATAGCCATAGGCTTGTAATTTAAAGTATTGGCGTGACTCAAAGATGGCTATAAAAAAATGTTTTTTGAAACTTTTTAATTTTCCCACATCATATCAGTAATTTACGGATCAGACTAGTTGCCCTTATATTTATATTGAATAACAGTGCTTCTTTTACTTAATTTGGATTGTTAAGTACTTTGTTTTTATTTGTTTTCGTGAAAGGAAAAAATAATAATAACATGCCATTTGGCTGTATGCAAAGAAAATGTCATGTTTCTGAAATTGCGTATTTGGATTCTCATTGCACTATTGTTCAACATATAAACTTCCTAGCAGCGAAAAAGGAGTGCATATGCCTATTTTTTCTTTTCATTTTTCAAGTGTACCATAGTGTAGTATGTACCTTTTTTTCCTTAATAAATTTCATATACAAAATGCATAGATGACAATAATTGTACAACTAATACTCTTCATGAATGTACTTAAGTTTCTTGTTCTAAATATTATAGGGGTTTAACCAAGCATTAATATGACATCATTGATAGAAACAAGATGAACTACACCTCTCCCTATAAACAACAATGAAGCATCTGCTTCAGCAAGTCAGAATTTCAATTGATGTTCATTAAGACAAAAATCACAATGCACATATCAGTTCAACACAGCATTATTTTTTAAACCCAAAAAAACAAAAGGGTATTCAGAAGAGTCAAGTGTGGGGAAAGATACAATATGACACTATTTTCCTACTACAGTTTAGTATTACGTCGTCAATTCAGAAAGAAAAAAATCAGAATATATCGCAACATCCATCTTAGATTATATCATATCCTTAGAAAAAGAAACATCATAAATAAGAATTAAAATGACAATGCCAACAATCCATACAAATTTCTATCTAAACCAAATTTGTTAAACATCGAACATTATGGCTTTTGGAATGCAAATTGATAACTTGTCTCCCTCCTTAATAGTTCTCTAAATTTGAACCGCACATTGCCTCCGTTTAGTGATTGAGCCCTTGGTTCCTGTTATTCTTAGGTTGAAGTTTTGAGCTTTAGCTTTGCAAATATATAATTATTATTCTTTGCGGTCTACACTATTTCTCCCCCGTGACAAGTTTGTCCATAAACAAGATAATTGTGGTTTTAGTAATATGTTTCAATCGAAAGCTTTGCACTTAAAAAGATAATAGTTATCTTAACTATTAAGAAATATAAGTATAATAGTGGGCTCTGAAATTTTTATTTGACAATTTTACCAGAAAATAATGTATATGTTGGAAATAATTGAACTTCTAATTTTAGAGTTACATAGTGCACATTTTGGGAAGTCTTTCATTTTGTAAAAAAATATCATCCACAACTCAGTCTGGTTCCATATGACATCAGTTAGAACTTGTGGAAGTTGATCTGACATTATTAGTTAGAATTTGTTCTTCAGAATTTGTTTTTTATAAATTGTTCTTTAGAAAAATGATAAGTAAACTGACAAAGAATTTGCTGTTATGAAAACCACAAAATCATCTAAATTAGTCGCAGTTACTGTCTAGTCACCAGCAAGTGAACACATACCAGCAAGTAAACAATACACGTCAGTCTCATGTTTATACTTTATGGTATTAACTTGGAATTATGAACACATACCTATTTGTATTCAGGATAACAACTAGTTTAAGTCAACCAACTGAAGACATTACGTTTTTATTTTCTTTCTTTAAAAAAAGATAAACAAACCTGGGTTGTGGAATTATATGTAGTAACGGTGCTAGAACAGGAGATCCAAAAAACGAGAGGATTTTCTAGTCTATTTTGAAAATAGTTATATACTTAACTTGATGCTCAACTAGTTGAGTGCTGGTTAAAGGGAGACAAAGTTACAGCGCTGCACTGCTATTTTAGCTAAGTAGAAAACGAATCTGTATATTTTATACTCCTTTCCATATAGAATGTCTATAACAGTCAACAAAATACAAATTCTTTTGCCATATAGAAATGTATATTTTATGGCTGCTTGGTAACTTCGTCCTTTTTCTTTTTCTAAGCAACCAGCAAGTGAAAATGTACAAACATGCAATGTAATTGAAATAGGTTATGTCTATAACAGTCAATCACTATTATTCGATGTCCCTTGTTTAATCGACCTAATTCTATAAAGAGTGCAGGTTCCGATAAGCAATCAAATAATCAATTGAAGAATTGTATTGAAATCGGTTATGGCTTGACAAACATGCAAGCTTTTCAACTTCTTTTTAAACTAAAAAAATAGTAAATTCTAACAAATTATTAAATTTTCAAAATTCAAGATGTATTTCACATTTGCAGGCTCGAAACACCGTAAGTTACTATATCAAGTTGACGGTAGCAAAATGTACCTAGGCACAACAGGTTAATCAAAAATCCAAAGGCAATGTAATTGCATAGGGTAACAAAATATATGACCAATACATGCATTTCAAGTCAAAGACAATGAAAAACATAAGCAACACTAGTAAGAAAGGAGGCATGCTATAAAGTCAACAACCATGGTAATATGGGCAACCAAGATACTAGACGGTGAAAAGTCTTATAGCAAGGTTGCGGCATATATATGAGATCAACAACAACTGCATGGAACTGTCCGAATTAGACAACAAAATATTACTGGAAATATAGTCAGCATATAAACCATGTGAATAACACCCTAAAGATGTATGGCCATAACAATTTCTCATTCTTCTAATTATCATCAAGGGAAACATGACAATGAATATACCTTATAAAATGTGCACATCTGATTAATAAAGAAACATGCAAATTTCTCATTCTAAGTTAAACACTAGAAGAGAATATTTTTTTTCTTCTTGCTACTGACTAACAGGCAAAAACACAATTCACATGGATAATCAAATCCAAATTATAACATGTCATTTTTCCAAAAAAAAAAGGTTCTATATGCACGAAAATGTGCTAAAGATCATGAGATAAATCATCTAATTCCTTTTGTTTATAGTTTGATTCTAGCGTATACTATGTGAACATTTCCTTAAACTCAATCAACAAGTTGAATGCCATAAACTATTTATATGGAATGCAATACTAACAAACAAAACTCAAATTTCTATGCTTTTGTATACAATTAATTGAAATTGGTTTATTTTTAGAAAGGCCATCTATAAGCATGTGCAGTACATAGTTCACTTAGCACATACGCATGTGCAGTACATAGTGCACTAAGCGCATATGATTTGCCCATAGCACACATGGTTAACATATTTTTAAGTTAAAGGCAATAAATGCAAATAAAATGCCTGAGATTATTTTTAAAATTACATGAATAAACATAAAAAAATAGAATGCACAAAGTTTTGCAGTGAATTATAATGTCATCATATGTTTAATTATTAAATAAATACTTGTAAGAGTGATGAAAAGAGAAGATAGTACCCGACACTCTCAACTCATTCGCATAAATATTAATGAAACTCTACTTCTTCTTTTTTCAACAAATTTAAGGCTGATAATTTAATGCTATTCATTGTGATGCATGCTTAGGCACGTGTGTTTTACAATGTATTTTTAAAGTTAGATTACAAATTTTCTGGGGAGGTCACTTTCCCACCCCAGCTGCAAGGTGGCTTCGCCACTGTGTATGTATCTATGTGTGTGTGTATGAACTATTATAATACACGTGAAACAAATTTTTGAACTTTTATCGTGATATATCATGTTTTTAAGCCATAGCTAATTGACTAATTTGCAAGCATATTAAAGTTTCAAATTTAATTTTAAGCTTATATCAATAATCAATTATGCACTACAAATGATTCAAACTCTTTTCAATTTTCATTAATAGATTACCGATGATTTATTTATGTACATAAACTAAACATCTATAGAATAAATAATTCCATCAGTCAAAACAATAAGAAAAACACTTAAAAATAATAATATTTGTAGATCATATATTCTTATTTGAAAATGGTTACTATATCATCGAAAATGTGATTCTTCTCGGTATCCTAAATAAACGGTGATATTGTCTTTTAATCAAACTTTCATATCTGTTACGACTCTGTATGTCGTTCCCAGTTATCACCTCCACACACTGGTATTGGTAAAGGAGGAGAAAAACATAGATTAGTTGGTAAAAAATACCGGTACATTAAAGAAAAAAAGATTTAAAGATAATAGGAGCATAGCATTATTAAGATATAAAAGAGGATGGACTTGAAGTGTGGCATAAATACATGGCTGTGATTGTGCCATGCCATCGTAGAAGAGAAAAACAAAAGTAAAAATCATTTTAGATAAGTTTTATATTATTTTCTTTATTTTCTAAATCTTGCTGCTCATTGTTTAAAAAAAATAAACTTATGCATATCTATTGTATTATTCTTAAGGTTACTTGGTTGAAGTTACTATTAATGATATTGAATTCAGTTGACATTTGAAGACAAATAAAAACTCATGCATATCATGAACACAAATATAGATAGAAGAAAGGTCATACATTTGAAGACAGAGGTTGGAATATTGAAATAAAGATTCTTGCTGTGCAACCATTTAAAACTGATTGTATTCCTATGGTAAGAGAGCTCACGAAAAGAGAAGCAAAAAAGCATCATTATTACCCATCGCAAGATACAATGTGCCAAAAGGGTCTGAAAAACTGTAGCAGCCTTACGTAATCCATCACTTGACCAAGCCCACGTAATGCTATATTTGTGTTTTTTATTTTTTATTTTTATTTTATTTTTTATTTTTATGTGTCAGTGGGCAAAAAAAGAAATTCAAATGGTAATAAGCATTGTAGTTCATCCGCATTAATAAAGTAAGAGCCTTTCAAAGTCACTATTGGATTCATTAATATGTCTTCCTCTTTCTAGTTATTTTCTCCCTAACCGTTCTTCATGATTGCATCAACCCGTAATAGTAAGCACCATACAGCCATGCTACTTGTGGTAGATGACTATGTGCACACATCGACCACGGATCAGAACTAATTAATTGAGTTGTCAAAGTACCCAAGTATACGCAACTGACAATCACTAAACCTGAAGAACTCAATTTTGAGCACAAAGTGAGATACATCCTAATTGATTGAGGCAAGCCCCTAGTAAATGCATAAAGAATCGGCCTAATTCACCAGGAAATCTTATACAAAAATGAAAATAACAACCAATGACATACACAATAAAACACACATAACCATAAAATTAACAATTACAAGTAAGATATAACAGTTATATAGACAATGCTCAGTAATATCATATGCATGTTAAATATATTTCAATCATTGACCAAGGAAAACCTGTCTAGACGTGAATTATAACTGAGGTTGATCAGTCTTGGCTGTGGTCTATAGCATTGCAATTTTTTTCTTTGTGGAAAATTTTTGAACATTGTGGACATAAGACAACATAAAGGATACTTATCATCATTATTAATACATTACTGTACTTGCTAATAAAACTGCTAAACGAACCCTTTCATCATCTTAAAGCTGATAAAGTGTAGTAGCATTGTTAAACAAATCTAATTACAACATGAGTATAATAAGAAAGTGAGAAAAGAAAACACTTACAAGATGCCAGAGCACTATGCTCATGGACCTGTAATTCATAAGGCAGTAAATCAAATATAGTAATGACTCGAAATCGAAATGAAAATAAACCTTAATAACTCGAAATTGAAATTAAAATAAACCTAAAAGACGCTCACCAAAGTTCCTACTCTCTACCGAAGGAAGCTCAACCACAGCTAGGGCAAAGGGGAAGGAAATCTATCGGGTTTGAGGCAACCCGCGGATAAGGAAATCGAAGAGGAAAAAGGAAAATAGCCAAGGAAAAAGAAACCGCGGATGGAGAAATCTACGTGGAGAATGAAGGGATGAAAATCGAAATTAATTTTAGGGAAAATGGAAACTGCGGGAGAGGAAATCACTACCGTGCAAATAGATGAAAATCTAGAATTGTGGGGGGAACTGAAAAAACATTCAGAGACAAACCTAATATATTTTTCTCAGCGTTAGAACAAAAAACAAGGATCGACAAATGTAATTTTATCAGCTTTCACCCTGAAAACGCTGAAAGGAATAGCTGTGGAAACTTAGTTTTGTTGTAGTGATTGTAATAGTGGAAGGATATTTGGGAAATTGAAACAGTTTGCATGATGGATTTTGGGCAAAACCTGTGATTGGGGAATTATTGTTTAACTTATAAAATACTGGAAATGAGGAATGTTGATAATTTGGCACATAACGGTAGATATTAATTTGGGACATTAATGAAAATATTTGCAAATTAATTTGAAACAATTAGGTATGTTTGGAATAAAGATTATGGAAAAGGGTGAAAAAGGTTGATATGAGCATAAATCAATTTGGACATAATTGTGTATAAATTAGATTGTTGGCATAAGTTGGATTGGGCATAACTGAAAATAATTTGTATACATGAAGTTTAGCATACATTGTTAATGACAATGAACGCAAATTAAATTGGGTGTACTCTAGCATAACATGTATACATATGATTATGGATCTAATCTGGATAAAAATTATAAACATAATTTAGGTTGGAAATTATGGGTATATATTATAATCCAATGTTTGAAATTGGAGACATGAATTAAGAAAGTAAGTTCAGTTATTATTCATTTTTGAACACATAATAGTAAACACGACTATAATGAATCCAATCTAGAACTATGTCTAATTGTAATGATAACCAATGCTGATTCATTCTTATTCATTTGTCAAATCTGAGATTACCTATGCCAGTGAGACTGTTACTAGTGATACAATTGAACCTATCTTGTTGTACATCAAATTGGTGGTTCTTTTATGTTCAGTTCTATGGAATCTTTATGCCTATGATGCAACTTGCTCAGTTTGCTCATATTTATTGTTAATGTACAACAAATCTATTGGAACCATGATTCTTGTGTTTGGTACACCTTTACATGCTTATTCTCTTTTGACAATTCTTGCGTTTCTTCTCTATTCCCCTTTTCGTTTTATTTTATGAATACTAGGTTCATTTGGAAACCTAGTTTGAATCTTGTTGTACGTACGATTGAAACGCAGGAATTGGGTATAACTTAATTGAGAAATTTTGGGCATAACAAGTAAATGTGACATAACTTGAATTGACTACACTTGTGGATAATTGACATACAGACTTGGACATATATGGTAAATATGTAAATTGGTTAAAAGATGAACATGCCTAACCCGAGATTAGATTGAGTTGCGGTGTAAGACTGCTCGGAACCACCCGGCACATCCAGCAACCGCAACAACAGGTCTAATGTGAGAGGTTAGCGCATCAAGCCCAAAACCCGAGGTTAGAATGAGTTTGCAGTAGAAGTCTACCCAGAACCGCCCAACACATCCAACAATCGCAAACAACAGTTCTAATGTGAGAGGTTGGTGCATTAATAAATCAATTATGCCAATGAACAGACATGCTAAGAACGGTAAGGTTAAGTAACATATGAATAGGCGACACTTAACCAATACAACATGTTAATTAAACAAATGGGTCGGGTTAGATTAAATTGAGAACACTTAATCGTTATAACATGTTGGTTACGAAACCCTAGTAACGGGGACCCATTTCAGCAGTAACCCACATATATGTATCATGGTACCCTGAACTAGGCAGGGTGGGGCACGATTATTGGACTGATTATAAGCGGTCAAAATAGCGGCAAGTGGTGCGTCAGTGTAGGTTCCGACGGAGTAGGGCGTGCACGTGCTCCGGAGTGGAAAAATCAGGCATTGGGCATCAGTAGTTATACACTGTGCATCTTGAATTGTGTCGGGTTGCCATCATAGGGATTGATACACCCCATGGTGGGACCAACACAGGTATCTACAAACAAGTGGGGCCAAATGACACAAGTAATAAATACATGCGAGTAGAAGCCGATCGATAAAGGGATCATTTTATTATGAACACATGAGGCTAGTTGAAACAATTGTTAGTAGATGTAGAGAAATAGAAATGACTGCGATAGCATATTCAGTTTATCTTGCCTTATCTTGTCTTATGTTATCTTGTTACCGTGGTATTACGGAGGGGACCACGCGAGTGGGGTACCACGGGGTGTACCTCAGTTTGGGGGTAGCTACATATACATTATGTTAATCTACTAGGGAGTAGATGGGTGCGACGTGTGTGTGAAAGCCTTTAGTGCTAGTAACACAAATAACCTAATAGATGAGAAAATGTAATTGAACGGTATATGTAGGATTATTCAAAAAGTGTAGTTTAAATTCATTCACACAGAACTTATGTTCTGACCCCCTCCTCATAACATTCGCAGGTTAGGTTCTTGGCAGAGACTGTATAGCTTTGGATACTGGTTTAGCAGTATTATTATTAAGGTAAAACTATGTTTTAACTACATTATATTTTATTCCTTCCGCTGTGAGATGTTTTCCGAACTCTGACATGTTTTAGGTCTCTGTCTTTTCTTCAGGATACCAGAGCAAACCAACTCGGGTTTCGATGGATTGGACTTTTGAAAAAAAAACCGGTCTGTTGGAACGTGGGTTGTTACAAAACAAAATTTGGCCAAAAAACTTGAATTATATTAATCTTCTACAAAACTTACAAACAAGAAAGAATGGAAATAAGATGAAACAATTCATAAAAGAGCCGAAGGCCCAAGTTTGGAAAATGTAAAAGCTTTCTTGGAGGATAAGAAATAGTTAAATATTTATGCTCAGGATAAGTGACATATTTTTTTAGCATAGATAAGTGACATATTTTTAGGATAAGCTACAGCAAGTTACTTTCTTACACACATGCTGCTGATTTTGCTTAAATAATGAATCTATAAAATAAATAAATAAAGCAAAGTCTGGTTATACATATAGTTTTTAATACAAGAACTATCAAAATTGAAAATATGGGGTGAAATAAGTATGATAGCAAATTTATGTGAGCATGAAACAAAACAGTGCAAAATGAATGTTTTAAAAGATGTCGTACTGATATCAAGAATATATTTCCCAAAAGAGCATTTTTAAAGATATATATATTGGTAATGAGAAAAAACATAAATATATTCCAAGAAGAAAAGAAAAGGATACACCGCAAAAACTAAAATTAAGTATAAGATTCGGATGCGATAAATTCAAATAAGGAACAACCAAATCAGCGTAATGGGCGGATGATATTGGAGAGAATGGAGAGAAAAATCAGAATTTTGGGGAAGATGGGAATGAATAGAGGCGATGAAATCAAAGAGAAAGGACCTATGATTTTGAAGAAGATCCGATTTAGCAGAACGAACAAGTCTTCGTAGTGCTAGGGAATTTTGGTGAGAAAATTAAAAAGAGCAAGGTCCAAGTAGGGAAATGCGGAAGGAAGCAACGAGGAGAAGAAAGGGGCATATTTTTTTGGCTTTAGAGAAATTAATTTTTGCCCACTCATAGTAAGAAAACCTGCCTAACGGTTGGTTTGATAAAAAAAAGAAAATATTTCGTTTTTTCTACATTGAAGAAAATGGGGGAGAAATTTAATTTGGTTACATAATTGTTGTTAAAAACAATATTTTTCTATAAATTTGATGAACAAGATTTATGTTAAAAACAATTTTTTTCCTTACTATAATATTGATTTTTTCCAACAGGGGTCATATTTTCAATTTGAATAAATAAATAAAAGGTAGTTGTATTGTTTCCACGAAAGCAACCATCCGGAAGTTCTAACAGAAAAAAAAAAAAAAAAAAAAGAAACAAAGAGATAGCCAAATCATTAAGAGGGTCTCTTAGCAAGTATTTTTCAAAAATGACAGATTCGTTTGATAATGCAGATCAATCTTGTGATTTTGAACATGAAATTGGTTCCGACAATATAATAGAAAATGAGACTATGGTGGATAAAGGAATTAATGATATAGAAGAAACCACACATGGTAGTGAGATTTCACTGCAACAAATAGTAGATGAAAGTGATGTCCAATGTTTAGAATAATTGAATGAGACCAAGACCATGTCGTCGGAACAAGTTTTGAATATATATGATCTAGCGGTTTGGGCTAATATAGATGGAAATAGAAATGGAATTGCCTCCGATATTGATGCAAAAGACTTACTTTCAGAGCTACAAATATTACAGCTTACATTAACTAGTTAATCATATGATGTAGACAAGCCATGAACGACCATTGAAATTTTGGATTTTTTGAAAAGTATGGATATGTTTCCAAATGTGACGATTGTATATAGGATTATCCTAACTCTTCCAGTAATAGCTGCATCCACAGAACGAAGTTTTTCAAAATTTAAATTATTAAAGTCATATTTGCAAACAAAATGAGCCAAGACAGACTTAATGGATTAGCAATCAAATTTATTGAAAAGGATCTCTTGAAAGACATTGTATATGAGGACGTCATTGATGATTTCGCTTCTAAAAATGCAAGAAGAAAACATTTTAAATGACAAATTTTGCAAAGTGAAAAAGAAGGTATTGAGACACTTCTTCACATGTTTACTTTTATTATTTATTCTTAAAATAACGTTATATTATGTCTATTATTTTATAATTATATTTTTCGCAAATGGCCAAGTTATTTATATCATAATTTGCAGATATATGGAGTGATTGCTTTCTAGTGGTACAAAAGAAGCAATTGTCGATTTATAGTATTTGGAATAGCTCAGGTTTGTATGTAAAGTTTATTCATATTTAGACTTATTATTTATGATTTTTTGCATTGTGACCACGTTATTTTTATTTACAATGCGTGCATTATTAACTCATAATAGCAGTATTGAATTCTCTAATATTAATGCCTTATAATATGAAGATTACTTAGTATCACTGTGAATTTTTTATTATCTTGGGGGCATCATTTAGTATTTTGCATCAGACATCATAAGTCTTGGGACCGGCTCTGATCACAGTTGAAAAGATAATTCAAAAGAGAAATTGGGGTCAAGACAACAATGTTAGGGGGATTTACAGGCCATCCCTGCCCTCCACAAACAGCAGCAACTTTTACAAGAGGTTTTCCTGAGTCATCAAGAGGAGAGTTAGCCATACAAATGACTTACTCAATAGCATAATATTAGGACAAAGAACAAGAAACATTTTATGCACTGGATGATTTAAATTACCGTCATTTGTTTCTTTTTCACTTTCCTTGTTTTCATCTACAACAATTAATTTATCAATCAGCGGAACATCGTAACTGTGAGCTTTGCCACTGCCTGTCTCTACAGCAATAACCACATCCTTCCTAGTAAGAATATGTGGCTTAAAAATGGACTCACTTAACAGAGATTGTATAAAGCACTCCGAAATTCCAATAGACTTCCAAGAAACTCCGTCGCCCGCCCAAAATCTGCTGCCCTTGCCGTTAGCTTATTCATCTTGCTTTGGACCATTTCTCTCTGTTGCCATTTCAGTCCCAGATAGTCAACACTAAGTGGAATAAATTTTGTTAAATGAGTACGAGGAAGAAGAGGAAGTGAATAGGTTGAGATGGGGCGAGGGTTGAAGCCCGCCCATACTGTTAAATAGTGATGGAGCATGAGAAGATGATGATGTATGTTTATAAACTCTTTAGTTTTGTCTAACATCATTCAATTATTCATAGAGCTAGTAAAAATGAAAACAGGATTTGTGATTAAAAAGTTATAACTTACCTGCCTACATAAAAGCCCGTTGTATAGCTTGCATTAAGAACCATCATCAGATCTATCAGCTCTGGTTCTTTTGAGATCATGTCATTTTCACTTTTTGTCGATACAATAACTAAAAGGATTAGTGTAAATCAGATTATAAATCCTATAATAAGTTCAGACAGCAACTAAGAATAATTAAGTTAAAAATACAAATTGTATGTGCCAATCATGACTGGAAATTCCCAGAGAATCAAACACGGTTATGCTACTAAAATCTCAAATGTAATCTTACCTAGTGATTATAAAATTTGTTGTCAGAGGAAGTGAAACTTACAACAGGCAACTTAAACTGTAGAAGAGATCAATAATGAGTATCAACAAGAATATGAATTGATGATGCTTTTGCTCTTGGTTGAGCAGCATTTTTTAACATGCCTTATATGTAGGTAGAGGTTTCAAATCTTCAACCATGTGTATAACCAATATTATCAGTGACCATTACCGGTTTATAAGTTGGCCACTCCATGGGATACCAAAGCCCAAGTGATAGAGTACTTCCTTTTAAATTTAAAATTAAAGAATCAATAGGCAAAATTAAGAAAGGAAGAAGATCTGAATATTACTGAACTGTAAAACTGATATATATTATTTTATACAAAGAGATAGTGGTTAATACAAGTCTATTTATAATAATTATAAAGGTAAAATGGGCTAGCAATATATCAGCCCAAACACTATGCCCATATGCCTATGAGGCGGTTATGTAATATAATGCGGGTATAATCTGAAGCGTTAATATCCCCCCTTAAACTTAAAGTAGGTTTTCTCCATTCCACCTCCATCGTTAACCTTGAGATCTTCACGCAATCTAACAAAATTCTTGATCGAAAGGACCTTCTTGTGCACATCTTCTCATTGATAGTAAGCTAGAACGTGGCATACCATCAATTTGCTAGCCTATGTCCTCTCTCGAACAAAATGAAGATTGATTTCCAGATGTTTGGTTTCGAGAGTGTTGAATGGGGTTGAGAGAGAGGTAGAGAGACCCAGTGCTTCTATTGTCACACCAAACGACGGGTTTTTTCTAGGAGCAAACCTTTGTTCTTCCAGTAGCGATTCGATCCATGAAATTTCAGCTGCGGTGTTAGCAAGAGACCGATACTCTGCTTCGGTGCTGGATCTCGAAGTAGTTGGCTTCTTTTTCATGCACCATGAGATAATGTTTGTTCTGAGAAATACGCAGTAACCAGAAACAGATCTTCTGCTGTCTACATCATTTGCCTTATCTGCATCACCAAAAAAATGTAAGTACAACTCTTTATTTGATTTTAAGCTGATTCCATAATGTTTTGTCCCTTGCAAATATCTTAATATTCTTTTGATTGCTGTCCAATGCTCAGATAAAAGATTCTGCATGTACTGACTACTTTGTTAACGCTAAAACATATGTCAGGACGTGTAATAGTAATGTATTGTAGTGCTCCAACTATGCTCCTGTATTGTTTTGTTTTGTCAATGGCTTCTCCTTTTAAGTTTAGATAGTTGTAGATTACTAACCATCGGTGTAGACAATTGTTTGGCTTGACGAATGTTAGCTCTTTGTAGAATCTTTGAAATATAACTTTGCTGAGACAGAAATATTTCTGTGTCGCTTTTTCTTTTAATTTGTGTGCGATAAAATAGCTTAGCTCCCCTAGGTCTTAAATAACAAAGTTTTGATCGATCATGTGTATAACTCTATTGACTTCTTGACTGTTATCACCAGTGACCAACATGTTATCCACGTAAATGAGAACAAAAATAGTTCCCTGAATATTCTTTCTCGTGTATAGTGGATTATCAAATTTTGTCTGGATGAAATTGAGCTTGGACAGAGTTAGCTTAAGTTTCTCATACCATGCTCTTGAGGCATGTCTTAAGCCATATATTGCTTTGTGTAGTTTGCATACCTGTATGTTATTGTTGTTAGATTCGTAGCCTTCTGGTTGACTCATGTACATTTCTTCGGTCAGTTCCCCATTTAAGCATGCGTTATTAACAACTAGTTGCTTTATTCCTCATCTTTTAGATAATGCAATGGTTAAAACCACTCTAATTGTCATGGGATTTACTACTGGTGAAAAAGTTTCGTTAAAATCGAAACCAAACCATTGTACATAACCTTTGGCGACAAGTCTAGCTTTGTATTTATCCACAAAATCATCTGCCTTTCTCTTTATTTTATAGGTTCATCTGCAACCTATGATATTCTTGTGAGTAGGAGGTGTGACTAGGCTCCATGTTCCATTTTTAATTAAAGCCTTATACTCAATGTCCATGGCTTTTTTCCATTTGTTTGATTTTACTGCTTGATTTAAGTTAGCTGGTTCAATTTCATTTATTATTGCATCAAATAGTTTGGGTTGAAACTGCAATTTTTAGATCTGGTAGTCATGTGGTGTCCAGTGTGTAACTGTTGTGTTTGATGTTGAGCTACACGATTGTTGTCTGATGAGCCTGCACCGATGTTATCTTCCCTATTTCCGTTTTCATGTGTGTCTGAACTAGATTGATTTGTGTGCATGCTTTCTGAATTATTGTCAGGTTCAGTTGTTGATGCAACAACTTGTTTATTTGAATGAATTTGCTTATTTGAATCATTATGACCTTATTGTCCTTCACTATTCATTTTCTGCTACCTGTTCAGTAATTAGGGGTATGCCTGGCACACTCATTCTTAGGTGTGATCCATTATTTTCCTTACTTGTTTCTTTTCCTATAAGAGGAAAAATCTTTTCATCAAATGCAACATGTCTTGAGACAAATATTCTACCATTTTTGTCTAAACATTTATATCCTGTCTGATTGTGAGCACAACAAATAAATGCGCATAGACTTGATCTCATGTTCATCTTGTGTTTATTGTAGGCTCTTAAGCATGAAAAACATATGCATCCAAAAACTTTTAAAAATTTGTAGTCTGGCCCTTCATTAAATATCATCTCATGTGGGGGTTTTATCATTCAACACTTTTGTAGACAACATATTATTAAGGAACACAGAAGTGTGGAATCCTTATTCCAATATTTCATTAGCAATGACCCCTAAATTAAGTGTGTTAGGCCAGTTTCAACGATATGTCTATGTTTCTTCTCGACTAACCCAATCTGTTCAGATGTGTGTGGACAATTTAACCTATGTTGTATGCCTTTTTGGATAAGTAATTGCTTAGTGGCTTAAACTCTATCCCACCACTTGTTTGTATAATTTTAACATTACAATTGGTCTGTTTCTCAACGTAGTGATAAAATGAATGACTGCATTGCATGTTTCTGACTTTGATTTAAGCATGTATATCCAAGTATATCTAGAGTAGGCATCAACAAAGGAAAGATAGTACATGTGTCCCTGATATGAGTTCAGTGGTGCTGGACCCCGTAGATCAGCAGCCACAAGCTCCAATAGCTTGTGATATATGGTTTCAGAATTACTGAATGGAAGCTTATGGCTTTTTCGGAGCTGACAGTGTGTGCATGTGTGCTCAACAGGTATATTATTAAAAGATATGCCATTAATATTCAAAATAGTTTTTACAATTTCAAAACTGGAATGACCCAATCTGAAATGCCAAGATTCAATTTCATTACTGTCATTATTATGACAAGCATCTACACTATTACAACAAATCTCTTTACTCAAAGAATTTTCTATCCTAAAATTACAAAACTTGTAAAGACTATCATGTAGATTACCTTATAGCAATATTTCTTAACTTAGTAAATCCTTAACTAAACAATTTTTTTGGTGAAACTCAAAGTATACATTATTATCATTGGCAAACTTTGAGGCACTTAATAAATTTTTGTTAATAGTGGGAGCTCTCAATAAACTATTTTTTTTAAGTTGTCTCTTTCCACATATAATTCTCTTACCAATGTGAGAGATACTCGCAGGTTCACCATTACCCATATATAAAGATTTCATACCTATGTAGCTTTTGCTTCCAATGTTTAAATTTTGAAGATTATTAGTGATATGATGGGTTGCACCTGAATCTAGGTACCATTCATCCAAATTAATTTCATCAGACATGCTTGCATCATCATTTCTTGCACTCTGGCCTTTGTTGTTCTCAATGTTGTTCCTATTTTGACCATTGATTGTGGCTATGTTTGCATGAGGTCCCCTTTGTCCTAAGTTGTTTTGGTTAGATTGTGGAACATTAAATCTAGTATTGAATCTGAAGTAACACGTGCTAGCCATCTGATCGAACTTCTCACATATTTGGCATTTCACCCTATTGTTGTTATTCCACCTTTGTAACACCCCACCTCCGTTAAGGTCACTCACAAAGGGAATGCTCTAACTTTGGTGGAGCATTTTAGTAAACAGAACAGAAACTTACAAGACAGATAAAACAGTACTTGAAAAATTTTAACTTTATTACAGCGGAAACAGAAGTCAATATGGTTACATCCTTTCAAATCTCAGAATTCAAGTACAAAATATCAGTCTTGTACAAAAGCCTTCAAAATGCATGGTTTTAAAATCATAATCCCCACAGAAGAAGACAATCCATACTTTAAGCACTTCAAGCAGAAGAAATCCGGATCTAGCTAGAGTATTCCCTCCTTAGAAAACCGGGGGGGGGGGGGGGGAACGGAAGAAAAGAGGCGAAACAACAAGGGTCAGACATAAAGTCTGGCAAGTCCAGTGACTTTCAACATATGAACAGATAATAATAATATGACATGAACATAAAACTGGATGAGAGATAACTGTAACAGGTGTAGCAGATATAACGGAAGAACAGAATGACATAAACTATTGCTTTATACTTCTCTACACTAATACTAGTATAACAGAATTAGGTGTCGCCCTAATGTCTAAACTGAAACAGGAACGGGTACAGAATAATTTAACAGAAACGAAATACTAATAATGGGCCTTTACTACCCGATCAGAAACAGACAGAAGCAGAAACAGATTAATCCTTACGGAAACAGAATGTAGAATTAGGTGTACACTAGTAATGGGCCTTTACCACCCGAACAGACGGTACCACACAGAAACAGACAGGTGTTACCACCCAACAGAAACAGACGGTACCAACAGAAACAGACAGAACTAAGTGTACCCTAAAACCCTACCCCAAGCGATCGACTCCCTAATACATAAATATCCTGTGTCGGCCCCACAGTAGGGTGTATCACTCCCTAAAGTGACAACCAATTGGCACAGACCTATTTACAGATGTCACGGCGTCTTACATCCTCAGAGGCAGACCGGGATCCATGCACGCACATGACCCGGTTGGAACGCACCATCAACACCCCTCGCCATTATCAGAATGAACCACTTATAATTAGTTCAGTAAGCGTGCCCGGACCCTACCTACTGTTGGGTCAAAGTTTTGATACCAGAAAGGGTTACTGACTAATATAGGTCCCAAACAACAGATGACACAAGTAATTCCCCTCCTAACCTTGTGTCCCCAGACTAACAGTTTTCAGATTAACTTGTTTACAAGTTCAGATATACAGAATTTAGATTAACAGATCAGATGTACAGATTTTTCAAATTTGTCTAACTTTGTATTGGGCTTACAGATTCATGGACGGGTTTACTACACCTATTAATCCAGTTGGTTTAACCCTATTTCCCCCCAATACGTTTCAGACGTCGTTCTTATCTTAGATTTGCATTAATTAATTATTAATGCCCAGACCTCTCACATTAGGTCGCTAGCTTGTGGCCGCTGGATGTGCCGGGCGGTTCCGGGCAGACTTCTGCCACAAGCCAGACCTAACCTCGTATCTTAAGCAGGTTATGACTAACTTCTCACATTAGAACCTGTTGTTTGCGGCCACTGGATGTGCCGGGCGGTTCCGGGCAGATTTACGTCGCAAACTCATTCTAACCTCGAGTTAGCCATATTCATCTTTGCGGCCAATTAATTAATTATTTATCGTTTATGCGCACGCCCAATATATATGCCAATTCAGATTATATCAATAACAGAATGATCACATCAACTCAACTGATATAGCAGATAACAGATTTTAGCAGATTAGGTGACTTAACAGATTTAACCGATTTAGCACTTAGCAGATTTTGGCATATAATAGATTAGGCATCTCAACAGACAAATTTAACAGACTAGGCATTTCCATTTAATTAGCAGTTTAGGCCATATAACAGAACTAGCAGATTAAGCAACTTAACAAATCAGCAGGATAGGCATTTCAACAGATTAAGCGGATTAGCAGAGCAGATAACAGATTTAGCAGATTTGGCATTTTCAATAGACTTAGCAGATGACAGATAACAAATTAGACATATCTACAGATTTAGTTTAGCAGATTTAGGCGATTCAACAAATTTAGCCTACACTTATATGCCAAATCATGGTCATAATTCATAATTCAACATAGGCTACAGATTTTTAGTTAAACATTGCATAGTACAGAAGAATCTCTAAAAACTCCAAATCATATGCCTAGACTCACATAAAACAAAGGTTGAGTAGATGATCATGGGTAGACCTAACTCAATAGGTAAATTCCCAAATCATGGTATGAATTATGCTAAGTTATAGCCTTTATTGCTAATTATCCAAAAATCCATATTTAGGCGTGTTCACATTTATAGTTATCCTATTTTAATATAGGCCCTTTATGCCTAAACAACATGTTCGTTTCAGCCCAAGTCATAATATGTCCAAGGATCTAGATCTAAGAAATGTCCTTTAGTTCAGATCTTAATATTCCAGATATTACAAGTCATATATTACCATATGATATTCCCAAACTGTCATATATGCACAGATCTAGATCTAGTTTACAACCTATGTCCTTTATTCAATTCTGTCACAGATCAGTCCAATTTATGCCTTAGATTTATGTTCTAGGTTCCAAGTTCAACCTATGTTCTTTCCTTAAATCAGTCACATATCGGTCATGCCCCATTTATACATATTCATTTGATTGTCCCAAACATTTTAACGTATGTTAATCTCTTATGAGATTGGCTCAGGCTCGCGGTAGCCTGGCTATAGAAACAGAAAGGAAGCAGAAAGGGATACAGAACAGTCACAGAAAAACAGATCTGACAGATATACAATCTCAGATTCAGATTCACAATTCATGTCAAAATCAGAATTAACGTTTATAGCGGAAAATAACTGTACTTGCCTTGATTGGATTAAAGAAAGAACTTTAGTTGTTGCAGAATTGTTGCAGAAGCTTTTATCTCAAATTTGAATTGAATTGCTTAGGTTGATGTTGATTAGCTTCTAGTTTTGATTCTAGCAGAGTAGCGACGCCATTTTTATTTTTATTAGAACAGAGGCAGAGAAGAAGCAGAATAGAATTGTGTGTAAAGGAGGCTAGGTCTTAGGATGTATTTATAGGTGTAGTTAGTTGTTTTAGGCCTTTAGATAAACCCTAAAACAGATCAGAACCGTCAGAATTCGTCACAGACTCACCAAAACAGCCCAAAAACCCATCCAGATGCACCCAGGCCGACCTGGCTCGACCAGGGAGGTCGACCCCCAGGTCGACTCCCCAGTCGACCTGGGGGGGGGGGAGGTCGACCCCTAGGTCGACACCCAGGTCGACTCCCCAGTCGACCTGGTCTGGGCGGGAATTTTCCCGCCTGGCTCGTTTTCTGCATTTTTGAAATCTGTTTCGTTTTTCTGATTTTTCGTGAAACTTCTGAAGGCCATATCTCGGTTATACTGACTCCAATTTACGAAATTTCGGACTCTGTTTCGCGTATTTTTCCGAGACGAACGCAACTGCGAAACCCATTTCCCTTAATTCTCACATCTGTAATTAGTTATTCTTTAATTTGTGGCTATTAATATTAACAGAATTACGGGGTGTTACAACCTTCCTCTTCCTTGCCCTCTTTGAGGCTGGAACCCTCTTTAAGGCTGGTATCCTCTCTGACCTGGATTGTCTTGTCAATTTTGATTACCAATATTCTTTGGTAGGTGTTTTTTTTTTTTTTTTTTTTTTTTTTTGCAGCAACAACAACTTAGTTTGTAGAATATTCACCTTGTGTTGCCTTACTTTGGTCTATTCGACCCTTGTGGGCGAGTAGTGCAGACCGAACAAATTGTAGATCTGGTAATGCTTGTTGTGTAGCAATGAAAGTGACTAAGGATTCATATTCCTCATCAAGGCCATTGGTAATGAATAAAATTTGTTCCCTGTCACTGACTCTGTGTCCTACTGCATTCGATTTATCGCAGAGATTCTTTATTTTACTTAGAATATCTTTCATGCTCATATCAATTTTGTTTTGAGTTTTGTAGGTCCCTTCTGTACTGGCTAACCCTTGCAGCAGACTGAGAGCTAAAGATTTGTTCCATTGTCGACCATATCTCATATGATATGTCGCATCTTACGATTTGTGATAACATATTTGAGCTAATAGATGACAGATGTAGTGGCCCGGATTTCCGTACTATTTGAGTTGACTACATACATCACACGTCCGACCCAAATATCACAGAAATACGAATCATTTTTTTAAGAAGAAAATGGTAGAAGAAGAACAGAAATAACAAAACAGAATCTCACATCACAGCGGAACAAAATATAATATATCATAACTTTTGAAATACAAAATTTTAACTGTATAACATACAATTATCAGAGTATAACACTAACAACACAGCGGAAATAAAAATACTACATATCTAACACTGAAGCCTCCTGCTCCAATATAACAACCCGGAAAATCAGAACCAATTAATTTTTTTTATTTCGGCAATTTTAATGAATTTTGAATATTTGAAATGAATTATTTTAAATAATAACGACGATAAATTTTTATTTTTGAATAGAATTGGAACGTATATATTTATTTGAATCGAAGTTAGAATATAAATATTTATTTTTAATTATAAAAGGAGTTGGAAATGGCGCGGTAGTTTGAAAATTCGATTTCAAATTTCAAATGAATGTACATGATTCAAAATAAATCGGATTTTAGCGAAACCAAAAATATTAGAATCTATTTGAAAATATCTTTCCAACGAATCCGAAAAGTCCAAATTTCATAGCGGGAATAAAAAGTTATGCCCATTTGAAAATTCAGAATAGTCGCTATGGGAATATAGCCTTTAAAAATGGAAATTTTGCAAATGACCTCCGTTTTCAATGAAATCACTTTTGTTGGATCCGGGATGTCAAGTTATTGCCAGCTTCCAATTCTCATAATTTTTGAAATCAATATGTGAGCGTGGCAGAAGAAAACGTGTTTTGACAGTTTCAGTCAATTTGGATCGACCAGAAAATAGTCATTTTTCAAACGGTCTCCAAATTTGATGAAATTAGCTTTGTTAGGACCGCATCGTCAAAACATAACTAGATTTATTTTTCTAGAAATTTTGGGGTTCGTATGTGGACCCGATAAATTAACATGTGCGTTCAAATTCAATATATAGATTTATATTTTGATTTTGACGAAAACTGATCGAAACAGTCGAATCGGCGTAACAGACATATCTCATTGTGTTCGAAATGGGGGTAATTAGCTAGGGGCGATAGTCGTTGGGCCTCAATTGGGGTTCGAACAAAAAGTCAACTTTATGGAAATTAAATATAAAATTATACATAAGCCCTCCTTTTATTCTCTTTCCTCCGCCGTTCAGATCCAAAAAGAAAAGAAAAAAAACGTGCGATCAAAGGAGAACGCTGCTCCTCCCCAGGCATCGCCGCCGTGCGCACGAGCCCCTCCGACCTGCGCCCCAACCTCGACGAACGCCACCCTTCGCCTTCCTCCTCTCTACCTCTTCTCTTCCTCCATCCAATAAAACCGTACCCCAAAAAACACTGACCCTTCCCCCCCATCGTGCCTCCGACCATGTAGGGCCCACCACCGCGCCTGCGCGCACCCACGACCTCCCCCCTACGCTCCTCTCCCTCCACCGAAGAAAAAGTGAGTTTTCTTTTTTTCTCTGATTTTGTTTTTTTATATAACATAGTCAAATCAGTTTTAAATTTATATAAATGATTACTTAAAAATTAGTTTTATTCATAGAGAACATAGTATTAAAAATTTGATTTTTAATATATATAGAAGAATAAAAACATGATTTTTATGTGTTTCATTTCAAAATAAAGATTTGATTTTTTTTCATCTGAATGACAAAAATATAAAAAGATGAGATTTTTTCTACATGAAGTAATAATATGATCTTTATAGATGTAGCGATATAAAAATACGATTTTTAATATAGGAATGACATATTAAAAATACGATCTTTAATATGAAGTTAGAGAAATAAAAATATGATTTTTTTATGAAGTTTGCGATATAAAAGTATATTTTTTATATAGAAAGTAGTGTTGTAAAAATATAATTATATATGTATCGAAATAAAAATACGATTTTTATATATGTAGGGAAATAAAAATACGATTTTTATATGTGAAGTGACAATGTAAAAATGTGAATTTTATATATTCATTAGCGATAGAAAGATTCGATTTTTATCTATATAGTAGTGGTATAAAAATGTGATTTTTATCTATGTAGCATTGTTATAAAAATATGAAATTAATTTTAGAAAGATAAAAATATAATTTTTAGCCTATGTATGTTATTTATAAAATAATCATACAAAAATAATAATTATTGATTGGTTAAAAATATAATTTTTAACGTAGGTATGCTACATAGATCGACAATCAAAGAATGGCGGAGTGGATCCCAAAGGTGAGAACTTCTCACTTTAATTTATTTGCTAGTTAAAATATATACTAGGATGCAGACGGTGCTTAGCAGCACCCGACCATGAACGACTTGTTTGTTTGATTGATTGTGTTGTGAAAATTGATTGTGTGATGTGGAATGGAAATAAATATTTTGTAGGTAAAAATATAATTTTTAACGTGTATATGAATTAAATAAATAATCATTTACAAATCAGATAATTTGTTTTTGTACACACATTTGACTGATATTGATTGGGACAATAAATTTACATATCGCCCAACTGCACAAATAAATCTGTGTTTGTTGTTTGAAAACCCCACACGGGTATTGGGATGATATTGGACATACACTAATCCCATTATTTAGTTGTATGTCAATCGATTGGTTGACAAGCTGTGTAAGCGTTGAATATTTATATTTGATGCTTATGCAGTGTAGAATGCACTCTGGATGATGGTTGAATGCGTTTGATTGTTGTTGTGTACGTGTGCTGTATGAAATCCATATAATCAACATTATATGATAATTGACTGTGTTTGATTCCAGTTCAGAAAGAGTGAATATTTTAAAATAACGAATCTATACTATACTATTAAAGCTGAGTTATCTTTCCAAAGCTCACAAGGCTTCTCCAATCTCTCATATGAGCACGCCACGTGGAAGACGTCATCTCAACCGTCTCTCCTTCACCTTCTCCCAAATCACATTTCAGAACCCCTTTCTCGGCATACTTATCTTTATCTTTATTACCCTTTCGTGCGCTTCACCTTCATTTCCCTTTGGAGCCTCATGCCTCCCTCCATGCCCAACAATTCCCTGGCTGCTCATACTCTCAGCAGCAGGTATGTCTCTCCTTACCTTTTGAATTCAATCATTGATTCTAAAATTTAAAGCGTCAGCTGTTTCCTTCGATCTTGGTTTCGTTCGCTTCTCTACGCTAACAAAAAATGGCTATGGTTTCTTTGGTTGTCCTAACCTTTGCTTCGATCCCTTTTCTCTAAGCACTATCCTTTTTTTTACTCCGTTTCGAATCCATGTTTATCAACTGTGCTGGTGACATACTGTTAGACGATTGGCTGCTTTGTCCAATCGCGTCTCTCACTACTTGAGGTAAATTCCCTTTGATTTTGACTTATTATGTTCTAGACCATGCTCCTTGAATTCAATGTAACAATCTATTACTTGGATTATTCATGCTTATAAGCAGCATATATGTTAATTTTTATGACCACATAATAGGCTGAATTTGGGTTATCGCTAGATCACATGTACAAGAATTAGTGAAGTTTTGTTTGGTATTCTAAATAACGGTATGGAAAACCAAAACAGAACCTGTCATCTATGAGTTTCATTAATATTTCGAAGTGTCGTCTGACTATTTTATTTTCTGAAGAAAATAGAATTGCAGTCTATTGAATGCAACTTTATTGTAACAAGTAGAGGAAACTGAAAGTTCTGTTGATTTTCTTTTTACAATTCTTATTGCATATTTGATGGCTTTCGAAGTAAACGTGCTTGATTTTTTTTTTTAAAATATGTGGATGAAATTCATGACTTCAACAAAGCTGTATATCACTTCAGTTATTATGAAATGTTTATTACAAACAAGTTTTTTACACTGGCTGTTTTGTTTTAAAAATGTTACTTGGGAGATCAAATTAGTATCAAAAGGAATTCTTTCATTGTTGTACTAAACTTAAGTTTTAGTATATTGATTCAAACCAATGTTTTGTTATAATTTTTAATCATCTCATTCGAAAGTTTTGAACCATGTATTTCCTTTCGAAGCCTTACCATAAGTAAACGGATATATGTTTGCATCGTCCATAGAAATAAATTAAACAGTCAACCTAATTTACATCGTCATCACGACAATGTTATATGCACATGTATATATATCGTAATAAGAAACTAAACTATATATGGTTTGGCAAACAACTTTTGTTTTGTGCTATGTTGATTTCTTCAAGTATTGACTTCGACAAACATTGTGTTGCTTTTCTCCACTTCAGCATTTTGTAAACAACAAAGTACTTAATTGTATTTCTTTATCTACATTGTTGTGAATTGTTTTGGCTTTTTCAAGGCTAGATTGCTCAATAGAATTTACAATAATCAAACTTCACAACATTAAGTGTAACACCCCGCCTCCGCTAGGGTCACTCGCAAAGGAATGCACTAGCTTTAGAGGGGCATTATTGGTAAACATGCACAAAAATATCACAAGACAGAACATATAAAATAGCGGAAGTAAAATCAAACTTTCATAAACATCAATAATTAAGGTCTAAAGCCTTTTACATCAGAGTACATCAAAACCTGTCTTGCAATAGTAAAGAAGCATAAAGACTTTTTCATAATTTATTCCCCAAGTAAAAACAGTAAAGTAGCCATAGCCAAGAAATATCCAAGCCATCCATGATGACCTTCAAGCAGAAGAAGTCCGAACTAAACAACAGTATTTCCTCCCTGTAACCTGGGGGGAACGGAAGAAAAGAGGCGAAACAAAACGGGTCAGTCAAAAAGACTGAGTAAGCCCTATCTACTATCAGCATAAAAACTAGTAAAGTTAACTGACATGAGAAACTGAGATGAACATAAGCATGATGACAAGATAGGTAAGCTAAATCAAAATAACAGGATGAACTACTGAACTCAGATAAACTAAGGTGTCATGATAAATTACGGTGTCAAGATAAAACAAGGTATCCCATCGTCAGGTTCCTATCAAGTATAATATCCCCAAGATATCTATCACGTATAACGTCCCATGGTATCTATCCTGTATTTTAGCTCTGCACCTACCGTACTAGTATCCCCACCGTATCATGTGTTAACCATGAATGACCCTTACTCAAAAGTCGTGTAATGGTCCATGTCAACCTAATATATCGCATATATAGGTTACTCAACTCGTATGTTTTATTCTATGTAAATGTTCAGTCCCTTGCCGTAGACCATACGGGCTTCCCCATGAGATTCTATACTACTTTAACATAGTTCCATGATCTTTAAGATCGTTTTGGACTGTCACCCTATATCTAACTAGGGTCTTTCAACCTGAATCATCGTTTGCACAACTAGGACTTATGCTACCTAGGACTACTAGGGATTATGCTTACCTATTGCACGTTTTCGCATCTCGGTTTTGGTTCAACCACCCAGGGCCACTAGGATTTACGCTAACCGTCAACCGCGCCCTTTTTCCCACGCATTCATCGTGAATCGTTTTTCCATGACTGTATGCACATGTATCACATCGTGCCATCCGAGTCCTGTCATAGGGCATACCAGGAAATACAGGACTCGGTCGGGAGCTTTCGATTTATCTGCCGATGCAGATGCTAAGGTCTGTTTTTTTCTATACGTGGCTATGGTCCCACGAGACCACTCCCTCAACTAGTGAAAGACAAGACAGGATAAATCCTGTATGAGAACACACTACTGGCCAACCCACATCCTAGCCTTACCGCAACCATAATTAGATAGCAATTATGGTCTTTTGGGTGTTCTCTGCCTTTCCGTACGTACACGCTTGACCAAAGATGGTAGGTAGCCTGACGAAATGCTATCTAGGGTACGACCGTGTATCGTCGACTATCCCCTATCCATCCCCGTCTTTAGGTCGCTCGTATAGCAACCAAGGCATACTCTTGGTTCTTCTAACGCAGACCTTAACCTCTCATGAGCCTAGTATGATCACCTGGCAGCTCACAGAGGGATACCAAGAATACCCTTACGTTCCCCGAAGCCGGCTGCTTCGTTACCCAGTTCGCTGGAGCCTTTATCTAAATCAGATACTTGCTCCTACTCGTATACTTAAACGATGACCTACCGTATCAGGTTACTCATCTATCTATGAACTGGTATAAATTTCCTTGACTAAGAATCATCACTTAGTTATTCTTGAACTAAGGTTTACCACTTAGCCTTATTCCCGTTATCCTTGTTAACTACGGTTATCCACCTAATCCTCAGAACTAGGGTTTACATAATGGATTAAGTGTCACTTAAGTTCATGACTTAACCCGTCTACAAATCATGTCAAAATTGGCTAAGTATCCAAGTTCAAGACTTAACCCTACAAACCATGCTTAAGTTGGTTAAGTATATATTAACTTGACCCTATCAAATTACTGAGTCAAATCAGTCAAGCGTATTTAAGCAATTCGTGACTTAGCCTTATCCTGTTATCACGTTAGATTGGTTAAGTATTGGTTAACTTAACCTTATCAAATATCCGAGTTGGAGTGTTTAAGTATAGGTTACATAATCACTTCAAAATTACCGAGTTAGATTGGTTAAGTGTTGGTTAACTTAACCACTTCAAATCATCGTGTTAGGTTAGTTAAGTGTTTAACTTAACCCCATCAAACTACCAAGTGGGATTAATTAAGTCTAGGCTAACTTAACCCCATCCGATTTCCATGTTTAGACTAGTTGAGTCTAATCTTAACCCCATCCATTAACTGTATCTTTCGGTTAAGTGTCATTAAGAAAACTTACTTAACCTTACCAAATTATCGTGTTGGATTGATTAAGTGTTGGTTAACTTAACCCCGTACACTAGTCGTATAAAAATGGTTAAGTGTCATTAGGCAAATCAAATTACTTAACCTACCTAACCTTGTCATGTTTTGTTAAGTATCATTGGCCTAATCAATTTACTTAACCCATTGTCCATGTCATATTTGGTTAAGAGTCATTAATCAAATTAACTTAACCCTATCATGTGGCATTAATTACTTAATGCACCTCGACCTCTCACATTAGACTTTGTTGTGGTTACTAGTTGAGCCGGTCGGTTCCGGGTAGCTTTACACCACAACTTGGTCTAACCTCGGGTTCAAGCACAACATGACCAACTTCTCACATTGGGTCCTATTGTTTGCAACTACTAGTTAGGTCGGTCGGTTCCGGGTAGTTTTACGTTGCAAACTCAACCCAACCTCGAGTTGGCCACTTTCATGTTTAGTCTAGTGTCATGTTCATATTCAAGTTTTTAAGAATATGGGTAGACCTAACTTAATAGGTAAATTCCCAATTCCATAGTATGGGTAGACCTAACTTAATAGGTAAATTCCCAATTTCATATTTTCAAACATACTCACATGTCAACTTCCATGTTATATTTCAAGTCATGTTTTCAAGTTGTATTTTCATGTCATTAGAAATTACCCATAACATAACCCAACGCTTTTAAAATCACATATACGTTCGCAACAACGTAATGGATTAAAAGAAGAGACTTGGCAAAGGCATGACAAAAATGGATATTAAGCCACAAGTTAATCATGGTGGCAAATGAGGCACAAATGTGTTCATTAACTTGCATGTTACATTCTTAAGCCTCAAAAACATGCATAAACCCAAACTTGGCACATAAGCAAATCATGGTGACAAAAGACATGGAATGATGACTAGTAACTCGCATATATCATCATATAAGGGTTATGACTTCATATGCAAGTTGACATAAAGGTTATGAGGGTTCTCATGTTGCATAATGCAACATTTCAACATAAAGGTTGTAGCTTTTAGCCCACAAGATCAAGATAATGACTTCATAAACTTGCATGACATGATAGCATGTATCATACTCAATGATCAAACCCAAACTTGCAACATGAACATTTAACTTCATAGTTAATATCTAAGAGTAGGGAAATGGCTTACATTGCTATGAAGGCACAAATCGATTAAGTTAAAGATTGAGACAACGCCTATGCATGCCATCATCCAAAAACCCAAAGATGAAAGCTCTAAATCAATAAAAACCCCATCTTTATGAACAAAGATCAAAGCTTTAGCCTTGAAATCAACTTGAGAAGCTCTCATACTAACATAGGAACTCTCTAACACTCACATAATCATGAAACCTCTCATAGGAATTTACTTAGGAATTTTAGAATGAGAGTGGAGGCCATGAGAGTGAAAATTTTGCCATAGTTTAGTTGCAAGAATGAATAATGAGGGTTTAGGGGTAGGTTAGAGGCTTATTTATAGAGATTAGGATTAGTTAGGACCCTTAGATTAACCCTAGGATCAACCTGAACCGTCAGATTTCAAACCAGGCCCAAAAACCTAGCCAAGACAGGAAATAGGTGCACCAGTCAAAACTGCCCGGCCACCATAAGTCGACCCCAAGTCGACAGGGCTGTCGACTTGGGTCAAGACATGTCGACTCCCAAGTTGACAGGGCTGTCGACTTGGGGTGCCTGGCGGGAATTTTCCCGCCTAGCCTTCAAGCCCTAATTTTCGAAATTAGAACTCGTTTTTGAACTTGAATTTTCTGAAAACTTCATCGGACCATAACTTGGTCATACGGACTCCGATTCTCGAAAACTCATACTCTATTTCGCGTATTTTTCCGAGACGAACGCAATGGCATAGCCCGTTTTACTTGATTCAGAATTTAAAATTAAATTCTGCCTTGATTCTCGTTTTAACATGTTATCGAAATACGGGTTGTTACAACTGACTAACTTCATGAACTAACTTCATGAACTAGCACCGTTTATGTAAACAACGAATGGTGTCATCAAGCAAAAATGCCTGAATTGTACATGTTAATTTATTCTTCCAAAAATTTATGTACACAAAATAATTTACTACTGTCAATATTATTGTAATAATGCAAAATATGATTCGATTATGTTTTGTACACAATACATCACTATTAAAAAAGGAATCTTGCTCATGAATGAATGTTGTTAATGCAAATCTTGCTCATGAATGAATGCTGTTACTACTGCAAATTTCAATATAAAATACTATGATTTCAATTTTAATTCTTTTAATGTTCATATATATGCCTATAGAATCTTTTTAAGTATTGAATTATGTAACTCCCATCAGGTGAATTTAATTATCACAAGCAGAATAACTATGCATATACATAAATGTGTGTACACACGCATATTGTGTGTGTGTGTGTGTGTGTGTGTGTACACACACACACACACACATATGTATCATCTTTGTGAATTGTGAAGTGATTGCTTCATTCATCATATGTAAGCTATGAACCATCATTTAATATATATTTTCAACGTTGAAGTTTTAACTTATGAAAAATTTAACTTCTTTTATTCCATTTGTATCTTTGTATGTATTTAAATATGTGAAATCAATTAAATAACATCAGTTAACTTCGAATTATGGTTAAATTAGTTCAATATAGCGATTATCTGAATTCCTTTTGTTATTAGATGTTAATCCTATATGTCAGCTTGAGTATTTCAAAATCCTAGACGCAGACTCTAAAAGTAGATGAATTTATTCGTGAGTTGTTACCTTAATACGTAATATACTGTAAATTGATAGTTTTGGTCAATGGAATGGTTTATCAGGGCTTAAATCATAAAATGAGATATATTCCTTTTTTATATACACATCACGTCATTTACATTGACTACCTGATAGCTTTATAAAACTAAACCTTCAGAATTCAAGACTTTAAGGGTAGGATACTAGGAATAGAAAGCCTTTTTAAATTAGTTATGGAGCTGCAATTTTGCTATTTAAAAATAGTAATATTTTATTTTATGTCTTTAATTCTTTGGATCTTTCTTAAATGGTCAAACTTACATTTGGAATTATTAATAATCATAAGAGTTTACTCAAGCTAATCGTTCATAGTTATGTAGTACCGAGAGGTGGTAATCATAGTAAACCATATTACAATTTGCTTCATGGTTCAATGTATGTCTCATAAACTGCATATTATATTGATTAATCATGATCACATATAAGTCAATGATAGAGACAAGGAACTTCAAAAATATCTGGTTATTTGTTCATATACTCTTATTATGTGGTCAAAAATTTGTTGGGGTGATCACCATCAGTTTTCATGCAATTGCATTATCTGCTAAGTTAAGTGGGCATATAGAACACACAAAGTTTTACTCCTTTTGAGTTACCTTATTTTGAAAATATCATCAGTGCAAATCTTATGTGGTTCTTATGTTGACGCTCTCTCTTCAAGATAATTTATACTTTCTCTTAGATCTCCCTTTAATTTGGTTGGAGAAATTCTTGCATATATAGAAATGGCATTACACATTTTCTACAATATAAACTTCAATTATTTTTCACAATTCGGATACAACTGCTATTTGTTGTCTTTTATAGATTTTTGCAGATAGGAAGAAAATACCCCAACTCTATCCAGTAATTTTATTCTACAAAATGTCTTTTGCTCCTTTGATGCAAAAATACGAGTCATTGGGTAGAGATTATTAATCAGTTAACTGTGAAATATTAGAATTACATATATCCAGTTTATATCAATTTTTTTATCAACAAGGGTTTTCATTTTGTATGCTTACATATTTTGTATTATCTTTACTAATAATGCAAATACTTTGGATGTGGTGAAGCTTTTTTAAACTTCCCAAATAACCACTGACACCATGGAAAATACTTAGCAATAAACAAAGAAACATGGGTTTATGCGTCATTATTTTTACCGCACCGGCACGTTTCAACGGTTAATCCATACCTCTTCCCACTCATCTCGCGTCTTCCCATTTTCTATATTTCTGCCCCGCTAACCAACCGATATCTTCCTCCACTTCTTTCTTCTCCAGTAAACCCTTCCAATACGTCAATTTACCCTCCCTAGCCCTCCATGACTATACTGCCTTCCATGAAACACAATCCGACTTTCATCCCCACATATACAATTTGGCATTGAAGTATTAATTGGATCTCCTAGCTTACTAGACTGCATTCTACTCATCATTCTGAAATCCACAAATTATCACTCCCAACCCCATAGCTTACAAATCTGTAGCTTTTGCCTCATATGTCTTCTATCTATAAACTAAAATCAAATTGAATCGAGGCGTAAGATTGATTTGAGATAAATACAAAAGGGAGAGAAGGTGTTTCAGGGTTTTTCTATCATTCAGCTTATTTATCTCCGTTAAAATTCTCGGTAACCTGTAAACTGTATACTATTGAAGTCCTATTTGTTTCATTTATTTAATTGTTAGGACTTAGTTTGATTTTTGTTCTATGGTTTCTTTTTTACTGTTTAATTTCGATCTTGGAGAATCGGGGTTTGTCTTTTGGTTAATTTTGAATCATTAGAATAGTTTACAATTGGTTTTGTATGATTTAATCTGTATTTTTTTAAATTAAGGTTTAAGTCTGCTTTTGATTCACCCCAATCCGTGGTTTGGCTTTCCAGCTTTGTAGCCATGCTAGGATTTTAGCTACACATTTGAGGTGAGTACATTTCTGTTATGTTTTTTATAGGTTTTGCTTGACTTTTTTAACTGTAAAGATAAACAAGATAACTCAATATTAAATTTCCATACTCAAAAACTCTGTTTTTGATTATGTTATGCTTAACTTCCCAAGTATTTAATTGTTTTTGGATGTTACAGTTAGCCATTAGGCATAAAAAATTAGTTATGTCTTTGGAAGACCGCTTCACCATGAAGCAACATATCAAAGATAAGGCAGTATTGCTCCAAACATTCACTCATTTCGAACTTTGAATGCTTATTGCTATGCGTCGAATATGTTCATACATATAAAGCGTCAATGTTTATATCAAGCAAAAATTTAAATGGAAAGGCGAGGTGAATAATTACAAACATAAGAGTGTGCACGAACAAGAAAGAGGCATGTTTGCGTTGGATATCTAATAAAGAGATGGTAATCATACATATGACGTTCTAGTAACTACAAAAATAACAAGGTGAATTCGCAAACAAGGAATAAAGAGCTAACTCGCCATCAAATTCCTTTTTCCATCAGTAAGTTAGAAGTTAAGACCAAACCCAGCTTACAAAGGTATGAAAGTTTTGAATGTAGCTAAATTTCTCATGCAAATTAGAGTATTAACAAATATGATTGCAGTGCATATGACATAAGTGGATTCAGGTTAAAATTAGTGTTATTTCATCATGTATAGTTGGGTATAATAAATACAATTGCACTGCATCCAACATAAGTGGATTTGAATGAGTGTTAGTTATGTTTCATCATGTAAATTATAGTATATATAACTTTAGTTGGGTCGGTTTATAATTGCGTATTAGTTAGGTGGATTTGAATGAGTGTTAGTGTGAATGAATACATATACATTAAGTAAAGTTTATTTCGTTGAGAAAACTGAGCGATCTCAGTTTGTTGCCATAAGTTTGCACCAATTTCTACGAAATAAAGCGATCAAATTTAACCATAAAAAATATATTTAAAAATGTAAAAACAAAAGCAAAAACAAAAACTTTTTGGATTTGGTGAGAAAAGTGAAGTAGCTACCGCTTATGGCATATATGGTAAAAAAAATGTTTTGGTGTATTACTTTATGATGTCCATAGCTGTATATTATATCATTCTATTTCCTTGCAGTTTGTCCACATTTGGATTCTTCATTATCATTAGATTATGAGTTTAGAAATCCTAATACACCATTTGAGATTGATTTTAAGCATATCATTAATGATTCTATATTCATATATATATATATATATATATATATATATATTTGTTGGCAATGATTTCATTCCACACATGCCAATGCTAGAGATTCGAGAGGATTGTCGATTTCTATGCCGATTTGAATGTGCACGTTATTTTTACAGCTAACTTGCTTTGCTAAAAAGCGCATATACAGCAAACAAGGTTCCAGTGAATAATTGCTTTATTGTTGCATATTTTCTTTGATTTTAACTGAAGATTAAGATATGAGATATAGTCAAAACTAGGTTCAGATTAAAAACTGTGCGAGCTTATTTCATTGAGAAAACTGAGTGCTGTAAGTTTGTTGCCATAAGCTTGCATCAGTTTCTGCAAAATAAAACGATCAAATTCAACCACAAAAGAGAATATTTAAGAACCGTAAAACAAAAACAAAAACTTCATTTGAATTTGGTGTGAAAGGTGAAGTAGCTACTGCTAAAAAGGCTTATGTGGTAAAAAGAATATTTTGGTTTATTACTTTATGATTTCCGTAGTTGTATGTTATATTATATCATTTCTTCTATTTCCTTGCAGTTTGTCCACATTTGGACTCCTCAATAGCATTTAGATTATGGATTCAAAATTCCAAATACACCATTTGAGATTGAATCATATAGGATTGTTAGCACTTTGTCCACATTTGAGATTAAGAGATCAATGGTATTTTGAACTGTGTCCTCTATGGCAAGAAAACAAATATGAAGCTTCTCCTGTGGATTATATAGGATAATTACTCCTTATATGATGTGGTTTATTGTAATAATTTTCTGTTTCTTTGAGCTCACAGTTTAGTCTTTCATCGACAGCCGGAGCAATTGGGTGCATGGTGTGGCCATGAGACTGTATTGTGTACATGGTGATCAATTAATTGGAAGTATAGGCTCAAACACTAAGGAGAAAACAACTTGAATGGGACAACGTGCAGTGATGAAGCTTTCTTAAGTAAGCCATTCCTATAATGGAAGCTTTTGTCATCATGATGTGCTTCTAGCCGAGCTCAGGACTATGTTGAACCTATAGGCTTAGGGAATGGGAGTAATTGGTAAACTGTCGCATCCATAAGTAGAGAAATTCGTTACTGAAACATAGTACTTTCGCTTATGAAACTGCACACAAAGTGGTTAGCATCTAGACTAAGACATAAAGCGATCTGTTTATACTTCAGTTTTTTGAGTGCTGTCTGTTTATACTTCAGTTTTGGTTTTGTGAGTTGCAAACTGAAGTATAATATGTGAAGTGTAATGTCTGTGCATGTAATATGATCTGATTTTTTTTTTCTATTTTAAGTTGAAATAGCATTATTATTTGTTCATAAATAGCATCCATTCCTATATATCCAAACAAAAAAACTATTATATTCTAGAGTTTAATCTTCAGATTGAGTTATGCATTCAATAGAAAAGTAAACTGGATATGAATTCTGAACCGTCAAATACATAATGTGATGATTCCGAATATTGAGGATATCTGATGAGTTAGGCACCCCCAACTATATAATGATCATTTCCTGGAGAACAGCAATGGCATGCTTTTCTACAATATACAAATGTTTACTACGTATTTTGGTTTTAAATGAAAGTTATGTATAAACAGACAGACAAAGCATCATTGCTAGCAGAAGTAATACAACACGGAAAAGAACTTAGAAGACAAACATCAGAGATCTCCGAAGAAAGCCCACTTCCAACTGAGAATCAGATAAACTAATTGTACAGTCTTTGAACAACAGTGGAGACACCATTAACAATGGTCAGAAGTTCATAGCCAAAGCATTGTTATGTTGTGATGATCGCCCAAATCTTTTGCCTAATCTAATCAAAGCACTTAGAAATCTTAATTTAAGAACTCTTAAGGCTGATTACTACTATTGGAGGTCGAGTTAGAACTTAGAAGTGTAAGAACACATGGAATGCTCCTATGTAATTGGTACACATGTATATATTTGTACAAATTTTTTGGGCAGAGAGGCTACTGTTTGGGAAGTGAACAAAAAATGGAACACGTGGTAATAATCTCCTTCTGCTATGCTATTCTTATTTTAACTAAATTATAGCTCTTCCCTTGCATACATTGAAGTAACATGAGCAATTTTTTGTTGTACTTATAAAATTTTGTTTATATGCATCAAGCATGTATACATAAAAATTTATATTTATCTACTGAAATGCTTCATTGTTGAAGCAACGAACTAAAACTAACGAAATGACGACCTAACTAAAAGCTCTTTTCCACGTTAAAAAACACTTTTTATGCATGCATGCATCACACGTGCATACATACTGGTATTAGGACAACGCTTTTCTTTTTATTACTTCTTCTAGTTTGTGGAATTGATTTATCAATTATCAGCAATGAATAATTTACACTTGTAACTTTTACTGAAAAGTCCTTTCCATATCAAAAACTCTAAAGGAAAACAAGTTATCTTTCTTAGTATGTACATCTTTCAAGATCTTTATTTTTGTAAATATTTGATAACTAAACCTGTACAGAATGAATCAACTGGATCAGCTGCTTTCTCCAATATTTATATGATTCAATTGCTTATTTTAACAGTTCAATTGTTTATTTTTGCAAAGTCTGTATCATGTTGAAATCTTATTCCTATTTAACACTGCTGTGATATTTTTCAATGCAGGCATGTACAAAGACATTTCACTAAAATTTTACAGAAAATTAAATATTTTACCAACGTTCCTCTTTTAGATAAAATGCTTATATTTTGTCCAGTTTGTGAAGTTAGCTATGTGCTTTTGGAATCTTTAGAGACTAACATATTATAATGTATTAATCAAGCTAGCGGCTCCATTTCAACTTATACTTCCTATAATCTTACAACATTGCCTTTTTTGTTCTTGCTCCACTGTATATTTGATCACGCCTAAGATTGCTTCTTATGATAGAAGCTATGTGCAATACTTTGCGATGGGGAGTGCATGTTTGTTCATGGTGAATTACTAGATTCTTAATGGACCACGTCTTCATAATTAAAGGAGCACCACTACTTATTATGTATGTCTACTGTGAAGATATTACAAAAAAATCAAATAGTATGATTATATCATGTCTTTGGAGCTAACAAAACATTCAAAAATGAAAATGAACATATAAAAATGCAACGTTAAAGTCTCTAAACTAAAATATGTGTTGTTATTGCCAAGCTGTTTTCATAATGCAACTTTTAGTGAAGTAACAAGACAAATCATCTTCTATGCAAGCATTTTCCCAGTGTTTGTTTGTTATTTTAGGTTATTTTCAAAGAATGGGCTATAAAACATATAAAAATGCAACGTTAAAGTCTCCAAACTAAAATATGTGTTGTTATTGCCAAGCAGTTTTCATAATGCAAGTTTTAGTGAAGTAACAAGACAATTCATCTTCTATGCAAGCATTTTCCCAGTGTTTGTTTGTTATTTTAGTTTATTTTCAAAGAATGAGCTATAAATTTAGAGTTCTCAAACAAGTAACATGCTTCCTTTCTCCACATTATTAGGTTTTAGAAGTTTCAACCAACGTACCAGTACCATTGTGACAACCACGGGATTCGAACCCCCGACTTTCATGAAGGTAATATCACGCACTAACCACAGTTAGTTACCACATCGACCGACATCCGCAGCATTATACACACAATTCCGGCTGGGTATAGGCTCTGATACCAAACGTGACAACCACGAGATTCGAACCCCCGACCTTCCGGAAAGCAATACCACGCACTAACCACTGTGCTAAAAAATCTTTGTGTTAGCTTTTCGAGAAGGGTGTTACAACCATTTTTCCTTCATATGAACTATATTATGTGGACCAATATAACAATTTATATTTACATAAAGTTCTACTAAGTTAGTGTTCGAAACACTGTAGATGTGTGCTAATGTGTATAGAAAGGGGTTGATCATTTCTATAGGTTCATATTATTTCTCTCTTAGATTTTTTTTACATTGCTTAATTCTTTGTTAAAACAACATATGAATCCAAGGGAATTCAATTCAACTTTTGTCTAATGAAAATTTATCTAGAGAGATTCTAATTTATTATAGTATTACTTAGTTAATTTGCAATAGTATAACATGTTTAACTTCTTTATAATAACGTTTCTACGAAAAGTTATTGCATCTTAATAATCAAAATAAAATAAGGTGCGAGTTATTAATTTAAGAATTAGAATAGTTGTCGGATGTAGTGAAGTAGAAAATAAGGGCATTAAACGTAAATAGTTGTTGAGCTGAACTAAAGCTCTTTAGTCAACACAATAAATATAAGTAGCTAAGAATGTAAATAAAACTAAAGAATAATGGGAGTAGACAACAATCCACACATATATTTTGTAATTTCCCAGTGTGCGGGTAATCAGACAATGTGTAATTTTGCAGCTGCACTCATGAACCAGTGATATATTATGAACTATTAATGTATAAACTAACAAAATATATATAGCTTTTTCAGCTATAAACTAGGGAGAGTAACAATGCTATATATCACGTTATCTTTTACCATCATTGCTTCCATCATAAAGCCAGAAAACTATGTATAAGGTCTATATATTTGTTGTAACCACAGTGATAAGTACATTTATATTTTAGTTCTATGAATAAGTACATTTATATTTTAGTTCTATGAACCCAATATTTGTCACTACTTATCGTATATATCAAATGTATCATATACTCTCTCTCTCTCTCTCTCTCTCTCTCTCTTCAATGCATTTAAAAAATAAAGGCAACACAATCAAATGTATATCACATTTTGTTTGCTGCATCAATATAGCATGTTATTTGATGAACAATAATATGTAGTGAAAACAGTTTTTTATGATATGCCTTCCTAATTTAGCGGGTCAAAGTTGCGAATTCACCTTAGTGCATGTGCTTATTTCTTTTAAACTATTGACATGTACACTATGACCATTCAAACTATTGACAAGTGCGGTTCGGTGACCGTTATTGGAAACCGAATGTACGGACCTTGATAAAATTATTAAAAATATTGATAATTTGTGTAAAATCATAATAAATGATTTGGAAAGAATTGAGATGAAAAATTCCACATTTGTAAAGATAAAAATATATTTTTATCAAAAGGAACTAGTTATGAACTAGAATTATAAATCTAATATTTTTAAATAAATAAATTGAATTTGAAATGGTTTTAAAAATAACTGGAATTTCCAATATATGAATTGGAATGGATTTGAATCGAAATTATCTTCCGAATATTTCGATATTGGATTTCGTGACTATACGAATATCATGGTGGAATTTGGAAGATATATATATCGTTATTCCAATACGATATTTGTTGATTTTAGAATTTGATATTGAATATAAGCCGATATATTTTCTATTTAGAGCCTTGTATTTAATATCAAATGGGATTTGGGTTTGTCGTGAGTGGTATCTTCATTAACACTGTTCTTAAACCCAGTTGAGAAAAGATTAAATCTTTTTAATTAGATTTAATGAAGTATATCAATTAATTAATATTTAATTGGAATTGAATTGGAATTGATTTTTGGGTTTATCGTGAACAGTGTTTTAAATAACACTTGTTCTTTAACCCGATTAACAATGGAATGTGATTTTGGGTTTGTCGTGAATGGTGCCTTAAATAACACTACTCTTGAACCTCGTTTGAATAGAATAAATCTTTTAATCAAGATTTGAAGAAGAATTACCAATTAATTAACATTTAATTGGAACCGAAAGTGGAATGTGAATTTGGTTTATTGTGAACTATATTTTTTAACGACATTCGTTCTTTAACCCGATTTTGTAATAACCCTGAATTTTGTGGCCAATTTAAAATTTTTACGTTAGAAATTTTAATGAATTTTTAATATTTGACATGATTTATTTTAAATAATAACGATTAAAATTTATGTTATTTGAAGTGAAACATATGTTAGAAAATATAGAAGTGTGGAAAATGTTATTTTTCACATTGCTAGAAAATACCTGCTAGAAAAGAGGTAGAAAAAAATATATTAAATATGTTTTTACATTAAAAATATTCTTTTTAATGTAAATACGAAGCGTATATAATTTACATGTAATAAAATATATTTTTGTTACTCTTTTTACATGTAAAGAAATAAATGGTTTGTTCTTACATCAAAATCATATTATAATTAATAGAGAGTTGAGTTCAGTAATTTTTTTTTTACATTTTTTATAAAAGAGAAAACATTCATTTTTATTTATAATAAATAAGAGCTGCATGTTAATGAAAAGGAATAACTACACTTTCTCTATCTTTCCCTTTTAGGAGTTCTGAAATGGCATGTATTAATTAAAATACTTATTAAAAAAAAAATCAAAAAATTAATAATCAAACGTTCATGTAGGCACATAAAACATGTTTACATATAAAGTTTACATTTTTCTTTGTAATGGTAAAGGGATACATTTTCTATACAATATAGCAAAGTTTACATTTTCTTTGTAACATAAAAACATATGAAGAGGAAATCATAGTAGGTATTAATTAGCAAATTAGGTATGAAATTCTACTATAATAGATGGTGTAATTAAGGGTACATAAATGCGGATAGAAACAGAAATAAACGCGTAATAATTGCGTAATTGAAATAAAATAAAATTGATTAAGCTAGAAATAAAAGGGTTAAATTTAATAATTTGATTGACTAAGAATAGGAAATAAATTAGGAAAAAATTGTATATGTAAATTAAAAATCAATAAATGGGATATAGCTAAATTTAGAAAATAATTAAATAAAATTGTATTAGGATCATTTGTCAGCAATTCATTCTCTTTGAAATGCATAACATACGAAATGTGAATAGTTTCAAGAGTTTGAATGCCTTCCCTCTTCATTGTCCTTAATGCATCATTTCTTTCTTTCTTTTTCTTCTTTTTCTTCAAATACACTACCTTCTTTGCTCCAATCTATTTTTTTTATTAATCAGCATTTATTTTCCTTCATTCTATTAATTTCTTCTCTAAATTCAGTACTTATTCTCTCTAAAAACAAATCCCCAACCCTTATCCTCTTCTCAGCCGCCTCCCTCTATTTCAATGGCCTTCACCGCTCCCTCCTTCCTCGATTAAATTCTTCCCATCCAAAGCGAATTAGAATCCAAACTCCATCCCGTACTGAAGCTCTTCTCTTCCTCTCCATTCTCATACAGTCGGATCTCACCTAGTGCCACCATTCACTCGAACGGCGCACCCAAACCCGCCGCCTATCAGCCCCGCCGCACCCCCCTAGGTTCCACCGCACCCCACCCCAACCTAGGCGCAGGACCCCCTCCTTCCCCTCTTCGATTTGACATACTCCGATCGTTCTCTAGTGCTGTAAATCGGAAGCAAGGCTCTACCCTAGTTCTGAACAAAAGGGAAACACGACGGCCTTGTTCCTGGAGGAAGAAGGTGTAAAACCATATTTAATTATTAAATTAATTTAATTTAAATTGTTTAGAACCTTGATTTAATCATATCTTGTTCGTTCGAAGTTAGAATTGGATGATTTCTGAACCATTGGAATCGTATTCGAGAGCACTACGGCATGAAACTGAGCAGGACCTGAAACGGAGTTGGATGGAAATTCAGATAAATTAATTGTGAGAATTTTATTTTTTTTTAAATATGATTATTTATATATTTATTTAAATTCATTATAAAATCTATATGCATATTGTATGAAGTTCATGTTGTGGCTGCATAGATAATTATTTCCATGTGATTGTTCTGCGATGTTTGTAATTCAGATTTGCTTGTTATCGTTAGTGAATGATTGTATGTGATCCCCTTTTTGATTCATAGATTAGAAATGAAAGATTTGTTAATATATAGATATTCACATTTATGTATGTCATTAGTAAGGGAAAATTTGTCGACATATAAATTGATTTTTGTATGAGAGGGAGGATTTGTTAATAAATAAAATTCATCTTTTATTATGTCATTAGAAATGGTAAATGTGTTAATATATATATATATAAAATTCATTTTTATATGTCATTAGTAATGAAATGTTAACATATAAAAATTTACTTTTTATATGTGACTTGTAATGGAAAATCTGTTAGCATATGAAATCCATTTTTTGTTATGTCATTAGAAAAGAGAAATTACTTTTAATGTAAAAATATAGGAATGATAAAATCACATTCTTGTCAATATAAAGGAAGCAGTGACAAAATGTTCATATTTTGTTAATATAAAGAAGTGTCGATAAAATCACATTTTTCGTCAAACTTGACTAAAATCACACTTTTGAGAAACTTGAATTATGAAATGTAGAATCAACATTTTGTGTTTAGTTGGAAAAGATTAAACAAAATCTCATTTTGTCGCATTAGAAATTATGAACAAAATCATATTTGTTCGCATTGAAGTTATAAACAAAATCATTATTTTGTTTATATTAAGAAGGCCATAACAAAACCATTATTTTGTTTATATTAAAAAGGTTATAGTAAAATTCATATTTTGTTACATAAGAATGATCAACAAAATCAACATATTTTGTTAATGAAGTTATGTTGGACTAAATCAAAATTTGTGTCACTTTGAAATAAATTAAATAAAATATATATTTTTATACATTTAAAAGGAAGGAAACAAAATAATCATATTTTGTTTCATTGAGAGAACAAAACTTTTGTTAATTTGATTAAAGAGAACAAAACATCACTTTTGTTAATTTGATCCAAAGGTAAAGAATCAACATATGAAATGAAACATATATTTATTTGTTAATGTTGCATACACTGCATATGAAATGAAACATATATTTATTTGTTAATGTTGCATACACTGCATATGAAATATAGCATATATTTATTTGTTAATGTTGCATACACTGCATATGAAATATAACATATATTTATTTGTTAATGTTGCATACACTGCATATGAAATATAACATATATTTATTTGTTAATGTTGCATACACTGCATATGAAATGAAACATATATTTATTTGTTAATGTTGCATACACTGCATATGAAATATAACATATATTTATTTGTTAATGTTGCATACACTGCATATGAAATATAACATATATTTATTTGTTAATGTTGCATACACTGCATATGAAACGAAACATATATTTATTTGTTATTGTTGCATACACTGCATATGAAATGAAACATATATTTATTTGCTAATGTTGCATACACTGCATATGAAATGAAATGTATAGTTAAAATCATACTTTTGCATATAAAGAGAAGTATTTTAAATGTCATGTAGGAAAGAACAAAAATTCATATTTCTGTTCAAAAAGAAAGTAAAGAACAAATTTTACATTTGTGTTTAATGTAAATCAAAAATCAAAAAGGTTACATTTTGTCAAATGAAATTAAAAAGGAGAAAAGTTACATTTCTGTTTTAATGGAATTAAAAGAACAAGAAAATTTACATTTTAAGGAAATGGATTTTCATATAAAAAGAGATAAAGTTAGGAATTTACATTTTTATTATGTAAAACAAAAATATGAACTTGCATTGTAAAGATAATTTGCATTTTTATATGTAAACAAAAGTAAGAATGTGTATTGATGATAAAGATTACATTTTTGTTATGTAACTTAGAATGAGAACTTGCATTGCAAATAAAAATTACATTTTTATTTGAACTAAAGATATAATATTTGCTATGCAAATAAAAATTACTTTTTTTATTTTGAAACTATGATATGCAATTGGCATTGAAAATAAAAATTATATTTTTATTTGTAACTATGGTATGAAATTTGGCAAGCGAACAAAATTTTACATTTTCATATGTAACTATAAGTGAGAATTTGCGATGTAAATTAGAATTACATTTTATTATGTCATTAAAATATGATATTACATTGTAAATTAAAATTATATTTTTATGATGTCACCTAAGAATATAATTTACATTGCCATTATAAAAAGTCAAGATCATTTTGGTTTTGCATTGAAAGAGATAGGAATTATTATTTTTGTTTGGCATTTAAACGAATAGCAAAGTTATTATTTTTGTTATATTGAAATTAAACAAACAAAAATATAATCATTTGTATAGAAATGAAGTGGACACCAAAATATGCATGGTTGTTGTAATGGAAATGGAACACAAAAATACTTATTTTTGGTTGTAATTGGAATGATACACAAAACATACATTATGTGTATAGTATATTTTTGGAAATTGAAAAATAAAAGAAAACATTGTTGCGTGTGATGATATATATCAATATTGGATATAAATAAGAAGATTTGTTGTTAGCAAAATATAGTAAAATGAAATGGACGAGGAATTATATTTATATAAATTATATATATATATATAAATTAAAAGTACTTGAATCGAGCATGGTAGTTCACATTTTAGTATCGTATTTTTAATTGATTATACCGTATGATCCGACCGACGGATTTTCCCAAAACTGAAACCGGTAGGTTCACCTTGGGAAGATCTTTCTAATGATATGAAGTATATTAAAATCCAACGGTTAGATTTAGAGAAACGTGTAAAACAAATTTGGGTGAAAACAGCGCCAAAGTCGCCTGTTGACATGAGTCGTCGTTAAATAGAATTTAATTAAAAATAAAGATTGATCGTTATAAATTAATTTTGACGATATGAAATTGCTTTCAAATTTATATATGCGAGAATTATTTGGAAAGTCCGAGTTTACTCTCATTCCAAATAATGATACGACGTTCGAAGAGTTGAAGACGGTGATTGAAGACCGACGATCTTCACATCGAATGGGTGTGTTGCTATTGAGACCCATGATGGGAGTAGCTACCTTGAAGGGACGACAGTAGTAGCCGTCCGGACGTAGTGTTGATTGCACGGGTTTGGCTTTCGCTCAAACCCAGAGCATAAGCGCGTAAATGGATTGTATGTCTGACATTGTATTCCTTTATACTGTATTCGTTGATCTCTGCTAAACATATATCTGTTTGGTGTTTTACACCCTTCTCTGAGACGTATGAGCTCAGAGGTTATATGTTGGTAGAAATCAATGGTATGGTATGGATTGACGATGTGGCATGCTAAGATGCATATGATCAAGGCTTTGTTGAAAAGCAGGCCTTGTGGGATGATCAAAGCATAGCCCGTTTAGGCATAGCTTTGTGTATAGCGTGACTTCACGAGCCTCACACACCGGCGGAGTCTAAAACGGGAGAAGGGAACGCAGGGAGAGCAGCACGTTTCTTTCTAGCTAGAGTGGTGTCAGTGACCTACCAGCCCTGACATTTTACTTATGTGGATGATGGAATGAGGCGCCTCGGATAGGTCCTATAGGACCGGGGAACGTGTGCTTAGGAATTGCCAATCCTCTAAGCTGTATTTGAGGACCGGCCCTGCCATTTCCAAGGGTTAACTACGGGTAATCCTGAGGCATCAGCTAGAGTGTCTCGAATCGGTAAGGAGCTCCTCCCTAGCCTTGACTCAGATGGAAATCCAAATTCCAAATACGACCCTTGCGGTTTTGATTGTATTACTAGTATGGAGGCATAGCATATGGTACCTATGCTTCCTAGGATTGATACATTTACTTTGAAATGTTTTAAAACATATACACACTAATAATAATATCGTTTTTATCGTATCAAGCATGTTTGACCATTATAAGGTAAAATCCTATCCTCCGGTTTGCGTTGCATTGTGTGATGGGACTTGGGTCTTATGATGGTTTCATTTTTCTACAAAGCATTGCGTTGTTTTGACGATTTACTTAAATTATGCACGGCAGTCCATTGGAATAAAACCCGTTCCGCTTTAGCGGCGTGGTCCTTGGATTTGCCTTATTACTATTAGTTATATTAGTTAAGAATTCTCACATCAGTCCCACGACTGACCCGTTGTTTGTTTTCACTTTTGCAAACTCGGGTGCCCTCTTTTCCACACGGGCAGTCGAGTAGCTTTTTTTGCAGATATTTATCTCTTTAGCAGGATCCTGGATTGAAGCTCAAAGCTGTGTCCAGAGCATATAAAAGTCTTCCGCTGTCTTAGTTATTTTATTTCCGCTGCACTGTATTAAAGTAATGTAAAATTATCTTTCGCTGTAAATTTATTTAGTGTACTCTGATATATATTCTGTACTCTGATGTAACATTTATTATGATGTTATAAAAGTCTGCTGTTATTGTTCTGATGTTGTTGTATTCCCAAAGTTAAAGTATTCGTGGATTTCCGACCCTTGGGTCAGACCTGTGTGGTTTATGGTCGATCCAAAGAGCGGGAATTTACGGGTCTTTACAGTTGGTATCAGAGCTTTGGTTAGCTCAAATCTTTGGGGTACAACTTATTAGAACTGAACAAAAGACTCATCAGAGATTGGATTAGTAATATCCAAAAAGAATACTCATTAGAGATAGGATCAGCAGTATCCTAGAATCAGAAAACTCATTAGAGATGGGGTTAGTAATGCCCTAGAATGAGTTGAGGGTAACAAGACTATAATATACGTATTTGTAATTATAATCTATTTTAGAAAATATGATTTTGAATATATAAAAAGATATATATTTGAAAGTTAATCAACTAATGAAATTATTTAAACCAATGGAGAAAAAATATATATAAATTAGTTATTTAATTAATCAACTTTTAGCTTCGTTCCTTTTCGAGGACGAAAAGTTTTTAAGTGGGGGAGACTGTAATAACCCTGAATTTTGGGGCCAATTTAAAATTTTTACTTTAGAAATTTTAATGAATTTTTAATATTTGACATGATTTATTTTAAATAATAATGATTAAAATTTATGTTATTTGAAGTGAAACATATGTTAGAAAATATAGAAGTGTGGAAAATGTTATTTTTCACATTGCTAGAAAATACCTGCTAGAAAAGAGGTAGAAAAAAAAATATTAAATATGTTTTTACATTAAAAATATTCTTTTTAATGTAAATACGAAGCGTATGTAATTTACATGTAATAAAATATATTTTTGTTACTCTTTTTACATGTAAAGAAATAAATGGTTTGTTCTTACATCAAAATCATATTATAATTAATAGAGAGTTGAGTTCAGTAAATTTTTTTTTTACATTTTTTGTAAAAGAGAAAATATTCATTTTTATTTATAATAAATAAGAGCTGCATGTTAATGAAAAGGAATAACTACACTTTCTCTATCTTTCCCTTTTAGGAGTTCTGAAATGGCATGTATTAATTAATATACTTATTAAAAAAAAAAAATCAAACGTTCATGTAGGCACATAAAACATGTTTACATATAAAGTTTACATTTTTCTTTGTAATGGTAAAGGGATACATTTTCTATACAATATAGCAAAGTTTACATTTTCTTTGTAACATAAAAACATATGAAGAGGAAATCATAGTAGGTATTAATTAGCAAATTAGGTATGAAATTCTACTATAATAGATGGTGTAATTAAGGGTACATAAATGCGGATAGAAACGAAAATAAACGCATAATAATTGCGTAATTGAAATAAAATAAAATTGATTAAGCTAGAAATAAAAGGGTTAAATTTAATAATTTGATTGACTAAGAATAGGAAATAAATTAGGAAAGAATTATATATGTAAATTAAAAATCAATAAATGGGATATAGCTAAATTTAGAAAATAATTAAATAAAATTGTATTAGGATCATTTGTCAGCAATTCATTCTCTTTGAAATGCATAACATACGAAATGTGAATAGTTTCAAGAGTTTGAATGCCTTCCCTCTTCATTGTCCTTAATGCATCATTTCTTTCTTTCTTTTTCTTCTTTTTCTTCAAATACACTACCTTCTTTGCTCGAATCTATTTTTTTTTATTAATCAGCATTTATTTTCCTTCATTCTATTAATTTCTTCTCTAAATTCAGTACTTATTCTCTCTAAAAACAAATCCCCAACCCTTATCCTCTTCTCAGCCGCCTCCCTCTATTTCAATGGCCTTCACCGCTCCCTCCTTCCTCGATTAAATTCTTCCCATCCAAAGCGAATTAGAATCCAAACTCCATCCCGTACTGAAGCTCTTCTCTTCCTCTCCATTCTCATACAGTCGGATCTCACCTAGTGCCACCATTCACTCGAACGGCGCACCCAAACCCGTCGCCTATCAGCCCCGCCGCACCCCCTAGGCTCCACCGCACCCCACCCCAACCTAGGTGCAGGACCCCCTCCTTCCCCTCTTCGATTTGACATACTCCGATCGTTCTCTAGTGCTGTAAATCGGAAGCAAGGCTCTACCCTAGTTCTGAACAAAAGGGAAACACGACGGCCTTGTTCCTGGAGGAAGAAGGTGTAAAACCATATTTAATTATTAAATTAATTTAATTTTCATTGTTTAGAACCTTGATTTAATCATATCTTGTTCGTTCGAAGTTAGAATTGGATGATTTCTGAACCATTGGAATCGTATTCGAGAGCACTACGGCATGAAACTGAGCAGGACCTGAAACGGAGTTGGATGGAAATTCAGATAAATTAATTGTGAGAATTTTATTTTTTTTAAAATATGATTATTTATTTATTTATTTAAATTCATTATAAAATCTATATGCATATTATATGAAGTTCATGTTGTGGCTGCATAGATAATTATTTCCATGTGATTGTTCTGCGATGTTTGTAATTCAGATTTGCTTGTTATCGTTAGTGAATGATTGTATGTGATCCCCCTTTTGATTCATAGATTAGAAATGAAAGATTTGTTAATATATAGATATTCACATTTATGTATGTCATTAGTAAGGGAAAATTTGTCGACATATAAATTGATTTTTGTATGAGAGGGAGGATTTGTTAATAAATAAAATTCACCTTTTATTATGTCATTAGAAATGGTAAATGTGTTAATATATATATAAAATTCATTTTTATATGTCATTAGTAATGAAATGTTAACATACAAAAATTTACTTTTTATATGTGACTTGTAATGGAAAATCTGTTAGCATATGAAATCCATTTTTTGTTATGTCATTAGAAAAGAGAAATTACTTTTAATGTAAAAATATAGGAATGATAAAATCACATTCTTGTCAATATAAAGGAAGCAGTGACAAAATGTTCATATTTTGTTAATATAAAGAAGTGTCGATAAAATCACATTTTTCGTCAAACTTGACTAAAATCACACTTTTGAGAAACTTGAATTATGAAATGTAGAATCGACATTTTGTGTTTAGTTGGAAAAGATTAAACAAAATCTCATTTTGTCGCATTAGAAATTATGAACAAAATCATATTTGTTCGCATTGAAGTTATAAACAAAATCATTATTTTGTTTATATTAAGAAGGCCATAACAAAACCATTATTTTGTTTATATTAAAAAGGTTATAGTAAAATTCATATTTTGTTACATAAGAATGATCAACAAAATCAACATATTTTGTTAATGAAGTTATGTTGGACTAAATCAACATTTGTGTCACTTTGAAATAAATTAAATAAAATATATATTTTTATACATTTAAAAGGAAGGAAACAAAATAATCATATTTTGTTTCATTGAGAGAACAAAACTTTTGTTAATTTGATTAAAGAGAACAAAACATCACTTTTGTTAATTTGATCCAAAGGTAAAGAATCAACATATGAAATGAAACATATATTTATTTGTTAATGTTGCATACACTGCATATGAAATGAAACATATATTTATTTGTTAATGTTGCATACACTGCATATGAAATATAACATATATTTATTTGTTAATGTTGCATACACTGCATATGAAATATAACATATATTTATTTGTTAATGTTGCATACACTGCATATGAAATATAACATATATTTATTTGTTAATGTTGCATACACTGCATATGAAATGAAACATATATTTATTTGTTAATGTTGCATACACTGCATATGAAATATAACATATATTTATTTGTTAATGTTGCATACACTGCATATGAAATGAAACATATATTTATTTGTTAATGTTGCATACACTGCATATGAAATGAAACATATATTTATTTGCTAATGTTGCATACACTGCATATGAAATGAAACATATATTTATTTGCTAATGTTGCATACACTGCATATGAAATGAAACATATATTTATTTGCTAATGTTGCATACACTGCATATGAAATGAAATGCATAGTTAAAATCATACTTTTGCATATAAAGAGAAGTATTTTAAATGTCATGTAGGAAAGAACAAAAATTCATATTTCTGTTCAAAAAGAAAGTAAAGAACAAATTTTACATTTGTGTTTAATGTAAATCAAAAATCAAAAAGGTTACATTTTGTCAAATGAAATTAAAAAGGAGAAAAGTTACATTTCTATTTTAATGGAATTAAAGGAACAAGAAAATTTACATTTTAAGGAAATGGATTTTCATATAAAAAGAGATAAAGTTAGGAACTTACATTTTTATTATGTAAAACAAAAAGGGGTTTTTACCCTCAAGGACAAAAGGAACAAAAAATTATTCCATAAGGATAAGGGGGCAAAATTTTATCCTCAAGGACAAAATTTAGTGTAAAGGGAGGAATTCAGGGGCCCACTATAATTCATCCCTTTACACTAACACTTGTCCTTATGGATAAAATTTTTCCCCCTTGTCCTTATGGAACAATTCTTTGTTCATTTTATCCTTCACGGTATTTTCCTGAAACAAAAATATGAACTTGCATTGTAAAGAGAATTTGCATTTTTATATGTAAACAAAAGTAAGAATGTGTATTGATGATAAAGATTACATTTTTGTTATGTAACTTAGAATGAGAACTTGCATTGCAAATAAAAATTACATTTTTATTTGAACTAAAGATATAATATTTGCTATGCAAATAAAAATTACTTTTTTTATTTTGAAACTATGATATGCAATTGGCATTGAAAATAAAAATTATATTTTTATTTGTAACTATGGTATGAAATTTGGCAAGCGAACAAAATTTTACATTTTCATATGTAACTATAAGTGAGAATTTGCGATGTAAATTAGAATTACATTTTATTATGTCATTAAAATATGATATTACATTGTAAATTAAAATTACATTTTTATGATGTCACCTAAGAATAGAATTTACATTGCCATTATAAAAAGTCAAGATCATTTTGGTTTTGCATTGAAAGAGATAGGAATTATTATTTTTGTTTGGCATTTAAACGAATAGCAAAGTTATTATTTTTGTTATATTGAAATTAAGCAAACAAAAATATATTCATTTGTATAGAAATGAAGTGGACACCAAAATATGCATGGTTGTTGTAATGGAAATGAAACACAAAAATACTTATTTTTGGTTCTAATTGGAATGATACACAAAACATACATTTTGTGTATAGTATATTTTTGGAAATTGAAAAATAAAAGAAAACATTGTTGCGTGTGATGATATATATCAATATTGGATATAAATAAGAAGATTTGTTGTTAGCAAAATATAGTAAAATGAAATGGACGAGGAATTATATTTATATAAATTATATATATATATATATATAAATTAAAAGTACTTGAATCGAGCATGGTAGTTCACATTTTAGAATCGTATTTTTAATTCATTATACCGTATGATCCGACCGACGGATTTTCCAAAAAATGAAACTGGTAGGTTCACCTTGGGAAGATCTTTCTAATGATATGAAGTATATTAAAATCCAACGGTTAGATTTAGAGAAACGTGTAAAACAAATTTGGGTGAAAACAGCACCAAAGTCGCCTGTTGACATGAGACGTCGTTAAATAGAATTTAATTAAAAATAAAGATTGATCGTTATAAATTAATTTTGACGATATGAAATTGCTTTCAAATTTATATATGCGAGAATTATTTGGAAAGTCTGAGTTTATTCTCATTCCAAATAATGATACGACGTTCGAAGAGTTGAAGACGGTGATTGAAGACCGACGATCTTCACATCGAATGGGTGTGTTGCTATTGAGACACATGATGGGAGTAGCTACCTTGAAGGGGCGACAGTAGTAGCCGTCCGGACGTAGTGTTAATTGCACGGGTTTGGCTTTCGCTCAAACCCAGAGCATAAGCGCGTAAATGGATTGTATGTCTGACATTGTATTCCTTTATACTGTATTCGTTGATCTCTACTAAACATATATCTGTTTGGTGTTTTACACCCTTCTCTGAGACGTATGAGCTCAGAGGTTATATGTTGGTAGAAATCAATGGTATGGTATGGATTGACGATGTGGCATGCTAAGATGCATATGATCAAGGCTTTGTTGAAAAGAAGGCCTTGTGGGATGATCAAAGCATAGCCTATTTAGGCATAGCTTTGTGTATAGCGTGACTTCACGAGCCTCACACACCGGCGGAGTCTAAAACGGGAGAAGGGAACGCAGGGAGAGCAGCACGTTTCTTTCTAGCTAGAGTGGTGTCAGTGACCTACCAGCCCTGACATTTTACTTATGTGGATGATGGAATGAGGCGCCTCGGATAGGTCCTATAGGACCGGGGAACGTGTGCTTAGGAATTGCCAATCCTCTAAGCTGTATTTGAGGACCGGCCCTGCCATTTCCAAGGGTTAACTGTGGGTAATCCTGAGGCATCAGCTAGAGTGTCTCGAATCGGTAAGGAGCTCCTCCCTAGCCTTGACTCAGATGGAAATCCAAATTCCAAATACGACCCTTGCGGTTTTTATTGTATTACTAGTATGGAGGCATAGCATATGGTACCTATGCTTCCTAGGATTGATACATTTACTTTGAAATGTTTTAAAACATATACACACTAATAATAATATCGTTTTTATCGTATCAAGCATGTTTGACCATTATAAGGTAAAACCCTATCCTCCGGTTTGCGTTGCATTGTGTGATGGGACTTGGGTCTTATGATGGTTTCATTTTTCTACAAAACATTGCGTTGTTTTGACGATTTACTTAAATTATGCACGGCAGTCCATTGGAATAAAACCCGTTCCGCTTTAGCGGCGTGGTCCTTGGATTTGCCTTATTACTATTAGTTATATTAGTTAAGAATTCTCACACCAGTCCCACGACTGACCCGTTGTTTGTTTCCACTTTTGCAAACTCGGGTGCCCTCTTTTCCACACGGGCAGTCGAGTAGCTTTTTTTGCAGATATTTATCTCTTTAGCAGGATCCTGGATTGAAGCTCAAAGTTGTGTCCAGAGCATAGAAAAGTCTTCCGCTGTCTTAGTTATTTTATTTCCGCTGCACTGTATTAAAGTAATGTAAAATTATCTTCCGCTGTAAATTTATTTAGTGTACTCTGATATATATTCTGTACTCTGATGTAACATTTATTATGATGTTATAAAAGTCTGCTGTTATTGTTCTGATGTTGTTGTATTCCCAAAGTTAAAGTATTCGTGGATTTCCGACCCTTGGGTCAGACCTGTGTGGTTTATGGTCGATCCAAAGAGCGGGAATTTACGGGTCTTTACAGATTTACAGTGAAATGTGATTTGGAATTTATAAATCTTTTTATTAAGATTTAACGGGAATTTTCCAAAGTAACGTTTCCAATTTAATATATTAAATTGGAATTGAATGGAATTTGATTGATAATAATCGAAGTGAACTTTTATGGAGGAAGACTGTTAATACATATAGAATTTAATAGGCTTTGCCGTTATTCCATTTATATTATTAGTCAGATACGAAAATTGATATCAATTATATATTGATTTGTTTTTCCGTGAAGATTCCATAATTAACGGAATGTGATTTGGGTTTATTGTGAACTGTATTTTAAATGACATTAGTTCTTTAACCCAGTTAAAGGCAGGATTACATGTCTGTCATTGTATTTCGAACTGTATGGTTAATCTCTGCTAAATATATATCTGTTTGGTGGCGGAGAATTTATTCTCATGCTTAACACCCTTCTCTAAGATGTACGAGCTTAGAGGTTATATATCTGCAGAAATCAATAGTACGGTGTGGATTGTCGATGCGACATGTTAGTGTTTCCAAAATTAAATAATCATTAATATTGATTTTTGGGAAGATTAAAACTAAGTGAGTTTTAATGAATCTTTAATTAGATTGAAATGGGGATTGATAATTTAAATTATCAAATTTCGGAAATGATCGAGAACGGAGTATCACCAGTTTTGCTCCGAGCGATAGTTAAATATTTTATTAAATTTGATCGGGAAATGGTAACTAAATTTACTGATAACACTGTGGTATTAGTTATGGAGTGATAACAGTTTTTCTCCATGGGATGAATAGGTTTGGATTGGAAAATTAAACAAATGATTACTTCGGTAAGGTGTGCTAATCCCGACTAGTTTGGAAAACCATAACATGGTTTGAATTGACATCCAAAGGAAGATTAAAGAATAAATTTAAAGAATTTATCTTTGATAAAATTAATGGGAACCTTTCCCAAAGTATATGAATATTTGAATAAAAGAATATTCAGAAATGGAATGAGGCGTATGTGGTGTTTTATAACGCTTGTTTATTATATACGCAAGTTATTCGAAAAGGCCGGGTTTATACCCATTCTGAATAACTGATTCGACGATATGTCGACGATGAACACGGTGGTTGAAGACCGGAGGTATTCACATCGTTTGGATGATTACTGATGTCTTGATTGGGCTATCCACCCAAGACGAGGTAATAAGTGGCAATCGTCCAGACGTACTTGGAGATCGACGGATATGCGAGGGCCTCCCTCTCGAATTGAACACATGGGACGAGGAATAAGGTGCCTCCGTTTTTGTTCAGACCCGGAACGAACTTGTAAATGGATGTGTGTCAGACATTGGATTTTATTCTTTGTTGAATGATTTCTATTAAATATATATATATATATATATATCTGTTTGGAGGCGGAGAATTTATTCTCTTGCTTAACGCCCTTCTCTGAGACGTACAAGCTCAAAGGTTATATATCGATAGACATCAGTTGCATGGCGTGAATTGCCAGTGTGGCATGCTGAGATGCAGATGATCAAAGCTTCTGTTGAAAAGAAGAGTCTTGTGGTTGATGATCAAAGCACGACTTTAATACAGCGTAGCTTTGTGTATGGCGTTAATTCGCGAGCCTCACACCTCGGTATAAGTCAAAAAGGGGATCGGACCGTTGGGAGAACATGACGTTTCTTTCAAGCTATGGGTGGTGTCAGCGTTTTACTAGCCCTAACATTGTTGTTATTTTAACTTTGTGGTTGTTGGATTGCGAGGCGCCTCGGATATATCGGTCTCCTCGGAGCCGATGGATATAGGTCTGATAGGACCGGGAAATGTGTGTTTAGGAATTACCAATCCACTAACGTAAGTGTGGACCAGCCCAACCGATCCAGGGTTCTCTACGGGGAATACTGAGGCATTTGCTAGAGTGTCTCGAAGCGGAGAGGAGCCATCCCTAGACTCGACTCATGACGGAAATCCAATTTCCAATACGTGACATTTTGGTTTGATTGTAGATCCAAGTATTAGCAACATGATAGATGGTACCAATGCCGCCTATGATTGATACATTTATATTTGAAGTTGTTTTATACACTTTACACTATAATAGTATCAAATAGTTTGTTTTTAAACGTACCAAGCATTATTTGGCTATTATAAGATAAAACCCTATCGTCCGGCTTGCGTTGCATTGTGTGATGGGACCTAAGTCTTATAATAGCTTCATTTTTCTAGAAAGCATTGCGTTGTTTATTCTACGCACTGGTATTCTTGGAAGGAAACCCATTGCGTGTTATACGGCGTGGTCCCTTGATTTACTCCATTTTAAAGTAAAGATTTAATAACCGTTTTAGTTCTCACACCAGTCACATGACTGACCTGGAGTTTATTGTTTTAACCTAAACTCTGGGTGTCCCTATTTTCCACACGGGCAGCTAGTAGTTTTGGTTTTGCAGATTTATATTTACAGGATCCTGGTTTACAGCTGGAACGATATTCAGAAAGCTCTGTATCCGTATATCTCCTTCAATTGCGTTTTGTATCATTTTTCCGCTGCAATAATGTATTTAAATCTCTGATATTTTATGATGAGTAATATTTATTCATACTCTGTATATTCTTGTATCTGATGGAAATTGTTGTAATAAACAATGAAATGTTCTTCCGTTCTTGTTCTGATTTGTCATGTTCTCAAGCAATCTGGGCTTTCCTTTATGGGGAAGTTCGGGTCGCCACAGGTGGTATCAAAGCTTTGGTTTACAGAGCTCAAGAACAAGGAATATTAAAACCAAACAAAAGGATTCATCAGAGATTGGATTAGCAATATCCAATGAGAATGACTCATTAGAGATAGGATCAGTGGTATCCTAGAACGAGTCGAAAGAGTGTTATTTTTAAAATCCAAATGAAAACCACTTTTGTTTTAAAAATTTAAACCTTATTATACGTATTTGAATATTTTATTTGTATTGAATTTGGACAATCCAATATATAAGGATTTTGCATATACGCCTTGCAAACGTGTATTCGAAGTTTTAATATAATAGATAGATATAGAATCACACTCTAGTCGCCCGGAGACGATTCTGATGATAGTTTAGACATCATGTAACGACCTAGAAAATCTGAGCCAATTTTTTTTTTTAAATTGGCTAAAATAATGCATTTTAAATATTTAAAATAAATATTTTAAATAATAGCAATGAAAACTGAGTTTCAATCGACAATTGAAAACGAATATAATTAATTATAATTATAAACAAGGCCTGAAATGGCGCTGCAGTTTCAAAAATTGAATTCAAACTTTGTCGGACTGTACCGGGTGCAAAACAAAATGGATTTTAGCGAAACCAAAAATATTTAAATCTGTTAGTGAATACCTTTCTAACGAATCTGAAAAATCAAATTTTCATAGCGGAAAGCAAAAGTTATGGCCGAGTGAATTTTCAGAAAGGTCGCTATGGAATTTATATAGCCCGTGAAATTAGCCATTTTGCATACGACGTCGGAATTCGACGAAACCACTTTTGTTGGATCCAGGATGTGAAGTTATTGCTAGATTTCAAATTTCATAATTTTTGAAGCTAGTATGTGAGTGTGGCAAAGGAAAACGTGTTTTGGCCAATTACAGTTAAATTGGATCGACCAGAAATGGGCCTTTTTGCAAACAGTCTCAGAATTCGACGAAACTAGTTTTGTTGGGACCGTATCGTCAAAACATAGCTAGATTTATTTTTCTGGAATTTTTCGAATCAGTTTGCGGCCCTGGCAAATTGAAATGCACGTTCAAATTGAATATTGAATGTAATATATTTTAATTTGAAGGAAAACTGACTGAAACAGTCGAATGGGCCTACGAAACATATCCCAATGTGTTCGGAATGGGGGTAAAACGCTAGGGACGACAGTCGTTGGGTTTTGATTGGGGTTCGCAATAGGCAAGGGGTATTTTCGAATTTTTAAACTTTAAAAATATAAAAAAAATCTACTGGTCCACGTCAGACCCCCCCCGCTTCTCTCTCCCCGATAACGATTTACGGCGGAAACCGCTAGTGCCTTCTCTCCTCCATTCCTCCTCCTACAAGCAAAATTACGCCTTCCTCCTGTTGAGGATTTTGTAGAGCTCGGAGAGATCTTCAAATCCATATAAGGAGCAGCAATTATAGTTGTGTAAATCGACCGAATCACCTCCGTGAAGTTTCGACGTTGAAACCACCGCCACGCCAGCTAGGGCCCACCGAGTTGACCCTCCTCCCTGGCGCATGTGCGCCTCACGTAGGTCTTCGACCCTGCGCAACCCGATCGTGGAACCATTGCACGGATTGATCGAAAAATTCAAACCTAGTTTTGAAGATTTCTGAAAGGTATCGGCTGTTTAATTTAAAACTGATTTTAACAGTTTAAAACCGTTGCAAACTTTGAAAAATCATATCTTTTTATTGTATTAACGAAATTCGATGAAACAGGAAACATCGTGACCGTGTGGACGCCTTCTACATTTTAGAAGAGACCGCATATTTTTCTGAGCCTTCAGCTATTTTTGGTGGAGTGGAACCCACTGTGAGATTTCTAATTTATAAACAATATGGAAAACGACGATGTATAAATTATATAGTCGATGTATGAGTTATATAAGCGTTGTACACCTCATGTATAAGCGTTGTATAAGTTGTATGTTCGATGTATAAGTTATATATGCGTTGTAAAAATTATATATGTGTTGAAATAGAAGTGAATTGCTATATATATATATATATATATATATATATATATATATATATATACGCCCCTCGTCCACAAACCATGAACGATATTTATTGGTTGTGATTGGTGTGAAAATTGATTGATAGCGAATGGTTGTTTGGGATTGTTTGTGGTTGATATTGATTGATTGTGGTTGAAAAATACCCATTTCTGGTTGAGAAATATTTGGCTGAAACCACATAGGATTAGTTTGTGGAAATGAAATAAATATATACATGCCGCCTGCATGCGAACTAGATGCATGATCCCCATTGTCAAAAACCGCGAGGTTTTAAGGTAGAACGAGGAGCCGTACTAGGGACGGTCCCGGTTTTAACTACCCTGCCATTATGCTGCCGAAATTTTGAATAATATTCATGTGTTTGAATTATTTTCATTTGCTGAAACTATATTTATTCGTTGATTAGAAAACCTTCATGTGTTGAATCGATATTCATTCGTTGATTAGAAATTCATGTGTTGAATGGTATGCGTGTTTTAAATATAAAAATCACATTTTTATTTGTATATAGAAACTATAGAAAACCTTCATATGTTGAATCGATATTCATTCGTTGATTAGAAATTCATGTGTTGAATGGTATTCATATTTTGAAATAAATTGTTTTATAATAAAAATCACCTTTTATCAACTATATGGACTATGTAAAATAATCTCGTTTTAAAAGAAATTGTTTTACAATAAAAATCCTATTTTTATCACCTATATTAACTATACGAAATAATAGTGTTTTGAAATAATTTGTTTTACAATAAAAATCACATTTTTATTATACACATGAATCGTTGAAATGTGAAGTGTTAAAAATAGCCACTCGTTCAAATAAATATGCATGAGTTGAAATATTCATTAATTAGCTAATGATATGATTTTTTTTGCCTATGCATGCAACATTAGAATGAATGGTGTTTTTAAACCAAATGGAATCAAACATGAAGTTGAATGGAAAATGATAAGTGGTAAGAACTGTATATATGTACATGCATATTTATTGAACAGGTTATGGCAATGGGACTAGAGAAGAGGAATAAAATTTTGTGCCCGACAAATAGGTACACATTAACTGTTTTGTTTGGGTGATGATTTTATGAGCCTGTTGGCTAGCCGCTTGGCTTTTCCTTTTTCTTTTTGACATGAGACGCCCGTGTGGCTATTTGGGAATTTTCCCAGCCCCTCCCGTACAAAGGAGGTTATGGCGAAATTTTCCATAATTTAAAGGCGTTAGTGAAATATTTGAAGTGAAAACGATATTGAAATTGTTGAATGAACTATATTTATATAAATATATAAATATAAATAAAATTAAAATGAAACGTGGCCGTGCAGTTCGTGTTTTGAAACCGTGATTTCAAACAACTAGTGCGGGAAATCCGACCATTGGATTTTCCCGAAACCGCAACCGTTGAGTTCGCCTTGGAAATATCTTTCCAACGGCACCAACTTTGTAAAAATCCAACGATTGGTTTGTTTGGAATGTTTAATTCAAAAATGAAGAAAAACAGCGCCAGAATCGATTATATATATATATATATATATAATTATATTTAATCGAATAACGACGCTGTAGTTCGTATTTTGAAATCGAAACTTCAAACGATTGTACCGGGAGATCCGACCGTCGGATTTTCCCGAAACTAGAACCGTTGGATTCGTTTTGAAAAGACCTTTCTAATGATGTAAATTGAGTGAACATCCAACTGTTAGATTTTCAAATATGTGTAAATCAAATCTAAAGAAAAACAGTGCCACGGCCGCGTTATGGCCCGAAGCGTCATTTTGAATAAATTGGCTATTTTAAAATAGATAAAAATAGCGATAAATCATTATAAAATATCATAAACGATATGAAATGGAAATAAACTGAATTTGCTCGATTTATGTGGTATTTGATGGTTGAATGTGTTTGGTGTGAAAATTACATTAAAGAACAAAATTGGTGTTGTCGAATGATTTAACCATTGAAATAAATTGATTTGAAATTCTAAATATACGTGAATTATTTGAAAAGGCCGAGTTAATTCTCATTTCAAATAATTGACCGAGGATTTAAAGTCGAAGATGAAGACGGTGGTCGAAGACCGGACCTCGTTTGGATGGTAACCGAGGTCCTGATTGGGAGGCATCCCGAAATATGGATAATGAGTGGTGATCGTCCAGATGTACGTGGTGATCGAAGGGTTTGCGAGGTATTTAGTGCCTCCGATTTCGTTCAGACCCAGAACGGACTTGTAAATGGACTGTGTGTCTGACATTGGATTTTATTCTGTGTTGATTGGTCTCTGTTAGATATACATCTGTTTGGCGGCGGAGAATTTATTCTTTTGCTTAACGCCCTTCTCTGAAACGCACGAGCTCAGAGGTTGTATATCGATGGACATCAGTTGCATGGCATGAATTGCCTGTGTGGCATGCTAAGATGCAGTAATCAGGGCTTCTGTTGAAAAGCAAAGCCTTGTGGTGATGATCAAAGCACCGCCTGTGTGGCGTAGCTTTGTGTAAATTGTGAATTCGCGAGCCTCACACCCCGGTATGAACCAGAAACGGGAGAAGGACCTCAGGGAGGGCATGCGTTTCTTTCTAGCTAGGGTGGTGTCAGTGACCTACCAGCCCTGACATTTATATACTTTTCACCTGTGTGGTTGTTGCTATTGCGAGGCACCTCGGTTAGATCGGACGATCCGGGTCCGATGGAGTTATTCGTTGGCTCGTTTACGCCCCAAAGGGCGGGGAAACGTATTGTTCAGGCATTTTAATCCACATCGGTGGACCGGCCCTGACGATCCAAAGGCTTGACTGAGTACTTGCCTGTGGCTCGGGCTAGAGAATCAGGAAATCGGTAAGGACTATCTTTTGTCTTGGTTCATGACGGAAACCCAATTTCCAAATACGCGACCGTGCGGTTTTGATTGTATACCTATATATGACGACATAGTGGTATGGGGCATTAATGCCGTCTATGATTGATAGTTATGATTTGAAATTGTTTTCAAAACATATAAACACTAGCAATAATATCAAATGCCTTTGTTTTATTCGTATCAAGCATATTTTGGCCGTTATAAGGTAAAAACTCTATCCTCCGGTTTGCGTTGCATTGTGTGATGGGAACTGCGTCTTATAACGGCTTCATTTTTATAAAAAGCATAGCGATGTTTAAAAGAAAGATTTATTTTTAAAGCACCGGCAATCCAATGGAGTAAACCCGTTCCACGAAAGTGGCGTGGTCCTGTGATTAGCCATATTATAAATGTGTTGAGTAGATTTCTCATACCAGTCCCATGACTGACTCGTAGTTTGTTTCACTTTCAAACTCGGATGCCCCTCTTTCCACGGGCAGCCTTGTATTCAGGTTTAGCAGGCTTTATCTGGATAGCTGGAGCTGAAGATGGATTCTATCATTTATCTCTTTTTATGCTGTTCAGTTCCTATTGTACATATTTTGTTTGTTTTCCGCTGTAGACATTTATGTATAGCTGAACTGTATTTGTACTAAGTAAGATCCTGTATACTGTGTAACTCTGATGATTACTTTTATCCAGTATATTCTATTGTTCATTATCTGGTGTATTTATTTAATTCTGTTCTGCTATTATCTGTTTCCGTGTTATATTCCAAAGATTACCCTTGTCTCCGTCTGTACGGGATTTGGGGTCGTCTCAACGTGGTATCAGAGCTTTGGTTAAGCTTAGTTCTGGAATATAACATTTGAACGAACTCATCAGAAATAGAACCAGTAGTGTTCTAGGACGGGTAACTCTATACAGATAGGATCAGTAATATCCTAGTATGAGTAAAGTAGAATGAAATAACACCTCGATAGACACATTTACATTTGAAATATATGTTTCTATATTTTAAATTATCTTTTCTGTGACCTGACACTTGATCTGCTAATTGCAGAAGTGCTAGAAAAATGAGTGTCAGAAACAGAAGGAGTGCAGAACCCGATCTAGAGGCTCTATTAAAGAGATATCGAAATCTGAACGGAGCTCAGTTCTCGGGCAATGAATCTATTATTCAGACTCAAGCTTGGATGAGTTCTGTTGAAAGAATCTTTGAGCTTATCTAGCTGAGAGATGACCAGAAACGGTTAGTAGCATCTTGGGCGCTCAAAGAAGAAGCTTTAATCTGGTGGGAAACAATCATCAAAGATAATCCAGAAGGTGATATCACCTGGGACAGATTCAAAGTGATTTTCCTGGAAAGATTTACTCCTCCCGAAGCGACGGAGCGCTTATGTGATGAATTTTCTTATCTGATACAAGGTGATATGACCATCCCAGAATATCATAAGAAATTCAACGAACTTGCTCACTTTGCTCCTCATCTGATTCAAGATCCAAAGAGGAAGAATCTGAGATTTATCCATTGCCTACAAAGGAGATATCAGAATAGTGTGATGAGGAATGTGAAGCTTCCTTTTTCAGAAATGATATACATGGCTTATCAGTATGAAGATCTCCATAAGCAAGGAATGTTACGTGACGAAGAGGAAGTCAGTTCTAGTGACAAAGCAGAGTCGGAAACTGATATTGCTGGAGCAAGTACGAGGTCTGAGGTCAATAAGAAGCCCAGTGCCAAGAGAAAAAGGGCTGAATCTGGGAAAGAACCCGTAACGACCGCCGTATGCAATAACTGCAATAGGCGAGGACATCTCTCGATAAGTTGTCGATCTTTAGAGAAACAGATCAGGAGTGGATATAAGCGCACTATGAAACAAAAGAACCCACATGGGGAAAGGAGATGCCATAAGTGCCGCCGAGCAGGTCATATTGCACGGGAGTGCCAACTCTCAAAGAAATCTGAAGCCGTAAATATAAATGAAGCAGCAGAAACTTCCGAGCCCTCAGCTAGTCAAGAAAGGGCTGATGTTTTAGAAGGAACGCTTACTGTCAAAAACATTCCAGTCAAAGTACTGTTTGACACAGGCGCGTCACAAAGCTTCATTGCAAAGGATGCAGCTAAGAAACTGGATTTGAATTTGAAAAAACTGAAGGAACCAATGACTGTCCAGAATCCGGTTGGGGGTTCCATTGATCTCAGTTGGGTTTGTGGAGTGCCGGTTTCCTTCTCTCGTTTTCGGTTTCCTACCATCGCAGTCGTCATGAATTTTAAAGAGTTTGATCTTATCTTGGGGTTAGACTGGTTAACCAAATATGAAGCTGAAGTTAAATGCGCCGACAAAGTCGTAAAGGCGAGGATTAAATCAGGTGATTATATAACCATTCCCTGTGAAGGTCAGAATGCTAATAGAAAAGACTTCTGGGCAGCTTTGAATGTTTCTCCAGCCCAAATAGAAAATGTCACTGAAATCACAGCGAATATTCCCGATCTAGTGAAAGATATTCCTGTCGTCGAGAACTATGCAGATGTGTTCGAAGAAGTTGTTCGCTTACCTCCGCAAAGAGAAATAGATTTCAAGATCGCTTTAATTCCCAATGCAAGGCCGGTAGTTCACGCTATTCGAAGAATGTCCTTGAAAGAAAAAGAAGAACTTGACCATCAAACACGACAGCTAGTATGGAAGGGTCTGATTAGGCCTAATTTCTCTGATTGGGGTGCAGCAGTGGTGTTTGTCCCGAAATCTGACGGTACTCTACGTCTATGTGTGGATTATCGTGATCTGAACAAACAGACAATAAAGAACAAATATCCATTACTGCGGATTGATGATTTGTTGGATCGATTAAATGGAGCACAAGTATTTTCACGAATGGACCTAGCTACAGGCTTCCATCAACTTCGAATTGCCGAAGAGTGTGTTCCAATGACAGCGTTCAGAGGCCCCGACTTATTCTACGAGTGGTTAGTAATGCCGTTCGGCTTATGTAACGCTCCCGCTTACTTTGTCGATCTAATGAACAGAGTATTCAGAGGAGTTTTGAATAAATTTGTTCTGGTTTTTATTGATGATATTCTAATCTTCTCTAAATCGAAGGCCGAGCATGAAAAACATTTGGAACAAGTGTTAGAAATCCTCAGAAGGAATGTATTGAAAGCAAAGTTTTCCAAATGTATATTCTGGCAAGATGAAGTGAAATTTCTGGGCCACTTTGTATCGAAAGAAGGAATCGCTGTGGATCCAAGTAAAATCACAGCTATTCAGAATTGGAAACAGCCTAGCACCCCCATTGGAGTCCGCAGTTTTCTCGGTTTGGCTAGTTATTACCGGAAGTTCGTTAAAAACTTTTCGAAGATATCTGGTCATTTAACAAAGCTTACAAAGAAGCACTCTAAATTCAAATGGACTCCAGAAAGTGAGGAGGCTTTTGAATAGCTAAAGTTAAGACTAACGACTGCTCCAGTGTTAACCATCATCGATGGCAACCAGGATTTAAAGGTCTGGACTGATGCTTCTAGAGAAGGCCTTGGCGTAGTGTTAATGCAAAGAGGCCAAGTGATTGCTTATGCTAGCCGTCAACTGAAGCCGCACGAGAAGAACTACGTAACTCATGATCTTGAGTTGTTGGCTATCGTATTCGCCTTGAAAATCTGGAGACACTATCTTCTAGGTGAGAGATTTGAACTGTTTACAGATCACCAGTCGTTAAAGTATCTGTTCACTCAGAAGGACTTGAATCTGAGGCAGCAACGTTGGCTAGAGTTCCTTGCAGCATACGATTTTGAAATTATATACACTCCAGGGAAAGCCAATGTCGTGGCCGATGCGCTGAGCCGAAAGAATGTAATGATCGCCAGCTTTATTATCACGACTTCCTTGATTGACAAAATATCTATTCTTCAGAAGGAGGATAACTTTATTAAGGATATGATTAAAAGGATTCAAAAAGGCGAACCCTCGTGTTTTCAAAAAGATAACGACGAGACCTTGAGGTTAAAAGGAAGGATTTGTGTTCCTGACATCCAAGAGTTAAAAAGGGAAGTGTTAGACGAGTGTCACAAGTCCAAGCTGAGTATCCATCCTGGTGTGGCCAAAATGTATAACGATCTCAAACGCACTTTCTGGTGGAAGGCTATGAAAAGGGACGTTTCAATATATGTTAGCCGATGCCCTACTTGCCAGCTAGTCAAAAGCGACCAACAGAAATTGGCTGGATTGTTACAACCACTAGAAGTTCCTGGTTGGAAGTCGGAACATATTTCTATGGATTTCATTGATGGTCTGCTCAGAACCAGAAAAGGGAATGACAGTATTTGGGTGATCGTAGATCGCTTCACGAAGACCGCCCATTTCATATCTGTCAGATCAAACAGAACTGCTCAGAGTCTGGCGCAGATATACTTCAGGGAAATAGTTAGACTACATGGAGTGCCGCTCAGTATAGTCAGTGATAGAGATACAATATTTACGAGCGAATTCTGGGAAGCATTTCAAGTCGAGCTGGGAACGAAGTTGAACTTAAGCACCACTTATCATCCTCAGACAAACGGTCAGACTGAGAGGGTGAATCGTATTTTAGAAGATCTATTGCGGGCTTGTGTTATAGATTTCGGTGGATCATGGGAAGACCATCTGCATTTGGCTGAATTCTCTTATAACAACAGCAACCAAGCGAGTCTGACAATGTCGCCATTCGAAGCATTGTATGGTAGACCGTGCCGATCTCTTGCTTGTTGGGTCGAACCCGGAAATAGACTTGTGTTAGGGCCAGACATGATTCGAGAAGCCGCCGACAAAGTCGATTTTATCAAGAAACGATTACTGGCCGCTCAAAGCCGACAAAAGAGCTATGTCGATTGAAGAAGAAGAGATATATCCTTTGCTGTTGGCGACTATGTATATTTGAAAGTATCGCCGATGAGTGGAGTTATCCGGTTCGGTAAAACGGGGAAATTGGCGCCCAAATTCATTGGTCCGTTTCCTATTCTGGAACGGATCGGAACTCTCGCTTATAGGGTTAAACTACCTGATTGGTTGCCGGGAGTTCATGATGTATTTCATATATCTCAACTTCGAAAGCACGTTCATGATCCAGACTTGATCGTGGAAGAAGCCGCTCAACAGGATATTGAAATTACCCCCGAATTAGCTGTGAGAAGAGAGCCGCTAAAGATTATCGGCAAAGAAACCAAAGAGCTGAGGAACAAGAAGGTTCACTTAGTCAAAGTTCAATGGAGTGGAGATCCGCGAGATTGTACATGGGAAACTGAGGAGAGCATTCAGAAAGCCTATCCTAGATGCCGAGTAGATATCTCTGATTGACTCTGGTGCAAGGTACATTTACCCTACTTTCCATTACTATTTAATTCTCTACTCTGTTGTTATTTTCTTTCCATGGATGTGCACTTTTAAATTCTATAGTCTGAATGATTTTAAAAAGAGTATAGAAATCGATTATTATATTTTTGAAAGGTTGAAAACAACTGGATTGGTTATTGTGTTGTGTGATTGTAGATTTATCAAACCACTTTCGACTTTGTTCCTTTTCGGGGACGAAAAGTTTTAAGTGGGGGAGATTGTAACGACCCAGAAAATCTGAACCAATTTAAAAATTTTAAATTGGCTGAAATAATGGATTTTAAATATTTAAAATAAATATTTTAAATAATAGCAATGAAAACTGAGTTTGAATCGACAATTGAAAATAAATATAATTAGTTATAATTATAAACAAGGCCTGAAATGGCGCTGCAGTTTCAAAAATTGAATTCAAACTTTGTCGGACTGTACCGGGTGCAAAACAAAACGGATTTTAGCGAAACCAAAAATATTTAAATCTGTTAGTGAATACCTTTCTAACGAATCTGAAAAATTGAATTTTCATAGAGGAAAGCAAAAGTTATGGCCGAATGAATTTTCAGAAAGGTCGCTATGGAATTTATATAACCCGTGAAATTGGCCATTTTGCATACTACCTCGGAATTCGACCAAACCACTTTTGTTGGATCCGGGATGTGCAATTATTGCTAGGTTTCAAATTTCATAATTTTTGAAGCTAGTATGTGAGCGTGGCAAAGGAAAACGTGTTTTGGCCAATTATAGTTAAATTGGATCGACCAGAAATGGGCCTTTTTGCAAACAGTCTCAGAATTCGACGAAACTAGTTTTGTTGGGACCGTATCATCAAAACATAGCTAGATTTATTTTTTTGGAATTTTTCGAATCAGTTTGTGGCCCGAGCAAATTGAAATGCACATTCAAATTGAATATTGAATGTAATATATTTTAATTTGAAGGAAAACTGACTGAAACAGTTGAATGGGCCTACGAAACATATCCCATTGTGTTCGGAATGGGGGTAAAACGCTAGGGACGACAGTCGTTGGGTTTGGATTGGGGTTCGCAAGAGGCAAGGGGTATTTTCGGATTTTTAAACTTTAAAAATATATATAAAAAAATCTACTGGTCCACGTCAGACCCCCCCCCCCCCCCCCCGCTTCTCTCTCCCCGATAACGATTTACGGCGAAACCGCTCGTGCCTTCTCTCCTCCGTTCCTCCTCCTACAAGCAAAATTACGCCTTCCTCCTGTTGAGGATTTTGTAGAGCTCGGAGAGATCTTCAAATCCATATAAGGAGCAGCAATTATAGTTGTGTAAATCGGCCGAATCACCTCCGTGAAGTTTCGACGTTGAAACCGCCGCCACGCCAGCTATGGCCCACCGAGTTGACCCTCCTCCCTGGCGCACGTGCGCCTCACGTAGGTCTTCGACCCTGCGCAACCCGATCGTGGAACCATTGCACGGATTGATCGAAAAATTCAAACCTAGTTTTGAAGATTTTTGAAAGGTATCGGCTGTTTAATTTAAAACTGATTTTAACAGTTTAAAACCGTTGCAAACTTTGAAAAATCATATCTTTTTGCTGTTTTAACGAAATTCGATGAAACAGGAAACATCGTGACCGTGTGGACGCCTTCTACATTTCAGAAGAGACCACATATTTTTCTGAGCCTTCTGCTATTTTTGGTGGAGTGGAAACCAATGTGAGATTTCTAATTTATAAACAATATGGAAAACGACGATGTATAAATTATATAGTCGATGTATGAGTTATATAAGCATTGTACACCTCATGTATAAGCGTTGTATAAGTTGTATGTTCGATGTATAAGTTATATATGCGTTGTAAAAATTATATATGTGTTGAAATAGAAGTGAATTGCTATATATATATATATATATATATATATATATATATATATATACACACACGCCCCTCGTCCACAAACCATGGACGATATTTATTGGTTGTGATTGGTGTGAAAATTGATTGATAGCGAATGGTTGTTTGGGATTGTTTGTGGTTGATATTGATTGATTGATTGTGGTTGAAAAATACTCATTTGTGGTTGAAAAATATTTGGTTGAAACCACATAGGATTAGTTTGTGGAAATGAAATAAATATATACATGCCGCCTGCGTGCGAACTAGATGCATGATCCCCATTGTCAAAAACCGCGAGATTTTAAGGTAGAGCGAGGAGCCGTACTAGGGACGGTCCCGATTTTAACTACCCTGCCGTTATGCTGCCGAAATTTTGAATAATATTCATGTGTTTGAATTATTTTCATTTGCTGAAACTATATTTATTCGTTGAATAGAAAACCTTCATGTGTTGAATCGATATTCATTCGTTGATTAGAAATTCATGTGTTGAATGGTATGCGTGTTTTAAATATAAAAATCACATTTTTATCTGTATATAGAAACTATAGAAAACCTTCATATGTTGAATCGATATTCATTCGTTGATTAGAAATTCATGTGTTGAATGGTATTCATATTTTGAAATAAATTGTTTCATAATAAAAATCACCTTTTATCAACTATATGGACTATGTAAAATAATCTCGTTTTAAAAGAAAATGTTTTACAATAAAAATCCTATTTTTATCACCTATATTAACTATACGAAATAATAGTGTTTTGAAATAATTTGTTTTACAATAAAAATCACATTTTTATTATACACATGAATCGTTGAAATGTGAAGTGTTAAAAATAGCCACTCGTTCAAATAAATATGCATGAGTTGAAATATTCATTAATTAGCTAATGATATGATTTTTTTTGCCTATGCATGCAACATTAGAATGAATGGTGTTTTTAAACCAAATGGAATCAAACATGAAGTTGAATGGAAAATGATAAGTCGTAAGAACTGTATATATGTACATGCATATTTATTGAACAGGTTATGGCAAAGGGACTAGAGAAGAGGAATAAAATTTTGTGCCCGACAAATAGGTACACATTTACTGTTTTGTTTGGGTGATGATTTTATGAGCCTGTTGGCTAGCCGCTTGGCTTTTCCTTTTTCTTTTTGACATGAGACGCCCGTGTGGCTATTTGGAAATTTTCCCAACCCCTCCCATACAAAGGAAGTTATGGCGAAATTTTCCAAAATTTAAAGGCGTTAGTGAAATATTTGAAGTGAAAACGATATTGAAATTGTTGAATGAACTATATTTATATAAATATTAATAAAATTAAAACGAAACGTGGCCGTGCAGTTCGTGTTTTGAAACCGTGATTTCAAACGACTAGTGCGGGAAATCCGACCATTGGATTTTCCCGAAACCGCAACCGTTGGGTTCGCCTTGGAAATATCTTTCCAACGGCACCAACTTTGTAAAAATCCAACGATTGGTTTGTCTGGAATATTTAATTCTAAAATGAATAAAAATAGCGCCAGAATCGATTATATATATATATAAATATATTTATATTTCATCGAATAACGACGCTGTAGTTCGTATTTTGGAATCGAAACTTCAAACGATTGTACCGGGAGATCCGACCGTCGGATTTTCCCGAAACTGGAACCGTTGGATTCGTTTTGAAAAGACCTTTCTAATGATGTAAATTGTGTGAAGATCCAACGATTAGATTTTTAGATATGTGTAAATCAAATCTGAAGAAAAACAGCGCCACGGCCGCGTTATGGCCCGAATCGTCGTTTTGAATAAATTGGCTATTTTAAAATAGATAAAAATAGCGATAAATCGTTATAAAATATCATAAACGATATGGAATGGAAATAAACTGAATTTGCTCGATTTATGTGGTATTTGATGGTTGAATGTGTTTGGTGTGAAAATTACATTAAAGAACAAAATTGGTGTTGTCGAATGATTTAACCATTGAAATAAATTGATTTGAAATTCTAAATATACGTGGATTATTTGAAAAGGCCGAGTTAATTCTCATTTCAAATAATTGACCGACGATTGAAAGTCGAAGATGACGACGGTGGTCGAAGACCGGAGATCTTCACCTCGTTTGGATGGTAACCGAGGTCCTGATTGGGAGGCATCCCGAAATATGGATAATGAGTGGTGATTGTCCAGACGTACGTGGTGATCGAAGGGTTTGCGAGGTATTTAGTACCTCAGGTTTCGTTCAGACCCAGAACGGACTTGTAAATGGACTGTGTGTCTGACATTGGATTTTATTCTGTGTTGATTAATCTCTGTTAGATATACATCTGTTTGGCGGCGGAGAATTTATTCTTTTGCTTAACGCCCTTCTCTGAAACGCACGAGCTCAAAGGTTGTATATCAATGGACATCAGTCGCATGGCATGAATTGCCTATGTGGCATGCTAAGATGCAGTAATCAGGGCTTCTGTTGAAAAGCAAAGCCTTGTGGTGATGATCAAAGCACCGCCTGTGTGGCGTAGCTTTGTGTAAATTGTGAATTCGCGAGCCTCACACCCCGGTATGAACCAGAAACGGGAGAAGGACCTCAGGGAGGGCATGCGTTTCTTTCTAGCTAGGGTGGTGTCAGTGACCTACCAGCCCTGACATTTATATACTTTTCACCTGTGTGGTTGTTGCTGTTGCGAGGCGCCTCGGTTAGATCGGACGATCCGGGTCCGATGGAGTCATTCGTTGGCTCGTTTACGCCCCAAAGGGCGGGGAAACGTATTGTTCAGGCATTTTAATCCACATCGGTGGACCGGCCCTGATGATCCAAAGGCTTGACTGAGTACTTGCCTGTGTCTCGGGCTAGAGAGTCACGAAATCGGTAATGTGACGGCCGGGAATTTCGCTTGATCCGAATCAGTCGTTAAACCGATCTAGACCGTTCGAAACCCCTGATCGTTTGAGAACAGGACAAATCAGAACACAAACAGAAGAACATTTCATTGCTATTACAACAATTCCATCAGGTACAAGAATATACAGAGTATAATGAATAAATTACATTCGATAAATTATCAGAGATTACAATAAATTGCATAGCAGCGGAAAATAATACGAAGCACAACTGAAGGTGATTTACGGATACAGAGCTTTCCGGATATCATTCCAGCTGTAAACCAGGATCCTGTGAATATAAATCTGCAAAACCAAAACTACTAGCTGCCCATGCAGAAAATAGGGGCACCCAGAGTTTAGGTTAAAACAATAAACTCCAGGTCAGTCATGTGACTGGTGTGAGAACTAAAACAATCGTTAAAACTTTATTTTAAAAGAGAGTAATTCAAGGGACCATGCCGTATAACACGGAACGGGTTTCCTCCCAAGAATATCAGTGCATAGAATAAACAACGCAATGCTTTTTCGAAAAATGAAGATATTATAAGACCCAGGTCCCATCACACAATGCAACGCAGGCCGGAGGATAGGGTTTTACCTTATAACAGCCAAACATGCTTGGTACGTTTAAAACAAATCATTTGATACTATAATAAGTGTATAGTGTCAAAACAATTTCAATCATAAATATAAATCATAGACGGCATAGCATCCCATGCTACTATGTCGCCATACTAGGCTCTACAAATAAAGCCGCAATACATGTATTGGAAATTGGATTTCCGTCATGAGTCGAGGCAAGGGGCAAGCTCCTCTCCGCTTCGAGACACTCTAGCAAATGCTCAGGACTACACACTCTGGGTAGCCACTTGGATCGGTTGGGCTGGTCCTCACTTACGTTAGAGGATTGGCAATTCCTAAACACACGTTTCCCGGTCCTTACAGACCTATAATCGAGGCGCCTCGCATCCAACAACCACAAAGGTGAAAAGTATATAAATGTCAGGGCTGGTAAGTCACTGACACCACCAAAGCTAGAAAGAAACGTCGTGCTCTCCCAACGGCCCATATCCCGTTTTTAACTCATACCGAGGTGTGAGGCTCGCGAATTCACGTTACACACAAAGCTGCCACATAGGCGTGCTTTGATCATCAACCAAAAGACTTTGCTTTTCAACAGAAGCCTTGATCATTGCATCTTAGCGTGCCATACAGGCAATTCATGCCATGCGACTGATTTCCATCGATATACAACCTCTGAGCTCGTACGTCTCAGAGAAGGGCGTTAAGCAAAAGAATAAATTCTCCGCCGCCAAACAGATGTATATTTAATAGAAATCAATCAACACAGAATAAAATCCAGTGTCAGACACACAATCCATTTACAAGTCCGTTCTGGGTCTGAACGAAACCGGAGGCACTTTCCTCGCATATCCATTCATCTCCAGGTATGTCTGGACGATCACCAACTATTTCCATCCTCTTGGGTGTACAGCCCAATCAGGATCGTCAGTAATTATCCAAACGATGTGAAGACTTCCGGTCTTCGACCACCGTCTTCATCTTCGACATATCGTCGAATCGGTTATTCAGAATGGGTGTAAACCCGGACTTTCCGAACAACCCGCGTATATTAAAAACAAATGTTACACAAACACAACATACGCCTCATTCCAATTCATTAGTCACTAACCACAAATTAGCAAGAGAACAATTTCCCAAACATTAACCCCGAAGGCCGAAACCAACATCAGATCAATACCCAGGAAACCATTCTTCTTAGCCAACCTACAGCTAGTTTCTAAATTCCACATTCTTAGGGAAAGGTTCCCATTAATTTTATCCAAGATAAATTCTTTAAAATTTATCCTGTAATCTTCCTTTGGATGTCGTTTCAAACCAAATTATGGTTTTCTAAACTAGTCCAGATTAGCGAACCACAACGAAGTAATTATTATTTTATTTCCCAATCCCAACCTATTCATCCCATGAAGCAAAACTGGTAATACTCCATATCTAATACTATGGTGTTATCGGTAAAATAAATTACCATTTCACATTCAAATCTAATTAAAGATTTAACTATCGCTTTGGAGCAAAACTGGTGATACTCCATTCCCGCTCATTTCTAAATTTGATAATTTAGATTATAGGTTCACATTTCAACCTAATTGCAGATTCGTTAGAACTTCTTTAACTGGGTTAAAGAACTAGGTGTTATTTAAAAGACAGTTCACGACAAACCCAAATTACATTCTATTTGTTATCGGGTTAAAGAACTAGTGTTATTTAAAACACCGTTCACGATAAACCCATTTCAAATTCAATCAAATATATTAGAAATTCCGATTATTTAAAACCCCTTTTTAAATCTAATTCATTTATTTAAAAACAAATCGGGTTTTAAATTTAGTTCAATCTAGTTCATTTCGATAAAATCTATTTTTATCTTTTCAAATATGGAGTTTTTCATCCCAAACTTTCCCAAATCATTTCTTATGATTTTACACAAATTATTGATATTTTTAATAATTTTATCAAGGCCCGTACAGTCGATTTCCAACAATGGTCATCGAACTGCACTTACAGCGACCTTTTCCGAATTTGATTTGGACGTATCTCCAAATCCAATCGTTAGATTTCAAATTTCAAATATTCGTTAGAAAGCTCTTTTCGATACGAACCCAACGGTTCCGGTTTTAGGAGAATCCGACGGTCGGATCTCCCGTAATGTCCGTTTGAAATAAATGGTCGAAATTTACGAACTGCCGCGGCGCGGCGCGTTCTATTCAGGCCATTATATTATATATATAATATATATAATATATATTTCGTCGATTTCTATTTAAAACGAATTATATAAATAGTTTTGACTTCGTTTCAAAAACATTTTCAACTGCTATTTCAATTCAAATCAAAATTAATTTTCTTCTTATAAATTCGTTTTAAAATTCATTTCTATTCAATTCAAATTTCAATTCAATTTGAATTCATTTCAATTCGCTTTCAATTCAATTCATTTCGAAATCGTTTTATATTCAATTCATTTCAAATTGGTTTTCTAATCGATTCAATTCAAATTAGTTTTCTAATCGTTTCAATTCAAATTAGTTTTCTAATCGATCCAATTCAAATTAGTTTTCTAATCAATCCATTTCGAAATCGTTGTATATTCAATTCATTTCGAAATCGTTATATATTCAATTCATTTCGAAATCGTTATATATTCAATTCATTTCGAAATCGTTATATATTCAATTCATTTCGAAATCGTTATATATTCAATTCATTTCGAAATCGTTATATATTCAATTCATTTCGAAATCGTTATATATTCAATTCATTTCGAAATCGTTATATATTCAATTCATTTCGAAATCACTATATATTCAATTCATTTCGAAATCACTATATATTCAATTCATTTCGAAATCGCTATATATTCAATTCATTTCGAAATCGTTATATATTCAATTCATTTCGAAATCGTTATATATTCAATTCATTTCGAAATCGTTATATATTCAATTCATTTCGAAATCGTTATATATTCAATTCATTTCGAAATCGTTATATATTCAATTCATTTCGAAATCGTTATATATTCAATTCATTTCGAAATCGTTATATATTCAATTCATTTCGAAATCACTATATATTCAATTCATTTCGAAATCGTTATATATTCAATTCATTTCGAAAACGTTATATATTCAATTCATTTCGAAATCGTTATATATTCAATTCATTTCGAAATCGTTATATATTCAATTCATTTCGAAATCGTTATATATTCAATTCATTTCGAAATCACTATATATTCAATTCATTTCGAAATCGTATATAATCGATATAAATATCGTTCACGTCAAAATGGCGTCAATCTAATCAACACGGCTTCATATATTTCTATTTCAAATATTCTATTCCAAATATTTCCTATTATCAAAATGTTTGTTATTATAAAAATATTTCGTTCAACACATGACTAATCTCAACGGATGAGTATAGTCAACACATGAACCTTTATTATATTGATAAAGATGTAATTTTTATTATTAAAATATTTCGTTCAACACATGACTAATCTCAACGGATGAGTACAGTCAACACATGAACCTTTATATTACATTGATAAAGATGTAATTTTATTATAAAAATATTTAGTTCAACACATGACTAATCTCAACGGATGAGTACAGTCAACACATGAACCATTATTTTATTGATAAAGATGTAAATTTTATTATAAAAATATTTCGTTCAACACATGACTAATCTCAACGGATGAGTACAGTCAACACATGAACCTTTATTTTATATTATTCTTTATTTCCTAAATTGGAATGAGGCCCAATCAATCACCATATAATGTTAATTATATGGATTTTTATACATCACACGTATATAATAGCATTGAAAAATAATCAACCATCAACCAAAGTGCACTACACTGCATAAGCATCAAATATAGATATTGTAACGTCCTGTATTTTTGGAAACCAAATATTTTATTTATTTTAAATATTTATTTGGAATATAAATGGATTTTTATATTTAATTCGCTATTTAAACGAAGTTGAACGATATATATTCATATATAAAATAAAACGAGCTCAGAACAGCGCTGCAGTTCGTAAAATAGAGTTTTGAACTTCAACTGGATATACAGAGCCTGTTTTAAATCAGATTTCTGTGAAACAAGAAACGTACGGATCAAGTGAAGTATATTTTTCTAATGAAAGAGAAAAATCGAGATTTCGTCATGTAGATTGGAGGTTATGCCCAAATCAATTTGGCTGAAAAACAGCGGTGTAATCGTTTATCGACCGTAACGGTTTATTGAATATAACTACATATCGGTTTCGAATTTAGCCAAGGTTCTTTTGAAACATAGTCATAATTTAATTTTTAGAATTTTACTGTAATTTTTAATTAATTAAATAAGCAACTTTTTATTTGGAGTATTTTGCACCCTGTAATCAACATTTTGGGATTTCACAATATAAGTTAAACTACCGGTATTATTATATTTTTGGGATCGCGACACCTCACTGAACACGACTGTATTTTTATTTCAGTCTGCAACGCTCATACATGAATACATAGCGGTGTAGGTAACTTTATTTGAATGGTTAATTGGTCAAACAAACTCAAAATTCAACGAAACAAGTTTCATACGAAACCTTAGGAAGAGGTCTAGTGAAATGTCAAGGCCTCATATTTTTAGGATTTTTTCTGAAATTTTTAGGAATTAATGCTCGGTGTTTTTCATCGATATTTTCTAAAGGATTTTCGCAAACGGTGTCGGAATTCAACGAAACCTGTCCCATTGGATCCGGAATATTTTTTTATGTTAGGAATAGGTGTCTTTATCTTGATTTGAGATTTTATGTAGTGATTTCTAATATGATTTCTCCACGACGGAATTTCACACATTAAAACATTATATAAAACTATCCCAACTCTTCTTTTGACCTTTCCTTTTGCTTACGTCCAGACTTCCTTGCGCCCCAATCCCTCCTTACCTTGCACTCCAAACCACCAGTTACCGTGTTCACCAAACCATTGAAATGCCTTGGGCACCAATCCAACTGATACCGTGCCACTCACGTACTCTATCCTATAAATACATTGCTACATCCATTTTGTTTTTCCAGTAAAACGGTGAAAACCGTATTTCCGTTCAAGAAAAAAAAAAGGGTCAAAACGTAAGAAGGGGATGGGGGGAGATCTGCGATGGGGATGGGCTTGGTGCGGGGTAAGGAGGCGGGAAAGAAATGGTTGCATGCGACAGAGGAAAGATGAGAGGCCGTGAGTTTTGAGTAGGGAGCGGAGCAAAGAAAATAGCAGGTAGAAGATGGTTTCTCAACTAATTACCATTATATTTGCTTAATACTATTTATAACTAGCCTAACCTACTTAACTGAAGTTTCATTAGAACGCAAGTTTAGGTAGATAATATAGATTTAGAACGTTCTGATGAGCCTGAAAACTGAAACTTACCTGATTGGTTTTCGCTCCTATACCCCTTTGCCGATACAACTTGTTCAAATAAGTAGATTTCGTTGTTTAAGATGTAAATGCTTAATCATTTTATAATCAACATAACTGACTATTTAATTAGTAACATAACTGGTTTTGTAATTAGGAAATTAGCATTCTATTTTCCTAACTAAATTTTGTAAGGGCCCAAAACATAGTTTATATGTACCTGATTATAAGTATAGGCTATAAAGTGGATTTATACACGAACAGGCGGTGGGTTCATGAAGGACGTGGCCTATTTATTGTAATGTGAACGGAGTTATTAATCAAATTTCAAGTACCTATTCAAATCGAGCCTAAGGCATTACTGCTATCAGTTATAAAATAGCGCTAGGTGCATTCTTAAGATTTTAACCCGAACGTACTGAAACAAAAGATTTAAAGTAACATATTAAATTAATTAGTGAATAGTGTATTAATTATTACTTTGTTGTACAGCGACGAAATTCGATAAAACAGATAATGCTGGAATCGTGTCAACGGGCATAGTAATATGAAATTGAAAGGACGCGACGGGGAGCTTGTAAAACGAACCGTTCTGACAACAAATAGGAATCAAGGTGAGTTAAACTCACTCAGTTCTCCCTTCTTATATTTTATATAAGTCGGGTTTTATAATTATGTGCTATGCTTGTTTATGGTTATTGTTTGTTCGTTCGTTGTATGGGCTGAAACAGTTAAATTAAACGACGGTTTAATTTAATTGAAACTAATCGTCATTTCTAACGATTAAATCCAAGTGAGGTAACTTACCTCAGTGGTTACGTTTATAACACTATAAACGTTATGATCAAATAGTTGAATGCTTGAACTGCTGTTATTATCCTAGTATTGACTATTACAGTTATTATTGACTGTTGCTGTTAGACTGTTTTATTTCATCTGTCTAGATGGAAACAAATATTGAACTGAATGGTTTGAATTGTGGTAACCATTGTTTTGCAGGGAATAACAGGTTGGATAATATTGGTAACGTTTATCAATATGATAAAATTATTGTTATTGAATGTGAAATTAGTTTATATTTCACGGTTTGGTACTACAGTAGTTATTCGCCTCTTTAATACCGTCGACTAAAAGGAATGATTTTTCGGAATCAATAATAAATAGATTTCGAATGTTTTCCAAGATATAAATATATTTTTATATGGTTTTGAAATACGATTTTTATGGTAAAATAATAGTCGAGGTGAAATTTATCAATTTTATATAAATATAACTAGTAGAGATGCAAGATGTATTAAATGAATGGTTAAACGATATAATTTATCGTGTTGATTATTTAAATATTGAAATGGTTTTGTGAAGGCCTTACGGTCGTAAAAGAAGTTTTAAATTGATTTCATAATAGAAAATGGAATAGTTGAATCATGGGTATGCGAGAACGGGTAAAAGAGTTCAAAGAGAAATGTTTTGTAATAAATGATCATTTTTGACAAACGTCGTTCAAACAAATACGAAATGTGATAACATTTCGTGTAAGAGATTAACAAATCAATGGGTTGGAAATGAGTGGTGATTGGGAAATGGGGTTTCATATTTTAAATGAAATCGAAGTTGAAAGTATGAATATGAATTTATAAATGAAATTTATAAATGAGATTTGGTTAAATAAATGGAAGCGAGTTTATTCCGAAGTTCGGAATGTGGTATTCCGAAGTTCGGAATGATTAATCGAAGTGAGTTCTATTCCGAGGTTCGGAATGTGATATTCCGAAGTTCGGAATGTTAACTAAAGGCAGGATTTTAAATGAGGTTAAGAATGTGAATAACGACAACGAATATTAGTTGTCGATGATGGATTACAAAGGAGATTTGTAAACAAAATTAAAGATGCGCAAATGAAAACGAATGGTAAGTATCGTAGTTAATTTACAAAGATTTAGTAAATGGAAATTTAAAGTTTTGAAAATGAAGTCGAGTGAGTAAATAAAATTTAGGGTTTGTGAATGGGTTTATAACATGGGTTACAAAATGAAATAAGATATGAGATTTTTCATAAAGGGATTATCATATGTTGTAGACAACGAATAAGTGGTCGAGTACGAGTTAAAGAGAACGTGATAAGTGAAATAGTTTGAAATGAAGTTTGTAATGTTTGGTACAAATAACAAGTTGAATCGTCTAGATAAATACCAATATAAGGATTTGAAAGGTATATCAATATAAAAATTTTATAAGGTATTAATATGAGATTTATAAAAGTTTTGTTTATATGGTTTTTAAAACAAATGAAATTTGAATTGTCGAAATAAATGGTAATAAAGAGATATCAAGGAAGTTTCATAAAGATTCTATTCCTAATAGAATCAAAGTTCGTATATAATATTGTAAATGATTATTAATATAAATCGAAAGGATTAATGAGAATTTACTTAACAATTAGTTAAGTAAACGTGGATGAGATTTGGATAGGTTTTCAAAGGGAAAATATGTTGTTAATAAACTTCTATTTATTCTGAAGATATGAATGATGTTGGTCAAGGTCTGAGAGGTAATAAAATACCCCAACTTGAACGACTCCATGATTATTCAGGAATGGTATTAGTTTATAAACGAGGGTAATTGAGGGAAACATAAGTTATGATTTCCGTTAATGATATTATAAAACTGTTTTCGAAAAGTTTATAAGATTGAATAAACTGAATCTGAAGGATATTCTTATTTTATAATAAGAAGTAAAAGCGATGTTTCAAATATTGGAAAATTTGAAGAATATAATTAACGGACGGTTCGTTAAAGAGGCTAAATGATACTGAGTATTAAATCAGTGAATCCATTTTCTTTTATGGATGAATGGTTGTTTTATTTGATGGTTAAATAACCGACTATCAAAATTTGGCCCATACGATTGTTGGTACGGAAAGACCGGGATCGAATATATATTCGAAAACCATTCCGTCCAGCAAATACGAATACGTTGAAGATGCTGATTCAAGATGGAGCTATTGAAGACCGTGGATCTTCATAAGCGGAAGGATTACTTAAAATCTCTGACTTGTAAGCAGAGATAAACTATGATTCTGTCGTGGTTGGAATCTACGGATTGCAAGGACTTATCGCTACTGATTCTCAGGGTGATTCCTAGAATGCAGTAGGAGGGTACCTTCGGTTCATCCTGTTCCTGGGTGACTTGTATGGATGAATGTCTGACAGAGTATTTCCAGAAAAGGTCACGTACATTGATTTCTTCAACCATACCAAGAGTGGAAGCGGAGAAGGAAACTTCTTTCAGCTAACACATAATGTATTGTTGTGGACGTCAATTAGTGATTGTTGATGGATCTGACAACGTGGCATTCGAAGTGAATGAGATGTCCTGATAAAGCGTAGCCTCAAGCCTCATCAACCGGGAGATGATAGAAATCGGGCAGGCAGCATGGCTATGTGGGTCGCTCCCATTAGGGTGTATAATCACCTATCTAGAGAAATTCCTTTTGCTTCTTACTCTATCGATTCTGCCCATTCGGGGACGGTGGTTTGAGTCCAACCGTTGGTGATATACATTCGATACACTCAAGCGAAATGAGTGGTCGGTCATGTGAGGGCCGGGTTGCAAGACGTTCTTGTTGAACCCAGTGTATTCGCCTCTAGAGATACACTAGCGGCAGGTGGTCCCATACCTTGTCAAGGTCGGAATCCAATCTCCAATAAGCACCCGCGGTTTTGTTGTATACTATATATGTGGAGCGTGAGATGCAAGCGTTCTACTAGATTCTATTTACTTGTATTTAGACATTATGATAATATCAGACAAGATATTGATTTCAAAACTGTTTTGGGTTATCGTAAGGTAAAAACCGTCCGTATTTATGTGTGGATTCGGTCTTACGATTATCTTTTTCTTTCGAAAAGATTTTTACTTTAAAATCAAGTTGTGTGATACCTTAATGTTGTGCGAGTTTATCTCACTCTGGTTCACCAGACTGACCCGGTGTTTTGTAAATGCTCGGGTTAGGCCGGGATGTACAGGTCCAGGTTACCGGATGCTGCGAAGTCCAGAGACAAGCTGGAAGAGTTCAAACGTATGGTTATATATATAGCTACTGTTCCGCTGTGTGATTGTATATGGGGACAGGTTATATAACTGTCCAGATATGTTGATGTACTCTGATACTGTAAGTAATTTTGAAAGCTCTCAATAAAGATTTATTTCCATGTTATATTTTGTTCCGCTGCGTTGTGAGACTCTGATCCTGTGTTGTGGTGTGTTGTTCTTCTTCTTATTCTTCTATTCTAATATTTCTATCTTATCTTTCTCATCCTCCAACTTCTTCCTTCTAGCTTTCTGGAGATTCGATACTCGAATGGGACACAGTTTGTGTAAATGTCGAAAATTCGAGTGTCGAAATTTCCGGGTCGCTACAGTTGGTATCAGAGCTATTGGTTTAGTAATAACCTTGGCTCTGTGGTGAAACTCGATAGAGATTGGGTTAGTAATACCCTAGATCGAGATTGAGTGTATATATATGAGAGCGTATTTAAAAATTTTATATACAAAAGTTTTATGTTTTGAAAAGAGGGTAAATGGAATAATTTTACCCAAAATATATTTTTGTATAGAAAAGAAATTTTTATTAAATTATTGAGATATTTGTGTGTTTGATCGATTTGAATGGGATTCAAATCAAATTAAAAAGTTGAATTGATACTTAACTTGGTTAAGTGTAATTAAATTCAGAATGATATTGTAATTAAATTAAATAAATTGGAAATTAAATGAATGAATGGTAATCAAATGTGTGAAGCCAAAATAAATATTAATATTGAATGTGAATTTAATAAATTTTGTTTATTTGGTTGTGTATTGGTTGATGGTTGTGAATTGGTTGTTATTGGATGACAAGTAGTTGAATAGAATTCATTAAATGGTTTAACAAAGGTATGGAAAATAAACTCTAGTGTCAAAAATTGGAATGAAACTGAATATGAATTGAATTGAAACCAACTAGCGGGAAATTGAATCAAGATATAATATATTAAGCAAAATCAGATTTTGAATTGCGAGACAGAAGTCTGAAATGGTGTTGGACTGGTAAGTTAAGAGTTGGAATTGACAATGGATGGAAATTGAGTTAAGAATGGGATTTGGCTTGAATGCGTGAAGGATTTGGTTCTGAGGATAAAATTGGTATTTTGTTTGGATGCATTTGTATATGCTGACAGGGCAGGAGATGGAAAGGATATAATGATATGCCCGACAAAAAGGTACACGTTTATTTCTATATGGGTTTGGTGATTTATGAGCTTATTTGGCAAGCCACTTGGCTGTTTGATTTTCTTTTGGGTTGAAGGAGGCCTAGAGAGGCGAGTTGGAGTTTGAGCTATTGACCAGTACAAAGGAGGTGCTGGCGAAATTTTTCAGAAATTTCGAGTGTTAGAAAATTTTTAGAATTTTTGAAAATTTTTGTTTATAGAAATAAATTAATAAATTAATTTAAAATAAATTGGTTTAGTGAAACCGGAGTAAACAAATAGTTTTAACCTGGTTATAGGGTTCATTTTTCTACCTTAGCAATTTCGAGGACGAAATTATTTTAAGGGGTAAAGGATGTAACGTCCTGTATTTTTGGCAACCAAATATTTTATTTATTTTAAATATTTATTTGGAATATAAATGGATTTTTATATTTAATTCGCTATTTAAACGAAGTTGAACGATATATATTCATATATAAAATAAAACGAGCTCAGAACAGCGCTGAAGTTCGTAAAATAGAGTTTTGAACTTCAACTGGATATACAAAGCCTGTTTTAAATCAGATTTCTGTGAAACAAGAAACGTACGGATCAAGTGAAGTATATTTTTCTAATGAAAGAGAAAAATCGAGATTTCGTCATGTAGATTGGAGGTTATGCCCAAATCAATTTGGCTGAAAAACAGCGGCGTAATCGTTTATCGACCGTAACGGTTTATTGAATATAACTACATATCGGTTTCGAATTTAGCCAAGGTTCTTTTGAAACATAGTCATAATTTAATTTTTAGAATTTTACTGTAATTTTTAATTAATTAAATAAGCAACTTTTTATTTGGAGTATTTTGCACCCTGTAATCAACATTTTGGGATTTCACAATATAAGTTAAACTACCGGTATTATTATATTTTTGGGATCGCGACACCTCACTGAACACGACTGTATTTTTATTTCGGTCTGCAACCCTCATACATGAATATATAGCGGTGTAGGTAACTTTATTTGAATGGTTAACTGGTCAAACAAACTCAAAATTCAACGAAACAAGTTTCATACGAAACCTTAGGAAGAGGTCTAGTGAAATGTCAAGGCCTCATATTTTTAGGATTTTTTCTGAAATTTTTAGGAATTAATGCTCGGTGTTTTTCATCGATATTTTCTAAAGGATTTTCGCAAACGGTGTCGGAATTCAACGAAACCTGTCCCATTGGATCCGGAATATTTTTTTATGTTAGGAATAGGTGTCTTTATCTTGATTTGAGATTTTATGTAGTGATTTCTAATATGATTTCTCCACGACGGAATTTCACACATTAAAACATTATATAAAACTATCCCAACTCTTCTTTTGACCTTTCCTTTTGCTTACGTCCAGACTTCCTTGCGCCCCAATCCCTCCTTACCTTGCACTCCAAACCACCAGTTACCGTGTTCACCAAACCATTGAAATGCCTTGGGCACCAATCCAACTGATACCGTGCCACTCACGTACTCTATCCTATAAATACATTGCTACATCCATTTTGTTTTTCCAGTAAAACGGTGAAAACCGTATTTCCGTTCAAGAAAAAAAAAAGGGTTAAAACGTAAGAAGGGGATGGGGGGAGATCTGCGATGGGGATGGGCTTGGTGCGGGGTAAGGAGGCGGGAAAGAAATGGTTGCATGCGACAGAGGAAAGATGGGAGGCCGTGAGTTTTGAGTAGGGAGCGGAGCAAAGAAAATAGCAGGTAGAAGATGGTTTCTCAACTAATTACCATTATATTTGCTTAATACTATTTATAACTAGCCTAACCTACTTAACTGAAGTTTCATTAGAACGCAAGTTTAGGTAGATAATATAGATTTAGAACGTTCTGATGAGCCTGAAAACTGAAACTTACCTGATTGGTTTTCGCTCCTATACCCCTTTGCCGATACAACTTGTTCAAATAAGTAGATTTCGTTGTTTAAGATGTAAATGCTTAATCATTTTATAATCAACATAACTGACTATTTAATTAGTAACATAACTGGTTTTGTAATTAGGAAATTAGCATTCTATTTTCCTAACTAAATTTTGTAAGGGCCCAAAACATAGTTTATATGTACCTGATTATAAGTATAGGCTATAAAGTGGATTTATACATGAACAGGCGGTGGGTTCATGAAGGACGTGGCCTATTTATTGTAATGTGAACGGAGTTATTAATCAAATTTCAAGTACCTATTCAAACCGAGCCTAAGGCATTACTGCTATCAGTTATAAAATAGCGCTAGGTGCATTCTTAAGATTTTAACCCGAACGTACTGAAACAAAAGATTTAAAGTAACATATTAAATTAATTAGTGAATAGTGTATTAATTATTACTTTGTTGTACAGCGACGAAATTCGATAAAACAGATAATGCTGGAATCGTGTCAACGGGCATAGTAATGTGAAATTGAAAGGACGCGACGGGGAGCTTGTAAAACGAACCGTTCTGACAACAAATAGGAATCAAGGTGAGTTAAACTCACACAGTTCTCCCTTCTTATATTTTATATAAGTTGGGTTTTATAATTATGTGCTATGCTTGTTTATGGTTATTGTTTGTTCGTTCGTTGTATGGGCTGAAATAGTTAAATTAAACGACGGTTTAATTTAATTGAAACTAATCGTCATTTCTAACGATTAAATCCAAGTGAGGTAACTTACCTCAGTGGTTACGTTTATAACACTATAAACGTTATGATCAAATAGTTGAATGCTTGAACTGCTGTTATTATCCTAGTATTGACTATTACAGTTATTATTGACTGTTGCTGTTAGACTGTTTTATTTCATCTGTCTAGATGGAAACAAATATTGAACTGAATGGTTTGAATTGTGGTAACCATTGTTTTGCAGGGAATAACAGGTTGGATAATATTGGTAACGTTTATCAATATGATAAAATTATTGTTATTGAATGTGAAATTAGTTTATATTTCACGGTTTGGTACTACAGTAGTTATTCGCCTCTTTAATACCGTCGACTAAAAGGAATGATTTTTCGGAATCAATAATAAATAGATTTCGAATGTTTTCCAAGATATAAATATATTTTTATATGGTTTTGAAATACGATTTTTATGGTAAAATAATAGTCGAGGTGAAATTTATCAATTTTATATAAATATAACTAGTAGAGATGCAAGATGTATTAAATGAATGGTTAAACGATATAATTTATCGTGTTGATTATTTAAATATTGAAATGGTTTTGTGAAGGCCTTACGGTCGTAAAAGAAGTTTTAAATTGATTTCATAATAGAAAATGGAATAGTTGAATCATGGGTATGCGAGAACGGGTAAAAGAGTTCAAAGAGAAATGTTTTGTAATAAATGATCATTTTTGACAAACGTCGTTCAAACAAATACGAAATGTGATAACATTTCGTGTAAGAGATTAACAAATCAATGGGTTGGAAATGAGTGGTGATTGGGAAATGGGGTTTCATATTTTAAATGAAATCGAAGTTGAAAGTATGAATATGAATTTATAAATGAAATTTATAAATGAGATTTGGTTAAATAAATGGAAGCGAGTTTATTCCGAAGTTCGGAATGTGGTATTCCGAAGTTCGGAATGATTAATCGAAGTGAGTTCTATTCCGAGGTTCGGAATGTGATATTCCGAAGTTCGGAATGTTAACTAAAGGCAGGATTTTAAATGAGGTTAAGAATGTGAATAACGACAACGAATATTAGTCGTCGATGATGGATTACAAATGAGATTTGTAAACAAAATTAAAGATGCGCAAATGAAAATGAATGGTAAGTATCGTAGTTAATTTACAAAGATTTTGTAAATGGAAATTTAAAGTTTTGAAAATGAAGTCGAGTGAGTAAATAAAATTTAGGGTTTGTGAATGGGTTTATAACATGGGTTACAAAATGAAATAAGATATGAGATTTTTCATAAAGGGATTATCATATGTTGTAGACAACGAATAAGTGGTCGAGTACGAGTTAAAGAGAACGTGATAAGTGAAATAGTTTGAAATGAAGTTTGTAATGTTTGGCACAAATAACAAGTTGAATCATCTAGATAAATACCAATATAAGGATTTGAAAGGTATATCAATATAAAAATTTTATAAGGTATTAATATGAGATTTATAAAAGTTTTGTTTATATGGTTTTTAAAACAAATGAAATTTGAATTGTCGAAATAAATGGTAATAAAGAGATATCAAGGAAGTTTCATAAAGATTCTATTCCTAATAGAATCAAAGTTCGTATATAATATTGTAAATGATTATTAATATAAATCGAAAGGATTAATGAGAATTTACTTAACAATTAGTTAAGTAAACGTGGATGAGATTTGGATAGGTTTTCAAAGGGAAAATATGTTGTTAATAAACTTCTATTTATTCTGAGGATATGAATGATGTTGGTCAAGGTCTGAGAGGTAATAAAATACCCCAACTTGAACGACTCCATGATTATTCAGGAATGGTATTAGTTTATAAACGAGGGTAATTGAGGGAAACATAAGTTATGATTTCCGTTAATGATATTATAAAACTGTTTTCGAAAAGTTTATAAGATTGAATAAACTGAATCTGAAGGATATTCTTATTTTATAATAAGAAGTAAAAGCGATGTTTCAAATATTGGAAAATTTGAAGAATATAATTAACGGACGGTTCGTTAAAGAGGCTAAATGATACTGAGTATTAAATCAGTGAATCCATTTTCTTTTATGGATGAATGGTTGTTTTATTTGATGGTTAAATAACCGACTATCAAAATTTGGCCCATACGATTGTTGGTACGGAAAGACCGGGATCGAATATATATTCGAAAACCATTCCGTCCAGCAAATACGAATACGTTGAAGATGCTGATTCAAGATGGAGCTATTGAAGACCGTGGATCTTCATAAGCGGAAGGATTACTTAAAATCTCTGACTTGCAAGCAGAGATAAACTATGATTCTGTCGTGGTTAGAATCTACGGATTGCAAGGACTTATCGCTACTGATTCTCAGGGTGATTCCTAGAATGCAGTAGGAGGGTACCTTCGGTTCATCCTGTTCCTGGGTGACTTGTATGGATGAATGTCTGACAGAGTATTTCCAGAAAAGGTCACGTACATTGATTTCTTCAACCATACCAAGAGTGGAAGCGGAGAAGGAAACTTCTTTCAGCTAACACATAATGTATTGTTGTGGACGTCAATTAGTGATTGTTGATTGATCTGACAACGTGGCATTCGAAGTGAATGAGATGTCCTGATAAAGCGTAGCCTCAAGCCTCATCAACCGGGAGATGACAGAAATCGGGCAGGCAGCATGGCTATGTGGGTCGCTCCCATTAGGGTGTATAATCACCTATCTAGGGAAATTCCTTTTGTTTCTTACTCTATCGATTCTGCCCATTCGGGGACGGTGGTTTGAGTCCAACCGTTGGTGATATACATTCGATACACTCAAGCGAAATGAGTGGTCGGTCATGTGAGGGCCGGGTTGCAAGACGTTCTTGTTGAACCCAGTGTATTCGCCTCTAGAGATACACTAGCGGCAGGTGGTCCCATACCTTGTCAAGGTCGGAATCCAATCTCCAATAAGCACCCGCGGTTTTGTTGTATACTATATATGTGGAGCGTGAGATGCAAGCGTTCTACTAGATTCTATTTACTTGTATTTAGACATTATGATAATATCAGACAAGATATTGATTTCAAAACTGTTTTGGGTTATCGTAAGGTAAAAACCATCCGTATTTATGTGTGGATTCGGTCTTACGATTATCTTTTTCTTTCGAAAAGATTTTTACTTTAAAATCAAGTTGTGTGATACCTTAATGCTGTGCGAGTTTATCTCACTCTGGTTCACCAGACTGATCCGGTGTTTTGTAAATGCTCGGGTTAGGCCGGGATGTACAGGTCCAGGTTACCGGATGCTGCGAAGTCCAGAGACAAGCTGGAAGAGTTCAAACGTATGGTTATATATATAGCTACTGTTCCGCTGTGTGATTGTATATGGGGACAGGTTATATAACTGTCCAGATATGTTGATGTACTCTGATACTGTAAGTAATTTTGAAAGCTCTCAATAAAGATTTATTTCCATATTATATTTTGTTCCGCTGCGTTGTGAGACTCTGATCCTGTGTTGTGGTGTGTTGTTCTTCTTCTTATTCTTCTATTCTAATATTTCTATCTTATCTTTCTCATCCTCCAACTTCTTCCTTCTAGCTTTCTGGAGATTCGATACTCGAATGGGACACAGTTTGTGTAAATGTCGAAAATTCGAGTGTCGAAATTTCCGGGTCGCTACAGATATCTAACGCTTATAACAGCCTGTCAATCAATCGATCGACATATTTAATCAATCAGGATGAGTGAACTTCAAATTTCATCCCAACACCCGTGTGGGGTTTTCAAACAATCAAACACATATTTTATTTGTGCAGTTGGGCGATGTATAAAATTTATCGACCCAATCAATGTCCTTCAAATAGGTGTACATAAACAAACCGTCTGGTTTGTAAATGAATATTTATTTATTCACTTCACGTTAAAAATTATATTTTTAATGATAAAACATTTTATTTCAACATATGAATTTCTATTCAGTTCATTTATTCAATAAAATGATATTTTTATTTTTCTAACATATTTTAGAAAATTTCAGCGGCATAACGGCACGATACTAGAAACAGGACAAGGCCTAGCCTTATCCCCGGTCTAGTGAAGGCCCACGCCATTCACACATCAATCATATCAATTCATTTCACCAAACAATTTAATTTCGATCAAATATTCCAACTAATCTATGCAACCAAACAAACAAGTCCATGGTCTGTGGACGATTGTGTTGGGTGCTACTAAGCACCGTCTGCATCCTAGTATATATATATAACTAGAAAAAGAAATTGAAAGGTGCGAAATTCTCACATATGGCTATCCAATCATCTTGACTCTTCTTTGATAGAAATCTTCGTCGTTATCGCATCCTTGTCATCTTCGTTGCCCGTAGCCACTACATATATAGAAATCACACATTTTTATATTTTGATGTCTTTAAAATAAAAATCACATTTTTATTTATTCACCTTCAATTTAAAAATCATATTTTTATAATTGCTTCATACCTTTAAAAATTGAATTTTTACTTCGCTATATGGATAAAGATTCTATTTTTACATCGTTATCTTATATATAAAGATCTTGCCTTTTTAACTATAAAGATTTCAACTTTTCAATTATAACCTTATAAAAATCACATTTTTATTTTTCTACATATATAAAGATGATTTTTTAATATTCCTATCATGTAAAAATTAGACTTTTAATTCTCTACATAAACAAAAATCATATTTTTACATCATCTATAGAGTAAAGACTATATTTTTACTTCATTATTCCATATAGAAAAATCGTATTCTTACTTATCACTCGAATAGAAATTATACTTTTATTGCTTTACTATAATAAAAATTATATTTTTATTACTCTAAATGAATAAAAATTATATTTTTATTTTGCTAACATCACAATAAAAATCGTATTTTTATTTACATACATATATAAAAATTATATTTTCAAGCTTTCTATCATATAAAAATTTCGTCTTTCACCATTTAAAAATCACGTCTTTACTATTTATTTCATTCCAATAAAGATCGCCTTTTTGTACTAGAGATAAACGAATAAAAATTGAATTTTTATACTAGAAAATATAATGAAAACTTACATCCGCTGCTCGAAGGGGGAGGAGGGTTCATCGGTCGGCTGCAGAACAGGTGGCGGGTCCTCTTTGGCCAGGGCGCGGCTGTCGATCTGGGTGGGGATCTAGGGGGTACGGTTTTGGGTTTTAAAAGAGGTTGTGGGGATCTTTGACAAAGGAGGAGGTGCTGTGGAGGAGGGGGGCCCCAGCAGTCGAGGCGGAGGCCAGGGGGAGGGGCGTTTGGGGTCAGGCCTTCAGGGGGGGTACGGTGCTGATTTAGGGTAGAAGGGGGGTAGCGGAGTTCGAATCGGGGAAGAAGGGGATGGCAGAGGATCGGGCGGAGGGGAGTTGAACGGCGGCGGCGCCGTTGGCTGGCGCGGTGGCCCGGAGGATCGACATCGACGAGCGTTTCCCTTTTTTTTTTATTTCTTCTGTTGAAATCCATTTTTGAAAAAAAGGGGGGGGCCAGAACGAGAATAAGGGGAAGGAGATATTTTTTTTTTTATTTTATTAATTAATTTAATTGCATAAAGTTGACTTTTACCTACGACCTCGAAACGAGGCCCACCGCCTGTCGTCCATAGCGTTTTACCCCTATTCTGAACACAATGGGATAAGTATCGCAAGCTGATTCGACCGTTTCGATCAGTTTCCGTTAAATTTGCATTTAAATCATTATATTGAATTTTAAACGTACATTTTAAATTACTGGGGTTACATACTAACTCTAAAAATTCCCGAAAAATATTTTCTAGCTTTGTATTGACGATACGGTCCTAACAAAACTAGTTTCGTCAAATTCTGAGACCGTTAGAAAAATGGCCATTTTCCAGTCGATTAAAATCAACTGAAACCGGTCAAACGCGTTTTCCTTTACCACGCTCACATATTGATTCGAAAAATTACGAAATTTGAAATCTAGCAATAACTTGACATTGCGGACCCAACAAAAGTGGTTTCGTCGAAATCCGAGGTCATTTGCAAAATTCTTTTTTTTAAGGGCCTGAATTCCATAGCGACTATTCAGAAATTTCAACTGGACATATCTTTTGATTCCCGCTATGAAATTTTGAATTTTCGGATTCGTTGGAAAGAGATCCTCAATTAGATCCTAATGTTTTTGGTTTCACTAAAATCCGGATTGTTTTGCACCCGGTACATTCAATTGTAGTTTGAAATCGAGTTATCGAACTACCGCGCCATTTTCAATTCTATTAAAATTATATATAATTATTTATATTCTAACGACGACGCGTATAAATATATACGTTCTAAATATATTCAAAATAAATTTCTCGTCGATATTATTTAAAATAATCTATTTTAAATATTCAAAACTCACTAAAATTGCCAAAATAAAAATTTTAAACTGGCCCAGATTTTCCGGGTTATTACAGGTAAGGACTATCTTTTGCCTTGGTTCATGACGGAAACCCAATTTCCAAATACGTGACCGTGCGGTTTTGATTGTATACCTATATATGACGACATAGTGGTATGGGGCATTAATGCCGTCTATGATTGATAGTTATGATTTGAAATTGTTTTAAAAACATATAAACACTAGCAATAATATCAAATGCCTTTGTTTTATTCGTATCAAGCATATTTTGGCCGTTATAAGGTAAAAACTCTATCCTCCGGTTTGCGTTGCATTGTGTAATGGGAACTGAGTCTTATAACGGCTTCATTTTTATTAAAAGCATAGCGATGTTTAAAAGAAAGATTTATTTTTAAAGCACCGACAATCCAATGGAGTAAACCCGTTCCACGAAAGTGGCGTGGTCCTGTGATTAGCCATATTATAAATGTGTTGAGTAGATTTCTCATACCAGTCCCATGACTGACTCGTAGTTTGTTTCACTTTCAAACTCGGGTGCCCCTCTTTCCACGGGCAGCCTTGTATTCAGGTTTAGCAGGCTTTATCTGGATAGCTGGAGCTGAAGATGGATTCTATCATTTATCTCTTTTTATGCTGTTCAGCTCCTATTGTACATATTTTGTTTGTTTTCCGCTGTAGACATTTATGTATAGCTGAACTGTATTTGTACTAAGTAAGATCCTGTATACTGTGTAACTCCGATGATTACTTTTATCCAGTATATTCTATTGTTCATTATCTGGTGTATTTATTTAATTCTGTTCTGCTATTATCTGTTTCCGTGTTATATTCCAAAGATTACCCTTGTCTCCGTCTGTACGGGATTTGGGGTCGTCTCACATCATCAGCATTTGTGTTCGAGTTTCGAAAGTGGGATGTCTATATATTTCCAATTGCCTGATGTGAGAACCAAAACTAGATAGGGTTTATTGTTGTGAATTGACATCAAAAACATGATTTTCTGTATATATATATATCAAAATTATGAATTTGAAACGTTAATTCACTAATTGATTGATGGTTGTGTTGTATGATTATTTGTCACCTAATAAAACCATTATGTGAAAGAACGGTACATATAACCAAATGGTATCAAATATTGAACTGTATTGAAAATTGTTTGGAATTGCATGCATATACATGCATATATATTGAACAGGTCACAGCAAGGAGGCTAGAGAAGAGGAATAAAATTGTATGCCCAACAAATAGGTACATGTTAACTAATTTCTTGGGTTTGGATGATTTTATGAGCCGATTGACTAGCCGCTTGGCCTTTTCTTTTTCTTTTTGAGATGAGAGGGCCTGTGTGACAGTGTGGGGATTTTCCCGGTGTTCCCGTACAAAGGAGGTTATGGCGAAATTTTTCGAAGATTTAGGGTGTTAGCCAAATTTTTGAAGAATTGGAAAATTCTTAGAAACTGAAAAGTTGAAGAATGAAAGCCAAACTGAAAGTTGAGTTGATTTGTAAAACAACTTTCAGCTCCGTTCCTTTTCGAGGACGAAAAGATTTTAAGTGGGGGAGATTGTAACAACCCCGAAAATCAGAACTAATTTAAAATTTTTATTTTGCCAATTTTAGTAATTTTGAATATTTAAAATGAATTATTTTAAATAATAACGACAAGAAATTTAATTTTGAATAGAATTAGAACGTATATATTTATTTGAATCAAAGTTAGAATATAAATATTTATTTTTAATTATAAATGGAATTGGAAATGGCGCGGTAGTTGGAAAATTCGATTTCAAATTTCAAATAAATGTACAGCATTCAAAATAAACCGGATTTTAGCAAAGCCAAAAATATTAGAAACTATTTGAAAATATCTTTCCAACGAATCCAAAAAATCCAAATTTCATAGCGGGAATAAAAGTTATGCCCAGTTGAAAATTCAAAATAGTCGCTATGGAAATATAGCCTTTAAAAATGGAAATTTTGCAAACGACCTCCGTCTTCGATGAAACCACTTTTGTTGGACCTGGGATGTCAAGTTATTGCTATATTCCAATTTTCATAATTTTTGAAATCAATATGCGAGTGTGGCAGAAGAAAACATGTTTTGACAGTTTTAGTCAATTTGGATCGATCAGGAAATGGTCGTTTTTCAAACGGTCTCCAAATTTGACGAAATTAGTTTTGTTAGGACAGTATCATCAAAACATAACCAGATTTATTTTTCTGGAATTTTTGGGGTCGGTATGTGGCCCCGATAAATTAAAATGTGCATTCAAATTCAGTATATAGATTTATATTTTGATTTTGACGGAAACTGATCGAAACAGTCAAATCGGCTTACCAAACATATCCCATTGTGTTCGGAATGGGAGTAATTAGCTAGGAGCGACAGTCATTGGACCTCGATTGTGGTTCGAACGAAAAGCCAACTTTATGGAAATTAAATTAAATTAATTAAATATAAAATTATACATAAGCCCCCTCTTCTATTCTCATTCCTCTACCGTCCAGATCCAAAATGAAAAAAGAAAAAAGAAAACCGTGCGATCGATGGAGACTGCCGCTCCACCCCAGGCGCCGCCACCGTGCGCGCGAGCCCCTCCGACCTGCGCCCCAACCTGACGAACGCCACCCTCCGCCTTCCTCCTCTCTACCTCTTCTCCTCCTCCATCCAATAAAACCGTACCCCCAAAAAACCATGACCCTTTTCCCCCACCGCGCCTCCGACCATGTATGGCCCACCACCACGCCTGTGCACACCCACGACCTCCCCCTACGCTGCTCTCCCTCCACCGAAGAAAAAGTGAGTTTTTTTTCTGATTTTGTTTTTTTACATAACATAGTCAAATCAATTTTTAATTTATATAAATGTTTAATTAAAAATTAGTTTTATTTATAGAGAATATAGTATTGAAATTTTGATTTTTAATATATATATATATATATATATATATATATATAAGAATAAAAACATGATTTTTATGTGTTTCATTTCAAAAAAAAGATTTGATTTTTTTTCATCTGAATGACAAAAATATAAAAAGATGAGATTTTTTATAGATGAAGTAAAAATATGATCTTTATAGATGTAGCGATATAAAAATACGATTTTTAATATAGGAACGACATATTAAAAATACGATCTTTAATATAAAGTTAGAGAAATAAAAATATGATTTTTATTATGAAATTAGTGATATAAAAATATAATTTTTATATAGAAAGTAGCGTTGTAAAAATATAATTTTTATATATGTATCGAAATAAAAATACGATTTTTATATGTGAAGTGGCAATGTAAAAATGTGATTTTTATATATTCATTAGCGATAGAAAGATTCGATTTTTATCTATATAGTAGTGGTATAAATTATGATTTTTATCTATGTAGCATTGTTATAAAAATATGAAATTATTTTTAGATAGATAAATTTATAATTTTTAGCCTATGTATGTTATTTATAAAATAATCATACAAAAATAATAATTATTGATTGGTTAAAAATATAATTTTTAACATAGGTATGCTACATAGATCGACAATTAAAGACTGGCGGAGTAGATCCCAAAGGTGAGAACTTCTCACTTTCATTTATTTGCTAGTTAAAATATATTACTAGGATGCAGACGGTGCTTAGCAGCACCCGACACCCGTCGTCCACAGACCATGGTCGACTTGTTTGTTTGATTGATTATGTTGTGAAAATTGATTATGTGATGTGGAATGGAAATAGATATTTTGTAGTTAAAAATATAATTTTTAACGCGTATATGATTTAAAAAAATAATCCTTTACAAATTGGACGATTTGTTTATGTACACACATTTGACTGATATTGATTGGGACGATAAATTTTACACATTGCCCAACTGCACAAATAAATCTGTGTTTGTTATTTGAAAACCCCACACGGGTATTGGGATGATATTGGACATACACTAATCCCAATATTTAGTTGTATGTCAATCGATTGGTTGACAAGCTGTGTAAGCATTGAATATTTATATTTGATACTTATGCAGTGTAGAATGCACTCTGAATGATGGTTGAATGCGTTTGATTGTTGTTTTGTACGTGTGTTGTATGAAATCCATATAATCAACATTATATGGTAATTGACTGTGTCTCATTCCAGTTCAGAAAGAATGAATATTTTAAAATAACGAATATTTTAAAATAATATTCAGTAAAAGATCAAAATCTGGTTTTGACGTCCGATTTGGGATGGACACGATAATATATAAATATATAAAGTCGTGATGATTAGATCGATGCCATTTTGATGTGAACGATATTTGTATCGATTTTATTCATTTTTATAATGAATATCGAAAAGGAATTAATTTCAAAATCTAATGTTTTGAAAATACTATCATTTATATATATCGATGATATGGAATATTCAGTTTTGATTGGAAATTGACTATGAAATTGAAATCATTTTTAAAATGAATGTAAAACGATTTATAAAAATATGTTTAAATGGAAGTCGACGATATATATTATATATATATAATGGCTTGACGCGGCAGTTCGCAAATTTCGACCATTGACTTCAAACGGACATTACGGGAGATCCGACCGTCGGATTCTCCTAAAACCGGAATATGGGATATTTGAAATCTAACGGTTGAATTTGGAATTAGTCCAAATCAAATTTGGAAAAGGTCATTGTATGTGCAGTTCGGTGGCCGTTATTGGAAACCGACTGTACGGACTTTGATAAAATTATTAAAAATATTGATAATTTGTTAAAAATCATAATAAATGACTTGGAAAGAATTGGGATGAAAAATTCCACATTTGTAAAGATAAAAATATATTTTTATCAAAAGGAACTTGTTATGAACTAGAATTATAAATCCAATATTTTTAAATAAATAAACTGGATTTGAAATGGTTTTAAAAATAACCGGAATTTCCAATATGTGAATTGGAATGGATTTGAATCGAAATTATCTTCGAAATATTTCGATATTGGATTCCGTGATTATACAGATATCGTGGAGGAATTTGGAAGACATATATATCGTTATTCCAATACGATATTTGTTGATTTCAGAATTTGATATTGAATATATGCCGATATATTTTCTATTTAGAGCCTTGTATTTAATATCAAATGGGATTTTGGTTTGTCATGATGGTGTCTTCATTAACACTGTTCTTAAACCCAGTTGAGAAAAGATTAAATCTTTTTAATTATATTTAATGAAGTATGTCAATTAATTAATATTTAATTGGAATTGATTTTTGGGTTTATCGTGAACGGGGTTTTAAATAACACTTGTTCTTTAACCCGATTAACAATGGAATGTGATTTTGGGTTTGTCGTGAATGGTGTCTTAAATAACACTGTTCTTGAACCCCGTTTGAATAGAATAAATCTTTTAATGAAGATTTGAAGAAGAATTACCAATTAATTAACATTTAATTGGAACTGAAAGTGGAATGTGAATTGGGTTTATTGTGAACTGTGTTTTTTAACGACATTCGTTATTTAACCCGATTTATAGTGAAATGTGATTTGGAATTTAAAAATCTTTTTATTAAGATTTAACGGGAATTTTCCAAAGTAACGTTTCCAATTTAATATATGAAATTGGAATTGAATGGAATTCGATTGATAATAATCGAAGTGAACTTTTGTGGAGGAAGACTGTTAATACATATAGAATTTAAAAGGCTTTGCCGTTATTCCATTTATATTATTAGTCGGATACCAAAATTGATATCGATTATATATTGATTTGTTTTTCCGTGAAGATTACATAATTAATGGAATGTGATTTGGGTTTATGGTGAACTGTATTTTAAATGACATTAGTTCTTTAACCCAGTTAAAGGCCGGATTACATGTCTGTCATTGTATTTCGAACTGTATGGTTGATCTCTGCTAAATATATATCTGTTTGGTGGTGGAGAATTTATTCTCTTGCTTAGCACCCTTCTCTAAGATGTACGTGCTTAGAGGTTATATATCGGCATAAATCAATAGTACGGTGTAGATTGTCGATGCGACATGTTAGTGTTTCCAAAGTTAAATAATCATTAATATTGATTTTTGGGAAGATTAAAACTAAGTGGAGTTTTAATGAATCTTTAATTAGATTGAAATGGGGATTGATAATTTAAATTATCAAATTTGGGAAATGATAGAGAACGGAGTATCACCAGTTTTGCTCCAAGCGATAGTTAAATATTTTATTAGATTTGATCGGGAAATGGTAACTAAATTTACCAATAACACTTTGGTGTTAGTTATGGAGCGATAACAGTTTTTCTCCGTGGGATGAATAGGTTGGGATTGGGAAACTAAACAAATGATTACTTTGGTAAGATGCGCTAATCCCGACTAGTTTAGAAAACCGTAACATGGTTTGAATTGACATCCAAAGGAAGATTAAAGAATAAATTTAAAGAATCTATCTTTGATAAAATCAATGGGAACCTTTCCCAAAGTATATTAATATTTGAATAAAAGAATATTTGGAAATGGAATGAGGCGTATGTTGTGTTTTATAACACTTGTTTATTATATACGCGAGTTATTCGAAAAGGCTGGGTTTATACCCATTCTGAATAACTGATTCGACGATATGTCGATGATGAAGACGGTGGTTGAAGACTGGGGGTCTTCACATCGTTTGGATGATTACTGATGTCTTGATTGGGCTGTACACCCAAGACGAGGTAATAAGTGGTAATCGACCAGACATACTTGGAGATCGACGGATATGCGAGGGCCTCTCTCTCGAATTGAACATATGGGACGAGGAATAAGCTGCCTCCGGTTTCGTTCAAACCCAGAACGAACTTGTAAATGGATGTGTGTCAGACATTGGATTTTATTATGTGTTGATTGATTTCTATTAAATATATATATATATATCTGTTTGGCGGCGGAGAATTTATTCTCTTGCTTAACGCCCTTCTCTAAGACGTACGAGCTCAAAGGTTATATATCAATAGACATCAGTTTCATGGCGTGAATTGCCAGTGAGGCATGCTGAGATGCAGATGATTATGGCTTCGGTTGAAAAGCAGAGTCTTGTGGTTGATGAACAAAGCACAGCTTTAATATAGCGTAGCTTTGTGTATGGCGTTAATTCGCGAGCCTCACACCTCGGTATAAGTCAAAAACGGGATCAGACCGTTGGGAGAACATGACGTTTCTTTCAAGCTATGGGTGGTGTCAGCGTTTTACTAGCCATAACATTGTTGTTATTTTACCTTTGTGGTTGTTGGATTGCGAGGCGCCTCATATATATCGGTTTCTTTGGAGCCGATGGATATAGGTCCGATAGGACCGGGAAACGTGTGTTCAGGAATTGCCAATCCACTAACGTAAGTGTGGACCGGCCCAACCGATCCAGGGTTCTCTGCGAGGAATCCTGAGGCATTTGCTAGAGTGTCTCGAAGCGGAGAGGAGCCATCCCTGGCCTCGACTCATGACGGAAATCCAATTTCCAATACGTGACATTTCGGTATTGATTGTAGAGCCTAGTATTGGCAACATGATAGATGGTACCCATGTCGCCTATGACTGATACATTTATATTTGAAGTTGTTTTATACACTTTACACTATAATAGTATCAAATGATTTGTTTGTAAATGTACCAAACATTATTTGGCTATTATAAGGTAAAACCCTATCCTCCGTCTTGCGTTGCATTGTGTGATGGGACCTAGGTCTTATAATAGCTTCATTTTTCCAAAAAGCATTGCGTTGTTTATTCTATGCACTGGTATTCTTGGAAGGAAACCCGTTCCGTGTTATACGGCGTGGTCCCTTGATTTATTCCATTTTAAAGTAAAGATTTAATAACCATTTTAGTTCTCACACTAGTCACATGACTGACCTGGATTTTATTGTTTTAACCTAAACTCTGGGTGCCCCTATTTTCCATATGGGCAGCAAGTAGTTTTGGTTTTGCAGATTTATATTCACAGGATCCCGGTTTACAGCTGGAACGATATTCGGAAAGCTCTGTATCCGTATATCTCCTTCATTTGTGTTTTGTATTATTTTTCCGCTGCAATAATGTATTTAAATCTCTGATATATTCTTGTATCTGATGGAAATTGTTGTAATAAACAATGAAATGTTCTTCCGTTTGTGTTCTGATTTGTCTTGTTCTCAAGCAAATTCGGGCTTTCCTTTACGGGGAAGTTGGGTCGTTACATCCAAGATCCTTTAGATAGATCTGTAAAATTCTGAACTACTTGATTGCATGTGCAAATTTGGGCACCCAAAAGTTTAGATAAAACTAAACAAAATAAACTCTGGGTCAGTCATGGGACTGATAGAGTAAACAATTTAAAACGGTTTGAGAAAATAAACGATATCTCATAAGACCACGTCGTATAACACGGAACAGGTTTTTCCCTTATCAGAATCCAAAATACTTGATTTTACTTTTAAAAATTCTTTTGAAGGAAACGATAATATTTATATCAAAACTCTTTCGATATTATAGTAGTGTCTAAATCAAATAAATAGAAATCTAGTGGAACAGTTTCATCTCACGCTCCACATATATGATATACAATCAAAACTATGAGCACTCATTGGGTAATGAATTTTCAACTATGACAAGGTGTGGAACCACCTTCTGTTAGTGTATCTCTAAAGGAGAATACACTGGGTTCAACAAGAATATCTTGTAACCCGGCCACACATGACCGACCACTCATATCTCTTGAGTGTTTCGAATGTATATCACCAACGGTTGGGATCGACAACTGTTTTCCCGAATGGGACAACATCGAATAGATTAAAGAATGAAATGAATTTTTCTACATAGGTGATAATACATCCTAATGGAAGCTACCCACTTAGCCATGCTGCCTGCCCGATTTTTGTCATTTCCCGGTTGTTGAGGCCTGATTGTACGCTTACTTATCATTCATTGATAGCACAATCATTTTGAATGCCACATTGTCAGATCCGTTATTCACTAATTGATTTACAGAAAATATTCTGTATATTATGCTAAGAGAATAAATTCTCCGCCACCATATATATTTATACAGACCAACATATGCAATAATTGGAAATACTCTGTCAGACACTCGTCCATACACATTCGTTCTGGGACTGAACGAAACCGAAGGCAGAATTTCCATTAACCCATCTTAGGCAATTTCTACCTAGGATTAACAGAAAAAGCCCTTGCACTTTACTCTGTCTTTGAATATCTTCATATAATTTGATTCGCAATACTACTGCCAATACGGAGTGGTTCTCCAATAATAATCCAGCCGGTCTCTCCATATGGACAACAATATTGGCAAATACTTCGATAGTCGGTTATTTAACTATCAAAAAAACAAACAAAAATTCAACCATAACATCAAACAATCATTGGGCCTGTTAATTAATATTTCACTGATTGAATCACTTCTTCATTTCTTTATCAATATTTGTTATCCCAAATATTTTCAACAATCATCTTGGCCTCTTATACTATTTGGAAAACATTTCCATATATCGACTCATTTTATTTTCTATACGTGGAAAATATATTCTATTTATAATTGAAAAACATTTCAATTACTTGTCTCTTTATTGTCCGTTCATTTCTACACTCAGGAAATATTTATTATTATATTTCCAAAATTCAACTTACTTGGGTTAAAACGAATGTTACATAAAATATCGTTACAATAACCCAAAATATTGCATTCAACTAAATTCTTTAAACATCTCTCATCGAGACTGAATCTTGTTATTTTCGGTTAATAATGAAATTCATCAAATTGGGGTATAACTACCTCTCAGACCTTGACTAAAAACATCCTTAACTTCAAACAGACAAGACCACTTGCCTGGAATAAACAACACCATAAAAACCAATTATTTATTTTAAAAACGTGTATATGGTTCTCTTTCTATTTTTAACAAATCCAATTTATAGATTTCCTTTATGTTTACAATATTCTATTTTAAATTTGTTTCCTTTTCGAATTCAATATATATTGATACATTGATTTTCTAGTTATCCAATTTTCTTAAAAATATTCTAACTCTTTAAATTTTCGGAAAATTTCGCCATGACCTCCTTTGTACGGGTCACTCAGTACAACTACAAAACACCTCTCTAGGCCCTTTCCATTCAAAAATAAAATAAAAAAGCCAAGCGACTTGCTGATTCGGCGCATAAAATCTCATATTAAATTAAATATGAACCTTTTGGTTGGGCATTTCAATTTATATCTCTTCATATACTTCATTCCAAACCTGCTTAACACGTATCCAATTATTCCCGTTTGGTTTCAACTCAATCTATTCGTCTTAAACCCAGTTCGCTAATTTATTTTCTAATTAGCTATTTTGCCTATTTCACTTCTTTGTTTGAACATAACATGTTCAAATGTAATATTAACTTGCTTATAAACAAATTGAATTCCATTTTCAATTCAAATTTCCTTTTTGATCTCGAATATAATTTCTCAAATCACCTTTACTTATTCAAAGTCCAATTTCGTATCAAATTTCGATTAACTAATTATTATTCAAATTAGTTAGTTCTATTCAAAGACTAAAAAAATATGATTTTTGTTCAAAAAGAATTTCATTTACCCCACTTGAGTTCGTATTTATTTTACAACTACAATCTAGATTTTTTAATTTAAAATCTAGATTTTTAAATTTAAAATCCATATCTTATTAACTTAAAATACTTCGATTTTAATTAATAATCCGTTATGGTTTTAAAATGGTTATGGCATTGCTTTTTTGAAGATTTGATTTTGACATAACTCAAAATCTGTAAGACGAAATCCAGATTTTTCTCTTCCATTAGAAAACTATTAACAAATCAGTCATGACGGTTCTTATTTCAAAGAATTCCGACTTTAATTGAGTCCTATGTGCTCAATTGAAGTTCGAAATGCAAATTTACGAACTACCACGCGGTGAGTTTGTTTTAATTATATTTAAATAAAAACTTTATAAACTTTGTTTTATAAATAAATTTCACTTCCATTCTAATATATTTTAATATATATTAAACCAATTTTCTAATTCAACTTGATAATTTTGATTATCCCAGATCGCCAATTATTTCGTATCTCAGTTATAATTTTATTTATGAATTCGAATTCCTTTATATATAAATTATTTATAAAATTCCATATAATTGAATTTCAAATTATAAATCCTTCTGATTTATCTCTTCTCAGTTTATATTTCGAATTCCAGAAATAAACCCGTCGTTCCCTTTTTCGAAACGATTTCCAATTCACTTTTAAATTCATATTTGAATTTAAATTCCTAAATTTATCAAATGATAATTTATTTTGCTAAGTTTATAACACTATTTATATATTCAACTTCCTTGTTTCATATATTAAAACAATTTCCATTTCAAATCTACCTTAAACCGAATTCATTTTATATTCCGAATCCTTGGAATAAATTGTCGTTCCTTTTCGAAATGATTTCAAATTATATTTTAAATTCATACTGAAATTTAAAATTATAGAATATCTCCAGATAATTAATTCACTATATTTATAAACATTATTTATAAATTTACTTGTTTTATAAATTCCAACAAGTTCCATTTCGAAATCCATTTAAACCAAAATCATATTTTGAAATATTCTATTTATTATAACTTATATATATATATATAGAATCTATTTACAAATTTAAATTTAACTTCTATTTAATATAATCCTAATATTTTCTAGACATTTTTTAGTTAAATAAATTCGAATTGATCGAATTCAAATCATAAATCCATAAAGATTTATTTTAGTTTAGTTTATATTCTGAACATCAGAATAAACTTCATCTTTTACTTCTTTAAAAAGATTTCCCATTTCTATTTTTAAATTCGCATTTGAATTTAAATATTCAAATTATCAAATGATAATTTTTCCATTTTATTTATAAACATTGTTTGTAAATTCATTTCAATTCCCTGATTATCCAATGAAAATCATTCCATTTTATTTATAAACAACATTTATAAATTTACTTCAGTTTCCTATATTATTTAATTTATAAACATCATTTATAAATTCAATACATGTTTTATTTATTCAAAACAAGTTAATATCTCATAAAAAATTCAAATTCTATTCTTAAAAATAGATTTCCCCTTTTAAATCGCAAATATCCTTTTCACGATATTTTTATAAATCAACATTTTGGGTCCAGTGATATTTAAACAATCAAACCACCCAATTATCAATCAACACATCATATGTGATAATCTATACTATAATGCCAATTCTGTAGTTGTGGTGAAGCTTTTTCACCTTCCAGAACTGGCCTTTTACGTCCATGCATTTCATACAATCGGAATGGTACACTAGAGGGCAATCCAGACATTTTCATTCCCATTTCTATAACCCACTCACACACGTTTCCTTTTCCTTCCGTTTCCACCGCCTTTCTCCTTTCCTTCTCCACATTCTCCTCAATTTTTTCCTGCCGTCAATTCCTTTTCTTTCTCCCAACCCTAGCTTTCTTCTTCCTGTCATTAATGTTCAACAGCCATTTTGTTTCCACTTTATTTCCTTCCCCTCTCATCTATTACTTCCATCACTCCTTCAGATCTGAGACTTCGGCTTCGTTCCTACCCTCCTTCGGTCCCCACCGGTTGTCACAAATGCCTTTTATGTCCACGTCCATTACGACTTCACAACTGAAATAGGTATATATTGCCGTCCGTCATCTGATTTGTTTACGTTTTAATTTTCTACGTTGTCTTTTTTAAGATCTAATGCTGTACGTTCTCACTTAGCCCTTCATCTCACTCTTCCTTTCCACATCTATTACTAATACTTCTGATTATCACTCTTTGACCAGCTGATACTGCAGGCAAAAACATGTGTAAGGTCTTCGTTTTTTTACCACTCAAATATAAATGCTTAGTTATTTGCGGTTTGGAATTCAATGGTTAATTATTTTTTTGTTATGTCATTATTTGTATGCAATTTAACACTCATATTTATGCAATTGAACACTCATATTTATGCGATCCAATACTTAATTTTATTGACGACCTCTGAAAGTCTGAAACAGACGGACAGCCATGTACAAAATTGTGTCAAGTTTTACATAGTTGTATTTTTTTTAATGTAGTGTCTAGGTTGTTGCTTTTAATTTTGCATAAAAAAAGTATATGCTCAATATTTTCTTCTGCTAGCAACGTACATCTATCTACAGCTTAATTAATGAACTTAACGACACATACATCAATATTTTCTTCTGTCATCTCATTCATGTAGTTTATTATCTAGCAAGATAGTCTGTAGTATACATTTACTATGATATTTTTGCTCTAGATGTAGAGGAAGACCAGAAAGATGATAAAGAAGCTGCTACATTAAAGGAACAATGTCCTCTGTGGAAAAGTAATGTTTCTAACATAGATGTAATGCCTGGAGACGACATGAATTTTTGCCGTATGGCTATCGATAAAGGTACTAATTTAGTTCATCATAACAATCATATATGCGATAATGTTTCTTATTCGTAAATTACATTCAACGTGTTATTATTACACCAATGATACATTTCAATATTTGTTTCTTTCCAGACAAAAGTGTAACCAGTTTTGAACAAAGCCATTGTGGTTTGTTTTCTAATGCATTTCATTTTTTATCTACTGGGCCACGCATATTATACGTTGCCAAACATAGGCTATGTCCATTGAATTGTTCCCACTACATGAGATTGGATATCCTGCTTAAACTATCTAAATGCATGTTCTCTACACTCGAATTTTGCAGCCATGTTTGAAATCAACAAATAAAAGTCACAGATCAACAAAGATGATGTTAAACTTGAAAAGTCTCAACTTACTACTTTGTTGTACACGGCTTCTAAATGCAATATACTGTTTCCAAAATATTTATAAAAATAAAAATAAAAAGTAAAGTTAGTTTTCAACCTTTTTATTTGTAAATATGATACTCATTATGTTTGAAAACAGCTATTACATCTTCATGTACCTATTAGCAAAAAGTATTCAGCTGACAAAGTTTGCTATGGTTATTTTTTAGTTAGTCGAGTTTTCAAAGTTTGTGTTTAAATAATATATTATTATGGAAAAGTAAAGTTAGTTTTCAACCTTTTTATTTGTAAATATGATACTCATTATGTTTGAAAACAGCTATTACATCTTCATGTATCTATTAGCAAAAAGTATTCAGCTGACAGAGTTTGCTATGATTATTTTTTAGTTAGTCGAGTTTTCAAAGTTTGTGTTTAAATAATAAATTATTACGGAAATTTAATTCTGAAATCAATTAAATTTTTATACATATTATGTTATACAGATATACATTTACGTAATTGGAGCGAAATCATTTCATCTTACAACATATTTTAGCCACTAATTTAGTTAAACAAATTTAGTTAACTAAATTAGTTTCTGCTATTTGACATTAAAGGTGTTGTTTGCAATTATAAGTTCATATCAAAATTGATGAGTACGAATCATATATATTCTGCCATATTGATAACTATACTCATACTTCATGTTCAAATAAAAAACCATTACGGAAATTTTGTTATATAATCAATCAATTTTTTAATAGAGAATTTACATACATTTTGTTGAAACATAATATTTTTAGCTTTGATCATTTTATCTTAGTAATCTTTTTGTACATTCCTAAATCAGATTTACAAAATTAACTGCTACTGTTACAACATGAACTTATAATGTTACTATCTTCAATTTTTTTGTATTGACCATATTATATAACATGCACAGTTTTTCTGGATTCCACATCATTTTCCTGACTCCGCATTTTTTCCTGTTTGCACACAGTACATATATGTTCTTCCTACCTGTCAAGCTGCCAACGGACATTGCTCCACCTCTTTTGTACACATACAGTATGCCAAGTTAGGGGTGAGCATTATTCGGTTAAACCAAATAAACCAACCAAACCAATTTATTTTGGTCGGTTTGGTTCGGTTTTGAAATTAAATCGGTTAGTAACTGGACCGGAAAAATATTAAGTTCGGTTATCGGTTTAACCAAATTAACTGAACATTTACTATATTTTAAAAATTATTGGTATTATAATAAATATTTTAGGTAAGTATAGTTGTTTAAGTATATATTAATCATCATCTATGTGTCAAAATTAATATTAAAAAGCATAAGAATCATAAATAATAATACTCTAAGCATGTATTTATGATTTATTTCAAATTATAATAAATATTTCAAACACAATGTGCAAAACATTTTTAATTCGGTTTAATCGGATAACCAACTGAACCAACCAAACTTAATTTGGTTGGTTTGGTTTGGTTTTCATTTGTATTGGTTTTAGTTTGGTTTGACAAATTTCATCATCGGATAAACCAAACCAACCAAACGCTCAACCCTAATGCCAACCGACCGGCTTTACATGTGTCACATACACATTTAGGTAAACAAATAATATTCTTTTTTGTTGTTTTTTTAACTTTATCTACTGTTTGGCACTTTTTACAGTTTGCAATAGCTTTACACTTTTTTTTTCATACAATTGCGAACTCGACACTCTGTCTCATTGTTATTATGATCATATATTTAATATCCATTTTTTAAAAATTAAATCAGCTGCTGTCATGCTGTAAAGGTCTAACTGCTATCAACTGTTACGAATTTAAAAGCGTCATCTTTACAGCCTTAAAGGATCCGGTTTATAAATTATTTTGCCTTCGGTTACTTCATATAATGCCTTGCTTTATCCATTTATATTTTGTGAATCATGATTGAAAATATTATTTTACTGCTCAACTTTTGCATTTAACGTTTAATCTACTTCTCCTAATTTTTAAATGATACCTGCAACAACTATTCTGTCAAGCTAAGCATGCTCCAATCATTTTCATTTTAAATGAACTGGGGAAACAAAATTGTGATATTTACACATGTACATGCGTTTTTATACAGTATCATTTTAATTGTATTTGTAACTTTCCACGTATGTATACAATTTCAAATGCTCACATGCGTACAATGGACTTCCACGAGCATGCATGGTACGAATGCATATGCTTTGGATTAAATAATATGGTTCACGTCTTTTGGTTTTCATGCATCACGGTTTTCAGCTACCAGTAAATTGCATATATCAATGGACAATGATTGTTATCAATGTTGATGAAAAAAAAACTGTATTCATAAATAATGAACCAAACTTAATTCAGCATATTATCACTTCACTTTTTTTGTGTACACTTTACCACACCGTGTCATTTACACAACACATTATGGCTACAAAATGAAGTGATAACGTTACTTTCTTCAATTTTTCTTACCGGACGATATACTACACCATGCACAGTTTTCGCGCATTCCGCATCTTTTTTCTCACTGCACATTTTTTCCTGCTTGCACACAGTTGACATATGCTCTTCATACCTGCCAAGTTGCCAACGGACATTGCTCCACCTGTCCGTACACATACAATACGACAAGGGACCGGCTTTACATGCGTGTCATACCAGATCGAGGCAATCAAATGATATTCTACTTTGTAATTTTTTTCCTTTCCCTACTCTTTCGCACTCTTTTTAACTTTACAGTAGCTTTACACCTTTTTTTAACACAAAATTGCAAACTCCACACTCTGAATCAACTTAATTTTCATCGTACATTTAATATCACTTTTTCTACAACTAATTAAGTTCATGCCATGCTTTAACAACCTAATTGCTTTCCATTTTTACTTCTTGCAATTTTTCTTCATTTCAAAGCTTTATTACTTCGTAGTTAAATTTTTCATTGCAGTAAATTATTCCGGATGATTAACCAGACGAGCACTTTTTTGATGATGCTGACAACAATGATAACATTGACGTTCAATTTTCAGGTTACCTTATTTGCTCACCATCATTGATGAACGATAGTCTTATACAAACTATATTTCTGTTGATCTCCTTTTTTAACATATTTAGGAAAACAAACACATGTTCAACACATGAGAAATAATAATTGAAGATACAGGCTGTAATAGAAAAGAGGGAGAATTCATCGTTGGATCCAAATGCCTATACAATCTGGGCAAGGTATATATACTACATTTTAATAATTGGTTAATAATTTATTCTTCTGACGTTTTATTTTTCCAACTCGTTGCTGCTAAAATTGGTTAATAAATATAATGAGCAATGTTGCACAAGTGTAGTCATTTATTTTCGTTGGATTAGTCTGCGTATTTTTAGTCCATTCTTTTTTCTCCTAGAAGACAAAATAATGCAATATATGCGCTTGGTTATACTACATTATTAATGAATAATTCTAGTTTCATTTCACGGGTTTTCCATTTTTCGTTAAATGTTACAACACGATGACTAATTATTGTGTACTTTATCGACTCTATTACTTTTATGGAATACTATCAGTTATCCTGCCATTTCCAACTTATTTCATCTTTGACTTAGCTTTTCCTGTCAACAAATCTCCAATTATGTTGGAGATATACACATCAGCAGCAGTTATGAGCTGATTATCTTTGTTTATGACTTCTTCAACCCTTATTTCCCTCCTCCCTTTTCGAACTATCCTTTAACCATTACAACCAAATTATTACGTTATGTCTTATTTCTATCTTTTTATCTCCCTTCTTTTTTCCTACCCATTTCTTTCTCATTCGTATTTGCTGTTTCCACCACTTGCAATACATCTACCGACGACTTCTTCATTTCTTTGTTCTACAACTACTACATTTTTTACAACTTGCTTATTTCTTCAACCACTCAATGAATGCTCAACAACGAGAGCAGCGGCGTTTGGCTCAGCGAGGTAGACGTGCTCGGATGTCAACGGACGAATGAGAAGTGCAGTTGGCAAATCGTAGGCAGCGACGCCATGCACAACGAACCCAACTGATAAGCACAACCTCTATTCTCACATGGTGTAACTGCGGTAGGAATTTTACTTCCACTCAACAATTCCTCCGTCACATGCTACCCCAACCCACTTACTGCCCACACTGTCATGCAAAATTATTCTTTCATGAGACATCTGAAAATTGCTGCTCAAATGGGAAAATTGTGGTTCACCACTCTTTCCCACCTCCGGAGCTGTTGGGATTATTTACCGCTGATGGAGAACGTGGTTCACACTTTCGCACAAACATAAGATCATACAACAATGCTTTTGCGTTCACTTCTATGGGTGCTAATATTGATCACAACTTGGCTAATGCGCGAAATGGAATATACTCTTACCGTGTACAAGGTTCTATCTACCATAGCATCAGAAGTATTCTCCCCGCGCCCGCTACTAGGTCAAGATATCTTCATCTCTACATTTACGATACCGATCATGAGATTGAAAATCGACGACAAGATAACGCACTCTTACGTCCCGACATCTTACACATACTACAACAAATTTTAGATGTTTACAACCCTTATGTCCATATGTATTTGGGACAGAGTGCTAATGTTGGTGAATGCAAACTTATTATAAAGGAAGTTACAGTTGATCGTCATCTTCATCCCTTACCAATAACATCTCAAGTTGCAAGAATCATTATTGGAGATGACGACTCTGGCGATATCAATGAAAGAGATATTATAGTTCAAAGGAAATCAGGAACTCTACAACGCGTTCCCGACACAACATGCTTTTACGATCCACTACAGTATCCGCTTCTTTTTCCACGCGGTGAATAGGGTTGGGACCTAAATATCCATAATACCGGTGATAACATAATCAGTTGTAGAGCTTACTACTCCCATTTGTTACAGGTACATTTCCCCTTAACCCATTTCACAATATTTCATTCCAAGCTTTTTGCTTACTTTTCCTCTACTCTGCATTTCACAGTATTCTGTCTTCTGCTTCCAGATACGACCTTTGTTAGCTTCTCTTTTGCTTCATGGAGGTTGTCTACTTCAGCAATTCGTTGTTGACACTTTTGTCAAAATTGAAACAATGCGGCTTCGATATATTCGAGATCATCAACACACCATTCGAGCTGATTTATATCAGGGTCTACAAGATGCTCTCGCAACAGGCGAGACAAGTGGCAGTAAGCACCTTTTCTTTATACTCCGCATTCGTCCTAACTTAATGCTATTTTTCTTTCCATTTTTTCTCTCAACTTCATTACATATAGGCAATGTTGGTGTGAAAAGAGTTTTGCATGCATCTCATGTTAGCAGCCCTTGGGACATGCATCATCGATACCAAGACGCAATGGCAATAGTACGAAGGTATGGCAAACCTGACTTATTTATCACTATAACATGTAATCCTAATTGGGTTGAAATAACATAAGAACTGCTGCCCTTTCAACAACCTTTCGACCGACCGGATTTAACAACTAGGGTTTTCCGTGCAAAACTCGAACAACTAAAACAAGATCTATATGACAAGCACGTTCTAGGAAAAGTCGTTGCGCATGTTCACGTAATTGAGTTCCAAAAAAGGGGATTGCCGCACTCACATATGCTAATTATTCTTCATGAAACTGATAAACTTAGCACCCCTGACGCTTATGACTCTATCGTTCGTGCAGAAATTCCAAATCAGGATTTAGAACCTGATTTGTACACCGTAGTTATGAGACATATGATTCATCATCCGTGTGGTCGTTTCAATCCCGATTCCACTTGCATGCGAGACGGATAATGTAAAAAGGAATTTCCTAAACCTTTTTCCCCTTTTACTATAAAAGGCAATGATTCATACCCTATTTACAGAAGACGAGATATTCCAGTACATAATCAAACAACTAATACGCTAATTGACAACCGTTGGGTAGTTCCATATAATCCGTACTTAGTGCTCAAGTACGATTGCCACATAAATGTTGAAGTTTGCTCCAGTAATAAATCAGTAAAATATCTTTACAAATACGTTTACAAAGGCTCGAATCGTGTCTCTATGGAACTATCTTCTACAACAAACGACAACGATGAAATTTCTAAATTTGTTAATGCTAGATGGATTTGTGCACCTGAGTCGCTATGGCGACTCTTCAAGTTTCAACTTAGCAATATGTCCCCGTCTGTTATAGGCTTACAAATACATCTACCTAATATGCAACAACTTCATTTTCAGCCACATGAAACATTAGAATCCATTATAACTGACGAACAAAGAACTAAAACTATGCTTACAAATTTTTTCGAATGTAACTCATGTAACAAGAAAGCGAGACTATATCTATACCGTGAATTTCCCGAACATTATTGGTTGGACTCCAGCCATAAACAATGGATACGTAGACGAAATAATCGTAAAGTAATTGGTCGAATTTACACAGTTTATCCAATCGAAGGCGAACGTTACTACTTACGCTTGCTTTTAAACCATGTTAGAGGCCCCCTGTCTTTTGACGACTTACGCACTGTTAACGGAATTCAATACTCCACATTCAAACAAGCAGCCAAGCACAGAGGCCTGCTTGAAAATGATGATAGTATTCACGACTGCTTAACTGATGCTTCCAATAATCACATGCCCACAGCTTTACGACGTTTATTTGTTAATATTTTGGTATACTGCGAACCACGTGGTGTACGAGAATTATGGGATGAGTTTTGGCCTTTCTTGGCTGAAGATTATCAATCTACCTCCTCTACCACTATCACAAATGCAATATTAACCAGTAGATGTCTATATGATATTAACAATCTTCTTAAACATTACAACAAATCAATTTATGAATACAATTTACCGCATTCTTCGCTATGCTCACAACACATCCACACTATTTCCTCGCTTATCCTGGACGAACAAACAATACCTGTATCACCCACCGATTTACTATCAATTAACTATTTGAATGTTGAACAAAAAACCGCCTTTTATATGATTTTGCATTCCGTACATACTAAAAAACCCTCCATTTTCTTTATCGACGGTCCTGGAGGGACAGGTAAAACATTTTTGTACACAGCACTTTTAGCTCATCTACGAAATGAAGGTCATATTGCGCTCGCTACTGCCACTTCTGGAATAGCTTTTGCTTTACCTGGTGGTCGAACTGCTCACTCACGTTTTAAGATTCCAATTAATTTAGATTGTTCATCCACCTGCCATATTCCTAGACAATCCGATCTTGCTAAACTATTATCCATTGCATCTTTTCTACTATGGGATGAAGCGACCATGGCACACCGTCATGCATTTGAGGCGTTGGACAGAACATTAAGAGATTTGACCTCTATCGATGTTCCATTTAGTGGAAAAATTGTTATCTTAGGCGGAGATTTTCGTCAGGTTTTACCGATTGTCCAGGGAGCAACTAGAGCTCAAACAACTGATGCATGTATACTTCGCTCTTATTTATGGTCTTCCGTTAAAGTAATTTACTTAACTCAAAATATGAGAGCATGAAATGATATATCATATGCTGATTTTGTGCTATGTATTGGAAATGGAACCGAAACACCCATACAAGACGACAATATCAGACTGCCCGATGATATTGTTCTACCTTGGGAGGGAACAAGTTCTTTGTTTTCTTTGATTGATGAAATCTATCCTTCTTTATCCGACAACTATGAAAACACAAGCTATATATTAAACAGAGCTATATTAACACCAAAAAATGAAAGTGCAAATGAAACTAACAACATGATCATTACTAGATCTCCCGGTGATGAACACATCTACTACTCTTTTGATAAAGTTGACGATGATATAAATAACTTATGTCAACCAGAGTTTCTCAACTCGCTTACTCCAGGTGGTATGCCACCACATAAATTAACTCTTAAAACTGGTTCTCCAATTATGTTATTACGAAATTTAGATCCGTGTATTGGATTATGTAATGGCATGCGACTAATATGTAGATTTTTGTAGAAACGTTATTGATGCAGAGATATCTTTTGGTCAATTTAAAGGTACACGAGTGTTTATTCCACGAATATCTCTTAAACCGTCTAAAAACTTAAATCTTCTTTTCAACTTAACCCGTAAACAATTCCCCATACAACTAGCTTTCGCTTTAACTATTAACAAATGACAAGGACAAACGATTCCACACGTTGGCATCTACCTTCCCGACCACGTTTTCACCAACGGACAACTTTATGTCGCTTTATCTAGAGGAATTTCATCAACAAAAATCTGGGTTAAAAATGGAACACTACAACGCAAAACAGGTACACACACCAAAAATGTTGTATACACAGATGTTCTGTCAATGTGTTCTCAAATTATTAACTAACCTTACATTACTACGCAAGCTCACAATACTTAATTTGCAACCAAGGGATTTTATGATATGTACAACATTACACTGCAGTACATCGCTTTCAATTTTTCTTCCATACTACACTAATTTTCGCACAATAAAAAAAGAACCAACCGCTACAGAACATGTATGTTAGCCAACATAATTACAGTATGTTTAAAATACGATTACACTTCTACACATCATAAAATCCCTTGACCCGTTTTTAACTCCGCCATCTACGATGCTTTTCTCATCTAGATGCCGGTCTCAAGCCCAGAGGGAGGAGGAGAGGAAACATGTGTCTGTTATATGCTACAGACCGGTAATATTACATTACGGTTAACTTTTTTAAATAATTATATTGGAGTCATGGCTATGTGAGTACAAATATGTAGTAATATTGTACTCTAATATGACTCAAATATTGCATTCATTGTCCATAGCCCCTCTAAATAGCGTTGTTAAACATAAACAAATGATAATTTCAGTCAATTTTTTTTTCATTCCTACAATAGTGAATGCTTACAAATAAATAGCATTTTTTAACTCATATTATTGTTATCATCTTAACGTCAGTTTACATACATTTCTATGTCCATCATATTATTGGTTAACAGTTAGCCTTTGATATGCTGCCTTTAATCCCAACGGAGAATATATGAAGTTGCTAATTACGTAATTGGACAATGTTCGAATAAGCTATTACCAACCAGCAGTCATATTTCTTTCTATGAGCAGTAATTTTCCTATTATGAATTTATTATACTTCTCTTTCAACAGTCTTTATCATATAACGAAATAAAACTGAACAACAACCTTGACCACCTTAACATAACGTGATTATTTTTGTTTATCAGTTTCAGTAAATTCCATTTACCGTGGTTCTTCTCAGTGCTAATATATAGGTTACACCTACTTTAAATTTTAGACATTAATATAAGTATTGTGCTCATTACTTTTCTGTGCTCAAGTGATACATTCATAAACTCTTTTTTTTTTAAATGTTCTTAAAGTCCGCAATTACTACCTACAAGACAAATTTCATAATACATATCTTTTACTGACCTATTTTTTAACGTGCCTTTTTCTATTTGATTTTTTTCATTTTCGTTTTTTACCCACTCTTTTAAGTGGTTTTACATTGAGTAAGACTATATACGATATGCGCAAATTTGCAATATATTTAACTGTTTATGCTTTTTACAAGGATTAATACCCTTACTTTGCAATATCTTTAATTTTAGTTTTCCTCTTTTGTTCCCATGTAATACACAAGCCTCATATGAAGCTGTATTTTTGACTTTTTTTCCCTTATGGATCATATTTGCAGAATCATCTATGAAAACAATTACTGTGCATAGAAGAGGCTGGAAGTACTTCCTTCATAGCGACGAATATCTCAAATGACTGTACAAAGGTAGACAAACTAAATTTTCATGATTTTAATTACATTCACGTATAATCCTTCAACTGAATTTCCCTAACACAACTGCAAGATCTTCACCTAGCTAACAACCCAAAATCTGAGCAATTAGACTGCAATATGTTCTCCACTATAGAAAAAATTATTTACACAGCTGTCATAATCCTATGTACACTGTCACTGTTCCATCTAATATGTGTCAAAGACATACATCACTACATTCAACTAGGTATAAAACCTCATATGTTGCAACAATGTTTAACAGTTTACTTTTGCAAATTAGATCTTAAAAATATCAACAAATACATGTATATCATGCTTACTTTGATGCAGCACAATTAAGCGACTCATTGTCCTATATATGAGTACCATGCATAAAGCTTTCGTTTTTTCACTTACACTACCATTTTTTTTTTTACGTTTTTTACTAAATGGTTCAACCAGATGTTCAGACTCGAAAGGTTAGCATAACAATGTGATTTGTGCGGTCATTTCCACATAGTTTGTACCTGCCAGTTAATACGTAAGCTTTGTTGCTACAAATTTATTTTTCACTGATTGCATTCTGTTATACAGTTCATATCTACCTAACTATTGCATACATATAAAATATTACTAACTTTTTTTTAATTTGCACAGCGGTTGAACAACGTTTCCTTCATGCCATTACGATGACTACATTAAATGGGAATTTGACAAACATCCATTTTATCTTTTCATGCCAACTGATATAATGGTACGAATATAAAAAATTTAAAGTTCGAAACACATCATGCTACATAATGTTTTTATGTTCCATTATAGTTGCTATTTTTACTGCATCTCGCTATGCTGTTAATGACTGTCTTCCAGCCTGCTACATTTTTGACTACTTCATCACGAAATTACGGTACTCTCCTTGCTCACTTTATGCATGTTTTTTCTACTTTTTACTCATTCCAATATTTGTTACCTTCTTTTTACCACACGTGCTGTCTGAAGCTGCAATTACCAATTCCACAATTTTTTTTACCTGTTCTCCTCCTTTTTATCAAAAAAACAATAAAATTTGACTAACTCATCAGCACATCCCCCTGTTTTTCTCTTACTTTTACTTCACAATTTCACTTCTTCGTTTATTATTTCTTTACACGATACCTCACCGCACTGATCACACACACTCACATACAAATATCTCACATTTTATCACTGAATTGGTTTACCACGTTTACATCCTATTTTCTCTCCACTACTTACCAATTCATAACCTCTTTCCTCAACGATCTCCTTTTTTCCCTCATTTCCACTGACCATTTTGGTTACACCTGTTCATTACGTTTGCAACAGGCGTACTGTTTTACTACTATATATATGTACCCACAAACACTGCTTTAATCCTATAAATTCATTATTGTTCTTCACTTTCCAACACAGGTGTGCTTTCATAACCACAAAATGACTAAGGTACTACAACCATTTCAGTTCCATTAATACTGTTTTATTTTATTTTCTCACTACTCTTTCTTCATGCTGACTTTATAAAACTGTCGCCTACTTTCGTTACACACAGCCCAAAGGTTGAGCTAAAGGAAAAGAGTTGGCAATGCCTGCTGCTGAAAAGCAGACACGTAAAAGCTCCCGTAACTCAAAAAACCATGCTACTACATGCTACGACACGCCTGCTGAAATCCCAGACGAATTGGACCGTGACAGCACTCAAAGTCAAACACCTACTGAGAACCAAGTTAACCACAATGAAGCCACTTCACACGACTCTGTTCACATTCACACTGCTGACTTTGATGATGACGAGTACTGGAATGACCCGGCAGTGGTGAGCTTTAATTTTGACTTCATCAAAATATTTTTCCTACCATCCTATCATTATGTAATTCAAACGTCTAACTCCCTATTTCATAATCAACAGCTTGCAGAGATTGACAGGGTTTTTGCTGAGCTTGAAAGCCATTCGCGCTCACGTTCACGTTAATGCTACTGTTGCTCCTGATTCTACTTGTTGCTTGATTGACGACCCTTTTGTTATTTTTTCCCACTGTTTTTGTTCTTTACCTTTCTGCTAGGAAATAAATAGTACTACCTGCTGCGAGCTATGTAATAAACACTTACTTCATGTATTTTGCATGTAATAAATTGTTCTTCAATTATCTACTCACGCACGTTTACTGCTAACGTTTGTTAACTGGATACATTTATTCTCCTGCATGAACTGTTTCCTGCTTTGTCAAATTCTTTTCCAAAATTTCCAGATTTTCTGCATACCCAGATCTGTAATTACTGATCATTCTTAGATGTATTTTCAGCTTTACTCACATACATCTATGCACACGCCCATCGGGCGTGCATACGTACTGGTATTCATATATGAAAACAAACACTAATAAATTTTTAGGAATCTAGTTGGATCCCTCCAACCTGTTTTCCTGCATCCACAGACGTTAGCCAACATAAATAATACCCATCCTGCTTCAAGGAAGGATATCGCGGTATAGAAGGTCATCCGCTATCATAGCGTGGGGCGTATAGGGTCATCCGCTAATGATACTGTGGGCATCCGCTAATGATACTGCGGGAATCCAACCACCAATATATATATATATATATATATATATATATATAATAATCACAAACACCAATCCTAAATAACTAATATATATTTAATAGTAGTCACAATAATATTTTAATGCAAACAAACAACCAACGAACAATTATTTTTAACAAATAAAAATAATTCTAAATTAATATGGAGTGATATTTACTCACCATGATTTTTTTTTCCAATCCATTCCGATGCCAATTCAAATTCAATGGCGTAATGGACGATAAAATGAACTCAACCAAATTCCTTTCACCTTATTCTGATTTCGAAATAAAAGGATTTACTCGTTATTAATTTATACACAATAAAACAACATTTACTATTTAATTTATTATATAAATTTATTTGATTACCTCCTAGGCCAGATTAAGAATTCGTGACTTCTTTTACATTCCTCGGCCCAACGAGCTTTACTCACACACTAATACGATCGTGCTCCTCTTCACAAATCCGCAGCCTCAATATAGCAGCTCTGAACTGTCCTTAACCACAACAGTGGACATCAAACTCCAACTGAAACACAAATACCAATAGTGCACTTGAATCCGCCTACGCAGACCATTATAGCAACCACACTACTTCCCTTTCCCACCGCTCACCATCATCATGCCATCGCCAGTTCAATTACAACTTTTACTTCCTTCACAGCATACACCATTTTCAACAAAGCTGCTTACTGTTTTCCCATCCTTCTATACTTCACGGTTTCAACCACCATTCATCCATCGTGAACAGCGTCTCCCATCCATAACATGCATTACTCCTTGCCCTAGCTTCATTGGAGTGATGCCGAGTTCCAGGAAAGTTGAACACATTCTTTCAGATTTTGATAATAGCAGTCTCCTCCTAGCCATTGTTCAACACAACCTCCAACAATAACCCAAACTGCCGATCCTAATACACTCTCACAGTCTCCATACACATCGTTGTCCACCTTAACATTAGTAAAAATCCAAGTTCAAAAATCCTCCTTATTGTAACTACCAATTTTCATGCACTTCTCCAGACTGATCCACGCAAGGATACAGTGACACAAAAGAATATATTCTGAATTTTGATTTAAATGTCTATACCATATTAAATTAATATAATATAATTTAAATTCAGAAATAATCAGATTCTTCGATAATAAATTATTTTTATTATCATTTATATTCAAATACCATTTCTAAAAATCATTTGAATCATTTTGACTCCGGCTTTAATTTCGAATTAAATTATTTCAGATCTCGTATTTCGATAATTATATATTCGAAATAAACCGTATTTTGGTTATTAAATTGAAAACTCAATATAAAATCGATTTATATTATCAACTAAATACTTGAAATAAATATTAAATATTCAAAAATAAATTGATCAAAATCTGGGTCATTACGTTCTTCCCCCTTAAAATAATTTCGTCCTCGAAATTACTAAGGTAGGAAAATGATTCAAACCTTATTAACTTTTCAAAATTCACTTATGTTGAAACTCAACATTTCATATTTCTACAAAATTTAGTTCAACCAAAACTTTTGGTTTCCATTTACATCACACGTCATATATACCCTCATTCAATTAATCTAAATGATTTACAACCAATTTAAATACATTCAATTATTATTCCATTCATATCGATTCAAATCAATTTATTTACTTCGATTTATTTAACTTTCTTAAGTTAAATTTGAATTCCAGAATTCAAATTCCCGGGTTTTAATTTCAAATCTTTCTGAAATCACATAAATATATAACTATATTTATAACCATTTCAAATTCAAAACATTTGAATTTTCCAAATCAACTTGTTCTCTTTAAAACAAATTTCCATCAAAAGCTTTTCTACGGTAGCAATCCATCACTTAGAAACTCAAAAATGAACACTGATGCAGTCATTATCATAATTATTTTCTAGCCATTGAAGTGGGTTCAGTGCTTAATCACTTTCAAAATCTATTCAAATTGGTCTTTATTTAAAACCCTTTCAAACCAAAACTATTTTATTTTAATATACTTTAGAAAATATTTTTCAAAACACCCCAGATTTTAAATTCTTAATTCTGATTCTGAATCCAATTTCAGTTCATCACATTTATATATATTATTCATATACAAGTTATATTTGGTTATAAATAACCATTCCAATTTTTATAATCGCATTAGATTATAATGACAACCAACACATCCATATATTATAATAATTTCAGAAAATTATTTCCTTTTCTATCAAAATAGAATTTTGAGTAAAATTATTGCATTTACCCACTTAAAAACAGTATCGTGTTCAATCTTCTGTTCAAGCATTAACAAGTCTTATCGACGTCGTGGCGTCCCACGATTCGACCAGAATTCATAAACCACTCAACAAACTAGTCAACACAACATAAAACATTTATTTTAATCAATTAACAAATACACGCTCTCGTGTGTATATACATATATATACACACACACACTCAACTCATTCTAAGGTATTACTGACCCTATCTCTAATGAGCACAATCCCACCAAAGCCTAGGTGTTCGCTCAACTTAAGCTCTGATACCAACTGTAGTGGCCCTGATTTCCGTACTATTTGAGTTGACTACATACATCACACATCCAACCCAAATATCACAGAAATATGAATCGTTTCTTTTAAGAAGAAAAAGGTAGAAGAAGAACAGAAATAACAAAACAGAATCTCACATCGCGGCAGAACAAAATATAAAATATCATAACTTTTGAAATACAAAATTTTAACTGTATAACATGCAATTATCAGAGTACAACACTTACAACACAGTGGAAATAAAAATACTATGTATCTAACAATGAAGCCTCCTGCTCCAAGCTCCTTTAGATAGATCTGTAAAATTCTGAACTACTTGACTGCCCATGCAAATTTGGGCACCCAAAAGTTTAGGTAAAACAAAGCAAAATAAACTCTGGGTCAGTCATGGGACTGGTATGAGTAAACAATTTGAAACAGTTTGAGAAAATAAATGATATCTCATAAGACCACGCAGTATAACACGGAACTGGTTTTTCCCTTATGAGAATCCAAAACACTTAGTTTAACTTTCAAAAATCCTCTTAAAGGAAACAATAATCTTATATCAAAACTCTTTTGATATTATAATAGTGTCTAAATTAAATAAATAGAAATCTAGTGGAACGCTTTGATCTCACACTCCACATATATAATATACAATCAAAACCGTGAGCACTCATTGGGTAATGAATTTTCGACTATGACAAGGTATTGAACCACCTTCCGATAGTGTATTTCTAGAGGAGAATACACTGGGTTCAACAAGAACATTTTGTAACCTAGCCACACATGACCGACCACTCATTTCTCTTGAGTGTATCGAATGTATATCACCAACGGTTGGGATCAGCAACCGTTTTCCCGAACGGGACACGTCGAATAGATTAAAGAATGAAATGAATTGCTCTGATAGGTAATAATACACCCTAATGGAAGCTACCCACTTAGCCATGTTGCTTGCCCGACTTTTGTCATTTCCCAGTTGTTGAGTCCTGAGGCTACGCTTACTTATCATTCATTGATAGCACAATCACTTTGAATGGCACATTATCAGATCCGTTAATCACTAATTAATTTGCACAAATATATTCTGGATATTATGCTAGGAGAATAAATTCTCCGCCACCATATATATTTGTACAGACCAACATATGTGATCATTGGAAATACTCTGTCAGACTCTCGTCCATACACATTCGTTCTGGGGCTGAACGAAACCAAAGGCACAATTTCCATTAACCCATCTTATGTAATTTCTACCTAGGATTAACAGAAAAAGCCCTTGCACTTTACTCCATCTTTGATTATCTTCTCATAATCTGATTCGCAATGCTACTGCCAATATGGAGTGGTTCTCGGATAATAATCCAACCGATCTCTCCATATTGACAATGATATTGGCAAATACTTCGATAGTCGGTTATTTAACTATCGAAGAAAAAGAAACAAACATTCAACCATAACATCAAACAATCATTGGGCTTGTTAATTAATATTTCATTATCATTTCTTTATCAATATTTCTTAGTCCAAATATTTTCAACAATCATCTTGGCCTCTTACACTATTTGGAAAACATTTCCATATATCGACTCCTTTTATTTTCTATACGTAGAAAATACAGTCTATTTATAATTGGAAAACATTTAAATTATTTGTCTCTTTATCGTCCGTTCATTTCTACACTCAGGAAATATTTATTATTATATTTCCAAAATTCCAGTTACTTGGGTTAAAACGAATGTTATATAGAACATCGTTACAACAACCCAAAATATCGCACTCAACTAAATCTCTTTAAACATCTCTCTTCGAGATTGAATCTTGTTATTTATCGGTTAATAATGAAACCAATCAAATTGGAGTATAACTACCTCTCAGAGTGACTTAAAACATCCTTAACTTCAAACAGACAAGAGCAATTGTCTCGAATAAACAACACCATAAAACCAAATTATTTATTTTAAAAACATATATATAGTTCTCTTTCTATTTTTAACAAATCTAATTTATAGATTTCCTTTTTGTTTACAATATTCTATTTTAAATTTGTTTCCTTATTGAATTCAATATATATTGATTTTCTAGTTATCCACTTTTCTTTAAAATATTCTAACTCCTTAAATTTCCGGAAAATTTCGCCATGACCTCATTTGTACGGGTCACTCGGTACAACTACAAAACGCCTCACTGGGTCCTTTCCATTCAAAAAGAAAATTAAAAAGCCAAGCGGCTTGCCGATTCGGCGCATAAAATCCCATATTAAATTAAATATGTACCTTTTGGTCAGGCATTTCAATTTATATCTCTTCATATACTTCATTCCAAACCTGCTTAACACATATCCAATTATTCCCATTTGGTTTCAACTCAATCCATTCGTCTTAACCCGATTCGCTAATTTATTTTCTAATTAGCTATTTTGCCTATTTCACTTCTTTGTTTGAACATAACATGTTCAAATGTAATATTAACTTGCTTATAAACAAATTGATTTCCATTTTCAATTCAAGTTTCCTTTTCGATCTATAATATAATTTCTCAAATCACCTTTACTTATCCAAAGTCCAATTTCGTATCAAATTTCGATTAACTAATTATTATTCAAATTAGTTAGTTCTATTCAATGACTAAAAAATCTGATTTTTGTTCAAAAATCATTTCATTTACACAACTTGAGTTCGTGTTTATTTTACAACTAAAATCCGGATTTTTAAATTTAAAATCCATTTCTTATTAACTTAAAATACTTCGATTTTAATTAATAAACTGTTATGGTTTTATAATGGTTATGGAACTGCTTTTCTGAAAATTTGATTTTGACATAACTCAAAATCTATAAGACAAAATCCAATTTTTTCTCTTCTTTAGAAAACTATTATCAAATCGATCCTGATGGTTCTTGTTTCAAAGAATTCCGACTTTTTGAGTCCTATATACTCAATTTAAGTTCAAAACACCAATTTACGAACTACCTCGCTGCGGCGAGTTCGTTTGAATTATATTTAAATATAAACGTTATAAACTTCATTTTATAAATAAATTTCACTTCCATTCTAATATAATTTAATATATATTAAACCAATTTCCCCAATTCAACTTAATAATTCTGCTTATCCCAGATCGCCAATTATTTCGTATCTTAGTTATAAATTTATTTATAAATTTGAATTCCTTTATAAATAAATTATTTATAAAATTCCATATAATCGAATTTCAAATTATAAATCCTTCTAATTTATCTCTTCTCAGTTGATATTTTGAATTCCTGAAATAACTCCGTCGTTCCCTTTTTCGAAATGATTTCCAATTCACTGTTAAATTCATATTTGAATTTAAATTCCTAAATTTATTAAATGATAATTTATTTTGCTAAATTTATAACAATGTTTACAAATTCAACTTCCTTGTTTCATATATTACAACAATTTCCATTTCAAATCTACCTGAAACCCAATTCATTTTATATTCTGAATCTTTGGAATAAACTGTCGTTCCTTTTCGAAATGATTCCAATATATATTTTAATTCATACTTAAATTTAAAATTACGGAATATCCACAGATAATTAGTTCACTATATTTATAAACATTATTTATAAATTTACTTGTTTTATAAATTCCAACAAGTTCCATTTCGAAATCCATTTAAACCAAAATCTTATTTTGGAATATTCTATTTATTATAACTTATCTTTCTCTCTCTCTCTCTATATATATATAATCTATTTTCAAATTTAAATTTAACTTCTACTTCATATAATCCTAATATTTTCTAGACATGTTTTAGTTAAATAAATTCGAATTGATCAAATTCAAATCATAAATCCTTACAGATTTATTTTAGTTCAGTTTATATTCTGAACATCAGAATAAACTTCAACTTTTACTTCTTTAAAAAAGAATTTCCATTTCTTTTTTTATATTCACATTTGAATTTAAATATTCAAATTATCAAATCATAATTTTTCCATTTTATTTATAAACATTGTTTGTAAATTCATTTAAATTCCCTGATTATCCAATGAAAATCATTCCATTTTATTTATAAACACCATTTATAAATGTACTTCAATTTCCTATATTATTTAATTTATAAAGATCATTTATAATTCAATACTTGTTTTATTTATTCAAAATAAGTTAATATCTCATTAAAATTCAAATTCTATTTTTAAAAATAGATTTCCCCTTTTAAATCTCAAATATCCTTTTCAGGGTATTTTCATAAATCAACATTTTGGGTCCAGTGATATTTAAACAATCAAACCACCCATTATCAATCAACACATAATATACATATATGAAAACAAACACTAATAAATTTTAAGGAATCCAGTTGGATCCCTCCAACCTGTTTTCCTACATCCACAGACGTTATCCAAAATAAATAATACTCATCCTGCTTTGAGGCAGGATATCGCAGTATAGAAGGTCATCCATTATCATAGCGTGTCGCGTATAGGGTCATCCGCTAATGATACTGTAGGCATCCGCTAATGATACTGCAGGAATCCAACCACCAATATGTATATAATAACCATAAATATCAATCCTAAATAACTAATATATATTTAATAATAGTCACAGTAATATTTTAATGCAAGCAAAAAACCAACGAACAATTATTTTTAACAAATAAAAATAATTCTAATAAAAACAGAGTGAGATTTACTCACCGTGATTTTTTTCCGATCCATTCTGATGCTAATTCAAATTCCATAGCGTAATCGACGATAAAACGATCTCAACCTAATTCCTTTCATCTTATTCTGATTTCGAAATAAAAGAATTTACTCGTTATTAATTTATGCACAATAAAACAACATTTACTATTTAACTTATTATATAAATTTATTTGATTACCTCCTAGTCCAGATTAAGAATTCATGTAACGACCTAAGGATTTTCGGCCCCGAAAATCGACATAAGTACATTTACCGTAACTCATGCCGACCTTCCAAACACCAGAACGTTATTAGAAATAAATTAGAGGGTGGGATAAGAAAGAAAGAAATATTAGAATAGAAGAGGAAAAAGAACCAACACAACACAGAATCAGAGTCTCACATCGCAGTGGAACAAAATATAATACATAAATAAATCTTTATTGAGAGCTTTTGAAAATACTTACAATATTAGGGTACATCAACAACTCTGAACAGTTTTAATAACTTGTCCTCATATACAACACACAGCGGAATAGTAGCTATATAATATCATACGTCTGAATACCTCCAGCTCGTCTCTGGACTTCACAGCATCCGATAACTTGGACTGTACACCCCAGTCTAACCCGAGAATTTACAAAACACCAGCTCAGTCTGGTGAACCAGAGTGAGAAAAACTCGGACAGTATTAAGGGGGATCATCCAACTTGATTTTAAAGTAAAAATCTTTTTGAAAGAAAAGGGTAATCGTAAGACCAAATCCACACATAAATACATATGGTTTTTACCTTATGATAACCCAAAACATTTTTGAAATCAATATCTTTTCTAATATTATAATAGAGTCTAAATACAAGTAAATATCAATATAGCAGAACACTTGCATCTCACACTCCACATATATAGTATACAACCAAAACCGCGGGTGCTTATTGGAGATTGGATTCCGACTATGACAACGTATGGGACTACCTACTAGATAGTGTATCTCTAGAGGGGAATACATTGGGTTCAACAAGAACGTCTTGCAACCCGGCCCACACATGACCGCTCACTCATTTCGCTTGAGTGTGTAATGTATATCACCAACGGTTGGGCTCAAACCACCGTTTCCCAGAAAGGGACATCATCGAAATATATTAAAGGAACAAATGGAATTTCTCTAGATAGGTGATTATACACCCTAATGGGAGCGACCCACATAGCCATGCTGCCTGCTTGATTTTTGTCATTTCCCGGCTGATGAGGCTTGAGGTTTGAATTTCCTTTACAACACCTGGCCACCATTCAATTTGAATGCCACATTGTTAGAGCTGTCAGATATCACAAATTGACGTCCACAAAAATACTCTAGTGGTTAAGCTAAGAGAACCATCGTCCTCTGCCACCAACTATGGTATGTTTGAAGAAATCAACTTACGTAATTCCTTTGGAAATACTCTGTCAGACATCCGACCATTCAAGTCATCCAGGAACAGGATGAACCGAAGGCATCCTCCCACTGCATCCAATATAGGAATCACCCCATGGATCAGTAGTGAGAAGTCTTTGCAACCCGTAGATCCCAACCACGATAGAACCATAGTACATCTCTGGCTGCAGACCATAGATTATTAGCGGTCCTTCCATTTTATGAAGATCCACGGTCTTAAATTCTCCATCTCGATCAACTTCTGATATCTTCACGTATTTGTTGGTCGGAATGGTTTTCGAATATAAATTCGATCTCGGTTTCTCCGTACCAATAATCCCATTGGACAGATTTGATAGTCGGTGATTTAACTATCAAAATAATTAGTGATTCAATCATGATAATCAAATGAGTTCACTGGTTCGGTATTCAGTATCACTTGGCCTTTTAATTAAAACAAACGTAAATTTAAAACTCTTAAATATTTCGATATTATAAATATAGTTTTCTCGCTTCTTTATTTATTATAAGATTATAATTTGAACAAATTCATTTTAATACTTAGTAAAATCCTATATCATATCCAGTTCTCAATTTTTACCTTCGAAACAACTCATAAACAACATTACGAAATATCTTTTATTCATTACTTTACAGTACCCAGTGTTTATTCCTGTTGAATAAAACCCAACTTTTACATTATTATTTCACTAATGGAAATAATAAATTGTCACTAATCCCTTTTTCCATTATAACTATTATCATCCTTAGATAGTCCTGATGTCGTTCAAGTTGGGGTATTTTAATTACCTCTCAGACCTTGATCAACAACGTTCATATCTAAAGACAGATAATATAAAACCAATATCTCATCCTAATCTCAACACAAATTCCATTTAGCTATTTTATTCAAAAATACGGTTTCATAAACCTTCTTTCGTTTTGGAAAATCTCATTCTCGAATATGCCATTAGTTTTTAATTCACTAATTAAGTAATCTTCTTTCTAAACCATCACTTTTAACTCTGCCTCTTTAACCAAACTCATTTTATAATTCGAATTTGGTTACAAAATCTCATGATCCACTTCTTTTACCAAATTCACTTTTACTAATCCCTTTTCAAATCTATTCAACAATTCCTGCTTTGGAAAACTTATTTTAATCCTCCCCTTTTTTACTTAATCCCATTATTAAGTAATTTTATGTACAATTAACACTTTTAAACATTAAATCTCATTTACATAACCCTGGTTTATTATAAATCTTTTTGATCTAAATTTCCTTTTACTTAACTCAAATAATTAAGTAACATTCATTTTTAAGCTATCATATTCGCTTAAAATTTTCTTTTATAACTTGTTATATAAATTCGGGTTTTAAATATAAAACCCGTTCGTAATTCCCTTTCACCATTCAATTGGATTTCATTTCAATTTCAAGTACTTTTTAAATGAATCTCAATTGAAAAGTATTTCTTGAAGTTATTAAAATAATAATTTACTTTAGTAGTTAACTATTTTCGTAGTCAATTCCTTTATTTACTAAAATAAATATTAAATTTCCCTTTAATATCTTATTAAAATTAAAACAATAACATTTCCACTAATTTAATAATCACTTCTAGTTAAAAACGGTCGATTTAATTAACACAAACGCGGTTATTCCGTTAACCGATTTCAATGAGTTCTCACTTAATAATATAACTATTTTAAATATTCCATTAAATTGTTTCTTAACAAAACAATTATCCAAGCTTAACCATTCGATTTATTTCTCATTCTCGTACTTATAAATCTGATTAACATCAGAGTTGACTTTACAAAATTAATTAATAATAAATCAAAGTCCTAAATAAAACGTTTATTTATTTCCCTTTTTATAAACTTTTATTCAAAATAATATGTTTCAAAATCTATCTCCATTTATAAAATAAATTTTATAACTTCATCTCTGTCGATTTGCCTGGTGGTAAATCAAATTTTATAAAACGATTAGGCCATTAGTTGCCAGATATTCAATTAATACCGCCCATTGATTTAAACTGCACAAATGTTGAAATTTCAGTCAACAATCAATACTCAAATCAATCACCCTATCAGATCAGTTTATATATAATAATATGAAAATAAATAATATATTTGAGGAGTCTGGTTGGATCCCTCCAACCTGTGCTTCTCTGTAAATAGGTTATCTCGAATCAGACCATCAAATCCAATTTAACTGATAATTTTTATAATAATAAATAACGACCATTTTAACATCAACCAATAAACAAAACAATTCAATCAGTTTAAATAATTCAATCCATTAAATATGTTTATTTAATAAACGTGACCAATAAGCTAAGTTACCTTTATTGGATCAAAACGTTAAAATAACAATTTGATTTTTTATACTGAAATTAAACAACGGTTTAATTTCATTGGTTAAATCAACAAATAAATATTTAAATAGCAAATAGTCAACCATCGGCAACCGGAGCACATAAAATAAAAACCCAATTTATAAAAATATAAATTGGGAGAACTGAGTGAGTTTAACTCACACGGATTTGAATTCGTCGATAAATAGTCTGTTTTAGTCAAATTAAATTGACGTTTAATTTGACTAAAATTTCCAGTTGCACCCGATCCTGACTAACCCTGCTCCATCTGGAAGATCTCGTCTCTACGGTCCCAACGAGACAGACCGTGTAATAACCCGGAAAATGTGAACCAGTTTAAAATTTTCAAATTAGGTTATTACCAATAAATTTGAATAATTTAAATAGCCTATTTCAATAAAATATATAATTGTGTATAATATGGCAGTTTGAAATTTTGAATATAAACTTTGTCTGACTGTACCGGGTGGAAAATATAACGGATTTTGACGAAACTGAAAATATTTAAATCTGTTTATCAATACCTTTCTAACGAATCTGAAAAATCGAAATTTCATAGCGGAAATCAAAAGTTATGGCCAATTGAATTTTCAGAAAGGTCGCTATATAGTATATATAGCCCTTGAAAATTGAGATTTTGCATACGACCTCGGAATTCGACAAAACCACTTTTGTTGGGTCCGGGATGTCAAATTATTGCTAAGTTTCAAATTTCGTAATTTTTGAAGCTAGTATGTGAGCGGGGCAAAAGATAACGTGTTTGGTCAAATTCTGTTAAAATGGGTCGACCTAAAAATGGCCGTTTTTCAAACGAGCTCAGAATTCGACGAAACTGGTTTTGTTAGGACCGTATCGTCAAAACAAAGCTAGATTTATTTTTCTGGAATTTTTCGATTCAGTTTGTGGCCCTGGCAAATTGAAATGTACGTTTAAATTAAATATCGAATGTTTTATATTTTAATTTGAAAAATAACTGACTGTAACAGTCGAAATGGCCAACGAAACATATCCCATTGTGTCCGGAATGGGGGTATTTAGCTAGGGGCGACAGTCGTTGGGTTTAAAAAGGAGTGCGTTTGCAAAAACACTATTTAAAAATTTTTCTATAAATTCTGGCCAATAGGAAATTTTCTTTAAAAAAAATAAAATAAAAAAACCCTAAAAACCCTAGCCGCCAGGACGAAACGGACGATCCCCGTTGCTCCACGCTTTCCCTCCCTTTTCCGATCGCCACAGGCGACGCTAGGCCGCGCCACCACCACCAGTCGACAGCCCTACGCCTCCTCTCCACATCCGACCCAACGCCGCCCCCTCTCGTCAGCTCCTTCGCCTGAACGACGTCGAGAAAGTCGTCGCCTTCCTGGAGCCGTCGCCGCCTCGATTCGCCATCGCACCACCTAAGACTACCAGCGCCGGAAAGCTCTTCCCTCCCTCTACGACGTCCAACAGTCTGATCATCCTATAGGGCAACGAATCAAGAGAAAAATCCAAACCTAGAATTGAGCAGGTTTGAAAACTAACGGCTTAAAAATTTTTAAACTGTTTTAACACTATAAAGCGTTGCAAAGCTTTGAAAAATAATATCTTTTCCGTTCTTTAACGAAATTCGCTGAAACAGGAGACACCGTGACCGCAAGGAGGCTCTCTACATTCTAGAAGAAGCCGCGGATTTTTCTGACCTTCCTACGATTTTTAGCACTGCAATAACCAATGTGAGGAATCTAAATTATCTATGTGAATGAAATCGCGTTGTATAAATTATATAAGCGAAGTGTAAATTATATACGCATTTTATACCTCATGTACATGTGTTGTATAAGTTACATTAGCGATGTATAAATTATACAAGCGTTGTTTGAAACATATATGCTTTGAATTATGATGAAATGCAAGTGAATTATTATATTATATATATATACACTCCCCTCGTCCACAGACCATGGACGATATTTATTGCTTGTGATTGACGTGATATCATATGGTTTGACGAATGGTTAGAAATAATTGTTTGTGGTTGATATTATGGTTGAAAAATACCTTTGTGGTTGAAAAATACCCTCTTGTGGTTGAAACAAAATAGAGTAGGATTGTGGAATTGAAAATAAAACATGCCGCCTCCGTGCGAACTAGATGCATGATCCCCATTGTCAAAAACCGCGAGGTTTTAAGGTAGAGCGAGGAGCCGTACTAGGGACGGTCCCGGTTTTAACTACCCTGCCGTTATGCTGTCGAAATTTTCTGAAATATTTATGTTTTAGAATAATTTTCATTCGTTGAAATTATTTACACAAACTATATCGAATATTCATGTGTTGAGTTACAATTCATTCGTTGAGTTGAAATTCATGTGTTGAATATTATTCGAATTTAAACAAATGGCTTTAGCGATAAAAATCACATTTTTATATATATTCAAACTATATCGAATATTCATGTGTTGAGTTGCAATTCATTCGTTGAGTTGAAATTCATGTGTTGAATATTATTCGAATTTAAACAAATGGCTTTAGCGATAAAAATCACATTTTTATATATATTCAAACTATATCGAATATTCATGTGTTGAGTTGCAATTCATTCGTTGAGTTGAAATTCATGTGTTGAATATTATTCGAATTTAAACAAATGGCTTTAGCGATAAAAATCACATTTTTATATATATTCCAACTATATCGAATATTCATGTGTTGAATTGCAATTCATTCGTTGAGTTGAAATTCATGTGTTGAATATTATCATATTTTAAAAATAAATTGAATCGACAATGAAAACTATATTCATATAGTGAATAGGAAGTGTTAAAAATACACATGTGTCGAATAAATATTTTTGATGATAAAAATATTCCTTTTATCAAGTATACGCTTAGCTAAAAATACACATGTGTCGAATAAATATTTTTGATGATAAAAATATTCCTTTTATCAAGTATACGCTTAGCTAAAAATACACAAGTGTTGAAATAAATAATAGTTTGTTAGAAATATTATTATTAGCTTTGTTCTGCATATATATACATGTGTTGAACAGGAAAAATGGATTAGCTATAGAGTAAAGAAATTATTTGCGTGCCCGACAAATAGGTAAACCTTGATGAGTTGGCTGCGCAATTTTATTTATATATCAACTCCTGTGAATGCCATTGGATGCGGAGTGCTGGTTTTTCTGTGTGAAATAATAAACAACGCCATAGGATAGTAACAATTAATTTTGAACTACACTAAATGGCATACTTCTTGATGGTAGGCATACTTCATCATATTCCACATAAGCAATTGGAGCTTGTGTGACGAGGTGGAAGATTTACCATACAAGCAAGAGGCGTGTATGGCGATGACTATGTACTACAGGTTGAACTGATGACTGATATGGACTATATAAATTATAACGATAAATTGCCAGATTAATAAAAAACCCCACACGGGTTTGGAGTTGACAATAATCACGTCGCTCTAGTTATTAGATACGGCACATGGACTATTTATTTACACACGGAAACGGGGTGATGGGAATTTATTCTCTGGAGTGATTATCAGTACATGCTCCCCCGTAAAAACCAAAATATATCACTATAAATATGTGAATGCTTTTTAGGATTTATTGGGTACCTAATACGGCCCAATAAATTTCCAAACCCCTCCCCGTACAAAGGAGGTTATGGCGAAATTTTTCAAAATATTAAGGCGTTAGTGAAATATTTGAAGTGAAAACAAAGTTGAAAATATAAAATGAGCTATAATTGAAATTATAGGATGAACTATATTTATATATATAAATATAAATATAATAAAAAGGAATAGAGGCCGTGCAGTTCTTGTTTCGGAATCATAATTTGAAATAATTAGTACGAGGAATCCGACCATCGGATTTTCCCGAAACCGCAATCGCGGAGTTCGCCTTGGAAATATCTTTCCAACGGCACCAACCTTGTAAAAATCCAACGGTTGGATTGTCCGGAATGTTTAATTCAAATCTGAAGAAAAACAGCGCCAGAATCGTTTATATTTATATATAAATATAAATATAAATAAATTTAATCGAATAACGACGCTGCAGTTCGAATTTTGAAATCGTAACTTCAAACGACTAGTGTGGAAGATCCGACCGTCGGATTCTCACGAAACTAGAACCGTTGGGTTTGCTTTGGAAATATCTTCCCACTGATATAGACTTTGTAGAAATCCAACGGTTAGATTTTCCGATATGTGTAAAACAAATTAAGGGGAAAACAGCGTCAGTGCCACGGCACGACCTGAAACGTCGTTTAATTAAATATGGCCATTTTTAAATAAATAAAAATGGCGAAAAATCGTTATAAAATATTATAAGCAATATTGATTGAGAATAAACCAAATGGGCTTGAATTGTTTGATATTTGATGGTTGTATGTGTATGACATGAAAATAACACTAAAGAACCGAAAGATGGATGTCGAATAATACAACCCTAAAATGAATCGATTTAAATTCTAATGACGTGAATTATTTGAAAACGCCGAGCTAAACCTCATTTCAAATAATTTATCGAGCGATTCGAATTGGAAAATGCAAAGACGATTCAAGACCGACTATCTTCGTATCGGTTGGATGGGCGCTACTGAGGTTCCTAATTGGAGTAGCTACCGGAAGGGGACGGAAGTAGTAGTCGTTTGAACGTATATGTTGATTGGACGGATATACGAGGAATTTGACGCCTCCGGTTTCGTTCAGACCCAGGACGGACTTGTAAATGGACTGTGTGTCTGACATTGGATTTTGTTCTGTACTGATTGATCTCTGTAAAATATATATCTGTTTGGTGGCGGAGAATTTATTCTTTTGCTTAACGCCCTTCTCTGAGACGTATGAGCTCAGGGGTTATATATCGATAGAAATCAATCGTACGGAGTGGACTGCCTATGTGGCATGCCAAGATGCTGTGATCAAGGCTTCTGTTGCAAAGCAGAGTCTTGTGGGTGATGATCAAAGCAAGGTCAACGTGACCTAGCTTTGTGTATTTCGTAGATTCGCGAGCCTCACACCTCGATATGAGTTAAAAACGGGATACGGGCCGCTGGGAGGGCACGACGTTTCCTTCTAGCTATGGTGGTGTCAGTGACTTACCAGCCCTGACATATATATCTACTTTTCACCTTTGTGGTTGTTGGAATGCGAGGCGCCTCGATTATAGGTCTGTAAGGACCGGGAAACGTGTGTTTAGGAATAAATAATCCTCTAACGTAAGTGAGGACCGGCCCAGCCGATCCAGGGGTTACCCAGAGTGCGTAGTCCCGAGGCATTTGCTAGAGTGTCTCGAAGCGGAGAGGAGCTTGCCCCTTGCCTCGACTCATGACGGAAATCCAATTTCCAATACGAGATAACAGATTTGATTGTAGAACTAGTATGGAGACATAGTAGATGGTAGCTATGCCGCCTATGATTGATATTTATGATGCTATTCGTTTTTGAAACATATATGCACTAGTAATAATATCAAATGATTTCGCTTTATACGTATCAAGCATATTTGGCTATTATAAGGTAAAACTCTATCCTCCGGCTTGCGTTGCATTGTGTGATGGGACCTGAGTCTTATAATGGCTTCATTCTTTCTAAAAGCATTGCGTTGTTTTAAAAGAATTTACTTTGTTTTTAAATGCACTAGCAATCACTGGAGTAAACCCGTTCCGCGAAAGTGGCGTGGTCCTATGATTGCTATTTACTGTGGCTTAACTGTTAAATAGATTCCCCATACCAGTCCTCATGACTGACTCGTTGTTTGTTTCACTTTGCAAACGCGGGTGCCCTTATTTTCACACGGGCAGCCTAGTACACAGGTGACAGGTGGTTTTTGGTTCTGCACTGCTGCATAGAGTGCAATTTTGGCTCATGGCGAGGCTAACTTCATAGAGATGACTTTGATATTTTCCGCCATTACTGTATACATATTATGATTCCGCCACTGGCGATGCAGACTGATTTACTTTCCGTATTTCTCACTATATGTATATGTATTCCGCCTTCGGCGATGTAGACTGATACCCTTATTATGTCTCACTGCATGTATGTATTCCGCCTCTGGCGATGATGACTGATCACTTTCCTTTTATTTACTAAGTATATCCCACGTTATGCTATTCTGATATTCCTACATGTTGTGATTCCGCTGTCATATCCATGTAAAATTTATTTTATTTATTGTTTCTGCTATTATCTGTACTCTGCTATGATGATTAATGTGTTATTTCCTTATGATTATCCTTAATACCGCCCCTCGGATTTTGGGATCGTCACAGTTGGTATCAGAGCTTTGGTTAACCTTAGTTCCGGGATCTAACACATTAAACACCTTGTCAGAATAGAATCAGTAGTGTTCTAATGCGAGTAGCTCATTAGAGATAGGATTAGCAATGTCCTAGAATGAGCTAATCAGATTAGCAAAACAATTTGATCAGTACATCATCATTATCTTTCTTTGTATTCCCTTACTTTATCATCTATGAAAATTATCAAATCTGTGAGCTTGACTCTTTTCTTGCTTATACAGTACTCTTAGATGGCTACACGTGGAGCAGCAGCTAGAGGAGGCCGTGGAGGCCAAGGAGATGCAGCAGGAGGACGGGGGAATATCCCCGTAGTAGTGGAAGGTCCTATTATTCCGCCACCAGCACCAGAAGATTTTGAGCTCGACAAAGTAGCAAAGAGGTACAGAAATCTTGGGGGAAAACCTTTTACTGGCACTGGCACAGTGACTGAAGTTATAGCTTGGCTGAAAACCTGTGAGAAAATCTTCGAAGGCATGGGTATGGGAACCAACAATAAAGCCCGACTTGGCATTTGGCTCCTTCAGGAAGAAGCAGAGCTGTGGTGGGATGCCATTACCTCTGGGGATGCAGCTGGTACTATCCGGACATGGGAGCAGTTCAAGACTTTGTTCAATGAGAAGTTTGTACCGGAACAGGCTCTAGAGAGGATGAGAGAGCAGTTTGCTAATCTCCAGCAAGGAGACCTCTCTATTCAGGATTATCTAAATAAGTTCACCCAGTTATCGCGCTATGCTCCAGAACTGATCTTAACCAACAAAGCCAAGAATAAGAGGTTCATATTTGGGCTGAAGCGCAAGTACCACGATAGAGCTATGAGCAACATCAAACTCTCCTTTACAAAACTAGTAGAGATGGCTTGCAACTACGAAGACATGGATGAGAGACAAGCTAGCCAAGACCGCGCTAAAAGCCAAGCAGGGAATAAGCGTAAGGCTTCAGCAGATCAACCCGAATCTAGCATTACCGCGGCCGCTACTCAAAAACCTGCAAAGATCCCGAAAGGAAACTGCTACAATTGCGGGAAGCCCGGTCATTTCTCTAATGTATGCAAAGCCCCAAGGAAGCCGAAGGCAAATGACTCAGCCGAATGCTACAACTGCCACAAGAAGGGGCACTATAGCAAGAATTGTCCTTTGAAGAAGAGCACACAAGTGGCTCATGTCTATGACGGGAAGACCCCGCCAGCTACCACCGACGGATCAGGTAAACCCGATGTCTTGGGAGGTACCCTTACCATTAAAAATATTCCTGTTTCTGTACTTTTTGATACTGGTGCATCACGTAGTTTCATATCTGGTATCCTTGTTCACAAACTAAAATTGAAACGAAGAAAACATAGAGAACCAATTAAAGTTCAAAACCCGATAGGAGGTTCTGTTAGTCTCGGTACATATTGTAAAGTACCTATTTCCTTCTCTCGATACCAGTTCTCTTTTAAAGTGATTGTCATGGACCTTTCCGAATTTGATATTATACTGGGGCTAGATTGGCTGACAAAGCATAAGGCAGAAGTTAGATGTGCCGAAAGAATCGTGAGAGTTGAAACAAAATCGGGGCATATCACTATACCATGTCTCGGTTCAGAAATAAATAGAACAGAATTTTGGTCTTCTTTAGAAATTACTCCCCCTTCGATAGAAAAGATACCGGTCGTGAAAAACTATGTGGATGTGTTTGAAGAAGTAGAAAACTTACCGCCGCAAAGAGAAATTGAATTTAGGATAGATTTAATTCCTAACGCCCAACCAGTAGTACATCCAATAAGAAGAATGGCTCCGAAAGAAAAAGAAGAGTTAAGTAGTCAAACCCAAGAATTGCTTTGGAAAGGTCTAATCAGACCGAGCTTTTCAGCTTGGGGAGCAGCAGTAGTATTTGTCCCGAAATCAGACGGTACTCTAAGACTTTGCGTCGATTATAGAGATCTCAATAAACAGACACTGAAGAACAAATATCCTTTGCCCCGAATAGACGATCTGTTAGATCAATTAAATGGAGCAACCGTATTCTCCAGAATGAACCTAGCTACAGGTTTCCACCAATTGCGTATAGCCGAAGACTGTGTTCCTTTGACAGCCTTCAGGGGTCCCGATTTATTCTACGAATGGTTAGTAAGGCCGTTCGGCTTGTGTAACGCTCCGGCATACTTCGTTGATCTTATGAACAGAGTGTTCCGTGGTGTATTGAATAAATTTGTTCTAGTCTTCATCGATGACATTCTAATCTACTCTAAGTCGGAAGAAGAGCATGCAAAACATTTAGAACAAGTGTTGAAAATTCTAAGGAGAAATGTCTTGAAAGCAAAATTTTCTAAGTGTGTCTTCTGGCAGAATGAAGTTAAATTCCTTGGCCATGTCGTGTCAACAGAAGGAATTGCTGTAGACCCAAGCAAAATTACAGCGATTCAGAACTGGAAACAACCTACTACTCCCACAGAAGTTCGAAGTTTCCTTGGATTGGCTAGTTACTATCGGAAATTCGTTCAGGATTTTTCAAAGATATCAGGAGTATTGACAAAGCTTACAAAGAAGCATGAGAAATTCAAATGGACTCCCAAATGTGAAGAAGCTTTCCAAGAGCTAAAACTGAAGTTGACAACTGCTCCGGTATTGACAATAATAGAAGGTAACCAAGACTTGACTGTATGGACAGATGCTTCTATTAGAGGGCTAGGCGCAGTGTTAATGCAAAAAGGCCAAGTGATCGCTTATGCCAGCCGTTAACTAAAGCCGCATGAAAGAAACTATGCTACTCATGATCTTGAGTTATTAGCTATCGTGTTTGCTTTAAGAATCTGGAGGCATTATTTACTGGGCGAGAAATTCGAACTATACACTGATCATCAATCCTTGAAATACCTGTTCACACAGAAAGATTTAAACCTGAGGCAACAGCGTTGGTTAGAATTCCTTGCAGCATACGATTTTGAAATTATATACACTCCAGGGAAAGCCAATGTTGTAGCAGATGCGCTCAGCAGAAAGAATGAAATCATCGCCAGTTTTGTCATCACGTCTTCATTAATAGATAGGATCTCGACTCTTCAGAAAGACGATGAATTTATTCAAAGAATCAAAGGAGGTGAATCCACAAGTTTTCGACTCGATGACAAAGGGGTTCTAAGATTAAAGGGTAGAATCTGCATCCCAAACCTTCCCGAGCTCAGAAGAGAAATACTTGATGAGTGCCACAAATCCAAATTAAGTATCCATCCCGGTGTGAGCAAAATGTATAACGATATCAAACGCACATTCTGGTGGAGAGCTATGAAAAGATATCTCATTATATGTTAGCAGATGCCCCACTTGTCAGCTAGTTAAGAGTGATCAGCAGAAATTGGCTGGATTATTACAACCATTAGAAGTTCCAGGATGGAAGTGGGAACAAATTTTGATGGACTTCATCAATGGCTTGCCTCGAACTAGAAAAGGAAACGACAGTATATGGGTAATCGTAGATCGCTTCACGAAGACTGCCCATTTCATCCCTGTCCGATCCAACAGAACAGCTCAAAGTCTAGCACAGATTTACTTCAGAGAAATAGTTAAACTACATGGAGTGCTACTCAATATAGTCAGCGATAGAGATCCCCTATTTACTAGTAAATTCTGGGAAGCATTCCAGGAAGAATTGGGGACCAAATTGAATCTAAGCACCGCTTATCACCCTCAGACAGACGGCCAAACTGAGCGGGTGAATAGAATTTTAGAAGATCTATTGCGGGCTTGCGTTATCGATTTTGGAGGCTCATGGGAAGATCATTTACATTTAGCCGAATTCTCTTACAACAATAGCTATCAAGCAAGTTTGGGAATGTCTCCATTCGAAGCATTATACGGTAGACCATGCAGATCTCCCGCATGTTGGGTAGAACCTGGCAACAGACTTGTGTTAGGGCCCGATATGATTCGAGAAGCATCGGATAAAGTCGATTTCATTAAGAAGTGATTGAAAACCGCGCAGAGCCGACAGAAAAGTTATGCTGATGCGAGAAGAAGGGATATATCGTTTGCCGTTGGCGATTATGTTTATTTAAGAGTTTCTCCAATGCGAGGGGTAATCAGATTTGGCAAGACTGGGAAGTTGGCACCGAGATTTATTGGTCCCTTTCCTATACTTGAACGGATTGGAACTCTTGCATATAGGTTTTCATTACCTGATTGGTTGCCTGGTGTACATGATGTGTTCCACGTATCTCAACTCAGAAAGCATGTTCATGATCCCGACCTTGTTGTAGAAGAAGTAGCACGATAGGATATTGACATAACTCCAGAATTAGCACTCAAAAGAGAGCCATTAAAGATAGTTGGCAAAGAAACTAGAGAGCTAAGGAGGAAAAAGATTCATCTAGTCAAAGTGCAGTGGAGTAGTGATCCTAGAGACTGTACTTGGGAGACTGAGGAAAGCATTAAACAAGCCTATCCCAAATGCAGAGTGGACATCTCTGACTAACTCCGGTGCAAGGTACCTTTACAATACTTTGCATTTACATTTTATTTCCTGCTTAGCTGTCATTTCCTTTTCGAGGACGAAAAGTTTTAAGTGGGGGAGATTGTAATAACCCGGAAAATGTGAACCAGTTAAAAATTTTTAAATTAGGTTATTACCAATAAATTTGAATAATTTAAATAGCCTATTTCAATAAAATATAGAATTGTGTATAATATGGCAGTTTGAAATTTTGAATATAAACTTTGTCTGACTGTACCGGGTGGAAAATATAACGGATTTTGACGAAACTGAAAATATTTAAATCTGTTTATCAATACCTTTCTAACGAATCTGAAAAATCGAAATTTCATAACGGAAATCAAAAGTTATGGCCAATTGAATTTTCAGAAAGGTCGCTATATAGTATATATAGCCCTTGAAAATTGAGATTTTGCATACGACCTCGGAATTCGACGAAACCACTTTTGTTGGGTCCGGGATGTCAAATTATTGCTAAGTTTCAAATTTCGTAATTTTTGAAGCTAGTATGTGAGCGGGGCAAAAGATAACGTGTTTGGTTAAATTTTGTTAAAATTGGTCGACCTAAAAATGGCCGTTTTTCAAACGAGCTCAGAATTCGACGAAACCGATTTTGTTAGGACCGTATCGTCAAAACAAAGCTAGATTTATTTTTCTGGAATTTTTCGATTCAGTTTGTGGCCCTGGCAAATTGAAATGTACGTTTAAATTAAATATCGAATGTTTTATATTTTAATTTGAAAAATAACTGACTGTAACAATCGAAATGGCCAACGAAACATATCCCATTGTGTCCGGAATGGGGGTATTTAGCTAGGGGCGACAGTCGTTGGGTTTAAAAAGGAGTCCGTTTGCAAAAACACTATTTAAAAATTTTTCTATAAATTCTGGCCAATAGGAAATTTTCTTTATAAAATAAAAAAACCCTAGCCGCCAGGACGAAACGGACGATCTCCGTTGCTCCACGCTTTCCCTCCCTTTTCCGATCGCCACAGGCGACGCTAGGCCGCGCCACCACCAACAGTCGACAGCCCTACGCCTCCTCTCCACATCCGACCCAACGCCGCCCCCTCTCGTCAGCTCCTTCGCCTGAACGACGTCGAGAAAGTCGTCGCCTTCCTGGAGCCGCCGCCGCCTCGATTCGCCATCGCACCACCTCAGACTACCAGCGCCGGAAAGCTCTTCCCTCCCTCGACGACGTCCAACAGTCTGATCATCCTATAGGGCAACGAATCAAGAGAAAAATCCAAACCTAGAATTGAGCAGGTTTGAAAACTAACGGCTTAAATAATTTTAAACTGTTTTAACACTATAAAGCGTTGCAAAGCTTTGAAAAATAATATCTTTTTCGTTCTTTAATGAAATTCGATGAAACGGGAGACACCGTGACAGCAAGGAGGCTCTCTACATTCTAGAAGAAGCCGCGGATTTTTCTGACCTTCCTACGATTTTTAGCACTGCAATAACCAATGTGAGGAATCTAAATTATCTGTGTGAATGAAATCGCGTTGTATAAATTATATAAGCGAAGTGTAAATTATATACGCATTGTATACCTCATGTACATGTGTTGTATAAGGTACATTAGCGATGTATAAATTATACAAGCGTTGTTTGAAACATATATGCTTTGAATTGTGCTGAAATGCAAGTGAATTATTATATTATATATATATATACTCCCCTCGTCCACAGACCATGGACGATATTTATTGCTTGTGATTGACGTGATATCATATGGTTTGACGAATGGTTAGAAATAATTAGTTGTGGTTGATATTATGGTTGAAAAATACCTTTGTGGTTGAAAAATACCCTCTTGTGGTTGAAACAAAATAGAGTAGGATTGTGGAATTGAAAATAAAACATGCCGCCTGCGTGCGAACTAGATGCATGATCCCCATTGTCAAAAACCGCGAGGTTTTAAGGTAGAGCGAGGAGCCGTACTAGCGACGGTCCCGGTTTTAACTACCTTGCCGTTATGCTATCGAAATTTTCTGAAATATTTATGTGTTAGAATAATTTTCATTCGTTGAAATTATTTACACAAACTATATCGAATATTCATGTGTTGAGTTGCAATTCATTCGTTGAGTTCAAATTCATGTGTTGAATATTATTCGAATTTAAACAAATGGCATTAGCGATAAAAATCACATTTTTATATATATTCAAACTATATCGAATATTCATGTGTTGAGTTGCAATTCATTCGTTGAGTTGAAATTCATGTGTTGAATATTATTCGAATTTAAACAAATGGCTTTAGCGATAAAAATCACATTTTTATATATATTCAAACTATATCGAATATTCATGTGTTGAGTTGCAATTCATTCGTTGAGTTGAAATTCATGTGTTGAATATTATTCGAATTTAAACAAATGGCTTTAGCGATAAAAATCACATTTTTATATATATTCAAACTATATCGAATATTCATGTGTTGAGTTGCAATTCATTCGTTGAGTTGAAATTCATGTGTTGAATATTATTCGAATTTAAACAAATGGCTTTAGCGATAAAAATCACATTTTTATATATATTCAAACTATATCGAATATTCATGTGTTGAATTGCAATTCATTCGTTGAGTTGAAGTTCATGTGTTGAATATTATCATCTTTTAAAAATAAATTGAATCGACAATGAAAACTATATTCATATAGTGAATAGGAAGTGTTAAAAATACACATGTGTCGAATAAATATTTTTGATGATAAAAATATTCCTTTTATCAAGTATACGCTTAGCTAAAAATACACATGTGTCGAATAAATATTTTTGATGATAAAAATATTCCTTTTATCAAGTATACGCTTAGCTAAAAATACACAAGTGTTGAAATAAATAATAGTTTGTTAGAAATATTATTATTAGCTTTGTTCTGCATATATATACATTTGTTGAACAGGAAAAATGGATTAGATATAGAGTAAAGAAATTATTTGTGTGCCCGACAAATAGGTAAACCTTGATGAGTTGGCTGCGCAATTTTATTTATATATCAACTCCTGTGAATGCCATTGGATGCGGAGTGCTGGTTTTTCTGTGTGAAATAATAAACAACGCCATAGGATAGTAACAATTAATTTTGAACTACACTACATGGCATACTTCTTGATGATAGGCATACTTCATCATATTCCACATAAGCAATTGGAGCTTGTGTGACGAGGTGGAAGATTTACCATACAAGCAAGAGGCGTGTATGGCGATGACTATGTACTACAGGTTGAACTGATGACTGATATGGACTATATAAATTATAACGATAAATTGCCAGATTAATAAAAAAACCCACACGGGTCTGGAGTTGACAATAATTACGTCGCTCTAATTATTAGATACAGCACATGGACTATTTATTTCCACACGGAAACAGGGTGACGGGAATTTATTCTCTGGAGTGATTATCAGTACATGCTCCCCCGTAAACACCAAAATATATCACTATAAATATGTGAATGCTTTTTAGGATTTATTGGGTACCTAATATAGCCCAATAAATTTCCAAACCCCTCCCCGTACAAAGGAGGTTATGGCGAAAATTTTCAAAATATTAAGGCGTTAGTGAAATATTTGAAGTGAAAACGAAGTTGAAAATGTAAAATGAGCTATAATTGAAATTATAGGATGAACTATATTTATATATATAAATATAAATATAATAAAAAGGAACAGAGGCCGTGCAGTTCGTGTTTCGGAATCATAATTTGAAATGATTAGTACGAGGAATCCGACCATCGGATTTTCCCGAAACCGCAATCGCGGAGTTCACCTTGGAAATATCTTTCCAACGATACCAACCTTGTAAAAATCCAACGGTTGGATTGTCCGGAATGTTTAATTCAAATCTGAAGAAAAACAGCGCCAGAATCGTTTATATTTATATATAAATATAAATATAATTAAATTTAATCGAATAACGACGCTGCAGTTCGAATTTTGAAATCGTAACTTCAAACGACTAGTGTGGAAGATCCGACCGTCGGATTCTCACGAAACTAGAACCGTTGGGTTTGCTTTGGAAATATTTTCCCACTGATATAGACTTTGTAGAAATCCAACGGTTAGATTTTCCGATATGTGTAAAACAAATTAAGGGGAAAACAGCGTCAGTGCCACGGCACGACCTGAAACGTCGTTTAATTAAATATGGCCATTTTTAAATAAATAAAAATGGCGAAAAATCGTTATAAAATATTATAAGCAATATTGATTGAGAATAAACCAAATGGGCTTGAATTGTTTGATATTTGATGGTTGTATGTGTATGACATGAAAATAACACTAAAGAACCGAAAGATGGATGTCGAATAATACAACCCTAAAATGAATCGATTTAAATTCTAATGACGTGAATTATTTGAAAAGGCCGAGCTAACCCTCATTTCAAATAATTTATCGAGCGATTCGAATTGGAAAATGCAAAGACGATTCAAGACCGACGATCTTCGTATCGGTTGGATGGGCGCTACTGAGGTTCCTAACTGGAGTTGCTACCGGAAGGGGACGGAAGTAGTAGTCGTTTGAACGTATATGTTGATTGGACGGATATACGAGGAATTTGACGCCTCCGGTTTCGTTCAGACCCAGGACGGATTGTAAATGGACTGTGTGTCTGACATTGGATTTTGTTCTGTACTGATTGATCTCTGTTAAATATATATCTGTTTGGCGGCGGAGAATTTATTCTTTTGCTTAACGCCCTTCTCTGAGACATACGAGCTCAGGGGTTATATATCGATAGAAATCAATCGTACGGAGTGGACTGCCTATGTGGCATGCCAAGATGCTGTGATCAAGGCTTCTGTTGCAAAGCAGAGTCTTGTGGGTGATGATCAAAGCAAGGTCAACGTGACCTAGCTTTGTGTATTTCCTAGATTCGCGAGCCTCACACCTTGATATGAGTTAAAAACGGGATACGGGCCACTGGGAGGGCACGACGTTTCCTTCTAGCTATGGTGGTGTCAGTGACTTACCAGCCCTAACATATATATCTACTTTTCACCTTTGTGGTTGTTGGAATGCGAGGCGCCTCGATCATAGGTCTGTAAGGACCGGCAAACGTGTGTTTAGGAATAAATAATCCTCTAACGTAAGTGAGGACCGGCCCAGCCGATCCAGGGGTTACCCAGAGTGCGTAGTCCCGAGGCATTTGCTAGAGTGTCTCGAAGCGGAGAGGAGCTTGCCCCTTGTCTCGACTCATGACGGAAATCCAATTTCCAATACGAGATAACGGATTTGATTGTAGAACTAGTATGGAGACATAGTAGATGGTAGCTATGCCGCCTATGATTGATATTTATGATGCTATTCGTTTTTGAAACATATATGCACTAGTAATAATATCAAATGATTTCGCTTTATACGTATCAAGCATATTTGGCTATTATAAGGTAAAACTCTATCCTCCGGCTTGCGTTGCATTGTGTGATGGGACCTGAGTCTTATAATGGCTTCATTCTTTCTAAAAGCATTGCGTTGTTTTAAAAGAATTTACTTTGTTTTTAAATGCACTAGCAATCACTGGAGTAAACCCGTTCCGCGAAAGTGACGTGTTCCTATGATTGCTATTTACTGTGGCTTAACTGTTAAATAGATTCCCCATACCAGTCCCCATGACTGACTCGTTGTTTGTTTCACTTTGCAAACGCGGGTGCCCTTATTTTCACACGGGCAGCCTAGTACACAGGTGACAGGTGGTTTTTGGTTCTACAGGCTACATAGAGTGCACTTTTGGCTCATGGCGAGGCTAACTTCATAGAGATGACTTTGATATTTTCCGCCATTACTGTATACATATTATGATTCCGCCACTGGCGATGCAGACTGATTTACTTTCCGTATTTCTCACTATATGTATATGTATTCCGCCTTCGGCGATGTAGACTGATACCCTTATTATGTCTCACTGCATGTATGTATTCCGCCTCTGGCGATGATGACTGATCACTTTCCTTTTATTTACTAAGTATATCCCACGTTATGCTATTCTGATATTCCTACATGTTGTGATTCCGCTGTCATATCCATGTAAAATTTATTTTATTTATTGTTTCTGCTATTATCTGTACTCTGCTATGATGATTAATGTGTTATTTCCTTATGATTATCCTTAATACCGCCCCTCAGATTTTGGGATCGTCACAGACCGTGCTCAGATCTAATAAGGGAGGCGCGAGATATCATATTAACAAATTTATAAAGTAATTAAATTATATAAAACATAGATTGTTTAAATTAAATGGGCCTTTACCTTAACTATTCGGCCCAAATGCCCAACCCGCTTTCTCCCTTCAAAACACTATTATTGGTTTACCCAACCACAAAAAAATCCACCGCCTCCAAAATATTCTTCAATGGCTCAAATCGTATCCCCTTCCCTCTTACTTCTTCAGCAACATCGGAGATGGCTGCCTTGCAACTGCCCTCCTCTATGCAAGCGCTCTTCGATTCTCCCCTTATTCTCCATCTTCGACTGTACTGCAAAACCCCACATGCCCAAATCAAACCCTACAACCTTTAACGTCACCACCGTCTCGCTGACCAACTTCCATGCCTTCCAGATCCACTTCAGACTATCCGCAACCCAACTCGAAGCTTCCATTGGAACCCTAGGTATGCGGCCTTGAACAAGTACATCAGAAAATTCATCTGAAGTGCGTGTGGATTCAAAACACAGATAAGTGGTTTACTTGATTTTTAATTGCTGTTTCATTATTTGTTTTGATTTTTCCAAGTGGCCGAACCATTTTCTCTTTGCTGTGTTGATTTGTTTTGATTCTGGAATAGGGAGAACACACTGCGTGTATACGTATTTATAGTGTGATATATTTTAGATCAGATCGATGTCCATCAGTAGCTCAACGTATGCAGTTCAGCTATAGATCCTTAGGCCATATGCCTTTTTCTTCTTTTGCCAGAATTTTGACTTTACTGCTGATGGCTGTGATGTTTAGTGCTGAAATTCTGATCGAAATTCTGATGGCAGTTCAGTGTTGTTGGCCTGTTCGAATTGAAATTCTGATCGAACTTGTACATATTTTTAGACTAGTTAGGACTATGGCTATGAATTGTTATTTTAATTTAGGGATTTGAAAACTGTACCATAGATTTTTTGTTTGGATTCTTAACAGTGAATTTGCTATATGAATCTTCTTAGCTGTCCTTATATTTTCAGATTAATATATTTATAGCTGTTCATCTCACTGTTTTGCTTCTGTACGAATATTTTTTTTTAGCTGTGTCTAGTTCTTAGATGAAATTTCCTTTTATTACAGCTATGATCGCGATGTGGTACTTGGTGATGGAGGCCCTGGTAGCTGCGTGATATTTAGTAGGAGAAATGTGGAGATTTTGTATTGAGTTGTCATGTATTAGCCTGTACAGATGTATACATAAAGTGATCGAACTGTCTTTTCCTTTTGAAGATTTCGAACTGTGATATGTATATCCTGTATTTGATCTATGGCAAAACAGTCCTTATGGGATTTTTTACATGAAATTTTCGGCCATATATAAATATTTTGCTGGTACGATTGTTTGTATGTCAAAAATCCTGTTTCTCATGTTTTTATTTTGTACATTTTTCAATAGAAATTTTCAGCTTCATATAGATATATATATTATTTATTTCTTAGTTGTTAGTATTATCTGAGTCTAGGTTTGAGTCTATGGGAAATTTGCGGGTTTTACTCTTCTACTGTTGCTGTTGAAAAGAGACAAGACATGTTAACATTTTAGAATGAGTTGTTGTAGTCCTTTAGGTTTATATTCTAATAAACAAGAATATATATATATATATATATATATATTCTTTTTGTATTTGCAATGACCACTTCATTAATCGTTTTATCTTTTATGTTCCTGTAGCAATATTTTATTTGTTGGACAACACGATGAAAATATACAAATTCGGGTTTCACTTGATTTGCTGAACCAAGTGAAAAATGCTAGTTTTAAATCTTATATAATATCGGCCCAATATAAATAAAATTCCAAAATAGTTAAATACAAATAAACCGATATTATCATATATATTCAAATGAACTACCGTACACCCCAATTAAGGCTAAGATGGATTCCAAATTCACCATTCAGAAATTTGTTTTAAACAATATCCGAATATATACAAAAACCATTTATATTTTATTAAATAAACGTTATCGTTTAATAACGATTTTCATAGCGACTATTTTAAATTTTGATTTAGCCATAACAAACAAAAGATAACTCAAAATCTGGATTTTTTTCTTTCATGTGAAAATTTTAATCAACACAGTTCCAACATTTCTTGTTTCACAGAAATCCAACTTAAAACGGATCCTATATATCTAGTTAAAGTTCAAAACTCCATATTACGAACTGCCACGTCATTTCGAGCTCGTTTTATATTTACATAAATATATAACGTTCAAACTCCATTTTAAATATCGAATTAAATATTAAAATCCATTAACATTCCAAATATAATATTTAAAATAAATAAATCAAATTAAATATTTGACTTTCAAAAATACGGTTCGTCACATTCTTCCTCCCTTACAATAATTTCGTCCCCGAATTTGCTAAGGTGAAAAATGCTACAAATCCCATTAATTTCCAAATCCAATTTATTTTAATTCGAAAACCAATTTAATATCGTAAATAACAGAAATATCGAAATTTTCTAACACTTTAAATTCCCGGAAAAATTCGGTAGAGTCTCCCCTGCACGTAGTGACATCTGCGACATCGCAGGAACAAATAGTATATATACGTCGACCCACACGGTCGGAAAACAAAAATCAAAACCCAAAATTCCATATTTTCGCATAGTCGTACCTTTTACGAGTGCTATTGAGCATAATTGCTCAACGTATAAGTGATTTACTCAATCCACACCAATTTGCCTAGTCATCTGGCACATGTACTTAACTCAATTCATATATGAGTAATAAATATATGAATTTCTGAGATAATATTTCACTAATCAACTGGTATAACTACATCAATTCCAAAATCAAACAAATAGCATCAATTCACTATCAAATACATGGTTAAATCATAAATTCTAATTCATATGCAGTTTCATTCTAGTTTAATTATACCGGAAATTATCTTTAGTTTATAATTTATTTTAGATCTATTAAATTTTTGATTATTACCATCCAAAAAAACTATCATCCAACAACAAACAATTCACAATCAACAACCATTACACAACTAAACCAACTGAGCTCACATTCAATATTAATATTTTATTTTGGTTTCACATATTTGAACATCAATCGATTAATATTCGACTGGTTTCTATTTATTTATCACTTATTCAACAAATTTCCAATTTATTTAATTCAATTTAATTTTCACTTAACCAGGTTAAGTTTTCAATTCCAATTTTCAATCCATTTTGAATTCCGTTCAAATCAATCAAACACACTAATATCTCAATAAATTGATAAAATTATTTCTTTTCTATACAAATTTGGGTAAAATTATTTTATTTACCCTCTTTACAAAACAATACTGTATCCATTGACAATTCTATGCTCCTCAACACTTGAACCGATCAACCAACATAATACAAAACATATATATATAAAATTCACAAATACGCTCTCATATATATATATATATATACACACGCTCAATCTCGATCTAGGGTATTACTAACCCTATCTCTATCGAGTTATACCATAGAGCCAAGGTTATTACTAAACCAATAGCTCTGATACAACTGTAACGACCCAAGGATTTTCGACCCCGAAAATTGACATAAATACATGTACCATAACGCATGCGACCTTCTAAACACCGGAACATTATTACAAAGAAATTAGAGGGTGGGATAAGAAAGAAAGAAATATTAGAATAGAAGAGAAAGAAGAACCAACACAACACAGAATCAGAGTCTCACATCGCAGTGGAACAAAATATATTACATAAATAAATCTTTATTGAGAGCTTTTGAAAATACTACAATATCAGGGTACATCAATAACTCTAAACAACTATAATAACTTGTCCTAATATACAACACACAGCGGAATAGTAGCTATATAATATCATATGTCTGAATATCTCCAGCTCGTCTCTAGACTTTGCATCATCCGATAACCTGGACCTGTACACCCTGGTCTAACCCAAGCATTTACAAAACACCGGGTCAGTCTGGTGAACCAGAGTGAGAAAAACTCGCACAGTATTAAGGGGAATCATCCAACTTGATTTTAAAGTCAAAATCTTTTCGAAAGAAAAAGGTAATTGTAAGACCAAATCCACACATAAATACGAATGGTTTTTACCTTACGATAACCCAAAACATTTTTGAAATCAATATCTTTTCTGATATTATAATAGTGTCTAAATACAAGTAAATATCAATATAGCGGGACGCTTGCATCTCACGCTCCACATATATAGTATACAACCAAAACCGCGGGCGCTTATTGGAGATTGGATTCCAACTATGACAAGGTATGGGACCACCTGCCGATAGTGTATCTCTAGAGGGGAATACACTGGGTTCAACAAGAACGTCTTGCAAACCGGCCCACACATGACCGACCACTCATTTCGCTTGAGTGTATCGAATGTATATCACCAACGGTTGGGCTCAAACCACCATTTCCCGAAAAGGGACAACATTGAAATAGATTAAAGGAACAAATGGAATTTCTCTAGATAGGTGATTATACACCTTAATGGGAGCGACCCACATAGCCTTGCTGCCTGCCCGATTTTTTTCATTTCTCGGCTGATGAGGCTTGAGGTTTGAATTTCCTTTGCAACACCTGGCCACTATTCAATTTGAATGCCACATTGTCAGATCCGCCAGATATCACTAATTGATGTCCACAAAAATACTCTAGTGGTTAAGAAAAGAGAACCGTCATCCTCCGCCACCAATTATGGTATGTTTGAAGAAATCAACGTATGTAATTCCTTTGGAAATACTCTGTCAGACATCCGACCATTCAGGTCATCCAGGAACAGGACGAACCGAAGGCATCCTCCTACTGCATCCAATATAGGAATCACACCATGGATCAGTAGCGAGAAGTCCTTACAACCCGTAGATCCCAACCACGATAGAACCACAGTACATCTTTAGCTGCAGACCAGAGATTATTAGCGGTCCTTCCATTTTATGAAGATCCACGGTCTTCAATGCTCCGTCTCGATCAATTTCTGATATCTTCACGTATTTGTTGGTCGGAATGGTTTTCGAATATAAATTCGATCCCGGTCTTTCCTTACCAATAATCCCATTGGACAGATTTGATAGTTGGTGATTTAACTATCAAAATAATTAGTGATTCAATCATGATAATCAAATGAGTTCACTAGTTCGGTATTCAGTATCACTTGGCCTTTTAATTAAAACTAATGTAAATTTAAAACTCTTAAATATTTCGATATTATAAATATATTTTTCTCGCTTATTTATTTATTATAAGATTATAATTTGAACAAATTTGTTTTAATGCTTAGTAAAATCATATATCATATCCAGTTCTCTATTTTTACCTTTGAAATAACTCGTAAACAACATTACGAAATATCTTTTATTCATTACTTGACAGTACCTAATGTTTATTCCTATTGAATAAAACCCAACTTTTACACTATTATTTCACTAATGGAAATAATAAATTATCACTAATCCCTTTTACCATTACAACTAATATTATCCTTAGATAGTCCTGATGTCGTTCAAGTCAGGGTATTTTAATTACCGCTCATACCTTGATCAACAACGTTCATATCTAAAGATAGATAATATAAAACCAATATCTCATCCTAATCTCAACATAAATTCCATTTAACTATTTTATTCAAAAGTACAGTTTCATAAACCTTTTTTCCTTTTGGAAAATCTCTTTCTCGAATATACCATTAGTTCTTAATTCACTAATTAAGTAATCTTCTTTCTAAACCATCACTTTTAACTCTGCCTCTTTAACCAAAATCATTTTATAATTCGAATTTGGTTACAAAATCTCATGATCGACTTCTTTTACCAAATCCACTTTTACTAATCCCTTTTCAAATTTATTCAACAATTCCTGCTTTGAAAATCTTATTTTAATCCCTCATTTTTACTTAATCCCATTATTAAGTAATTTTATGTACAATTAACACTTTTACACATTAAATCTCATTTACGTAACCCTGATTTATTATAAATCTTTTTGATCTAAATTTCCTTTCCCTTAACTCAAATAATTAAGTAACATTCATTTTTAAGCTATCATATTCGCTTAAAATTTTCTTTTATAACTTGTTATACAAATTCGGGTTTTAAATATAAAACCCGTTCGTAATTCCCTTTCACCATTCAATTGGATTCCATTTCAATTTCGAGTACTTTTTAAATGAATCTCAATTAAAAAGTATTTCTCTAATTATTAAAATAATAATTTACTTTAGTAGTTAACTACTTTCATAGTTAATTCCTTTATTTACTAAAATAAATATTAAATTTCCCTTTAAAATCTTATTAAAATTAAAGCAATATCATTTCCACTAATTTAATAATCACTTCTAGTTAAAAATGGTCGATTTAATTAACTCAAACGCGGTTATTCCATTAACTGATTCCAATTAGTTCTCACTTAATAATATAACTAATTTAAATAATTCCATTAAATTGTTTCTTAACAAAACAATTATCCAAGCTTAACCATTCGATTTATTTCTCATTCTCGTACTTATAAATCTGATTAACATCAGAGTTGACTTTATAAAATTAATTAATAACAAATCAAAGTCTTAAATAAAACATTTATTTATTTCCCATTTTATAAACTTTTAATCAAAATAATATGTTTCAAAATCTATCTCCAGTTATAAAATAAATTTTATAACTTCATCTCTGTCGATTTGCCTGACGGTAAATCAAATTTTATAAAACGATTGATTTTATAGGCCATGTGTTGCCAAATACTCCACCAATACCGCCCATTGATTTAAACTACAAAGATGTTGAAATTTCAGCCAATAATCAACACTCAAATCAGTCACCCTATTGGATTAGTTTATATATGATAATATGAAAATAAATAATATATTTGAGGAGTCCAGTTGGATTCCTCCAACCTGTTCTTCTCTGTAAATAGGTTATCTCAAATCAGATCATCAAATCCAATTTAACTAATAATTTTGATAATAATAAATAACGACCATTTAACATCAACCAATAAACAAAACAATTCAATCAGTTTAAATAATTGAAACCATTAAACACGTTTATTTTATAAACCTGACCAACAAGGTAAGTTACCTTTATTGGATCAAAACGTTAAAATAACGATTTGATTTTTTATACTGAAATTAAACAACAGTTTAATTTCATTGGTTAAATCAACAAATAAATATATAACTAGCAAACAGTCAACCATCAGCAACCAGAGTACACAAAATAAAAACCCAATTTATATAAAATATAAATAGGGAGAACTGAGTGAGTTTAACTTACATGGATTTGAATTCGTCAATAAACAGTCTGTTTTAGTCAAATTAAACTGATGTTTAATTTGACTAAAATTTCCAGTTGTTCCCGATCCTGACTAACCCTGCTCCATCTCGAAGATCTCATCTCTATGGTCCCAACGAGACAGACTGTGCTCAGATCTAATAAGGGAGGCGCGAGATGTCATATTAACAAATTTATAAAGTAATTAAATTATAAAAAACATAGATTATTTAAATTAAAACGGGTCTTTACCTTAACTATTCGGCCCAAATGGCCAACCCGCTTTCCCCCTTCAAAACCCTATTATCGGTTTACCCATCCACAAAAAAAAACACCGCCTCCAAAATATTCTTCAATGGCTCAAATCGGATCCCCTTCCCCCTTCTTTCTTCAGCAACATCGGAGATAGCTGCCTCGCAACCGCCCTCCTCTATGCAACCGCTCTTCGATTCTCCCCTTATTCTCCATCTTCGACTGTACTGCAAAACCCCACATGCCCAAATCAAACCCTACAACCCCTAACGTCACCACCGTCTCGCTGACCAACTCCCATGCCTTCCAGATCCACTTCAGACTATCCGCAACCCAACTTGAAGCTTCTATTCAAATCCTAGGTCTACGGCCTTGAACAAGTACATCAAAAAATTCATTCGAAGCGCGCGTGGATTCAAAACACAGATAAGTGGTTTACTTGATTTTTAATTGCTGTTTCATTATTTGTTTTGATTTTTTCAAGTGGCCGAACCGTTTTCTCTTTACCATGTTGATTTGTTTTGATTCTGGAATGGGGAGAACACACTGCATGTATACGTATTTATAGTGTGATAGATTTTAGATCAGATTGATGTCTGTCAGTAGCTCAACATAGGCAGTTCAGTTATAGATCCTTAGGCCATATGCCTTTTTCTTCTTTTTGCTGAATTTTGATTTTATTGCTGATTTCTGTGATGTTTAGTGTTGAAATTCTAATCGAAATTCTGATGGCAGTGCAATGTTGTTGGCCTGTTCGAATTGAAATTCTGATCGAACCTGTACATATTTTTAGACTAGGTAGGACTATGGCTATGAATTGTTATTTCAATTTAGGGATTTGAAAACTATACTATAGATTTTCTGTTTGGATTTTTAACAGTGAATTTTCCATATGAATCTTCTTAGCAGTCCTTGTATTTTCAGATTAATATATTTATAGCTGATCATCTCACTGTTTTTCTTCTGTATGAATATATATATATTTAGCTGTGCCTAGTTCTTAGATGAAATTTCCTTTTATTACAGCTATGATCGTGATGTGGTACTTGGTGATGGAGGCCCTGGTAGCTGCGTGATATTTAGTAGGAGAAATGTGGAGATATTGTATTGAGTTGTCATGTATTAGTCTGTACAGATGTTTACATAAAGTGATCGAACTGTCTTTTCCTTTTGAAGATTTGGGACTGTGATATGTAAATCATGTATTTGATGTATGGTAAAACAATCCTTGTGGGAATTTTTTACATGAAATTTTCAGCCATATATAAATATTTTGCTGGTACGATTGTTTGTATGTCAAAAATCCTGTTTACCATGTTTTTATTTTGTATTTTTCAATGGAAATTTTCAGCTTCATATAGATATATATTATGTGTTTCTTATCTGTTAGTATTATCTGAGCCTAGGTTTGAGTCTATGTGAAATATGCGGGTTTTATTCTTCTACTGTTGCTGTTGAAAAGAGACAAGGCATGTTAACATTTTAGAATGAGTTGTTGTAGTCCTTTAGGTTTATATTCCAATAGACAAGAATATATATATATATATGTATGTATGTATATATATTCTTATTGTATTTGCAATGACCACTTCATTAATCGTTCTATCTTTTATATTCCTGTAGCAATATTTTATTTGTTGGACAACACGATGAAAATATACAAATTCGGGTTTCACTTGATTTGCCGAACCAAGTGAAAAATGCTAGTTTTAAATCTTATATAATATCGGTCCAATATAAATAAAATTCTAAAACAGTTAAATACAAATAAACCAATATTATTATATACATTCAAATGAAATACCGTATAATCCCAATTAAGGCTAAGATGGATTCCAAATTCGCCATTCAGAAATTCGTTTTAAACAATATCTGAATATATACAAAAACCGTTAATATTTTATTAAATAAACGTTATCGTTTAATAACGATTTTCATAACGGCTTTTTTAAATTTTGATTTTTCCATAACAAACGACTGATAACTCGAAATCTCGATTTTTTTCTTTCATGTGAAAATTTTAATCAACACAGTTCCAACGTTTCTTGTTTCACATAAACCTGACTTAAAACGGATCCTGTATATCCAGTTAAAGTTCAACACTCCATACTACGAACTACCACGCCATTTCGAGCTTGTTTTATATTTATATAAATATATAATGTTCAAACTCCGTTTTAAATAACGAATTAAATATTAAAATCCATTAATATTCCAAATATAATATTTAAAATAAATAAATCAATCAAATTAAATATTTGACTGCCAAAAATACGGGTCGTCACAATTCATGACTTCTTTTACATCCTAGGCCCAACGAGCTTTACTCACACACTAATACTATCGTGCTCCTCTTCACAAATCCACAGCCTCAATATAGCAGCTCTGAACTATCCTTATCCACAACAGTGGACATCAAACTCCAACTGAAACACCAATACCAAATAGTGCACTTGAATCCGCCTACGCAGACCATTACAGCAACCACACTACTCCCCTTTCCCACCGCTCACCATCATCATGTCATCACCAATTCAATTGCAACTTTTACTGCCTCCACAACATACACCATTTTCAACAAAACTGCCTACTATTTTCCCATCCTTCTATACTTCAGGGTTTCAACCACCAGTCATCTACTGTGACCTGACACATTACAGCATCTCCCATCCATAACATGCGATAGTCCTTGCCCTAGCTCCACTGGAGTGATGCCGAGTTCCAGGAAAGTTGAACGTCTTCTTTCAGATTTTGACAATATCAATCTCCTCCTAGCCATCGTTCAACACAACCTTTAACAATAACCCAAACTGCCGATCACAATACACTCTCACAGTCTCCATACACATCGTTTTCCACCTTAACATCAATAAAAATCCTAGTTCAAAAATCCTCCTTACTGTAACTACCAATTGTCGTGCACTTCTCCAGACTGGTCCACGCAAAGACACAGTGACAATGTCCACCTCCCATCATACAGTGGAACCACCTTCTAATCATCATCGCGTTGGCTAACATCATTTGTTATCCCTTCACTCACGTCAGCAATGGCTTGACAAACTTGCCGATACCCTCTAATCAACTCCGTACACTATCCTTATCTTAACCCTAACCTCGCGAGCCTCTCAAATCATCAGCCTCCACTTCGAACTCGTGATGAAACGGCCCTTTTGCTGAATCGCAATTTCCCTCTTAACTAACATGACCACTCTATCACCGAACACCATAAATCCTTAACGAAATCGCTTCCAGGAATCAACGGAGCTTGGCTCGAACTTCAGGGTATTATGAGATCACCCATCGCGATTTCAATTTGAAATGGAAATATGGTCACAGCGATTTTAACAGTGCGGCCATTTGTTGGGTTTTGATTTTGAAGGATTAAAAATATGGATTGGCTTTGATTTTATAATGAACGACCTTTCCTTTTATTCGATTTTTATTATAGAAGAGGAATTAACAATTCACAACTATATAGGAACGATCATTTCTATTTCTAAGAGGAGCGATTTTATATTGAATAGGATCGGCCATTTTAGTTTTTAATTTCAGAAGAGAACTGAAGGAAATAAGGAAGATAATGTCCTGATTTTATAGACAAAGAAACCTTAGGCATGAAGTATACCTAGGAATAAAGAAATTAGTTTTTAATTGCGATTTGATCTTTGATTTAATTTGATTTGAAATTGATCTTATCCACTATATATTATAATAATATATCTTACGGTTCTGAACTCCAAATGAGACGCAACAACCGACACTCATAGGGTTATACCACTATTCTAGACACAATAGAATATATTCTAAAATTTGATTTGAACGTATATACCATATTAAATTAATATAATATAATTTAAATTTAGAAATAATTAGATTCTTCGATAGTAAATTATTTTTGATTTCATTTATATTCAAATACCATTTCTAAAAATCATTTGAATCATTTTGACTCCGGTTTTAATTTCGAATTAAATTATTTCAGATCTCGTATTTCGATAATTATATATTCGAAATAAACCGTATTTTGATTATTAAATTGATAACTCAATATAAAATCGATTTAAATTATCAACTAAATACTTAAAATAAATATTAAATATTCAAAAATAAATCGATCAAAATCTGGGTCGTTACAGCAGAAGCCAAGATGATAAGAGGCTATCTTGCTTTTGAAACTCGATATGTTCAGAATTTGGCATGGTGTTGTCATCTTGATCAACAATCATGACTAAGGGAATGATGACAGTCTCTTTAATGAATTCTTGAAGCCTGTATCCTTTTAAGGCTATTTCGACTTGATATTTCCATAATATGTAGTTATCTTCATCCAATGAGGTGGTTATAGCATGGCTTTTTGGTTTGATTAGGTTGAAAATATTTGTTGATGCTCCATTGCCCGTATTTCCAGATAAGGAAGATGTGGTTTCTCCATTATCTTGAGCCATGATTGGTGAAGAAAGGTATAATATGAAGAATTTGATCAAGAAGAAATGAAGAAAACCAGATCTTGATATGATAAGGCACGACAGTTTGAAACTGCAACCTATACGATGGAAGATGTTGGGTCCAAACATATATGATTAGGAGGTGATGAAAACTTTTTGATTTTCATTAGGCATGATATGTCTTTAACGATGACCCAATTTGATCTGAAGTAAAAAAATGACCATGAAAGGAGAAAAGAAGAAATATCCGATGATGAGAAAAAAATGAGAAGATAAAATCAAAAAAAATTTCCTAGATTGCTTTGCCGAGATGGATCAGGATGATGCCTTTTGGCAATTAATGGCTCCGATACCAAATTAAGAAAGGAAGAAGATCTGAATATTATTGAATTGAAAAACTGATGTATATTTTTTGATACAAAGAGATAACAGCTAATACAAGTCTATTTATAATAATGTAAAAACTAAAATGGGCCAACAATGGATCGGCCCAAAACACTAAGCCCATATGCCCATAGGGCGGTTACGTAATACAATGCTGGTATAATCTAAAGCATTAATAGGCAACATCCTCGATAAGTTTGAAGCTAACAAGAATATGAAAAGGTATGCCATTTGCCATCCCTTTCTATAAGCACCGTGCATTAGGCCATAACATGCGTCTTTCATAACTATATGGATTTAAAACTCATTTTGAATGTAAGTTTACTTATACCAAGAATTAAATGGCCTTCACATGTTGACTATACTTTCATTTTAATTTTTTCACAGTGTGCATGTATGTACTGTCGCAGCGACAAAATTTAATGTGTGAGAATCAGCTTAGGTATCAAGCTTTACATAATATGCAACCTAATGGTAGACTTCATGCTTTGGCTCCGAGTCCAGTTTCCTAAGTAGTTTTGACAATAATTTTGGCATAATTAGAAAAATATTAATAACACAACAATATGCTTAAGCAAAACAGAAATGAAATTTCTACCTTTAATATGATTTCAGGAGGAATGCAATTACCAAGCAATTCATATAATTTTGCCATGAATTGTAAATAGCATGAGAAAATAAAGGTCAAAGTGAACTAATTGCACGAGGATTACAATATATGCATAATGGATAAGTGTCCAGGGCCTTTGACTTCACATCTAAAAGCCTTACCAATCATTGATGGAAACTGGTATTGACATAGTAGGTGAACACAAAAGAGAATTCACATATAAAAGAAACCAGTATTTTGTTATGCCTTATTTACTATGTAGAAAAGTATGGCGGAGTGTGCTTAATACTCAAAACATACATACATAGTGAATGTGAAAGTGATCCATCTGCTTTTGGCTAAAAAATAGATATACAATCATGCACCTTCTTTTATAGTTCTATCCACCACTTAATCATATATGATTGGAACTACCCATTAATAAAATTATGCCAGAGAATTGATATTGAACAAGGGGAAGTTGTTTTCAAAGGACGCAATTAATGCATAAACTATGCTAAATATTCGAGACTATCCCATCAAAGAGACCTAATAGAGTGCTCAACTAAAAATTTTAAATCAATTATTCATGATAATATAGCATCGTTTCTTGGTGTCATAGACATAAATGGTATCGTATTATTGAAGTTACTGTGCACGCTCGAACATACTAACAAATCTGAGTTGGTATCAAAAGCAGTGAAGATCAATAGTTCTTTATTAACTCATTGAGCCATATACAAATTAACAAGGAGAAAACAAGACAAGTATCAACCTGTTCGGACTTTGATCCTTGATAATATCAAATGTTATTTCTAAAACATATTGCTCCCAATCCAAGGGTGAAATCATTTGATTAGCAGTGAATGGATATCTACTTGCTTTTAAAGTTCCTTAATCATACGAGACCTGGTTGTGTGTTTGTAGATGAATATTTACTCAAACATGCTTTTAAATTTGGTTACTTATGGAGGTTACTCATGGGTATGACTCAGGATTGTGCATTCATTAAGCGCATGTATCTATGAAACTATTTTTGAATGGCAATTATCAGATATGAATACATACAAGGTTATGAGATGATGTGCTTACTGCTGAACTTTGCATGTCTCAAAATCTAAGATGGCTTTTCAAGCATCTGCAATTCGTGCTACAAATCCACTTGGAAGTTATAGGTTCTCCTTTTTGGCAATAAACTCCAGAACTATGAGAATCTGATGTGTTAAAAGCATTTAGATGACATAGATTCTAAACAACACTACCATTTTATGCCAAAGCAATGAGTGTCCAAAATCTCATTAAATCAAAGTAACTGGACAGTAGTAAGAGGATCATTTCTTTGAGCTGCAATTACGTGGTAATGCAATTAAGAAATATAGTGATATAGAAGTTGTAACACCCCGAATTTTCTATTAACAATAAAGTTGCTAAAATAATAATAAGTGTGTAGAAGAGGGGATGTATCTAATATGAATATAAAAATATTAATAAGTATGTAAGAGAGGGGATGTATCTATTATGAATATAAAAATATTAATAAGTATGTAAGAGAGGGGATGTATTTAATATGAATATAAAAATATTAATAAGTGTGTAAGAGAGGGGATGTATCTAATATGAATATAAAAATATTAATAAGTGTGTAAGAGAGGGGATGTATCTAATATGTATATAAAAACAATAATAAGTGTGTAAAAGGGGGGGATGTATCTAATGTGTACATTGTAGAATATATATATATATATATATATATAAATATTGCTGAGTGTTTGCTGAGTCACTTCTGACTCATTGCTGAGTCAACAAGATAAACCCCATCTTGTCAGAACGGCTGCGGTTATTTCTAGGTTAAATCTAATGGCCTAAATGCATTCTAAAATCTATAAATAAGTGCGTAGACCCTAAACCTAAATCACTTGTAAAATTAGAGAAGCTACCGTCATGCTGCTGCCATGGAGTTCAGCGTAGCCGTCACAAACTAAGAAGAGGAAGCCTAATCATCTACAACTAAATCTACACAAATCAAATCAAAAGATCTCTCTTTCTCTAATTCTTTTCTTTTGTTGGTGAGTATGATGATTCTCACAAGGCTATTACAAACTAATTTGACTCAGTTATGAATGGATCACAAGAAAGTGACGTGATTTGTAATTGTAAATTCTATATATTGTGGATCTCTTATTATGTTATTATGTTGTCGTATGATGTAAATTATATATGCTATGTCATGCTATGTTGTAAATTCTCTTATGCTATGTCGTGCTATGTTGAGAATCATGTCAAGCTATGTTATACTATCATACTATGCCATGTTATAAATCATGCTATATTATGTTGAAAAATCATGCTGTTGGATCATGCTTAAAGTTATGTTTTTTTTCTTAATTTAAATGGATCTTGTTTATGGGAATTTGCCTATTAGGTTAGGTGTACCCATAAACTTGAAACTATAATTAAATAAAACTTGATTATGGGAATTTGCCTATTGAGTTAGGTGTACCCATATAAAACCATGTTGTTAAAAAATTAGATGATGTTGATTCACACATGTTCATATGTAAGTTTATGAAAATTGATTGAGATTATATTAGGTGAATTTTGAACAAGTTGACACCTTTAGGTCCATGACATGTATAATCTATGCAAGTTGGACATATGCAAGTTTCACCCCTTATTATGATTCATTTGGTCACATATACATGTTGCTATTATGATAATCTCTTTTATGCTATGAGTTAGGCTATTCGAGTCTAACATATATTTTGCGAATAAACGTTCAAACGTGGGGTAGGGGTAATATTAGGAATTAATAAATTGGGTGCAATTTTGTAAGATTTTGCATACCATGAATGGATGTCCATAATTGAGTCAATTATGGACATTGTTAAAAATTGGAAGTAATTAATAATTCAAGTAGGGAATTATTAAAATTGGGGGAAAGTGGATTATTATTAATAATCAATGCTTAGGACACGAGGTTGGACCCGTTTGTGATGTAAACCTGCCCGGACCCGCCCGGCAAATCCAGTAGTCACAAATGTCGGCCCAATGTGAGAGGTCCTAGGCCCAAACTAAAGCATAACAGTTGTAAAGACACGAGGTTAGACTCTTTTATGGTGTAAGACTGCCCGGACCCGCCCGGCAAATCCAGCTGCCATAAATGCCAGTCTAATGTGAGAGGTCTTTATGAGGTTATGGCCTTAATGAACTAAGAAATACTTAACCAGATAATCATGTAAGGTGGGACATGGGGGTTAAGTAGGTGCCTTGGGTGGCATGAGGAATCTGGTGGTTGCCTTTAGAGGCATTTGAAATACGATTAGACTTAACCAAACACACATGTAAATGAACATGACTAAGTGGGTTAAGTGGGATGGACTAATGGGGACAAGCTTAGGTGGAATGCTTGTGGTAAATAGTGGGGGCCCATTTCAACCAGTATCCCAAAACGTATCTTTGTGGGCTCGACCCAAGTCGAGGACGGGACACGCATACTGGGTTTGACTATAAGAGGCCAAAACAGGGAGCGGTGGCAACGCAAGTCCAACGGGTTTCATATGCGTGTGTGGACCCAGGCTGGTAGGTAAGACGTTGCTGCATCGTGTAGGTATAAGCCGTGCATGTCCGTTGTATCAGGTTGCCACTTTAGGGGAGTGATACACCCCACTGTGGGGCCAGCACGGGTATCTACGAGTTAGGGAGCCGATCGAATAATGGGAAGTAGGGTACACCTAGTGGAGATAGGGGCAGGCGGCACCTATGTAGTCAGCTAGGGGTACGTAAAGCCATTGGGAAAGTTTCTAAGTGAAGCTAAGTGGGATGAATCTTTAGGGTGACTGGTGTGGTGCAGTATAGTGTTTATCCTTTAGTATTTAGGAGCGCCTATAACGTTGCCTTTAGCGATTGTCTATGTCCTTAATCTGCTCTTCATAGACATTTTCTTGTTTTCCAGCTTATGCCTTAGTCCAGTTATTTTGGTAATAGTATTGTAGAATTATCATATTCACCAGACTTTATGTCTGAACCCCTCTTTTCCATCCTTTTTCTCCCTTCAGGTCCGCAGGTTGGGCCAAGTTCTAGTGGAGTCTAGTTGGATCGCTTATCTTCTGGAAAGCTTGGACTGCTGAAGTAAAGTCCAGCTTGTTATCTTTCTTTTTAATGGCTATTCATGTAATGGGATTATGTACTTGTTTTATCAAGATAGATATTGTACTTGACATTGAATATGGTGTCATGATGTAATCAAACATGTTTTGACTTCTGCTACAATGAAATAAAGTTTTTGAATTTCCAAGTACTATTTTATATCTGTCTTGTTGTAATTTTACTGTTCTATATTCACTTAAAACCTCCATGGAAGTTAATGCATTCCCTTTGTGAGTGACATTAATGGACGTGGGGTGTTACAGAAGTATACATGTGATTCACGCTGAAAGAGAATTAACCATGAGAGCAACCACATTTATGAAAGTCTATAATAGGATCGAACGTGTGACTTATTTAATCAAGTAATTGTAACGACCCGGTAGGAATTCGACGCCTGAATTCTGATAATAATACATAAACCCGTATTACTTGCCAAAACTCAAGTATCGAAAACACCAGAACGTTAAAATAATTAGAGGATGAGATAAGAAAGAAATATTAGAATAGAAGAAGAACCAACACAACATAGAGTCACATAGCAGCGGAACAAAATGTAATATAGAAATAAACTTTATTGAGAGCTTGAAAAATACTTACAATCATCTGAGTAACATTTGAACATTTAGAATAACTTGTCCTCATTTACAACCACATAGCGGAAGAATAACAATAATATCATATGTTTGAATGCTTCCAACTCGTCTTTCATAGCATCCGACAACCTAAACCTGTAAAACCCGGTCTAACCCGAGCACTACAAACGTCGGACCAGTCTGGCGAGCCAGAGTGAGAAAAACACACTAAGTTTAAGGGTATCATTCAATTTGATTTTAAAGTCAAAACTTTTCGATAGAAAAAGATAATCGTAAGACCAATAGACACATAAATACGGACGGTTTTTACTTTACAATAACCCAAAACATGTTTGAAACCATTTATACTGATATTATAATAATGTCTAAATACAAATAAATAACAATCTAGTAGAATGCTTGCATCTGATGCTCTACATACATAGTATACAATCAAAACCGCGGACGCATTTGGATAATGGATTTCCATGGCAAGGTGTGGGCAATGACCTTCCGACAGTGGATCTCAAGAGAGAAATACACGGGTTCAACAAGAACGTCTTGCAACCCAGGCTAAACATGACCGAACCCTCACTTCGCTTGAGAGCACCGAACGTATTGTCACCTTACAGTTGCTAGCAGCATAACAGTTCTTGGGAGATACAGAAGCGAAAGAAGGATAAATATGAATTTCTTTAGATCAGATGACAATATACCCTTTTGATGCGTGCGATCCATATAACCATGCGACCTACCCGATTTTTACCATTTCCTGGTTGATGAGGCTTGAGGTCATAATTTATTTATTTCTTTTTATATTTCTTTTAGGACATCTGGCCACCATTCACTTTGAATGCCACATTGTCAGATCCTACATAAAATCATTAATTGACGTCTACAAAAAAACTCTAGTTGTTAGCGAAAGAAGTTTCCCTTCTATGCCATCAACTTGGTACGTTTGAATAAATCAATGTACGTGATCCCTTTGGAAATACTTTGTCAGACATCCGTCTATACTAGTCATCCAAGAACAGGATGAACCGAAGGCACCCTCCTACCATATCCTATAGATCAACAGTGAGTAGTCCTTGCAATCCATAGATTCCAATCACGACAGTATCACTATCAAAATTTCTCCAGGAGCTACCCATAGAAATTCATCAAGTAGTTCTTCTGCTCATGAAGATCAACGGTTTTCAATTGCTCCGTCTTTAATCTGCATCTTCACGTGTTTGCTAGTTCGGAACGGTCTTTCGAATATAAATTCGATCCTGGTCTTTCCGTACCAACAATCATATAGGTCAGTTTTGATAGTTGGTTATTTAACTATAACCATGAAAATAAACTGAGTTCACTGATTTAGTAGTCGGCAGTACTCAGCCTTTATAATTAAAATAATTAACGAATGGTCAATTTAAAACTTAAAAATCTTTTCAAAATTTCAATATAGCATTCCACTTCTTATTTAACACAAGGTTATTTTCAAAACTATACTTATTTTAATACTTAGGAAAATAATCCATAATCATATCCAATTTTCTATTTTACTACCATTTCCAAAACATTTGCTACATCATTACTTATTATCTGAAATTGGAAATCACTTCATATTATCATTCGTAAAACAACATTAAGAAATCTCTTTGTTTCATTATTTTAAAATCATAACCGACCTTTATTCCTTTAGAATAAACCCATTCCAAACTCCAATTTTTAATTCCCTTTTACCTCGAAAATGCCGTTATAATTTCACACAATCTCCTTTTATTTCCTTTACTTCGGGAATATCATTATATATAATATATTCTCAAAACTTCCCATTTCCGTTACTTTGGAAATTCATTATATATATTATCAAATCTTTTTATTTACATTGCGTTATTATTTCTCATATCACCACAAAAAATATGCACTTTGATAGTGTTTAACATCCGCTATAAAATAAAACTATAACGTTTTTATAAACGCTATATATCAACAAGCTATAATAGGTCAGAAATATAAATAGCGTTGGTCAAACGCTATGAAAAACCTTATGTTATAGCATGTTCGTTGCTATCTTAGACGCTATGTGTCAATACAAATATCTTCTATAGTGTTTCATCACTTGCTATAGAACATGTACATGGAATGATGTTGCTAACATTTATGACGTCATTTAATTTCTATAATATGTTGACATGTTTTTTTAATTCAAAAAACACTATAGAATATTTTGTGACTACATTCTATAGCATTGTCTGTTTGCTATAAGAACTGTTTATAGCAACACCATGACGCTATAGTATATGAAAGTTTGAAAAAACAGTCTTTTCATAGCACGATTAAAACGCTGTAACTATTTATCATTTTAGATTATCGTACACAATCAAGCTTATAAATTACAGATCTAATAGTATATTATAAATTTCAAAATACCACAATTATGACATTATAATATATGTAATCTAATGGAATCAAAAGCTAAACCACAATGTATATATCCATAATAATTCGTACATTCAACATATAAATATTTGTGACTAAAAGTAATCTTGAATACAATGAATCGTAGCTAACAAAAACGATACAAACTAAAAACAACGATCTATGAACACCGATCAAAATACATTAATGCAAGCATTCTTCCTTCCAACTTGTAGCAATCCCTGCATCATCTTCATACACCACCTGTCATCCAAATGCAACAAATGTGGTTAGCAACAAGCACATTTACTTAATTTTTTAACAATTTAGCAGTTATTTTATAATTCAGTTATAATTTTTTTTATTACTATTATATTATATTTTTACTATTATTATATCATATCCTTCATTCAGTTAAACAATTTCAATGCCTCACTGCTTTTCTTACATCATAGTATAGGAACATAAAAGTGGTGAAACAACTATCAAAGAAGCAGAAATAAAAAACATGTTTCCAAAACTCTCCAGCTTTCCATGTTAACTGATCATGTTGGTATGAGCTTTTTATTAAGTGAATAAACCACGTCCTGAACGTTTTGAACATGTCAACAGTAGAGTGAAACAAAAAATTTAAGTAAATTTAATAGTAGAGTGCAATAGGGTTCAGTTGTAGAATTTCCGGACCTTAATCATTGTCCTGGCCAGACGAACTAAAAGAAAAACGGTGATAGCTTGAAATCAAGAAATTAAAAAGTTACATGATGTTATCTGAGCAGAGTGATTTTTTTGACAGTTGGTTCTTGTAACTTTTGGTTGAATAAACAACTCTGATCCTCCTCTGAAACTCCATTTGACTTTTCTGCTTTTTTATATGCACTACTAGTATTCCGGTATATTCATCAATTTTTAATTCTATTTGATAAAACTGGATATCTATCCTGAGTATTCCATGAATGAATAGCCTATAAAGATTAGAGCATATAACTAAAAGAGGTTATAACTATTGACGGAAGTAAGATAACTTCCTTTTCCATATGCAGTATTCAATTTTGAAGAACAGACAAGGAAAGGGAACAAACAAACTTATACAGTGAAGAAGATTAATTTCATTCATCTAACTTTTGCTTTTGTAAAATGGAGTTCAACTTTGAGAAACTAGATGAAAAAAGAGACAAGAAACAAAATTAGATGAAAAGTTCAGTTCCATTTTATTATTGATGCTCTTGGGTATCTGACAATTGAAAAAGTGGAGCTGGTTTAACTTCTATGTGCAAAGAAGAGCAAGCGTTAAGTACACAATTTTGTGATGTGTGCCATGCCACAACACTCCAAAGTAAATACTAGACCTCTCCACCCTGGCCATTGCAAAAACAAAATTATAACCAAAATACGACAAAGGTTCAAACCACTGACAATAATGATCAAACAAAATCGGTAGCAGATCACTTGATCTGAAAATTACGTGGTCCCGTGGACCAAAGTTATCTGGCCTACTGATTTCAGGTGGGTCCCACCGAAATCAATGGTCAGATTTTTTTTTGGTCCATGGGACCATGCGTTTTTTGGTCCAGACGATCCCACCCCAACAAAATTTATTTTGCAATTTCCTAAATGAATAATAGTATGCCATCTAACATTCCTTGCATATGAATATTTCCAGCGGGCATTACATAGAAATAAAACTATTCAACAAACACTAGCTTTCCTAAGTTTTAACTAATGGTTCATATATTAGTTAACCACAATTTAGTTGCAACACATATTCAAGTAGCAAAATTTTGCATTAGATGACACATGTCAAGAGTATATCAAACAGTTGAATATAAAGTTAGCAAAACGGAGTTATTGCAGTTTATCATATTACAGATGAGACACTTAAATAATGTTAAATAAATGTCCATACCTTCCGCCATTTGCTCTAATCGTTCTCCATTCACCTCTCGCATCTTTAGTTTTCTACTCTCGAATGACCCCACCTTCATCGATGCCATAATTTCCCTCCTCATCTGAGTTCCCACTACCTGCTCTATTCCGTCCTTTCTCCCAGTTGCTCATTTTTATAGCAAGCCATCCCATTTCCCAACAAATCCTGTATTCGCAACAAACTTTCAACTATAGTGTTTTTCTTTGATTCTGAAGTGATAATTACTGCCGTAAATGTATAAATCGCCTTCATCATTTATCATCTTTGCAACAAGTTTTACATTTTTAATGCCAGTTTTTAATAGATTTTAACAACTATCTTGTCTGCTCGTTTTTTCTCTTATGTCAATCTTTGTATTGAGTTTTTTACACTTAAAGTTGAAAAGTCAACTGATTGTTATGCTCCCAGGTGAAGTAGTTAATATTATTACATGCAAACTTCAAGCATATTTTATGAATCCTGGTGGCAAAGTAATAATATTCCCATCATTTCTTTCAACTATAAGCTTAGAAGGAACATTTGTATTATGCTCCTAAATCCTAATTACCTCTTCTTTTTTAAAAAAATGTGCCCTTTTTGTTATACAGGATTCTTTTTTGTAATAACACATGTAGATCAATAATCAAAATCACTCGGTTGTAGCAGCTTAGTGTTGTGGGGAAAAGAAATCATGTTTGTTTTAAATCATCTAGAAACTTCAATTTACAAAAGAAAATAAAGCTTGCTAATTTCAAAGAACCATGCTATAGTTTTATTGCAAATTTTTCCAGCAATATCATTTTATTAAATTTATGTTACTCAAAACGAAATATATATTTTGTTGTAAATCCTAATTGCTAGATTATGATGTAAAGATGGAAACTGTTAGCCTGCTTTGTGAACAGGCTACCCAAAGACAAGGACTTAAGTATGAACTTACATTGATTGGAGATCACTTGGATGGAGTGATAGAAGGTTGGAAAACTTGAATTATACATGCAAATGTCGCCAGATCGGATCCCCCCTTTCGGATCGGATCGGTTCGGATCCCCCTATTTGGTTTGGATCAGATCCCCCATTTGGATCGGATCAGAGTGCCTCCCTATCCGATCCGCCCATTGCCTGCTGCTCCATAGCGTGGCCTATTTTCTAGCCTGCAAAAGAGGAGCTACCATCTCCCCTTCTCCCCACGTACTCCACTTTCTTATAACCAACTCTGAATCCTTCCAGATGCTGCCACGTGTACCCCTAACCGCTCACCAATTCCAGCCTATAAATACATCATAATACAGCAAATTGAGGGGGCTTTTGGCCCTATGGAAACCCTATGTATTTCGGCCATGGCTGCCAATAGTGGAGAACCACCTTTCTCTTCAATAAAAATTAATGAATTCAGAGAGAATTATTCATTGTATTCGAGTGATTGAATGTCTATATTCATTGTAATTGTAATTTCTGAATGAATTGAGGAATCATGAAATGGATATAGGCTCATTAACGCCAAACCACTATAAATATTGTGTGTTGATTGATTTTCTATGCTTTTATATTATTCTTCTCGATTATTCTATAAAAATCCTAGACAATTGGGTGTTAGTGCCATTTTTTGGTCTAACATTTTGGTGCTCTCACTGAGAAATGAAGATTCTCAGCGTTTAAGGATTCTCTATTCTACTTATTGGATCGCCAAGTCCGATGAGGAAATCCTACGAATTCTATTGACCATGCAAATTGTGGGAATCACCAGAAGTGAAGTTATCACCGTGCCATGAAGAAGCAATTGCTGAAGATCGAAAATAGAGTCCAACAAAGCTTCTGGATCGGATGCAGGCGAAGAGTCCGGGTCGGTTGCAGATGAAGAGACCGGGTCGGATGTTGACGAAGACCTTGGATTGGATGTAGATAATGCGCAGGCCAGTATCCTTGAGGGGGTCGGATCGGGTCCTACCCGACTTGAAAAAGAACCTCCGATCCGAACCAGATGGGGAGATCCGAACCGGTCACCTGCTGATGACGTACTCCCGATCCGATCTGATGACATGTTCGATCTGATCCGATGACAGACTCGAGCCGCGAGCTGATGACACCCCCGAACAACGACTTGAAGGCAAATTCCGATCCGACCCGGTACAACTATTTTTGGGAAAAAAAATACATTTTTCGGATCATTTCAGAAAAAGCTCCATCTTCCAAAATCGAAAATATATATTTTTCGGATCATTTCAGAAAAAGCTCCATCATTTCATAGGTCGATCGCCGCCGGGACTGTGGGGCCCCGGACCCCCACCAGCGCTTCGTCCGGACCCGCTGACGGCCTCGCCTTCGGCTCGACATATATATTTTGGCCACCAGTAGTTGTCAAAGCTTATCAATGAAGATTAGATGGATAGTCAAAGAATATGATAATGAAATGGCAACGACTAGGATTCTTCCTAGAAACATGACACCTACATACATCAGTAGGCCAATATGAGGAGCTATCGATCAGATTCAGCTTGCTATCAACAATAGTATATGAGACAATGGTTGTCTCATAAAAGCCTCCTCTTCCATAGTATATATTTCACCGATGCAACTGATATTGTTCCCTAACAAGTAGTGACCACCTTATTTATGTGACTTAAACCTATCCAATCGGCGGAGCATTGAATGATGGTTATATGGAATAGTCCGAGCACTAATCCGAACATGATTCGTATGATCTTAGTGACCATGATTGTCAATAATGGGGTACTAGGAAGCAGATAAGGATCCCAATATCCCAAAGCTACAATTTAATTGTATGATGTGATGAATGAAATATGTCATGCGGTTCACCTCCGGAAGAGCTTAGCTAACCTTTACAATGGCTATTTGCTGTCATCTGTATCAAGGAAGACTGATTTCCATAGAATAAGGGTTAGGTCAACATACTTTGGTGCCCAGAGTTAGGTACCAGTTGGACCACCCCAATCCATGATTGGATCAATGGATCCTTGCCCGGATGATAGCAACTTGACTGCTCACCAACCACTATACGACCTCGGTCAATAGAGGAAAGCTTGAGATCAAAGTGAATATGAATCAATCATTAGCTTTCTTCTTCATACTTCCGTTGTGACATAACACATCAACATTACTCAAAGCCTCGTATGCTATTCAAGCTTATCTGATCAAGGTTTATACCTACTAGCTCTAGCAAAATTCAGAACTTACATTGCAACCTAAAATCTATTGCTAAAACCCCCAAACGAAGCCGGAGAGGGAATGATACGTAGTGACTAAGTTATTAGAAGATCCTGCTATTTTCCTAAATGGAATATGTTACACATCAGAGATGGAACCCAAATACGCTTCCCCTCCTGATGAGATGGATTGCGAAGGAGGCATCGGATTAGCAAGCAAAGGAAACGCCACATAAAGAGTTGCCCGATGATCTTCCCAAAGACATAGATCTCAGAGAAAATGAAGATTCGGGATGCAGGAGAGCGACATATAATGAAGCAACTACCCAAAAATTGAAAAGCTCACTTACAGTTTGAAGATTACTTCGAGAAAACTCCGCCATTATTTCCAAGCTCATCTAATTGTGATACACACTGATTGGCCAATACGATAGGTCCCCCAGCGACTTGAGGCATCTGGATGATTGCTCGAACGAAGCATCAAGGTGAACCAGTTTGATCTCAATTCCCTCCTATAGAAGTCCATACGGGGAAAGTATTAACTGACTTCATCATTGAGTTTACCATTCCTGAAGAGGACGTAATAAATGAAGAGGATGGACCCACAAAAAGAAAGATGAAAACACGCACTTAGAAGGTATACAGACGATGCAAGGAATGATTAATGGTCTGACGTCGGAGTTTTGCCGATAATTCCTGAAGAACGGTCAATTTTCTATGCCTCAGGATTGGAATTTTCCATTACCAACAACGATTCTGAATAAGAGGCCCTGATCATCGGCCTAAAAATCATTAAGGAGTTGGGAGTAGCACTACTGAACATCTCTGTAACTTCGGATCATTATTTGCCAGTTTTGGAGGGAATTCCATCTGAAGGGACCATGACTCACAGCTTACCTAAAACGGATAGAGGAGCTGTTGGATGGATGGGAACAATACACCATGTCTCCGAATGATATTCATTCCTTTAAAAGGATTACTCTTTAACCATGACTCTTATATTTCCATGTTTTACGAGTATTGATGTAATTAACTCAGGTGAATTAATATGTGGATTGTAGGTATCCCGGATTTGCTACCGATCAGATTTGTAACATCCGTATATAGAATTATGGGACAAAACCATAACGAGCTCGACTGCATTGCTCATCTACAAATCCACGCCCTCCGTCAAAACAAAGTTTTATGTATCAAGGTGAATCCGAGATGACCATCCACTCCTTGGCTCACACATGGTAGACCATAAGACAATTGTAGTTTAATATTTGCATTACAAAGTCAAAGTTTGACTCTAGATGGACATGGTTCAACTGTCTACATGGCTCGATCTTACGCTCGACGCCACTAGATTGAACGAATCCGAATAAAGGAGGCAGCACTGCCCTTGATATGCTTACTTTTCAATCATGCAATTTACCTTTACATGCTTCCTGAATTATTGACAAGACTAACTTGTGAGACATGATTGATGCAGGTACCTGAAGTTTGGTGCCAATTAATCCTCCCACAGATTGAATGGAGGAACACAAAGATTCAGCAAGTGTGGCCCGACCACTTGCCTGATAATGTACATCCGCCAGAGCAAAGTGGGAGGTATGGATTAAAATCGAGTTCGAGAACGACACTCGAGCCGGCAGAATCCTGCTCTTGGGATTAGAGCGCAGAAGGAAAGCCGGGGTGAATGACATGACCGTTCGCCTGATTAACTCTAACTCTCATGACTCGAGAGGGAGTATAAAGGACGGGAAAACGACGTCCCCAAGGCGTGATAGTGCACCATGATTAAAGACCGCCTTGATTATACTCTACCCTTGGCATTCGACGGGAGAGTATAAAGGCGCCAGGGACTGGCGCCACAAGAACTCCTACCCTGCTGAAGGATCAGGGAGTAGACTGAAAGCTGAGTTCGAACTCTATCCTGGGCATACGACAGGTGAGTACAAATACATTGTGATTAAATGCCATGAACAGGATCCTACCCCACTGAAGGATTGGGGATAAGATTGAAAGCTGAGCTGACAACCCCTACGGAAGGATTGGGGGCAACACAATGTCGAACAAGCCCTGACTAGGCACTTTATTTATGATTGATTGAGGGGGCGCACACACATCACCCCCTTTAGATAAATCCTATATGATTTGTTAGATACTTTTTGATTGCAGGTATTCAAAATTGAAACCCTTATTTGATCGTGATATGCTTTATTACCTATTACTTAGAGTGTCGCTTTGTTTAAAGAATGCAGGCTTGTACAAGATAGCATGACAAGAATGTGAGGGTTGGACTCGCGATTACCGCCGCAGGTCAGTAGAAAACAAACAAAGGGCTACGTACAGAAGGATGACGCTGATGCCTAATGCTAAACTTCTCATGCAAATCAAGGCAACGATTGAAAGGAGGCCTTGAGAGTGAACTGTTCAATGACGTGTCACACAACTTAAGGCAACGACCGAAAGAAGCCCTAAGAGTGATATATCAAATCAACATACACACCTACGTGTGACTGACCATAGCCCAAGTGCAACGACGAGTGCCACCTCACAAATACACTGAATGGAAAATGCGATGACTCGAGCATTTGGATAACTCAATCACTTAAGCTTTGAAAGCAATATCTCTTTTCCATGCATACATGTCTGAATTTGAAAAGGATGTGATATGACCACCTGCCTTTTACCATTACCCCTGGACTGGGGGCATACTATTGAAAATATTTACAACTGGCATGATTTATCTATCTATGTCTAACTTATACCTTGATTTTGATAGGCTGCTTAAGGACCACGGAATGGATGTAAAATGAATGTAAAATGAATGTCTATTTACTAATCCTGACCGACTTCCCGATTAAAAAGCCCTGGACAGGGGGGCATGCTATTACTCTGATTCTAACTTACAAGGAAGCAGATTGCTTGATACTCCGACTCAATGGTTAATAAGAAGGAAGATATAACTTTCTTTCATGCTAAAGTTGTTGGCGCAGAAGGCAATAAGAATGAGGGAAGTCAGGAACTTTCTTGCTGGAGCGAGTACCGTAGGAATTCAAGCAACAACGAACTTGGCTCAAACGCTCCTTGTACCATGGTTCAGATCGCATGAGACCTTAGAACAAGTTGGAAGCGTCGTCTTGAATCAAACAAGATGCAATCAACCGTCTTCTAGATATCTGCAACATGCAACTTCCGCCCGTAACATTTTATATGCAAACAACAACAATGCAAGAGCCACTGGTAACTTAAACGGTGTCCGACCAACCTGTGCTCCAATTTAGATTAATTCTTCAAATCCAACTCAACTTCAACATAAAATTCCGCATTCCTTAGTGCATATGGTAAGCGGAAGCATTCAAAGTGACTACAATTTGACCTTATCGTCGCCCATCTCCAATCCTCAGAGCTTGGATGGGAGACCAAAGGCTAACATGAGCTGGACATGATCAAATTATTTTGAATCGAACTCTATCTTATGACTTGATGAGGAAGTATGAATTTGGAGAAGAAATGGATTTGATGCTCACCGAATAGCAAAACCCCCCGTAGATGGAGGGCATGGGATGCAAATTTCGAGTAACGTAATTTGAATATCCGCCGACTTTATGCATATATAGCATCACTGGAGTTCTAGAAGATCCCAGACTGTAAATAAAAGAATGATTTCTCAAAAATAACCCGCATACATCGAAGCAGCGGATCACTATCCAAAATTAAAGGACAAAAGCCTGATTGACGGCAATTAAACGTGCGGAACCAAGAAGCCAGAAACCGGCTTCCACCCACTTCAAGACTTCATGCTGGGTACGCAAACCCTAAATTGGAACATTGGCGAAAACTTCTCAAAAACAAAGGCCAGAATTCCAATGTTAATTATTGCTTCGCCAGAGGTTACACACCTCAGAGGCAGCGTAAGCAATGCCAATCAAAACTCTTTCACATGAGGCATAAGGGATATCAACAATTCCTTACGCTTAAAGCTACCATTGCTGGATCTTGACTTACACTGTTGTTGTAGAATTTTTGGTGGCATACATATGAATTGATCACCCGCTGGAACGCGTCGGTCACTCACTTCAATAAGACAACGGCGGGACCCTACATTTGTCCTCAAAAGATTAAACGCCGCAATGGCACCAGTAGATCGACTAAACTATCTATGGTGTTGATAGCAGTAGTATCCGGTATTCTGGATAACTCAAACTTCAAAGTCTCTTCACAACAAGACACCCTAAAAGGCCTTGGAAAATTCACCTCTGGAACAAACCTCGGTATCTCTCTACCATGAGATTTTCCTAGAAACGTTGGAAAATCCTACCCTAAGACAGACAGATTCATGTAACAAGAGGGTCCTAATGTTGAAATGGATGATATCAATGTCTTCACGACAAAATGGAACACCATCCGACTCTTGAAATAATAAAGGCAAAAGAAAAGCCTCATGAAAGACTGACAAGAATTTACAATTTCGGAAAAGACCAATGTCATTAATCGGGCCTGCGATCTTGATTGTCTAGCTTAATGGAACCTAGCATGAGAGATAGACTCAATAAGATTATGATGGCTATTTCGGATTATGCCAAACCATGAACGAAGGAGCTTGAATAACTCACTAACGACGTTCGCTCGCTTGCAAGATTGACGAGCTTACTCAACTCTACGGCTGATGCGAGGAGAGTCTCTAAGTTCACTGATACTCAATAAGGCGATCACTGCTTTTTGACTAAACAAATGGGATAACCCCGACGCAAATGTAATTCGACCATTCGCATATATAACTCCAACCCTTGATGACTTGGGAAAATGCACATAATGACACAGGATGACTAAAATTGCTGAACCTGCATCTCTAACCCGATGCGGCGAAAAATATATAAAGGCTAAAAGACTGGATGTCTAATTAACCTAGAATAACCCCCACTGTTGCTGGGAGCACAAGCACTGACTTTGCTCGTCCTTCACTGATGCTGGGAGCTTCACCTTCAACCAACATATTGACTTTGAATATGATCCTGACTCAATGCATGATTCAAAATGTATACATTATATCTTTAGAATACGACATTATTCATCTCGACCGTCAAAGTGAGCCAACTAATGGATCAAGCATGAATCCAAAGACTTGATCCGCAACTGCATCAAATGGAGAATATGATAAACTCCTATGCTACCTTACGATTGTGATAGTCCTACCAACTACTGACTTGCATATTTTCAACATCTCGTGATGACTCGTATGTGATCACGGAATTACAAAACAATCCGTAGTGTCGTGGCTTTCGGATGCATTATTGTTATGATTCGATGTAATCGGGGAGCCCTAGATTAATATCCTGATATCGAGAAAATCCAAATCCAAGCGCAAATGACAGATACATATGCCAATTCTAAAGCACTATATCACAATAAGCCAGACGCTAGCTCAAGGCCCGAAGATTCTGATATTACTCTATGACTTGGATGACTACTCTATACATTGACTCGACCATAAAAGAAAATTAGACTCGACCATGCACTTGAAGTGTGTAAGAAGATGGCGTCATTTGGCATTAACTTGTGCATGTACAATCTCACATGGGAGCCAACAATCCTATATGACTTATGATGAAGGAATTCAACCTCTTGATTCGACGAGGTCTAAACAATTACTTAATCATCTTGGCCAGTTAAGCCATGGAATTTGGCCTGATAAGCATCAATGAAAGTAGTGCGATATATGATAAGCCATTTATACAGGAAAAAAAAATCCATATGACGGAACTACTCAATAGTACACAAAAATCTGATAAAGCCTCCTCGAGGATGGATGACATTCCAAAAAGATTCAGCTCGACTTATTCAAAGCACATCTCATCTGCGATAAGATGTACTTTGGGAGGCAAAATGTTAGCATGCTTTGCGAACAGGCTACCCAAAGCCAAGGACTTGAGTACATTGATTGGAGATCACTTGGATGGAGTGATAAAAGGTTGGAAAACTTGAATTATACATGCAGATGTCGCCGGATCGGATCCCCCCTTTCGGATCGGATTGTTTCGGATCCCCCCATTTGGTTTGGATCATATCCCCCATTCGGATCGGATCGGAGTGCCCCCCTATCCGATCTGCCTATTGCCTATTGCTCCATAGCATGGCCTATTTTCTAGTCTGCAAAAGAGGAGTTACCATCTCCCCTTCTCCCCACGTTTTCCACTCTCTTATAACCAACTCCAAATCCTTCCAGATGCTGCCATGTGTACCCCTAACCGCTCACCAATTCCAACCTATAAATACATCATAATACAACAAATTGAGGGGACTTTTGGCCCTATGGAAACCCTATGTATTTCGGCCATGGCTGCCAACAGTGGAGAACCACCTTTCTCTTCAATAAAAATCAATGAATTCAGAGAGAATTATTCATTGTATTCGAGTGATTGAATGTATATATTCATTGTAATTGTAATTTCTGAATGAATTGAGGAATCATGAAGTGGATGTAGGCTCATTAACGCCGAACCACTATAAATCTTTTGTGTTGATTGATTTTCTATGCTTTTATATTATTCTTCTCGATTATTCTGTACAAATCCTAGACAATTTGACGTTAATGCCATTTTTTGTTCTAACAGAAACCATACACGATTGCACAAAAAAAATTGACTGATTTGTTCACATTTTAACAGCAGTAGTCGCCTAATATGAAAAACTTGGTTTTTGGTTACTTAAACTCAGATTGTGTATAAGAAGCTTTACTTTATACTATACATTGAAAATGGGATTCGATTGTATGAACTAAAGCCATCTATATTGCTTGCATGCAGACCACTGTATTTAAACATCATAAGTGTATCATAACTGTTATTAGTATTTTTATTAGAAGTTCTAATGAAATGACTATCATAATTAATGGGAGAGTCACTACATAGTACTAATAATTACCAATGTGCATGCACAGCTGCTAGATGTTTGAAATGATCCTGCCATCCCTTAATTTGATCCAGCTCGTGGGTGATTCCCTCTACTCCTTCTTTCGACCACCAAACTCATCACTTCAAAACAACAACCCTTTGCACCAACCGCCACTTCCAGCCACAATCATCTGCAACCATTATCCGATATACACCCACTAATCAGCAAACACCAAACACAAAAACCATTCAACCAGTCCCTCCTCAATCAAGCTCCTGAAGTTCAGCTTAAACCAGCCTGCACAACTCCCCATTGTTTGAACGACAACTAACCTCACAACTGTCTCCATCTCCCTACTGCACCAATGCACCACTTCAAACTGATCCAGTCATCTCTGACACTCCATAACCTCCTTCATAATCAAAGTCACCCATCCCAAAAAAAAAAAAAACTACTCCATGCCTCACTTCAAAACTGCAACTCGTTTGCACACAAAACATTAACCTTATACACCCTCTACCTAAGACACAACCAACAACACCTACCCTATCACATTCCATTCCTCATTCACCCTGCATCACAACAGCATCACGACAACCGTCAATTCGCAACTACAAATGAAATACCACTTCCAAACAGTCTTCACAACATCACCACCATTCTACCTCAATCCTCCCTCCTTCATCAGGCATCTCCTTCCTGATACTACAAGACACCATAATTCTTCCAAAAAATATTTGGATCAAACAAAGAATGTTAAAAGCAAAGTTCTGAAAACAAAACATGTTATAATTGTCAATTGTTATATAGTTTAGATAATTTTTATAAACTTAATTAAGTTAAAACTTAGTTAATTTTTATAAACTTAATTAAGTTATATTAACTTTGTTAACATGGTTATTTTTTATTGGCACTAACTTTTAGAATGTCGTTATTTTTTAAATTTTAAATGGTTTTATAAAACTTAATTGAACTACATGGAAAGCTGGCTCATTTTGAAAATCATTCTTGAAAACAACCCTTTTTCCATTGGCATCACCAAAATGCATAGCTAGTACCTCCATTGGGTATATGTAATCAAAGCAAAAGACACTTTAAGTCATTAACTGGAATGTCAATTATAGTGTAAACTATAAGCACTAAATTATCAGGCCATCTGTTGCATAAATTTGAAGATGGGATCAGAGAATACTTACAGGTTTTCTCTAATATCATATAACTCCTATTTTAGTATGAAATAAATCACTACTCATATATATTTAGCAGCAACAAAGGCCATGTCATCAATTGGTTTATAAGCAATCACTTTTACTAAATCCAGTAAACCTGAAATTGCACCCAAGACATGATGTGTGACACTGAGATATAGATATGCTATAATAGATATAACTTTTTAACACTTATTCAAGCTTAGATCTCAGATTTCTAATCAGCTAGAAGTTATTGCAATGGAAAACATTGCATAAGCTAACCACCTGTGAACAACAGTTAAAGGTTTAATCAAATCGAAACATTGTTTGGTTTGAAAAAGTCATTCATTCACTAAAAGAATAAAGAAGCCATAATCACAACTACAAATTATATCCTAGAAGAATTGTAAAAGAACTTAAATAATAGTTGTACAGTGATACCATAAACCAAGTGTGTTGCTAAGGACACCCCACTGGTTGCTAGGGGCTACCAGCGGGGTGTTCAGTCGGTGGTTAACCGCCGGCCAAACAGGGGTTTGGTCGGCGGTTGTCCATCGACCGAGCCTTGGTCGGTGGACAACCACCGACTAAACGCTTGTTTGATCGGCGGTTGACCGCCGACCGAAGGGCACCGTGGTAGCCCCCAGCAGAAACCGCGGTGCCCTTAGCAACACACTAACCAATGAAGCATCTAAAGTCTGAAGCAACTCGTAAGAGCATCCCAAACGCGGGGTCGGTTGAAAAACAACCACCAGGGTTGCTTTGGCAACCCTGGAGGTTGCCGGAGCAACCAAATGGTTGCTCCAGCAACCGGCCATGGCCGGCTTCATTGAAGCCGGCTATGGAATGGTCGGCTTCTAAGAAGCCGGCTATGGTGGAGGAATTAATTTAGTTCCCCCACCATGGCCATCTTCTATGAAGCCTGTTATTTTTTTAAAAATGTGGCCGTTGAGCATTGTGACCGTTTGTTTTTTACCATTGCTTTATGTTACCGTTTCATTTGAATCTATATTTACAGCAAACCTTTGTACATTATCACACAACATTTCTACATCAAACCACTCCTCTATTCCTTCTTCAATTTCTGTTCCATTTATTTGCAATGTCAAATATTGGAAAAGGAAAGAAGGGTGTTTCCAATTCTGCACAGTAGCAACACAATAATCAATCCGACAACATACATTTTTCTATCCAACCGTCGTTCCAGCAGAATCAACAATCCAGTTATGGTAACTTCCCAAATGTTCCGGACTATAATTATCCACAACAGAGCCCGAATTTCTATCAATCCTAGCAAAACTCCAATTATTATCAAAGTACTCAAAATTCAGGTTCCGATCAAAATGCGTATTTTCAGTAAAACTGCAGTTAGCATCACTACGCTTCTCCAAGCAGCCAACAACGGTTAGTCTCGCCTGAAACTTCTCCAAATCTGTCAAGAAATTTGAATTGTTTGTTTGGAGATAACAGTGGCTTGAATGAAGAAACTGAAGTCGATGACACTGAAAATCCAGATGTTAATCCCACCACACAAGTGAGAAGATCAAACAAAATAGTGAAATGGTCTCCAGAAGAACAAGCAGAACTAGCTTTTTGTTGGGTGGAGTGCTCCAGAGACAATCTTAAAGGGACTAGTCGGTCCGATAATTAATTTTGGAGTTCTGTGTCGAGACTATTTAACGGTCGTAGTCCCGAAAACCCACCAAGAACAGTGACTCTTTGAAACAGTCATGGAAGAGAATCACCGCTAACTGTCAAAGTTGGAATCAGATTATGGCTGGACTACAAAGTAGACAGCAAAGCGGTGCCAACGAGAAGGACTTGGTAAATTTTGTTTACTTAAATAATGGTTAATATGTTTTACTGTATAATTATACTACCTTACTTTTGTTCAACACATACAGCTAAAGAGTGCGAATGAAGCTTATATGATAGAGCACAAAAAGCAACCCTTCAATTTGCATAATTGCTATGCCATTTTATCTAGAGAGGAAAAATGGAGCACTATACGGCAAGAATATTCTGCAGTGCGATTTATGCCAAGAAGGCCAATGGAGGAATCAAGCCCGGGAAGTCCTGATCCTCAAGGAAACACCCCATTTTCTACAAGTTCCGGTGGTAAGCCTCCTGGTAAATACAAAGGTAAGAAAAAAACCGTCATAGATTACAGTCCATACTACGAACAACTTCTTAGTCAAATGGTAGCTTCTGAAGAATCAAACCGACTTTTGGTGGAAGCGAGGGAAGCTAAGAGAGATGAGAGATCCAAGGAGAAGCAGCGAAGACATGAAAAACTTCAAATATCTAGAGAGTGTGAGTTGGCTGTTAGGGAGCGTGAATTAGCTCGCCTCGAACGAATTGATGACAGGGCACTAATGACTGTCAATTTGGATTCATTAAACCCAATGCAACGATTGTTAATGGAGCAAGAATTAGAAGCATGCCGCAGAAGACGCATAGGATATGACGTATTTATGTTTTGACCGTTTCCTTGTAGTTGTTTGTTGCTATATTATTATCTAGTTTTTAATTATTAAGTACCATTGTTGTAGAAGTAAAAGATTATTAAATGAGCGTGAATTTGCTTTTTTAATTGTCACTATCAATCTTGCAAGCATAAACTTGTAATTATAGAACATTAACGTAATATTTCATAACTCTAACAATAAACAATACATAAAAGCATTAACGAATACATATAAGTAAACAAGCGAACATAATTTAACTTAAACATTCAGATAGAGTTCACTACTTCCTATTGATTGCCGGCATGATCCCAATAGTGTTCAACTAATTCGTCCCATAATTGTAGATGTGCTTGGGGATCTCTAATGTCCTGGATACGCTGCAAGTACTCAGCAAAAGTATTCGGGTCTTTGTACGGCTTGCTTCTAAACGCCACTGCTATATCCGGGTAGTTTTTAAGTTGCAGTTCGAATCCCCCCTTTCTTCTTCAACTATCATATTATGTAGTATAATGCAACAATACATAATATCTGATATAACTGTTTGTTCGTGATAGTGCACCTCATTTCTTAAAATATGAAACCGTCCCTGTAGAACTCCAAATGCTCTTTCTACGTCTTTTCTCAGACTCTCTTGTTGTTGCGTAAATTTCTCCTCTTTGGCATTGTTCCGCTTTTTAAATGCCTGCACTAGTGTCTTCCATTTCAGGTATATACCATCAACCAAATAATAACCAACAGAATGGTCAGTATCACCAATTTTATAGTTGCATGGCGGTGACAGATCGTTGTACAAATCATTAAACAAGTATGATTGATGAAGAATATTAATATCGTTTAAGGATCCAGGAACACCAAAAAAACGTGCCATATGTACAAATCGAAAGAAGCGACCACTTCTAACACTAACATTGCCTTTTTTGTGTGGCCTCTGTATTGTCCTTGTAGTGGTACTGGACAGTTTTTCCACGTCCAATGCATACAATCTAAGATTTCCAACATACCCGAGAAGCCACGTTGATCTCCCATTTTTAACAATCGTTCGACATCGCTTGCAGTGGGGGATCGTAGATACTCTTCACCGAAGACACAAACAACTGTTTTGCAGAACTCTTTCAAGCACAGAACTATCGTTGATTCACCAATTTGCAATTTATCATCTAACGAATCAGCTGAACTTCCATATGAAATCATACGAAGTGCCGCTGTTACTTTTTGTAGCAGTGAAATTTCTAGTTCTTTGATAGCATTTCTTCTGTGAGTAAAAAAAAAATTGGACTTAAAAACCTTGTTCAGAACTCGATCAAACACTGTCCTGGACATACGAAATCTGCGACGAAAGTAAACGTCGCCATATACTGGGTTTCGGACAAAGTAGTCCTTCATCAACTGATTGTGCCCCCCCCCCCCCGGATAGTCACGTCCATAGCGTATATCTCTTCTACCTACTTGGCTGCCTCCTTGGGTTGATTTGGAGCTCTCTGCGATATCACGTTGCATCGCGTTTAAAGTTTCTCGTTGATACATTAGTCGTTGTTTGTTATAGTTTTCTTCGACTTCATCTGAACTAGAAGACGAAGATGATGAGGAATTTGTGAAGCACCATAATCGGTTTAAACCATTCATGATGTGAACGATGATTTATAAGCAATGAAAATGGGATGAGCTGGAAGAACAACACTACGGTTACTATAAAGCAATCCCAGGGTCCCAACAAATGACAAATTGGATTAAGTACACACTATAGGAATTTTGGCTAATTTGTTATATTTGAAGAAGTCACGGGTGAAGAAGAAGTATTAAAGGTAGAGGTCCTATGGGGGATGGTTGAAAAAGTAATAATGTTTAGTAGGAGACGAAACATTGATTTGTTTAATATGCCAGTGTATAGTGTGGATTCCTTCAACATGAACATGGCATTACTTTATCTTTAAGTCACTTTATTACAAAGTTAGGTTGTATCACTTTTATAAAGGTAACATGGGTGTACAGAGAGAAAACTATTGCTTACTAGAAATTGCAACAAATCATTGTACATGAAGTATGACCATTCAATGTCCATAGTTATACAGTGAACACTGATGTCTACTGTTAGTGAACAGTTTGGATTCCATCAACATGAAATATGGCTTCACTTCACCTTTCTGTCACTTTATCACGTTTCTCCAAAGCTTGGACCAGTCTTTATTGGAATTTGATGCGTCAAAGTTTACTAATTTAACCCTACACCGTTGAATTACAAGTTTACAAATATGACCCCTACGTAGTATATATGCACCAGTTATATTTCTCTAACATACCAAGAATTGAATACAGTTTGTAATCCTTCTCTTATTTTTTAAGTTTATTTTTCAGTTCCCGATATGGACAACTTTGAAATTGACGATGAAACAATGAATAATTGTTACGAAGTGTTTGAACGGTCAAGGGATAGTGTGCAACACAACAAGACTACAATGGAATTTGGTGAAGGAGCACCAGGTCATTGTAAACCAGTGAAGCCGAGAAAAAAAATCTTTGAATGCTCGATTACGCGAAGTTGTATCAAACCAAAGACCTGGTTAGGATATCGTTTATGAAGGACAAGTAATCGACCCCCTACATCCTATCGGTCCAACACTACCTGCTGGATCTTACCTTATTTGTAGTTGTGGAACTGAATCAGTTATTATTGCCAAAACTGAAAAAATGTTGGATGTCGATTTTTTGGATGTCCTGCCTTTGAAGACCATAGGTATTACCCTAATGATGTTCAGTGTTGTAATTTTATGCAGTTGATAGACCCAAGATGTGCCAACGTGGACTTCAATACGCACTGGAAGCGCAAGTCGAAATAAGGCGGTTGAACAAGATTGTTGCTGAGACAACTAGAGCTGGCTTTCTCAGAAATCAGTAGTATTTGGTTTTTCTTGGAATGAAGTTTTATTATTAAATTTTGTTTTTGGTATTTTCTGTTGTTTTATTTCCTATTACGTGTTGTTTGTAGTTTCTGTTGATCTAGTTCCTATTAAGTGTTGTTTTGGATGTGTTAACTTTTGAATCTAATGTTGAACAAGATTGCCCTCTTCTCATTTAGAAATGCAAAATAGTTAAATATCACGTTGACATAACAAGGATTACAGATAACTCCATACTCTACGTACGAACATCAAATTAAGCATACATTCAAACAACATTAAAATCATAATACCGTAAGACTACTCCGTTCCATAGCGGGTCAACCATCTGTAGCGGAGTTTATACGCTCTGTAGCCAAAATATTCCTCACCGTACTCGAAAAGGTAACGAGAATCATATGTTGCTTGGTTTGTTTTAAAAATGTTTTCGTCTTCAACAGTTTCGAAAATCTTTGTGTACCTATCACAAGCGTTTGCAAAACGACGATTAGCCATTTGGAGTTCAACTGATGTTCGTCTACTCGGCCGGGAACAATGGTTGTTGTACAGCCTCGTGATCATTGCCCATCTTTCTTCATATGTTAAACCCCCTCCACGTTGCATTAGTAGCTCATCTCTTTTTTCAACGTCAATATAGACTTTTACGAGGGCCGGCAAATCCTTGGAAGAAAATTCTCGAGTTGCAGAATTCAATGTTCGAACACTATTACTAGGTCGTTGGTTTACTGGAGATGGACACTGAGTTGCAACCGCTCGATGCTGATTCGCTCAAGGCACCTCTTCGATTTGTGTATCTTGAACTACTCCAACTCCGTTAGCGTTGAGTAGGTTCCATTCGTACTCATCAAAATTCCTTCCCATATGTTCATCACTTATTTCGGAATCGTCCATGTAACCTACGCATTAGTCATATAACTAGAGTTACTAGAAGTATGAAGTATGTTGATAATAAATATTACCTTTCAACAAATATGGAAATAAATTTCTCACTTCAGTCTGGAACGGTGTTGCTTGAAGATATAAAAGGTACAAGAAGGATTATCAAATATGCATTACTTATAAGGATAATGTACTGCCTATAACTACAGTTCAACAAGGTGGACTACTCATTACTTTTGGCATTTATTTTGGAAATGACTTCTCAATGCAGCGTCCAATCACATCACAATAACTTTTGGCATTTACTATTAATTTCGTATACTGTTGTCATTTATATCGGAAATGAGTAGTCCATGCAGTCTGTGAACAATTTTTATCAACAACGGTCGCCTTTTACGACAATTGAACACAGGGATAGCAAAGTCAACACACAACAACAATGAACCTTATAAGCATAAAACAACAACAATTATACAAACTAAAACAACATTCAAACGAACTACAACAACAACAACAACTTAGAAGCGTACGACCAAACCACAGTCATAGAAACTACAACAACTAAACACACGAACATCAAATTCGAAGTAAAATAAAAAATAAACATCTACTAAGCACAAACATCTACCACGGCCTAGGGAAAGGTATTGCTCAAGGTTTATCAGCAACAATCTTCTTCAAGCGTCTTATTTCGGCTTGCGCTTTCAGTGCATACTGACGTCCACGTTCACACATGGAAGGGTCAATCCACTGCTTAAAGTTACAACATTCAATTTCATCTGGAAAAACCTTGTGGTTCTTGTAGGCTTCACAAGCGAAAAATCGACGACCGGCATTTTCCTCAGTATTGGCAACAACCATGGCCGATTCTTGTCCACAACGGCAGAAAGGGTTGGATCCGATTGTACGTAGCGGCTCGGAAACCTTCCCTTCACGCACAATTTCTTTTCCAGGTCGTTGAGTAATGGAAACCTGGTCGTCATTTTCCCAGTTGTTCATAGCTCAAATTGTGAATGTGTGATAATTTATTTATGAGTTAATAGAGCATAAAACTGGGCCACATAAATACATGTTCAAAGCCTATAGTGAGTGATGCTCATTGACTGCTCCAATCTTGTAGCCATGCTTTATTGAAGTGTGGAGTCATGTCACTCTTTTATTGAAGTTTTCGAACTATACTGCAGTCCTTAGTCATTTGTTCTGTTTGGGTCGTCCTCAATATATTCGAAAGCAGATTCCCTACAGTTGTATAAGTGTCCAATTACATCAGTAATTATTTTACTGCCTACATAAGCTATGATGTGTAGTGTATAGTGTTGGCTAGCTTTCTGACCAAGCCACCCTGGTCCACACACGAGGAAGACGTGATGTTTCGTTCCTTTGACCCGTAAAGTCTCGATCGTGATCGCTCCATCCAGGACGGTTCGTTGTGTCTTCTCCAGCTCGCGGTCACCCCTCGCAGCCTCGAACCAATCCGTCCTCAGTAACTCGATCCGATCCAGGCCCAGGAGACAAGGAGATGGCTGAGACCAAGTCATCCACGATCCGAGAATGCAGGATCTCGCGACACGTGTCCATAACTGTCATATTGACCAATTCTCCATCAAGCCATGAACCAGTCCGAGATTCTCGAGATGTGTGCCACGTATGACCACGATCCACCTGAGGAAATCATCTATAAATAGCCCAGAACTTGGCATTCTTGGGGATCTTTTTTCGCAACTCTGAGTTCTGCATCAACCATTATCACACATCCATTATTATTCAGAGTTGTTTCAAAATTATTGAGTGAATTCAACATTGTAAGAGTGAAATTGAGGGATAAATCATCGACTGTACTCTGATTTTAAGTATAATCATTGATATAAAGTGGACGTAGGCTCGTTAACGCCGAACCACTATAAATCTTGCGTCTTTTCTGATTTTCTAGCATTTTTCCTGATATTAATTTCTACATAACTGAACAACTTGAGTGTTAGAGCCAATTTTGGATCTAACATTTTGGTTCTTTCACTGAGAACAAAGTCTCAGTAAGTTGGATTGTCGCTCTACTGTTTGGATATTCAAGTCCAAAGAAGACGGTCCAAAACTCAGCAGTTTCGACTTTTGAAAATTTCAGCAATACCCCGATATCATGGCTGGAAAGAAGTCTAAGGAATTACGAGCTTCGCCAGCGAACAAAGCTACGAATGAAGCGATCGAAGAAAGTGTGCATGAGCAGGTAGAGGAGGAGCTCTCGGATCGCCGAGAGGAGGGGGCGAACCGATCCGTTGAGGGGATCACGATCCAACAGCTGAAGGGGTTACCACTCGCTCCCACGACCTCATCACGAACCGTCCCCCCAACATTTCCACGATCCGATCCCAGGAGGGTGCTCCGAGCCACCGAGGTAAGGATTCCACGATCCAAAGAGACAATCAGACCACGACCCGACCTTGAAAGGAGGTTATGGCTCGTTCCTCTCATGCTGGTACCTCTGCTCGACCTGGCTCAAGCTCTTTACATATAAGAGAGAATGTTGGTGACCAATTTGATCCTTCTGCCCCGGCTACTGAAGGGGATCTTTCTCGCATCATTGACATGTGGGACAAACTATTTGACGAGTTAGCTGCTCAGAGGCAAGAGATTTCAGTATTACGACAGAATCTGACTGCTATGGACAGGCGAATTGATGACCTCATAAGGTAGAGGGTTTCCTCACCAACCCGGCTTTCTTCTCCGGAACATACATCGTCATCTGAAGAGCCTCGAAGGAACCAACGATGGCCCCCATTAGAAAGGCCCGAAAACATAGAACTTCGATTTGGGTCACTCCCATCTCGTGAAGAAGAGGCATTTAATCAAGGGACTGGTAACCGCAATCTAAATGAACCTGTTCTACCACCAATGAATGGTATGCCTCCGGCTCGTCGCGTGGTCGATCGCGGCAACAAGGGGCAAGTGAGTTCTGCTCAGGGCCTAGATTTTATAGTAGCACGTCAAAGAAACGTTGGAGAAGGACGTCGGGCAAGGAGTGCTGATCCTGAATCTACCTTGACCCATGCAGAGGTTGAAGCAATGATTAGACAAGTCATGGTAGACAGCCGTGGACAAAGGAATGAAGATTGGGGCATAGACCGCAGTCACACACCTTTTACTGATGACATACTGGATGTTACATTTCCGAGGCGCTTCAATATGCCGACCATGAATCGCTACATGGGCAGGACTGATCCCATCCAACATTTAATGCGGTACTCCTGGTCAATGAATGCCGCTGCAGCTACAGACGTAGTTAAATGTAAAGCATTCCCTATATTCTTAGAAGATGTGGCGTTACTGTGGTTTACCCGCCTTCCAGCACGGTCCATTTCCAACTTCAGGGAAATGAGTGAGAAATTAGTAAACCAATTCCGTCTTCATGCCCAGAGATCTAAGAATGTGATCGAGCTATCCCTCATTAAAAAACGACCGGACGAAAGCCTGAGGTCATATTTGGATCGTTTTAACTTGGCTGTCACGGAAGTCAAAGATCCTCATGAGAAAACTGTGTTGATGGCCTTGATCGATGGCGTCGATAAAGATACCCGAGTTTGGAAGATATTTGGCTGGTAAACCTCCCCCGACCATAGAAATATTTTATGAAAAAGCCAATATTCGCCTGCGTCGAGAGGAGATATACGCTAATCGAAAAAGAAAAGCTACTAAAAAGGAAGATATCCAAAGCAACGTGGCTATCAAGAAAACAGAAGATAGCTCAAGAAAGGTTGAAGTTAACGATGGGAACAAGAATCAAGGCAGCAGTCGCCAATCAGGGAATAACAATAATAATTGGAAAAGAAATCGAGGAAATGACGCTCAGAGGAGATCCCGACCCAGATCGTTTGAGAACTTCACACCGTTAAATGACACGTTGGAGAACATCTTTCTGGATACATATAATGTCCTCCAATACAAAAGGCCTCCTCCAAGATATTCAACAGAGAAAGAGCGAGAAACTGGGAAATTTTGTCTTTTTCATGAGATCCACGGTCATTCCACAAACGAATGTCGTCACTTGAGAGATGTGGTTGAAAGGCTACTCCGAGAAGGGAAGCTTGATGAGTATAAGGTGATTCCCAGGGATAGGGGGCAATCCGTACAAACCCCAAACCAAAGCCAACCCACTGCCAAACCAACGGCTCAACAAAAAGGGAAAAATATAGTTTTCAATACCATAATTGGTGGGCTCCACCTAGCGGGGCATAGTTTCAGAGCTATGGATCAATACATAAATGCAGCTAAACAAATTTCGAAGTGGGAGAGTGCAGTAACCCCGAGGGCAGCGCTCCGATTAAGCAACAAAAGACGAGGTCCGATGACGTCATATTTCGCGAGCGAGAAAGTATTGGAGTACACTCCCCAACTGAAGATCCATTGGTGATCATCGTCACCATTGGCCCAGCGATAGTTCATAAAGTTTTGGTAGATAACGGGAGTTCCGTCAACATTTTGTTCAAGAAAACGTTCGACCAAATGAAACTCGAACCAAAGGATATAAAGCCATGTGAAGGTTGGATACGTGGATTTAATGGGGCCTCAACCACTCCAATAGGGTACGTGGAATTATCAGTGACCCTTGGGGAAGGGGAACGCCAGAAAGTGAGGATCCTCCCCTTCGTGATCTTGGATATTGAATCACCATACAATGCTTTCTTGGGCTGACCGGCCCTTGCCAAATTCAGGGCCTGTATTGCACCCTGGTGCTTATTGTTGAAATTTCCCACGGATTCCGGTGTGGGTATTGTTAGAGGAGACCAAGTCATGGCACGAGCATGCTACATTGCAGAGTTAAAGCTGCTCCGCAAAGGAAGAGATATAGGAGTGAAAGGTGGCTCCTCCCCTCCGAGGGAGGAATCGTCCTAGCAACTAAAGGAAATACCTTTGGGAGGGTCGCCCGGAGAGTTGCCCAAGGACATAGATCCCAGAGAGGATCAAGAGCCTGGGGGCAGAATGGCGACTCCCAATGAAGCAACTGTGGATGTATTGATCGATGATAGTGACCCAGAGAAGGTCCTGAAGATTGGATCCCAGTTGGATCCCTATCGGGCCAAGGAATTAATAAAGTTTCTGAAAGCTAACTTGGATGTATTTTCCTGGACCCATGCAGATATGTGTGGGATATCTCCATCGGTTATGAGTCATTCACTAAGCATTAACCCAAAACATCCTCCTGTCAAGCAGAAAAGGCGAATGTTGGGTCCAGAAAGGTCTGCCGCATTAAAAGAAGAAGTCGAGAAACTAAAGAGTAATGGATTTATTAAAGATTCGACGTACCCTGACTAGATTTCGAATCCGGTGTTAGTAAAAAAGGCCAATGGAAAGTGGCGAACGTGTATCGATTTCTCTGATTTAAACAAAGCTTGTCCAAAGGATAGTTTCCCGTTGCCTAGAATCGATAAATTGGTAGACTCAACTGCAGGTCATGAACTCCTTTCCTTTATGGATGCCTATTCAGGATATAATCAGATCCCTATGCATGTTCCAGACCAGGAGCATACCAGCTTTATTACAGATTTGGGGTTATATTGCTATGTGGTAATGCCTTTCGGTCTGAAAAATGTCGGTGCAACATATCAGCGATTGGTGAATAGGATGTTCTACAACCAGATTGGGAAAACGATGGAGGTATACATCGACGATATGCTGGTAAAGTCCAGACAGTCGTCCGATCATACCAACGATTTGGCAGAGATGTTTCAAATTCTCCGAAAATATGGGATAAAATTGAATCCTTTGAAATGCTCGTTTGGGGTAGCATCTGAAAATTCCTCGGGTTCATTGTAAGCTCGCGTGGAATCGAGATTAATCCAGACCAAATTGTAGCAATCAGAAATATCCAAGAACCAAAGTTGATTAAAGATGTGCAAAGCCTTGCTGGAAAAGTGGCAGTGCTAAGCAGATTTATTTCAAAAGCTACAGATAAATGCATCCCGTTCTTCGAATTAATAAAGCTAGGCAAGCGCAACTTTAAATGCACTCCTGATTGTGTAGAAGCTTTCCAAAATCTGTTGAATCGTCTGGAAAGACCCCCGATATTGTCTAAACCTGTGGATCACGAGGATTTATTCGTGTATCTGGCAGTGTCATCCCACGCGATCAGTTCAGCTCTGGTAAGAGAAGAGGACAAGGTGCAAAGACCAGCGTACTATGTGAGCAAGAAATTGGCATCCGTAGAATGAAATTACCCAAAGATAGAAAAGCTCGCGTACAGTTTGCTGATTGCATCTAGGAAGCTTCGTCACTATTTCCAAGCTCATCCCATTACCGTTTACACTGATCACCCGTTCAAGTAAGTCTTGAAAAAGCCAGAGGCATCAGGAAGATTGCTCAAATGGAACATCGAACTGAGTCAATTCGACCTGAACTTCCAACCTCGGAGGTCAATAAGAGGGCAGGCACTCGCAGACTTTATAGCAGAATTTACCGTCACAGAAGATGATGCGGGAACTGAGGAAGACGATCTACCAAGGCTACTCCTTGACCCTAATGCCTGGAAACTATATACGGATGGAGCTAAAAATGACAGACGATCAAGTGCCGAAGTGGTCCTTGAAACCCTAGAGAAACAGCCAATATACTACGCCCTTAGATTGGAGTTCCATGCGACCAATAATGATTCCGAGTATGTAGCTCTGATTGCCGGATTAAAGCTTGCAAAGGAACTAGGGGTAACAAAGCTAGACATCTTCTGTGACTCCTATTTGGTTGTGAACCAAGTTAATGAAAAATTTCAAGCTAAGAGTCCAAGGTTGATATCATATTTGGAAAAAGTAAGAACATTATTGGGTGGTTTTGGGCACCATAGTATATCTCACATTTCTCGAGCAGAAAATCAAAGAGAGAACAAGTTAGCAAAAATGGCTAGTTCTGACAATCTAGAACATACGGAGCTAGTCCCGATTGAAGTATTACGGTTACCCAGTGTGGATCAGATGGAAGTTGATCTGGTACTGGAAATTGAACCTGAAAGGGAGTCATGGATGACCCCCTTAAAGAATTTCTTGATGAATGGAACGCTCCCAAATAAGAAAAGCGAGAGGCGCGCGGTCATACGGATGGCTTCCCGATATGTGTTGCAAGGCGGAGTCCTGTACAGACAAGGTTTCTCGATGCCTCTCCTCTGGCGCATTGCTCATGAAGACATCGAGCGTGTTCTGAAGGAAGTCCATGAAGGTGAGTGTGGCGACCACACGGGAGGGCAAACATTGGCAAAGAAGATACTGCGATACGGCTATTTCTGGCCCACCATAAACAAGGATGCAGCCAAGCATGCAAGACGTTGTGATGCTTGCCAGAAATTCTCCAAAATCCCTAGGGCGCCACCCAACCAGTTGAAGACGATGATAAGCCCGTGGCCTTTCGCTATGTGGGGAATCGATATCATTGGAAGCCTCCTCATAGCAAAGGGCGGAGCAATGTTCGCTATTGTGGTCGTGGATTATTTTACTAAATGGGTAGAAGTAGAGCCTTTGACCACGATTACGACCAAACGAGTGATCACCTTTGTCGTTAAGAACATCATCTGTCGGTTTGGGATTCCAAAAGTCATCATAATCGACAATGGGACCCAATTCGACGGCGCTGAGTTTTTAGATTTCTGTCAGAAGTATCACATCGAGAAAAGGTACACCTCTGTGGCACATCCGCAATCGAACGGACAAGTTGAAGCGGCAAATAAGGTGATCAAATCCATTCTGAAGAAAAGGTTGAAGAGGGCCAAAGCTATGTGGGTCGATGAACTGCCCCTGGCACTATGGGCCTATAGAATGACGTACAAGTCAGCAACAGGTCACACCCCGTTTTCCCTAGCTTTCGGAGCCGAAGCAGTTATTCCGGTCGAGTTCGAGGTACCATCCCATCGCGCCATTTATTACGACCCGATGACCAACAATGATTTGCTCCTTGAATCCCTGGACATGGTTGAGGAAAAAAGGGACGAAGCCGACTTACGTGCCTTGAGGCACAAACAACAAGTAGCTCGGTACTTCAACAGAAGAGTCCGAGCTCGTACCTTCGAACCCGGAGATTTGGTTCTGAAACGTGTCTTTCCACCTCCGGTGCATATGGGCCCAAAATGGGAAGGACCGTACACCATCTTGCGAAGACTTGATAATGGAACCTTCAAGCTAGCGACCGTAGATGGAAAAGAAATCCCCAGAGTGTGGAATGCCCAGCATTTGTGGCTTTATCTGACATAAAAAGTGTCAGTTCTATTCTTTTGCTTTTAGAACCATGTAAAAAGGCTCGACTTGCCTAGAACAGTCTGGTTATTTGAACAAAAGATTATAAAGTGGACGTAGGTCATGATTCGACCGAACCACTATAAAAATACTGTGTGTCATTTACCTTTACTGCACCATTTCTTATTTACTCTTTTATCTTGATATATACTGTTAAAATTTCGAGAGTTGTTGCAGCAATATCAAAACAACCAATTCAAAATGTCGTCCAGTAGATCGGAAAGTTCACGATAATTAAAGCTCCAAAAAGGTGCAACGAGGTAAATCGCACTACCGCTTGCACTCTAACTCCCGAGATTAGGGAGAGATTATAAAGGACGCAGAGATAATGTCCCCAAGGCGTGAAGGTGCACCATGATAAATCCGCCTTGACAACACTTTAACCCGTTGAAGGATCGGGAAAGTATAAAGGCGCTGGAGACTTAGCGCCTCCTGAACTTCTGCCCCGCTGAAGGATCGGTGAGCAGACCAAAAATCGAGCTCGAACTCTAACCCGCTGAAGGATCGGGAGAGTATAAAGGCGCTAGAGACTGAGCGTCGCAAGAACCATTACCCCATTGGAAAATCAGGGTAGTACGAATATAATTCTAATCGATCGCCAACATGCCCTGGCCAGGCACTACAATGACGATCAATTAGGAATGTATATGTGCCTTACTATCCAATTACTCAACACATGTATTTATCGATGATTGTTTTCATTATGATTAATGATCGTTACTTACAAATTTAACATTTATCTATGAAAGCTTCAATTATGATTACTTAAATTCTGCTAACATGATGAATTTCAGGAACACTGTGATGCAAAAGAAATAGGTCCTTATTTACTGGAAACAGATATACAAAAAACAAGAAACTAAGCAAAAAGTGAGCACCAATCTCACGACTACATCTTCTGGCTAAAAAGAAATTCTTAAACTAAAACATGAGCCAATAGCTGCATTCTATTTGCGCTTGGGAGATGGTTTTGATTTCTTGTCCTTCTTCTGCTTTTCTAACTCCTCTTTATCAGTACCGGAGCGGTCACTTTACTTCCTCTTCCTCTTGTCGACAAGGGGCTCCGGGGAAGGACTGGAGGGTTCGGAGGCAAGCTGTGAAGTTATCGACCTAGAAGAGAATCTTATAACCAACCCGGTCTTGGGGTCGATTTCAGAAATAGGAGTCACGAACACAGGATTCTGTTCCTCCCTCTTAAGAGCCAGCTGCTTCTCCTTCCAAGCCTGTATGTCAGCCAAGGTTTCGCTATCATCGCCCTTGGCCTCGTCAATGATTTCTACCTCCTCTTCCTCATCTCCATGACCGCCATCTGTGTCACGCAAAGCAGCAATGATCTCGGCGTCTGCAGGAGCGCCAATGCCAGACTCTGTGGGTGCTACTGTAACTCTATCACTGGTTGAGCCCCCGGTTTGCTTTGAGACCTTAGAAGCTTCGATACCAGAACTCGAGGGAATCTCAACCCTCTCGGCCTCTGCCCTCTCCTCTGCACCCTTTTCGACCACCTTAGTACCTACACCATTAGAAATAAGGGTTAGCAAATCGGGAGGAGATGTGGCCATGTCAGTTATCTATCCCATGGGACGACGAAGAGTTACAATTGCTTTAATGAACTGTGGAGAAAATGTGGAAATACCTTCGGCTGACCCATCTCCCAAACTTGCACTGGTGGACCCGAAAATCGGAGGAGTAGGTACCAAAGGGATCAATGGATCAACGGGGTTATATCCCTCCACTTCAGAGGTTTTGGGCTCTGCCACCGAGCTCGAGCTCTCGTCAATTTTATCCTTACCCTTGAGCCTGCTCTTCTCCTTATCTATTTCTTCGTGGATAAGGCGTCTACCTTCCTCCAAAGCCGCGGGCTCTTCACCTCTAAGAAAAGTTTGCATCAGTTGGTGCTCATCAATTTCGTCGACCCCCAGTCGCTGCTTCTCACCCTCGACAATAGCATCCCATATATTGGCCAGGGTAACATGGTAGTCAGGAATCCAAGAGATATCCCGATACTTGATAACTTGACCTAAGAAATCGAACAACAATCCCTCAAAGTTGTCTATATCCTTCTCTTTTTCGGCAAGCTTATCAGCCACAGCAGCTGCTGACTCAAGAGCGCTATTGGCATTGCTTTCGGCGACAGCTACCCGCTCCTCAGCTTGAGCAAGTTGATTATTTAGGACCTCCTTCTCTTTCTTGGCAAGGGCAAGGTCAATTTTTAAGCTCGCCTTTTCTTTCTCCCAAGCCTCTTTCTCAGCAGAAAAGCGATCCTGAACTGTCTTCAGTTCGGTGTTAACCGCCCTGAGATCCTCCACTTCTTTTCTCAGGGCTACCCGTTCCTGGCTATTTAAGTCAAGCTCGTTGCAAAAATGCTCCTTGGCACTTTCCAACTCGGACTTGTAATTCTTTGTGTCTCGTCGAGCTAAAACCAGTTGGGCCTGTGCATCCTCCGGTTTTTTTCCATTTTGCACCTGGCCCTAGCATCATTGTCAATCTTTACTCTGGCCCTGGCTGCATCCGTCTCCATTCGGTGGATGATAGAAGAGAGTGTGGCCGCATGCTTCTTCATTACCCCGTATTGCTTAGCTGCATGGCACACATACCTTATCACCTCTGTGTCCCAATCCTCGGGGACCGGTTCAAGATCTGGGACGAACACCATCCTCTCAAACTAAATGTCGGGAAACTGTTTTCGTAAACGTTCCAACTTGGCCATGATCTCAGAACTGGGGCCAACATCCCTCGCAGCAGTAGTGTCCAGGCCACGCTCACCAGAGGAAGTAGGAACTGTCTTCCCCTTCTCTATAATCCTATACTCAACTTTGTCCTTGTACTTTGGCTCAGCATGTTTCTTAGAAGGTTGGGCATGAGAAGGAGTGCTTTTTGGAGGGGTTAAATCCCTAGGAAGTTGCTTCCCCCCAGCTGGTGGCATTGGACGACTAGGTGGCTTTCCATAACTTTGCTTCGGCGGAGATCTAGGTCGTGCAGGATAAGATTGATGAGAATCCCGGGGTCGACGGCTATCCCTTCCCCGACTATCGCTACGAGTGTGCTAAGGATCCGGAAGAAGGCTCGGGGTGCCCTTGCGAAGGGAACGGTAGGAATAAGATCGTTTGTGAGACATTCTTTCTGCAAAGAAAACAAGAGGGCGTTAGAACTGTGAACCACAGTAGCAAAAGAGTGTTATTATAAATGGTGCATGTGTTTGGTGCATCCCCGTGGAATCCCCTTTTTTTTAAAAAAACTAGGGCCCGTGGTTAGGCTCGTTTGGGTAACTCCTTTTTCTCCAACCGGAGCACCCGTTTCTTCGGAAAGGGGAAAGATTGGTTCCCCTTTGAAATCTTCTTGGGTATAGATATCATCTGGCAAAGGAATGTTACTTAATTCCCTGAAAATCTATTCCTCCGTTAATTCGTCGTGAGTGGCAGACTCAACTGGCGATGGAGTCCTCAGTGGAAACTATCCCCCGGAGGTTGCAACCTCCTTTGATTTATCAGCTTGTCCCTCATCTCCTTTATACACGTTTAAATCTTTGTCGTCCTGATTAATCATCGGTGAAGGACTCTTGCGAAGAGTAGTCATCTTTGCAGCTTGAGAAGTTCCTTCTCCTTCAGCTGGGGGCACATACTTGTAAGGTTTGCCACCCGCACCAAGTTCGAATCTTATGTCCAAAAGATGATGTTTGTGAAGGTTTTCATCGGTGATACATTTCTTGATTCTCAAGAAGTCCGACTTGCTTTTTAAGAGACGGGATAATCGATCGTTATACACCGAGCCTTCTGTCTTGGGGAATGTGTGATCTGCGCAAAGGAAAAGGAAACATGTTAATACTTTGATTATGTAGTTCAGTCATGTATCTGGAGGCTCGAATCTTACTAGATTTGAGCCACCTCCTCGCACATCCAGCTTGGTGTTTTATGTAAACAATCATCTTTGGGATCCCCTATGTTGCTATAACCATCAGACAGAACCTTCCTATTGGCTACTGATTCAAAGAAAGAGAAATTTGGGGTTGTTGTGGAATGGTGCTTGAAAAGATAGTAGAATTTCAAGTCATTAAAAGTAAGCTCAGTTTGCAGAACCTCTGCATACGCGACATATAAAGTGTACAAGGCTGCATAAGCATTGGGATGAAGCTGCATAGGGGCAATACACAATCGTCTTAAGGTTTCAATGACGATTGGAGGAAACAGAGGAATAGCACCTACCCAACACATGAGTCGGCTGATTTCCATGTACCCTTCTGGAGCAAGATTAGGTTTATCTTCGCTTTCGGGTGTTTTCACATCGTCCCACGGGATCCCGTGTTTCAAACAATTTTTCTTAAGTTTTATATCATCTAGTTTGGAGGGTAAAGAATCAGTGAATTTCTTCAATTCCTAGAACACCGGGAATCTCATCGGGAGCTCGGTCATCCATTTCGGACTCCTCCTCTAGCGAGGTACTCTCAGATGAATTAGACTCTGTCTCAGCCTCATATTTGGATTCATAATCCGCATCCTCTAGGTTAATTGAAGGAACCTCGGGATCGTGGTGTTCCGACATCTCCGGGTCCACCTCTGTTTCAGATCTTTCAGGAGAAAGATTATCCGACATTGCTGTTTTGGTGAGCAAATATGAGAGATTAGAATGAAGTTACCCGTTCCCCGTGTGTGTAAGTGCAAGTGTGTGCCTGTGCATGCATTAAAGAAAAGCATAAAAGTTAACAAGTTCATCGAAGGATTAGTCGTCAACAGCAATCAAATTATGCTGTCAGTCAGTCCAGAAGGATCTCTTAAGGGCTCTAACCTAACTATCTATCGATATGTCAAAAGTTATGTTGTGTTTATTAGTCAACATATGCATCGGATCGTTCATTGGATTGTTTCGTGAGACAGAGTTCGGATCGCTATGTGTTGGTGGGTCAAGAAGAAGGAATCGGATTATGGGAAAGTCTCGGATCGTGATGGAACCTCGGATCGTGAGACGCTCTAGCACTTGTCCCATCATCGGATCACAACAAGCCCCTCACGATCCAACCTAATTCCCATTTCCACGAAACGATCCTCCTTCATCCTCGCGATCCGATCCGCTGGTCAGATTAACAGTCCATCTTCGTTTCTTCTCCCGTCATTTCTCCATCATCATGATGCGATTAGAACCGTCACCTCGCCATCACCACGAACCGATTCGACCTCCTTCTTCTTCTTCCTTCCTCTGTTCCCTTCTCCATCTCCAGACTCAAACAGTGACACCGATGGCATCTCGTCAGCTTTAGAGCCTCGTATATCACAACACTCCACCATTCTCTCCTCTTAAATCTGTGGAAACTCGGGAAAAACGAGGGTAGAAACACATGAAAACTTTTAAAATATAATTATCTTTCTAAAATTTGGGAGACAAGTGGGTTTTAGGAGATTTAGAAACTAGGGTTTTTCTCAAAAGAGCTGGCAGCGCGACAACGAACGAAGAATAAAAGGAAAAGAGAGAGGAGATCGGTTTGTATAGGTGAATTGTTGACCGTTCGTATCCCCTTTTTTGTCCCATTCGATCCGTTGGGCCTGATGGGCCACGAACCGCCAAAGAAGCCCGCTGCAATTCAAGTATGGATTCTTCCAGGCGATGGCCCTTGACGCATGAAGCGGTCCCATCCAGACGTGCTTCGTGGTTCACCACGGTCCGTGATGAAAAATGACGATTCGAGCCCCAACATAATTAGCGGATTGGAAAAGAGAAGTTCCAAATTTGCAGAAATACAAAAGTTAATAAATACTTCTTTATACAGGGAGTATTGAGACTTACTTGCGATTTAATAATGATATCTCTGGCAGCCTAAAAGATGGAAATTGCCCGATAAACGAAGAAATGGTTGGCGGTCTAATTAGATATTTATACTCGTCAAGAGGCGTAACCATCCACAGCATGGCGACGTTATAAATGAACGTGACCATTGGTTCGCATCGTTCCAAGAAAGTGTCCATTCAGCAATTTCGAAGCATGTTCCATCCTTGATAAAACATACTTCGAGGGGGCAAAATGTTGGCTAGCTTTTTGACCAAGCTAACCAGGTCCACACACGAGGAAGACGTGATGTTTCGTTCCTTTGACCCGTAAAGTCTTGATCGCGATCGCTCCATCCAGGATGGTTCGCTGTGTCTTTTCCAGCTCGCGGTCGCCCCTTGCAGCCTCGAACCAATCCGTCCTCAGCAACTCGATCCTATTCAGGCCCAGGAGACAAGGAGATGGCTGAGACCAAGTCATCCACGATCCGAGAATGCAGGATCTCGCGACATGTGTCCATAACTGTCATATTGACCAATTCTCCATCAAGCCACAAACCAGTCCGAGATTCTCGAGATGTGTGCCATGTATGACCACGATCCTCCTGAGGAAATCATCTATAAATAGCCCAGAACTTGGCATTCTTGGGGATCTTTTTTGGCAACTCTGAGTTCTGCATCCACCATTATCACACATCCATTATTATTCAGAGTTGTTTCGAAATTATTGAGTGAATTCAACATTGTAAGAGTGAGATTGAGGGATAAATCTTCGATTGTACTCTGATTTTAAGTATAATCATTGATATAAAGTGGACGTAGGCTCGTTAACGCCGAAACACTACAAATCTTGTGTCTTTTCTGATTTTCTAGCATTTTTCCTGATATTAATTTCTACATAACTGAACAACTTGGGTGTTAGAGCCAATTTTGGATCTAACATATAGTGTACAGTGGATAGGGTGGATTCCTTCAACTTGGAAGATGGTGTTACTTTATCTTTCTATCGCTTTATTACAAAGTTAGGTTGTTTCACTTTCATAAAGGTAACGTTGGTCTACAGAGAGTAGACAATTCCTTACTAGACATTGCAACAAATTATTGCACGTGATGGATGCCCTTTCAATGTCCACAGTTATAAAGCAAACACTGATGTCTACTGTTAGTGCACAGTTTGGATTCCATCTATATGAAATATGTCTTCACTTCACCTTTCTGTCACTTTATCACGTTTCTCCAGAGAATGGACCAGTCTTTATTAGAATTTGAAATGGAAAAGTTTACAGATTTAACCCTACACCGTTGTCCCATAGCTGACAAGTCCTTGTTAGGAGTTGCAACATTTCATGTTTACTCCACATGTTGCCCTTATAAACATCTACGATTACTAGTTTTTAGTTAGCTGGAACCAAAATTTTCATCAAAATAAAAAATGTCTTCATGGTCATGGCCCTCGTCAATGGATTCAAACTATGATCAAAACTTTCGTGAGCGTCCTCCTTCAAATCCAAGAACAGATATTGATTGGAATATCGAATACCAAGAGCAGCACTACGAGGAATTGCGTCATGTCTACCCGGAGTTGACCCACATGATGATTCATCCACCAGTTGCTCATGTTGCTGATGTAGGTCATCAAGTAGTCCAAACCGTAAATGAAGAACGCTTACAAGTGGCTACAGTCCCTCGTCCTCCGACTGTTCCAAATGTAGGTCATCAAGAGGTACAACGAGTTTCAGTTAACCAGTCTCCTAACGAGCAGGAAGTTAACTCCTACCCCGTTTGTTGCCACTGTGGTTACGTGGTAGAGGTGGTAGTCCGGGCAGACGGAGAGAATATTGGTCGCAGGATCTAGATATGCTCTCTCTGGCCTAACGAATGCAATTATTTTGAGTGGATAGACGACCGTTTCCCTCCAAGGGCTATTTCTTACGCCAACGAGTTAGAACAAAAGATTATGCGACTTCGAACCTCTTTGAATGAGTGGAACAATTAATGTGTATGCGTACTGCATCTACTATCGTAAGCTGTTGTGTCTTTACAAGCTTTTGTATCTTTATGCTTATTGTTAGATCTAATGGTGTTGTATCCTAATGTTTATTGTTGGATCTATTGGTGTTATTGTTAAAAATCAACAATAGGAGTATTAACAATAACAAGATAAGTTACAAGGTACAACAGAAATAGACATAAAGATAACAATACAATACAAAGTAAGACTGGAATTTCAAAGTGAGACTGGATATGCATGACGAAATGCGGTATCCAATGCTTTATTTTAAATTTTTCAATGTGGTAACCAATGCATGACTTGCTTTATGACTAACATACTGCGGTACCTAATGCGTGACTTGCTTTTCGACAAGAATACTCCGGTAACCAACGCATGACTTGCTTTATGACAAGCGTACCGCGGTAACAAAATAATTACAAGGTACATAAGCAAGATACAGAAAGATAACATCTACAATACAACCACTATACCCAAACTAGATGCTTTTTACACACATACAACTACAAAACAACCATCACAGTCTAACAAATAAGATAACAACAAGATCGCACATACTACATAAAATTACTAGTATATCACACTAAAGGATAACGTATGAATACATCTAGCAATACTAAAATATCACGTAAAATGAATCTAAGGTATATCACCAAAAATCCACGAATCATCCCCAAGAGGTGCTGCTTGTCCACTACAGTCATGGTCATGGTCATGGTCATCGTCACCGTCATCGCCATCTACTCGTCGTGTAGGATGATATCGCTCATCATCCGCAGTAGTTAGCTCGGTAATACGAGCCGTCAACTCATCAACTGCGCACTTATGCTCTCTAAACATCGTATCTCGAAGACCAACATGCATAAGATATAGTTCCTGGTAGGGAGGAACAGTGGGATCTGGAAACTGTGTCATAGTAGGCCATGAAATATCAACATACGTATCCGGACCAGATGTCCCAGGAATGCCCACGGTCCAACCGTAACTCGTCGGCGTAGTCGAGTGAGGTGGCTGAGGAGGCTGTTGACGAGGAGGTTGAGGAGGCTGACAAGGATGCCGAGGATAACGAGGAGGCTGATAACGAGGAGGCTTATGCAAAGTAAGGGTGCTCTGAGACATGTCGCGTAAAACACATGGATCACCAAAAGGAGTGTAGGCGGAAGGACAAACAAAATCAACTCCGGCGGCATGTACAAACGTTGACGTATTAGACGGTGTATAAAAATATCCCCAAAAAGTAATGTAATTTCTACCGGTAATGATAAATTTATCAGCTGGCCACCACTCACCAGTATACTGCTGTAAATCAACACCGGAATAAACCCGTAAATGACCTGTATCAGGGTGGGGATCATCGGGAACAACGTCGACATCGAATAACTGTCGCCAACAGCGCTCCCCCAAGTACCAATAACATTCTAAAGCGGGTGGTGACGATACCAATGGAAATTGTCTACCTGACAGAAACTGAGCGTGCTGCTGCGTTGGGCCTAACAAGAAGGGGGAATCGACAAACGGACGCCACAGAACTGACTCTCGTGTGGTCCTCATGTCTATCTGAGTACGAGCCAATGCAAATACATGACGACAATCACCTCCTGGTATAACCCGCCGGTTCTCGGACGCCCAAGCTTTTGCACGAGGGTTGAAATGTGATAGTATAGGATCCAATGTCGGAAATGCCATGTTATGAAAGTACTCAAAATACTAGTACTGCAGAACCTCCCAAAAGCCAGTAATTGACGACCCAGAGTCCTAACAGTGCACTGTTGGTCCAAACCCCTACACAAATGAGCTAAAATCGGCGTACCCCAGTCATACGTAATAGGAGTACTATCGAATGACATGTCCGCAACAGCAGCTACATATCCACATGGCAATGTGTTTGATGAATTCGTGAAGAATAAAGTACCCATCATATATAATATAAACAATATAAGAATCTCTAAGTGGTGAGCTATAGGCGGACGTTCCACTAAGTCCATTATGGCTTGCTTCATGAACGAGAATCTGATATGATGATTGTTTGTTAAGCCTCCCCCTCGTAAGTTCAAATGTGGAAATATACTATCCAATAAGTCATACTGCTGATATAGCTCATCATAAGGTAAAGTTGCACCCTGGCCAATTGGTATGCCAGTAAGCATGGTAAAATCCAGTAGCATAATACCCATCTCTCCAAAACTAAAGTGAACTGTATGTGTCGTTTTCGACCAACACAAGGCCAAAGCACCACATAATTTAACATCATTATTGTACAGGCTTTCAATACCTACGATGCAAATTAAAAATATTAAAATCAATTAATATATTTCATTCTCTAACATACGTATTATGTAACTGTGTTCATCAAAATTACGTACTCAAGAAATATCCAAAACCAATACTTCTTAAGTATGTTGCAATAATTCTGTTTGTGTCATACTCACGAATCGTCTTATACAAACGGACGATACTAACCCACGATCCTCGTGTACGATCAGTACGAGCCTAAAACATACAAAAAAATAACTAATATTCGTACCACATAATTCTTAATCAAATACCGACTAATACACTAATCAGTTTAAGAATTTATACCTCAAACAACGACTTCAAGTTATCGGTAAGGTGTCTTTCCCCTTCAGGCAGTACGCGAAAATCAGCCAACGTTTTGTCTCTAGACAAATTAACATCGATGTGTGGATCCAGTGTAGCATAAACATCGGCTTTAGCAACCCGTCTTCTCCGAACAAGTTTTGAACGACGAACGTCGGCTGAACAGGTGTCTTCAATCGGTTCATTCTCCTCCTGTGCATTGTTGTTGGAGGCATTACGACTACCAGAACCTAACACTACAACAAAAACACCATATTACAACTTTAATTTTACAACGGTGGTAAAAGCACCGTTGTAATAAATGTTTTTTACAACTGTTAATTCCCTAAAGTTGTAATAAACGTATTTTTAACAACTTTTCATTTCGTTACTTGTAATAGATGCTTATTACAAACTTCATGTTTATAATATCTATAGTTAATTACTAATTATATTAATATTTAATAATAAACTTTGGAATCAATAATATTTATTAATTATTATTAAATATTTAATATTTAATAAGTAGTAATTTATTTTTAATAGTTAATGTATGTTAACTGCTTATTAATCAATAATGTATGTTAACTGCTTATGAAGTAATTTTTATTATTAGTATTTAATATTTAGTAGTTATGTTGATAATTATACTTAATATTTCGAAAAGTTTGAAATTTTGAAATTTTCTTAATTAAAATTTCAAGTATTAATATAATTTTGAAATTTTTGCAAAAACCAAAAATAAAAAAATAATTTTTTATATAAAATAATTTTTCTGATTAAATATTCAAAATTTCTACCTCTTTTGCAAATTTTAGAATTGAACTTTCTCTATTTTTTAAAATAAAAAATGGATTTCAAAGTCTAAGCCATAATTTAAATAAATTAATTGGCGTGGCCTACAGTAGTAGAATCAAATTAATTTTCAAGAGTGGCTAGCAGATAAGTTAAAATAATAATGTTATATATAATACTAGAAACACTGAAATATGTATCATTTAGACTGTACATTGGCTGGTTTTTTTTGGGCAAGCATACATTTGTTGGTGTTATCTATGCACCAATTTTATTTAGTTGCGCTGCTACATCTTTCGCTTAAATTTTATGGCGGTAGCCCAATTTTATGGCGGGCACACCAATTTTATTTTACTGTACCGCTTCATCTTTTGCTTATTTTACTCGTCACTTTTCCTAACGTGTCCACTTTCCAGAGAGCAAGAGTTTAGGCGATAAAGTTTCAATAGTTACTAGGGTTTTCAAATCCTTTAAGCCTCCACTAAATTTCCCAATCTTATTCCACAGATCTAAAATCATATCAAAAATCAATGATAACGGGTTCTCCAATAATTTGTGATTTCAATCCTTCAGTTTATTGTCTCAAGAAGTTCGTGATACTATTCAGGCCCGACACTTTGCAGAAGCCAAAAAAGCGATGGCTTAGGGCATAAGAAAAATAGGGGGAACCAACGATCGATTCATACACATAAGGGAAAAAAATCGTGATTCGAAAATTAGTGCCAGCAGAACTTGAAACCGAATCAGTAATCACCAAATCCGAAGGATCGGAAATCAACTCCAACAGCGCGATCCAAATCGCGTTCTTCAAAGTTTTTAAATTGCAGACGCTGATTGTTCAAATCTGGAATACGAAGGAACTTGAAGGGCAAGCGCGCAGACCGCACTTCTTCAGTAAACTGCAGGCTTGCAGCAGCCATTTTTTTGATTGTAAGCTTTAAGTTTTAGTTGTGTTCCTACGCTCCTATTTTGATTTTTGGTTTGAAAGGATGCAACAACTGCAGATGCTGATTCTTCAAAGCTTTTATTTTTGGTTTCATATTCACTATTTCCTAGTAGACAATTTTTTTGTTCTATGAAAACTTGGTTTGGAATTTGAAGTCATCTTGCCATTATTTTGTTCTACACATTATGGAAACGGGAACTAGCGATAAAAAGATTACAGTGTGTTCAAGAAGTAGAAAAAGATCATAGTGTATTCAGGATGTAGAAAATACTTCAATTTTTTTCTTGCATATAAATTTGGTTTTTCATACTTTGTTCTGAATATTGTTCCATTGATAAAAATATGCTTACAACTCTCTTAGAGCTATTTGAATCTGGATGCGTTCATCATCCATTTTTATTAATAATATTAATCTCACTATCTCTGATTCAATATCCAATAGTTTTACCTTTAGGTACCAAAAGCCTAGGATCGGCCTTGATACTATTCGCCTCCGAGAATCAAGCCATCGTGAACTGGATTGTTCGGCGAAATTGTTGTCGTGATGCTTTACTAAGACATGTTAATTTTCATGGTACAGGATTGTCTTAGCTATTGCGGCTCATTCCGAATGCATTTACCGCACAAAAGGACTAAAGAGAAGTTGAGAATTGAGCAAGTGCATGCTACAAAAGAAATAAAATTTAAATGTTCTTTCTGTTATTTTAGTGGCATCCGCTCCCATTTGGAGGTAAAATTATTATCATCCCCTTCCTTTAATTATTTGTTTGTTTCCTCGAATTGGAATCCAATTATTTTATAATTTGTTTTATCTTTGATCATTTTAGAAGATCCCACTGTTAGGTATTTAGATGCGATCATGTATATTAGTTAAACCTGACATATTTTTTTTGCTGGTGCATTTTTATCGATTGATGCTGTTTTGTGTATTATGTCATCAGCTTCTGTTCAGTGTCAACATGGTAATAAAGAAGGGTATTGTTGTTCGATAACCGATGGGAGTACCAGTGGACTGATTAGAGATGATAGAAGAAATCATTATCATGCTATCATAAGGTATTTCAGTTATATAATTTGGTTGTGTATGTTTATTGATAATCTGATATATACATGTGTTGATGCTTGATTGTTCAGTGAAATTGATGACATTTTGATGACAGAAATAGCAATAAATTTTCTAAGAACAGAAAATTTTACATGTCATGGTGATGCTTGACTTAAAATTGTAATAGCATTACTGTTTTCACTTTTCCAGTTTATCATAAACATAACTACTGTGCATTAACAAAGAACATTTTTGTTCAAAATATAAGAACAACATTCAGTTTTTAAAGTAAGTAGAAAACAACAAATAAATTGAATAAGGACCCGCATTTAGTTCTTAAAGTAAAAAGAATCGAAAACTATTATAGTTGATGATCATGTTTAATATTTCCAAAACTTTGAAGCTTTGAAAATATATAAAATAAATTTTAGTAGTATTCATAAATTTAAAAGCATAACTTGGAATTTTCATAAAGCTAGATGTTAGAAAAAGAATTAAAAAATGTTAAAACTATTTTGCAATTCAAGAAATAAATAAAACTAAAAATAATCACTTATACTGCCCCTCACTAAATTTGCAACCAGATTTCAACCAAGTCTAAGTGCACACCCAATTTCGCTCCTAACCAAATTAACTGCCACAGTTATGCAAACATGTAACTTCCACTTAAGATTCTCGAGATCTATTAATCCCAGTGGTTATCTGAAAAAATTGTTTGATACCTGATTTATTGAAGCTTTTTATGTTGGAGTATAACACCGTTCTAATGGTGCTTGTTTGAACTGGAAACTTTATTCATCATTTCTTTTAAAAAAACATCTCTATAATACAAAGATCTTTTTTCTGGTTTTAATATATTATGATTGTGATGTAGCCTTGGTTGACGATTGACATTAGATGGCCTTTTGCTGTTGATGCTACTACAGATGAGAGTAACCTCTCTGGACAATTCTCATATTGCTGCTAATCAAGTTCGGTCAGAATCATCTTCGATTGATGCCATTGATCTTGTGTACCCTGTTGAAGTGTTGGACTCTATGTATTGTGTTTTTTAAGCATATTATGTAAAATAAAATGATGAGAGTTTGAAAATATTAATAAATTGTTTTGGTTCATGTTTTAAGCTTGTTTGATATCGTATGTTTTGTAGATAATGTGTTCTGGAATGAATTCTTTTATCATTAATATGTATATAATTTGTGGATATATTACAATAATAAAATAATAGTTATAATAAAATATATCGCAACGGTTATAAAATGTTGTAAAGATTATAACAACAACGGTGCATAGCAGTTGTAATAAAGTCTATTACAACGGTGGAAAACAGTTGTAAAATATACATTTCACAACGGTGTCGCAACGGTGTAGAAAAGTTGTAAAAGATTTTAGTCTATTACAACTTCTTAATAGACGACGGTGGCTCCACCGTTGTAAAAAATCTTTTACAACTTTTTTCCACTGTTGTAATATGGTCAATTTGTTGTAGTGTAAAATAGCTTTACCTAATCTTTTTTTTTTTTTTTAAAGGAATGGAGATTTCGATGGAGGAAGAAGGAAGGAAAGGGTGGCGGCTGCGAGAGGGATTGAGAGCAAAGAGAAGTGGGTGCGAACAAATAGGATAGGGGACCCGAAACACGCGGTTAAGGGTTAAAACCCTTAACCGGTGTTGGCAAAACAGGTTAACAATAACCGGTTTTCCCAACCCCGACCAAGGGTTTTAACCCTTGGCCGCGTTCGGGGGTTGCTCGTGTCAAACCCCTCGAATTGACCATGACCAACCCCAGCACCACACCACCCCTCGGTTGGGGATGCTCTAAGTGTCCCATGCAATGTTCCGGCCATTCAGCATAGGCTATAATTTACACCAGGTCCATGCAATGTTTAACAGTATGTTACTATACTTAAATTTCAAGATTGTATATAGTAATGCATGTTTTATTTGGTTCTTATGGATTTGTATTTTTCATTAAGAAGTTAAAACACCAATAGCAAATAAAAGGAGGTGAATATACAAACTCACATGCAAAGTACATTATCTGTTTCAAGATTTAGAGTTGATTTTTATGGAATACACCCATCAATTAATTATTGATATTATTCACATTCTCCCCACCTAAGAAACCTTCAAAGCCAGTAAACTCAGATCTTTTATGTTACCAGATTAAAAAAAGCGAAGAACAAAAGGGGAAAAATATGGTTCGTTCTGTTGGGTGCATTGCATACCTGAAATGCATGTGCATCTGGTGCATCATTCATTTTGACCTAAGCTAACTAAAATAAGTCGAAAATCCTTATTTTTTTTTTTTTTTTTTTTGCTTTTTCAGATTTTTTTTCTAGAGAATATATGATCATACATAAACTAGTCACCTTTGGAATATATGAGCATAAAAGCATTATAGCACATCGCCGTGTGAGTCCACCTACTGCTTCTATGGCCTTGTATTTTCCTATGTTGCTTCTACGCCTGTATTATCATAATATGTCAAAGTTTCAGCCTTGAATTAGGTGCAACATGTCATGAGCTGGTGATTCTCAAACGTAGGTCCATTTAATTGCTTTTTTTTCAAGCAGTCAAAAATCGTATATTTTGCACCTTATGTAATATTCCAAGTAAAATACATGTATCAGGCACTAACTAAGTTACCAAACGGTTAAAAAAGCTAAAAGAATAGAAACCCAACCTTAGTATTTGATGAAGCCTAAACTCTTTAACCACTGAAGCATCTCTGTTAATCCTTCATTCAAGCTTCTAGGGATGTAACCTAGTTCTTTCCTAGCTTTCTCACAAGAATATGCCCATTGATGCCTTAAAACCTTAACAGTCGGATAACTAATTAGAGGAAGCTTCCCTGTAATGTGAGCAAAGAAAACCAATATCCAGCCATATATCTCGCCAGACCATAGTGGTATGTGAAACCAAGGTCTCTTTGAATTTGTGACGATAGCAGCAATATCAAAAACATGCTTAAAGGAAGCATTCTCTCCAGTAAGAAGATACCTTTCACCCAGTTTTCCATTGTGCATGGCAAATGTATGACCATTCACAACATCAACATGACAAAATGAGTTCTTGTCATTTCCGCTACCAATATAACCTGCGAGTCGTCCACTGAATCTTTCAATTAGAATCCTTGCAACAATATTTCCAGCTGTTATTTTCCCAGGACCATAAATGATACCTGGAGAAAGAAGGATGATAGGAATGCCTTCACTTGCAGCCTGCATTGCAATTGTCTGCAAAAGCTTTTGATTTTTCATATTCAGTACAGTATTTCTTACCCTCATGAACCTGCTTTTCATCAGCAATATATCCATTAGTGCATCCAAGGGCGAAATAAGACGACGTGTATATCGCCTTTTTTGATTGCGTCTGTCTGCTTATAAGCCTCTAATACATTTTTCAACCCTCCAACATTGACAGAAAAGAATCTAGCAGGATTGTAGAAAATAAAATTTGAGAGGAGAAAAAGATGAAGAATTTTTTTGAGGAAGACAAACTTTATTTTTTTTTATTGCTTTTTTTTTCTCAATCGCTTAATTGACTGATTACAAAAGATACATGCATTACTTATACATGCTTAAGAAAATTCTACATAAAATTACATTAAAACAATACCAAATAAAACCGATTAAGCAAAACCGGAAACACATGCAATACTTAATGACTCATGCAATACTTAATGACTCATGCAATACTTAATGCAATACTTAATGACTCATGCAATACTCAATGCAATTTTAATTTATTCCAACAATGTCTCCCCTAAATTAAAACTTGCTTATTGTTTCCAAATTTTCAGCACTTTCCTGAAGATTCATCCGCTATGTGCCTTTGTTGAAATATCAGTCATCCGGTCACCTTCTTTGAGAACATCTCGATTTATACCTGACGTGTTTTGGCAAGAAAAATAATGATATTATCCAGATTTTCTTAATCATCAACTCCTCTTCTTTTGTTTCTTCACTAGTAGGAACTTTAGTTTTTGCTTTAGCTGTTTGTTTTGATTTTGGCTCTTGCTTTTCTACTATCTTCTCATTGCCTACGTTGCCTGCTGAAGCTCCTTGTTCGAATATTGCATACTCCTGTCCAAATAGCTCAAATTTTCCTAATAAATTATTGTCATTCATCCTTGCTTTCTCTCCTTCATACACCTTTTGCTTGCCTTCTCCACTGACGATCGCTGCTTGCATAACTGTTCCATATGCTACCGCTTCATCCGGGTTAATGTCCTTGCAAAGCTCTTTCCCATTGAAGAAATCCTGAAACAGCTACTGCACTTTAAAAATTCTAGTAAAACCACCAACAAGCACTATGTCATGCACCTGACTCTTGTCCATCTTCACACCCATTAAGCATTTCTCAACTAGATCCATGCATTTCCTAAACAAATCCATGTTCAGCTCCTCGAACCTTCCTCGAGTGATGGTGGAGTAGATGTCCATTTCTTCAATAGTAACATTAGTCACAGCCTCTTCTGCTTTTTCATTCTCTTCAACTTTGTCTTCTTCATGTTCTTTTTCATTAGATTTGTTATAAAAATCTGCAGTAACTTTTTGATTTTCCTCATCTTCGTATTCAATTTCTTCATTCTTTGTATTTTCATTTTCACTGTTTTCATCCTCAATTTCTTTACTCCCAATATCTTCTTTTTCAACTCCTTTGTTTTCGTCCGCTTCTTTGTTCTCTTCTTCGACCTCCTCTTCGTCTTCTTCTTGTTTTCCTTTCTTTTCCTTTTGTTTTTTCTTCTCTTTCTTCTTCTCTGCCTCTTTGCCTTCATCTTCTTCATTGTTGTCCTTCTTTTCTTTTCCTTCTCCTTTCACTTTTTCATTTTCTTCTCCTTCCTTTTCTTCTTCATACTTATCGACCTCTTCAAACCTTTCTTCCTTTTCTTCCACTGTTTCATTTTCTTCATTTTTGTCCTTTATTTCTTTTCCTTTTTTCTTCTCTTTTTTCTCCTTTGCGCCGTTGCCTTTGCTATCGTCTTCTTCTTGATCTCCACCTGGAAACTTCTTTTCTTTCTCTTCTTCCGCTTTCTTTCTCTCTTCTTCTTTCTTCTTCTTTTTTTGATTCTTCGAATCCATTTCGCTCTCTTTTGACTCTTCAGCTGCAGGTGCTTTTCCTTCAGCTTCTTTTCTTTCATCCTCTTCTTCCTCTTCTTCGACCTCCTTTTCATCTTCTTCTTCTGCTTTTGTGTTATCCATTGCATACACCTCTTTCAATAAATTTCACGAATCTTTTGCAAATTTTTCTCCAAGAATATGGTCGAAAGCTTCTCTATCAACGTTCTCACTCATCAAAATCCGAGCTTGATGATCTTTCCGTCTCAAGCTTACAAATGTTTTACTCTCTTTCTCCGTCATGTTTTTAACATTTTTTGGCCATTCGTAGCCACTTTCAACGATCTCCCATAATCCTTTGGAGATCAACTCTTCTTTCTTTTTATTACTCCATTCTTCGAAATTTTCTTTTGTGAGAACAAACGGTGAGAAGAATAGAAAAACCATAGTTTCAACCAGGCTCTGATACCAATTTGTAGAAAATAAAATTTGAGAGGAGAAAAAGATGAAGAATTTTTTTGAGGAAGACAAACTTTATTTTTTTTTATTGTTTTTTTTTTCTCAATCGCTTAATTGACTGATTACAAAAGATACATGCATTACTTATACATGCTTAAGAAAATTCTAGATAAAATTACATTAAAACAATATCAAATAAAACCGATTAAGCAAAACCGGAAACACATGCAATACTCAATGACTCATGCAATACTTAATGACTCATGCAATACTCAATGCAATTTTAATTTATTCCAACACTGGTAGCCAGGGTTCAACCAAAGCAGCGGTATGAAATATGATGTGGCAACCGGAGTATGCGTCGACCAAGGAACTGAGGTCGGTGATGTCACCGTAAGCGATCTCGAGCGAATCAGTGGTGAATTCAGATGTGAGAGAGGCGATGTCACTTGTACGGCGTACGAAAGCATGAATGGAATGACCGGATGCCAGCAGTGAATGACAGAGTTTGCCGCCAAGGAAACCGGAAGCGCCGATAACCAAAATCTTCTTTGACATCGATTATTAGTTAACCTGCGTAGGGGGCCTGCCCATTTAATTGCTTAACATGGTATTATTAGCATAAAAGTGTAGGAACAAATATTGACATTGCATTTCATATGCATAGAAATTTATGCCTATATTATTCACCTATTGAACATGAAACGACTAAAAGTTGTGCATGCAAACTACACGACGCATAGGTGTCATTAAGATAAAAGAACGTGGCCTAAAATAACACATTGTAGTAGCTGCAATCAACACGACACTCGGGAATTTGTTTAAGAAAATCTCAGTGTCATTGTCCAGTTTAAGGTTTACGTGATATGTTGACTAGTCGCATTCAACAAAAAGATTATGCTCACAGAAAAAAGGCATAGAAAAATTATCACTGAAGTATTACCTCCTTCTGAAACTTATCTAATTCGGACGAAAAGTCAAGTGACATTTAAGGAACCAGTTCAAAAAATGATTATCAACATAAATAGTTTAACCTTGGAGAGCCCATATCTAGGATAAAAAATGTACGTAATCACCAAACAATTCGCAAAAGAGCAATCAAAATAGGTAACTTTAGCTACAAATGCCATATGTTAAAACAAAGACAGTGCAGTTACTATAAGAGCATCTCCAATGCATGTGTCTTTTTAATGTGAAGTACATGCCACATAGATGATTAACATTTTCATTTTGTTTTTAGTCTCCAACGCTGATGTTAATGGCATTTGTAATATGACGTGGAAATCTAATTGGTAGACATTGTGAAATAAAATGTCTAGTTCTAGACATTGTATTTCACAATGTTAAAGGCTAACCACCACTTGTTTTTTGATACATAAGCAAATTTGCATTGGAGCAACTATTTTTTTTTTTTTTTTTTTTTTGTAATATGCAAATAAATTCATTTTACATTGTCTAGTTCTTGGTGTCACATAGATTTCACATTGTGAAGGGTTGAAGATGCTCTAACTCGTGAACTTGAATGGGTAAATGCGTAAGAAAATACATATTTATTCAGGTTGATCAAAGGAAAATATATATACTTCTGGCCCAAGAATTAAATTTTGATCTTTATGATCAAAATTACAACTTTTTCAACAAAGATGGTATAACACCTACTAAGCAAAAGAGATTAATACTATGAAAAGAAAATTTAACCTGGCTTATACACATTAAAGCAAAACTATAAATTACCCAAGGGTGTCGAATTTAGACTAGCTTGTTCTAAGTGAACAAATAATGGATTGCAAACAAGTCGAATTCATATTGTTTTGTATCCATACTCTTAGATCTTGACTGATGGACTAGTGCTAAGTTTAACGTTTCCATATGAGACCAAAAATAAAATTTTGGTAACAACCAAATAACCCCAAGTTTTAATCAGCATCTGTTAGTATGTCATATCTCCCTTTCCTATTGTAAAATAATTCGGTTATTTTTAAGCAATGATGTTATTTGCCTTGGTTTCTTCTTGTAAATTCTCATTTAAATGTAAACGGCACTTTCTACTCTATAAAAAATGTGAATTATCCTTGGAAATAATATCTCATTTTGCCAAGTGGCCTACCACATGTATAGCAATTAAAATAAGCCACAATAAAACTGTGTGTTTGTGAGTGATCCGCGTCTGAGCTTGGTGAACTAAAATAGGCTCCAACGGCAATTGGAGCATGCTGAAACACCAATACTCGTCAATTGAAACTAGAGATGCAATGAAAACAAGAGCATGCTGAGACATGCTACATAGGAGTGCAGAAACACACTACCAGCTGAGGCATTTAACAAATAAAATACTGAAACAAAGGTGAGTTGAGCTGGCGTGGCTAAGACCTGAAGTTAGGTGGTTGAGTAGGCTGGTCATGCTACTAGAAGCTAAATTGAGGTAACAGGACAACAAGAAAAGATGACGTAGCAATAAAAGATAATTGTTGTTTGTGTATTTAGGTCTCTGTGTTTATTCTTTTTTGACCCTTTAAAAACGAATTGTGTATAAAGTATATATTTGTGATTCATTTTAAATAATGGACTATATATATAAGACAGCAAGCAAAGCAACCTTTTACAATGAAAATAGGATTTTGCTAGCATCGTCCACATCTAGTAGGCCAAACTAAGGGTCCTAAGAGTTCGAGTACCATTACATTATAAAGTATATATTTGTAATTCATTTTCAGTCATGGACTATTTTCTTTTTTCTTTTTCTTTTTTTGTAAGGCAAGCCGGATTATAGTGGTCGTTCCACTTTTATTAAAAAAGAAAGAAACAGGTGCTCTGCACATGCACAGAGCAACTATCTGGTTTGAAGTGTCTAGTCACTGTCTAGTACCAAAATAACAAAATATTACAGCAGGACTAGTACCAACATAACAAAATATTAAAACATCATCAAAGTTCAGCTCAAGAAGAGACCTAGTCATAGAAAGAACCCGCAAAAGGAGTCATAACTGCAATGTGATGAGCAAAAAGTCCTATCAAATCCTTCACATAATTCGGGGAGGCAGGAGAAAAAATGGTGCTTCGATCCCAGGAAGGATCCTGCATAATAATTGCATTATCCATACCAAGCTCACCTTCTCCCAAAGCTGCAGGTCACCCTCAAAAGGCTGGTAAAAAAGGCGATGGAAATAACTAGGCTCAACTATAGTATAGAAATAGTACTCAAAATCATGACGCATACCAGAAGGAGCATGAACTCAGGCTCTGTCATGGACTATTTCCAATCAAACTGTGGTCCTAAGTGTAGCATATTATGGAAGAATACATTGGTTTCAGTTATAAAATGTCAACTTTTGGAAATAGAAAGCACACATTCACATGTAGTATTAATCAGAACACAAGCAACATTGTGGATTTTGACAGCTACGAAAAATATTATGGAGCTAATAGAACCTAGAAGAGAAGTAACAATATATATGCCATCACTGTCATAGATGCTACTAACATCTAGGGTCCTCCTACATTTCCAAGATACAAATATAAGCAGATAAATGTCCCCAAAGGCAGAGGCGCAGACAATACGTGGTCGCATGATCCACATAAATCATCGAATATATACAATAGCCCACGCTCTTATCAGGTGGTCATAAAGACTCCATAACTCATACTTTGACAACTGCCAGTACATATTACTTTTTTTGAGAATAAAACAAAAGGAATATGACGACCCGAACTTTCCCGATCTCCTAAGAGAAAAGAAAAAACGGATTGTCTGAGAACAAGATTAATCAAAACACAAACAGAAGAACATGTCATTGCTTATTACAACAATCTACATCAGAGTACAAGAATATACGGAGTATGAACAAATAATATACATTTAATAAATATCGGAGATTTATAAATTACAATGCAGCGGAAAATAATACAAAACACAACAGAAAGAAATACACGGATACAGAGCGCTCCGAATATAGCTCTAGCTGTAAACCAGTATCCTGTGAATATAATATCTGCAAAACCAAAACTACTAGCTGCCCGTGTGGAAAATACGGACAACCAGAGTTTAGATTAAAACAATAAACTCTAGGCCAGTCATATGACTAGTGTGAGAACTAAAATAGTTATTAATCTTTACTTTAAAAATAAGGTAAATCAAGGAACCATGCCATATTACACAGAACGGATTTCGTCCCAAGAATACCAGTGCATAAAACAAAAAACGCAATGCTTTTTTTTTGGAGAAAGAAGCTATTATAAGACTCAGGTCCCATCACAGAATGCAACGCAAGCCGGAGGATAGAGTTTTCCCTTATAATAGCCAAACATGCTTGGTACATTTTAAAACGAATCATTTGATACTATTATAAGCGCATAGTGTATAAAACAACTTCAAATATAAAAGTATCAATCATAGTTGATATGGGTACCATCTATCACGTCTCCATACTAGGCTCTACAAATAAAACCGAAATGTCGTATTGGAAGTTGGGTTTCCATCTGTGAACCAAGGTAAGAGATCGTCCTTACCACTTAGAGACACTCTAGCCCGTGCCTCAGGATTTGTACTCAGTCAAGCCCTTGGATCTCCAGGGTCGGTCCTCTCTTACGTTTGAGGATTAGTAATTCCTGAACAATGCGTTTCCCCGCCCTATGGGGCGTAAATGAGCCAGATGACTCAATATCCATCGGCTCTGTAGTAATCGATATATCTGAGGCGCCTCGCTATCCATCATCCACACAAGTAAATGTCTGGGCTCCATACCATGACCACTACTAGATAGAAAGAAACGTATGTCCTCCCTGCAGTCCTCTCCCTTTTCTGGTTCACACCGGGGTGTGAGGCTCGCGAATTAACGATATACACAAAGTTATGCTATATTAAATACGTGCTTTGATCATCAACCACAAGACTCTTCTTTTCAACAGAATCCTTGATCATTTGCATCTCAGCATGCCACACAGGAAACTCACGCCATGCGGCTGATGTCTACTGATGTATAACCTCTGAGCTCGTATGTTTCAGAGAAGGGCGTTAAGCAAAAGATTAAATTCTCCGCTGCCAAACAGATATATATTTAATAGAGATCAATCAACATAGAATAAAATCCAATGTCAGACACATCCATTTACTAGTTTGTTCTGGGTCTGAACGAAACCGAAGGCACCTTATTCCTCGTCCCATATGTCCAATACAGGAGAGAGGTCCTCGCATATCCGGTCGATCTCCAAGTACGTCTAGACGATCACCACTTATTACCTTGTCTTGGGTGTACAACCAAATCAATACATCAATAATCATCCTAACAATGTGAAGACCTCCGGTCTTTAACCACTGTCTTCATCGTCGACTTATCTTCGAATCAGTTATTCAGAATGGGTATAAACTAGGCCTTTCCAAATAACTCGTATAGAATAAACAAGTGTTATAAAAACAAAAAATAAGCCTCGTTCCAATTTTGAATATTCTTTTATTTAAATATTCCTATCCTTTGGGAAAGGTTCCCATTAATTTTATCAAAGATAAATTCTTTAAATTTATTCTTTAATCTTTCTTTGGATATCAATTCAGACCATATTAAGGTTTTTCAAGCTAGTCGGGATTAGCGCCCCTTACCGAAGTAATCATTTGTTTAATTTCCCAGTCTCAACCTATTCATCCCATGGAGCAAAATTGGTAATACTCCATATCTAACACCACAGTGTTATCGGTAAATTTAATTACCATTTCATGTCCAAATCTAATTAAAGATTTAACTATCGCTTGGAGTAAAACTGGTGCTACTCCATTCTCGATCATTTCCCAGTTTGATAATTTAAATTATCACATTCGCATTTCAATCTAATTTAAAAATTCATTGAAACTCCAATTGGTTTTAATCTTCCCAAAAATCAATATAATGATTATTTAACTTTGGAAAATCAAACATGCCGCATCGACAATCTACACCGTACTATTGATTTCTGTCTATGTATAACCTCTAATCTCGTACGTCTTAGAGAAGGGTGTTAAGCAAGAGAATAAGTTCTCCGCCACCAAACAGATATATATTTAGCAGAGATCAACCATATAGTTCGAAATACAATGTGTAATCCTTTCTTTAACTGGGTTAAAGAACTAATGTCATTTAAAACACAATTCACAATAAACCCAAATCACTTTCCATTGATTATGGAATCTTCACGAAAAACAGATCAATATATATAATCGATATCAATTTCCGTATCCAACTAATTAATATAAATGGAATAATGACAAAGCCTTTTAAATTCCATATATATTAACAGTCTTCCTCCACAAAAGCTCATTTCGATTATTATCAAATCGAATTCCATTCAATTCCAGTTTAATATATTAAATTGGAAAACTTTACTTTGGAAAATTCCCGTTAAATCATAATAAAAAGATTTATAAATTCCAAATCACATTTCACTGCAAATCGGGTTAAAGAACGAATGTTGTTTAAAACACAGTTCACAATAAACCCAATTCACATTCCATTTTATTCCAATTAAAAGTTAATTAATTGGGAACAGTAATAATCTTAACTAAAAGATTTATTCTTTTCACACGGGGTTTTAAGAATAGTGTTATTTAAGATACAATTCACGACAAACCCAAAATCCTATTCAATATTAAATACAAGGCTCTGAATAGAAATTATATCGACTTGTATTCAATATCAAATTCTGAAATCAACAAATATCGTATTGGGAATAACGATATATATATCTTCCAAATTTCCTCCACAATATCCGTATAATCACGGAATCCAATATCGAAATATTCCGAAGATAATTTCGATTTAAATCCATTCCAATACATATATTTAAAATTCTGGTTATTTTTAAAACCATTTCAAATCCAATTTATTTATTTAAAAATATTGGATTATAATTCTAGTTCATAATTAGTTCATTTTGATAAAAAAAAATATTTTTATCTTTAAAAATGTGGATTTTTTCATCCTAGTTCTTTCCAAATCATATATTATGATGTTACACAAATTATCAATATTTTTGATAATTTTATCAAGGCCCGTACAGTCGATTTCCATAAACGGCCATCGAACTGTACTTACAGCGACCTTTTCTAAATTTGAGTTGGGCATAATTCCAAATCCAACCATTAGATTTCAAATCTCTTATATTCGTTGGTAAGCTCTTTTCGATACGAACCCAGCGGTTCCGGTTTTAGGAGAATCCGACGGTCGGATCTCCCGTAATATCAATTCGAAGTCAATGGTTGAAATTCGGGAACTACCGCGGTGCGGCGCGTTCTATTTAGGCCATTAAATATATATTATATATATTTCTTTGATTTCCATATAAAACATATTTTATAAATCGTTTAAATTTGTTTTCAAAACGATTTCAACTTCATATTCAATTTCAAATAAAAATTGAATATTCCATATCATTAATATATAAATGATAATATTATCAAAACATTAGATTTTGAAATCACTTCCTTTTCGATATTCACTGTAAAAATGAATAAAATCGATATAAATATCGTTCACGTCAAAATGGCATTAATTTAATCAACGCGGCTTTATATATTTTAAATATTTTTGTGTCCATCCCAAATCGGACATCAAAATCATATTTTGATCCATTACTGAATATTATTTTGAAATATTAGTTATTCTAAAATATTTATTACTCATAATTTTAGATTATTCTTTAATTTAAAATATTCGTTCTTTCCGAATTGGAATCAGACATAGTCAATTAGCATATAATTTTATTTATATGGATTTCATACACACATATATAAAGCAATAATCAAACACAGTCAACCATCATCCAGAGTGCATTACACAGCTGCATAAGCGTTAAATATAAATAATTAACGCTTATAACAGTCTATCAACCCATCGATTGACATACAACTAAATATTGGGATTAGTGTATGTCCAATATTATCCCAATACCCGTGTGGGGTTTTCAAACAACAAAAACTGATTATTATTTGTGCAGTTGGGCGATGTATAAAATATATCATCCCAATCAATATCAGTTAAATGTGTGTACATAAACAAATCATCCGATTTATAAATGAATATTTATTTTATTCATATACACATTAAAAATTATGTTTTTAACTATAAAATATTTATTTCATCTTATGAATATTTTATACAGTTCATTATACAATAAAAATGATATTTTTATTACTCTGACATTTTTAGAAAATTTCGGCAGCATAATGGCGTGATACTAGAACCGGAATAATATCTATCCTTATCCCTCGCCTAATAATGGCTCGCGCTATATACAAACCAAATTTTAATCAATTCATTTCATTTCCCAAACCATATTCAAACAAATAATCCAATCAACCAAACAACCCAACAAACATGGTTTCAAACAAAGGTGTCGGGTGCTACTAAGCACCGTCTGCATCCTAGTACATATATTTAACTAGAAAATAAATTAGAGTGAGAAGTTCTCACCTTTGGGATACACTCCTCCATTCTATATTCCTGAACGGTTCAGATTTGGATTTGATTCCCGTCGGTTCCATCGCAATCTGTTTCACAAGATTTTTATATTAAAAATCACATTTTTATTTCAATGCTACATATATAAAAATCATATTTTTATAACGATGTTTATAGTATAAATATCATATTTTTATCTTGTTATTATATATATAAAAATTACATTTTTATATCGTTGTCATGCATGTAAAAATCACTTCTTTATAATGTTATTATATATAAAAATCATATTTTTATATCATTAAAAACCATATTTTTACATCGTTATTATATAAATAAAAATTGAATTTTTATATTGCTAATATATATAAAGATCATATTTTTACTTTGCTTTCATGATAATAAAAATCTCATTTTTATGTCAATGCTAGGTAGATAAAAATCACATTTTTATCTTCTAAAAATTATATTTTTACATAGCTAAAAATCATATCTTTTCAATGTTTAAAATCATATCTTTTCAATGTTTAAAATTATACCTTTTCAATGTTTAAAAATCATATCTTTTCAATGTTTTCATATACATAAAAATCAAATTTTTTCTATGTTTTCATATACATAACAATCAAATTTTTTTCTATGTTTTCAAAACTAGTTTTATAGAAAATAAATAAGTAAAATTTTAAAATAAACTCACATTGATGGAAAAGGAGGGGGTGTCATTCGTCAAAGGGGCACAGGCGGGGTGCGGCAGGTTGGGGGTTGGCACTTCAGGCGGTAGGGCTTCTAGGGGAGGTCGTAGTGATTTTGGTGGAGGGGGGGTTTGGGTGCGGTTTGTCATCAGAGAAGGGGGTATTGGCGACGGCTGGAGGAAGGAGGGGGGTGCTAGAGATGGGGCGGCGACTCGCGGCGTCGCTGGAGGGGGGACGCACGGTGATGGGCGGCGGCTAGGTTTCCACGATTTTTTTTTTCTTTTCGTCGATCTGATAACGGGTTTGGAAGGAAAGGGGTTGAACCCCTTTTGACCAAGCTTAAATATTTATATTTAATTTAATTTTAAATTCCAAAAGTAAGTTTTTAAATTCGAACTCCAAATCGACCCAATGTCTGTCGCTCCTAGCTAATTACCTTCATTCCGAACACAATGGGATATGTCTGGTAAGCCAATTCTACTGTTTCAATCAGTTTTTCTTTAAATTAAAATATAAATCAATTTAACGTTCAAAACTGAGTTTAACGTACATTTTAATTTATTGAGGCCACATACTGATCCCAAAAATTCCAGAAAAATAAATCTAGCAATGATTTGATGATACGGTCCTAACTAAACTAATTTCGTAAAAATTTTGAGATCGTTTGAAAAATTGTCATTTTCCAGTCGATTAAATTCAAACTAAATTGACTAAACACGTTTAAATCTGTCACGCTCACATATTAATTCCAAAAATTATGAAAATTGGAATCTAGAAGTAGTTTGACATTCCTGTTCCAACAAAAATGGTCTCATCGAAAACGGAGGTCGTTTGCGAAAATCGCTATTTTTAAGGTCTATATTTTATATAAAATTCCATAGCGACTGTTCTGAATTTTCAACTGGACATAACTTTTTATCCCCGTTATGAAATTTAGATTTTTCACATTCATTGGAAATATATTTTCAAATATATTCAAATATTTCTGGTTTCACTGAAATCTGGTCTGTTTTGAATCTGGTACATTCAATTAAAATTTGAAATCGAATTTTCAAACTACCGCGCCATTTCCAATTCCTTTTATAATTAAGATAAATATTTATATCCTAACTTCGATTTAAATAAATATATACATTCTAATTCTATTCAAAATAAATTTCTAGTCATTATTATTTAAAATAAATCATTTTAAATATTCAAAATTCATTAAAATTGCCAAAATAAAAAAAATTTAATTGGTTCTGATTTTCCGGGTTGTTACAAAGAATCTGAGTGGAATAGGGAGTGTGAATAACATCAAAAAGGAACTTACTGTCTTCAATTCACAAGGAATCAAATAAAAGATTTTGAACAATATGAACCCCTTCCAAAAACGTTTGTTGGCTTTATTCTTACAGCAACTTACATAATTATGAAACTACTACCAAATCTGCCAGGATCAATTCACCCAAACATATTCAAATCTATAAAATTATATTTACTTAAATTGCGATAGCCAACACAACCATTTTCTCATACACATTAGACTTATAATTAAACCCAGAATTAAACAGTTAGCACAAAAAAATTAATTCATGCGTTAAACTCAGAATTTGAAAAAATGGAAATTATACCCAATTCATGGCTTCTTTCGTTTCACGACTTTGAGCATTTTAGCTTGTGGAGGAATCGTGACATTGATCTAAGTCAGGCATGGAGTGAAGAGGAGATTCTGCGATTCTTGGAGAGGAGATTCTGCGATTCTTGGAGAGGAGAGGAAAGAGGAGACGTTTTTTGGAATTTGGAAAGAAAGAGAGGAGTGTCATAGAGGAGAGAGGAGATTCAGTAATGTTTTCTGATATTTGGAAAGGAAGACAAGTAATGTTCGAAGGAGGGAAACGAAAATTTTACTTGCTAAATTTTGGATTAGGTCATAAAAAAGACAGCGATCCATCAAGATATGTTTCATTTGAACCAACACTAACGCGCCTAACTATAGCATGTCCTGTTTTCGTGTTATTCCGCTTGCTATTAATTAAATATTTTCTTGTAGTGTATAGAAATAATAAATTATCCTTAACAACTTTCCCATTACAAACTAGCATCATCCTTAGATAACCCTGAAATCATTCAAGTTGGGGGTATTTATTTACCTCTCGGACTTTGATCAACAACGTTCTTATCTTAAGATAGATATGAGTTGTAATTCAAAAACCCATATTAATTCAAATATCAAACAAAACCTTATTTAACTATTTTACTTAAATCACGAATTTATAATCCATTTATTATTTTTGAACATATCCTTTTCAAATACTACTATTATTACCTAATTCGTTGATTAAGTAAATTATTATTGAACATCCCCTCATATTTCAAATTCCTTTAACCAATTTATTTGACAACATGGATTTTTATTACAAAATCCTTTACCCTATACCATTTCAAAATTTCCTTTTTCCAAATCCATTCAACCATTTCCCTTTTGAGAATCTTATTTCAATTTCATCCATTTTACTTAACCCCATTACTAAACAACGTTAACAATTTAATGTTTTAACTTCATAACTCTTTTATAAATTTCGTTTATAAAACTTGGGTTTAATATAAACCCATTTTACTTCGATTCCCCTTTTTCTAACTTTAAATGTTAAATAAACTTTAATCTAAGCTATCGTACTCGCTTAAAATTCCTTTTATAAATTTGTTATAAAACTCGGGTTTTAATATAAAACTCGTTAATAAACTTCTTACACAATTTAGTAAGATTTCGTTTCAACTCGATGTACTTTCATGAATGAATTTCATTTAAATAGCACTTCTTGAATTATTATTATTAATTATAATAATAATTTATTTCAATCATTAACTACCGCAGAAGTAGTTAACTTCTTTAATAACTATATAGATAATAAATTTCTTTTTAAGATCTTATCTGAAATTAAAACAAATATTCGTTAAACTATTTCATTAAATTAATTCCAAACAAACTAATTTAATAATCAATCCCAGTTAAGACGTTTGACTTACCCAACTCAAAACACGATTATCTCGTTAATCAATTTCAATTAGTCTTTTCTTTAAATTAGTTAATAATATAATTAATTTAAATAATTCCATTTATTGTTCCTTAAAACAATTAACCAACTCTTAACCGCTAGGTTAATTTCTCCTCATTCATTTATAAATCTGATTAATATATGAATTTGCTTTATAAAAGCATTTAATGATCACTTATAAACTTAAATAAAAAATATTTATTTTCTTTAATAAACTTTCATTCAAAATAATAGATTTAAAAATATATCTTCTGTTATAATTTTTTTTATAACTTCATTGTTGTCTATTCATTTGACAGTAAATCAGTATTTATAAAATGATTGGTTTATAGGCCATATACTGCCAATTACTCAACCAATATTGCCTATTGGTTAAAACAAAGCAAACATTGAATCAACAATCAACAACTAAATCAATCCTCTAATCAGAACAATTTATATAATGATAATATGAAAATAAATAATATTTATTAAATTTGAGGAATCCAGTTGGATCCCTCCAGCCTGTTCTTCCCTGTATCCAAATAGACTACCTTAAATAGATTCTTTCAATTAAATTTATGTGATTATTTCTATAATACTAAATAACGTCTATTTAACATCAACCAATTTATTTAACATCAAGAAAATTTCGAGCAATTCATTAAATTAAACAAGTTTATAATATAAACATGACCAAAGAGGTAAGTTACTTTCATTGGGTGCAATCGTTAAAATAACGATTTGGTTTCCACTGAAATTAAACAATGCTTAATTTCATCGATTCAATCAATATATGAGTCTATTTTTATCAAACAATTAACTATTAGCAACCACAATACACAATTATAAAACCTGACTTACATAAATATAAGTAGGAAGAACTCAGTGAGTTTAACTCACCTTGATATGATTCCATTTATTTCAGAAACTATTTGGTTATAATTAAATTAAACAGTCATTTAGTTTAACTGTAAATTCCTGTCGTTCCCATTTCTGTCCAAATTAGTTCTATTGCGTAGACCTCGTTAATACGATCCCATCGCTTCTTGTCTTATCCATTTTGATAATATATCCATCGATTATCACGGTTATAGATACATTGTTCATATAAATAAATAAATTTTCTTAATATAATATAATTAAGATTTAATTACTTTGGTTAAGAACAATTATATGGTTGATTTCCTTCTTCGTTATGATCTGTTTTTCGCTACCTCTCGTCCTGCACGATAGATCGCGTTATAATGATACAATTAAATTTAAAGCTAACTAACTTTTAGTTAAACTAGATATTAATTCTAATTACTTTTAATTCACGGCCAAACAGGCCAATTAGTCTCTTCCTGTTCAACGGTAGTATACCCAGTTTGTTCAAAAGCACTATCGTTCACTGCTGCTTCAAAGTTCTTGACCGAATTTGCCTAATACATACCCTAATTCAAACATAATTGGATTAATTAATAGTTTATAATATAACTACCTAGTTTATTCCTCAAATTACTTTGGTAAACAAAATAACAAAACCGATAGTTTTCTGTTTCTCATTCAAGACATGCTTCATCAACTACAACTGTTACTTTTCAAGATCAATGTTAGTGAATTTAATTAAAACATAATGATCCCTTCATTTATAATTAATTAATTTCTCACAAATAATAGTACATGCCAATAAGCATACTATTTAGTTCACAATCGTTCGATCCGGTATATTTCGAAGAGAAAGCACCCACAATCACCTATACTGCTTCGTTACAATCACTTGAAGCACGCCCCAAAATCACGATGTTGCGCCACCATTAGACAGTCTGACACCAATATGAACTCGCTGGCGCATGCGCCTCAGCGTCTCTGACTAACGACCATAGTACCACGGAACACAAATGCTCCTTCATTCCAGGAAATGCCACAAATCGCCCTCACGTTTGAGTATGAATTCAGGCCACCAACGTTGGCCATTTCCGATCATAGCCGTGTAAAATGAGGATCTCGAAATTCTCTTCAGTAATGTAGAAGAAAGTTTGGTGAAATAATTGATGTATTTGTAGATTCAAGAGTGGAAAGGATCAAAGGATACTGGCTGTTCATTTAATGGAGGCGGTGGAAAATTTTGGTTGACTAGGGAACGTGTTTTCACCCGAAATTAAGGTCTGTGGTGCCCTTATATATAGTGGGTGGGATTATTATATTATTATTTGACTTAGGCATGAAGCATTATGTTAAAACACCTACATACAACCTCCATTTTCGATGAAAATTGAAATCCTTACCTATTTCGATATTCCGGACACGATGAAAAAAGTTTCGTCGAATTCCAAGATCGTCTGTGAAAATTCCTTTATAACATATATATGTGAATCGACACACATTTAAATTGTGCATGATCTCAAAATAAATCCAATTATCTTGAAAATTGAAATATTACAAATGTAAATCATTACGGATTTAATAAAATTAATTTCGTTAAATTTGGAGTTCGTTAGATAATCGGTTGTCCTAAATTTCCAAATTAAATTGATATAAATAATTAAAAAAACAGAGACGTTAGTGCTACCGTTATCATATACGACATCGGTTTGACACGAAATTTGATTCCATACAATAATTTAACATTATGCTTCCAATGAAACTAATTTCATCGAAAACCGAGAATGTTTGCAAAATGGTTATTTTAAAGGCTTAAAATAATATCAATAAAATATTAATTATATTCCAAAATAAATTCAATTAAATAGTAATAAATTATTATTATTGTAAAATCCAAATAAAATTATATTAGCTTCAAGTGTAAGCAATATGTAATATACAAGTCAATATCATCAATATCAAGTTAATACAGTATCAAAATTATATTTAAAACCCTCACAAATAAGTTAAATAAAAGTTATGGTTTATAACGAATTTCGTAGCGACTATTTTAAAATTTGATTTGGATATAACTAACAATTTATAATACAAAATCTAGATTTTTCTCTTTTATTAGAAAAATATAATCAACAAGATTCAAACATTTCTTGTTTCACGGAAATCCGACTTAAATCGGATTTGTATATTCAATTGAAGTTCAATATTACAAACTACTGCGCCAGTTCGAGCTCCTTTTAAATTGTATACAAATTTAATGTTCAAACTTTGTTATAATAAACGAATCCAATATTAAAATCCATTAATATTCCAAATATAATATTTAAAATCATAAAATAATTTAAATATCTGACCACCAAAAATACGGGACATTGCATCTTCCCCCCTTAAAAGAATTTCCTCCCCGAAATTACTAAGGTAGGAAAAATGCTACAAATCCCATTATCTTTAAAATCCAATTTATTTTAAATAAAAAAACATTTCAGTATTGTAAATAAAAATTTCAAAAAATATCAGAATTTTTCTAACACTTAAATTCTCAGAAAAATTCGGTAGAGTCTGCCATGTATGGAGTGACATCCGCGTTATCGCAAGAACAAATAATATATATACATCGACCCACACGGTCGGAAAACAAAATTCAAAAACCAAAATTTTATATTTTCGCGTAGGCGTACTTTTTACGAGTGCTATTGAGCGTACCTGCTCAACTTACATGCAATATATTCCACCAAAATCTACCCTCACAGCTATCCGGCACCTGTACTTAACTCAGGTTATCATATAAGCAACAATTACATGAAACTTAAGTCATATTTCAATAATCAAATAGTATAACTATACTAATTTGAAAATTAAATAGGTAGCATCCATCCATTTAAAAATATATGCAATACAGGGTTAATTAATTTAAATTCATATGCGGTTCCCTTCCAGTTTATAATGCTAGAATTTCTTTTTCAATTTATTTAACTCTATTTTAACTGTTGATGAATTATATTCAATCAATCTAGCAAACAATTAACAATCAATCAACAACTAATGAACAACCAACTCAATCAAATCAATTGAATATACATTCAATATTAATATTTACTTTAGTTTAACATATTTTAACATAAATCAGTTAACATCCGACTGAATTCTATTTAATATTATTCAATTTCCAAGTCCAACCCAATTTTAATTTAATTCCAATATCATTCTTAACTCCTCTTAACCAAGTTAAGTATCATTTCACATTAAATTACTATTTGATCTTTCAACCATTTCACTTTCATTTCATAATCCCAATTCTGATTTTATTTCAAAAACCTTCACTTGAATTTATTCTGTTTTAACTTATCTTAATTTAAATCCTGATTTCCAATTTCATATTAAAATTCTCATTCACAAACTATATATGTGAAACCTTCTGGTTATATTAACCAATAAAATTCAATTTTCTATTTGAATTCCATTTGAATAAATCAATCAAATAACAATAATTTAAAAAAATTATTTCTTTTTATACTAAAATATAATTTGGTTAAAATTATTTCATTTACCCTTTTTACAAAACAATACTGTGTCCATTACCAGTTCAAAATTGAACCGATCAAATATCACAATGTAAAACATTTGTATATAAAATTTACAAATACACGCTCATATATACACTTAACTCAATCTAGTGTATTACTAACCTCATATCTACTGAGTTATGCCACAGAGCCAAGGTTATTACTAAACCAATAGTTCTGATACCACTGTAATGACCCGTTAGGAGTTCGACGCTAGAATTCTGACAATAATACATAAACCTGTATAACTTGCCAAAAGTCATGTATCGAAAACACCAGATATTAAAAGAAATTAGAAGATAAGATAAGAAAGAAATAAATATTATAATAGAAGAAGAAGAATCAACACAACCAGAGTCTTACATCGCAGCGGAACAAAATATAATATAGAAATAAACTGTATTTAGAGCTTCAAAAATACTTACAATCATCAAAGTCACATTTGGACATTTATAATAACCTGTCCTCATATACAACAGCACAGCGGAATAAGCTATATTATCATATAATGAATACTTCTAGTTCGTCTCTTCATAGCATCCGATAACCTGAACTTGTAAAACCCGAGCATTACAAACGCTGAATCACTCTGGTGAACCAAAGTGAGAAAACACACTAAGTTTAAGGGTATCATTCAACTTTATTTTAAAATCAAAACTTTTCAAAAGAAAAAGATAATCGTAAGACCAATCCACACATAAATACGGATGGGTTTTACCTTATGATAGCCCAAAACATTTTTGAAACCATATGTATACTGATATTATAATAATGTCTAAATACAAATAAATAACAATCTAGTATAACACTTGCATCTCACGCTCTACATACATAGTATACAATCAAAACTGCTAGCTCTTATTGGAGAATGGATTTCCATGACAAGGTATGGGCAACCACCTTCCGACAGTGTATCTCTAGAGAAAAATACACCAGGTTCAACAAGAATATCTTGCAACCCAGGATAAACATGACCGGCCCCTTACTTCACTTGAGAGTACCAAACATATTGTCACACTACGGTTGCTAGCAACATAACGGTTTTCGGGAGATACAGAAGTGAAAGTAGAACAAATAGGAATTTCTCTAGATCGGATGACAATACACCCTTTTGATGGTTGTGACCCACATAGCCATGCGACCTACCCGATTTTTATAATTTCCTGGTTGATGAGGCTTGATGTCATAATTTATTTATTTATTTATTTTATATTTCTTTTAGGACATCTAGCCACCATTCACTTTAAATGCCACATTGTCATATCCACCGGAAAATCACTAATTGATGTCTACAAAAGTACACTAGTTGTTAAGCAAAAGAAGTTTCCCTTTTATGCCATCAACTTGGTACACTTGAAGAAATCAATATGCGCGATCCCTTTGGAAATACTCTATCAGACATCCGTCCATACAAGACATGCAGGAACAGGATGAACCAAAGGCACCCACCTACCACATCCTAGGTATCACCATATAGATCAATAGCAAGTAGTCCTTGCAATCCATAGATTTCAATCACGACAGAATCACTATCAAAATATCTCCAGGAGCTGCCCAGAGAAATGCATCAAGTAGTTCTTCCACTCATGAAGTTCAACGGTCTCCAATTTCCCCATCTTCACGTATTTGCTAGTTTGGAATGGTTTTTCGAATATAAATTCGATCTCGGTTTTTCCATACCAACAATCATATAGGTCAATTTTGATAGTCGGTTATCCAACCATCAAATAAACAACCATGAAAATAAACTGAGTTCACTGATTCGGTACTCGGCAATACTCGGTCTTTCTAATTAAAATAATTAATGAATGGTTTAATGTCCCGTATTTCAGGTGGTTAAATATTTAATTCGTTATATTGTTTTAAATATTTAATTTGAATTTAAATGGATTTTAATTCGTTATTGAAACGAAGTTTGAACGTTAAATTTATATATAACATAAATCGAGCTCGAAATGGTGCGACAGTTCGCGATATTGAGTTTTGAACTTCAATTGAATATACCGAATCCGATATAAGTCGGATTTCTATTAAACAAGAAATGTTGGAATCTCGTTGATTATAATTTTCATATGAAAGCGAAAAATTCGGATTTCTTGTTATAGATTGTTAGTTATGGCCAAATCAAATTTTAAAATAGTCGTTGAGGAATTCGTTTATAAATTATAATGTTTATTTAATTTATTTAATAAGGAATTTCCATATATTTGAATACCGTTCAATTTGAAAATATTACTATCGACTTATAAAGCCATATTGGAAGTGGTATATTATTTTATTTGGATATATTCGATAATAATAATAATTTATTATTATTTAATTGTTTTGGATTTAATTTATAATATTATATTGATATTATATAAGCGTTAAAAACATTTGTTTTCCAAACAACCTCCATTTTCGTCGAAACGAATTTTATTGGAATACATATGATTAGTTATTGCTATATTTCCATTTTGGAGCCAACTGGAGTTGTTTTGTCGGTACGTTCAATTTAGACATGGGCCGATGAATAAATATAAATTTAAAATAAGACTGTTGTGCAAACGGAGTCGGTTTTTAATGAAATTAATTTCATTGGGACCGTAACGTCAAGACGTAGTAGTGTGTCCATTTTCACGGCGTTTGGAGCTCATGTGTGAGTGTGCATATATCTAACATTCAAAGTTAAGTAGCAGTAGAATTTAAATAATCTTGAAAAGTATAAACTGTTCAAAATCAAATTATATATATAACCTACTCTATGTATATCTATTTATACACATGTAAATACACACGCCTAATATAAAATAGCTAGTCTGCTTCTATTAGGCCAAGTAAAAGTGTAAACTTAAGTTCCAAATAACTATGAAGTACAATAGCTATACCCTAAAACCTAGCAGTGTAACTTTTAATCAAATTCAATGAACCCAGCATGCTACGAAAGGGACTATGCCTACCCTAATGAAAGAAAATGTGTATTATATTTTGCCTTGGCTGCCAAAGAGATGTACTACCTATCTTTTCAAACTTAGCAGCAAAGTACCGAAACCAGCTAGCTATATTTTCTGCTGACCTATCTACTAACCTAACAACTCACACAAATATTCTACTGTGTAATAGCGTGCATCCCAAACTTCATTACGTGTCTGCCAAACCAATGGCTTGATCCCCAAACTATCTCATTGTATAAATACAAAGCATGCAGACCTATAAATTACGTCCCCATCAGATAATGAAAACACATAGGTGAGACTACACACGTCTACCCTAATCCTTCTTTGTCAAGCCACACTGTACGGAATAATTTTTTGGGAACCTCAACCCATTTAAGAATACACATCTAATCTATTATTATTACTGCAAACCTATTCCCCTAAATAACTTGGCTTCCACACAATTACGCTTATAAAAGGCGCTGCCGTCACATTTTTTTCTTCTTCTTTTATTCTAGTAAGACTGAAGATCCAAGTTTTTCCTCCTCAAATTAAAAAAATTCGAAGAAGGGTGTAGGTTTATTGTTTCCGTGCATGGAAGGGTACACATGGAGCAGCATGCATCTCGAGCCGGTTTCAGTGCATGGGAGGATGACGTAGAGTTACGGTGGGCTGTGTTCGAGTTGCATAGGGGAGATGTTGGTTGGAGTTTGGGGTTCAGGTTGACTACGTGGGTGGCACCTGATGGTGGGGTCTCGGAGGGAGTAGGTGGCGCGCCTGGAAGGTGAGTCTCGTGTGTGAAACAAAAGAAAAGGCAGATGGAAGAAAAATGGCGGAGGCGAAAGTTTAACGCAGTACAGTCTGTGCAGAACATGGCGTGTTCACTGGATGGGGAGGAAGACAGTTGGGCTTGACCGTGAGTTGAGGATCTTTCGAAGTAATAAATAAAGAGCAATGCACGGGACATGAAACATTGGCAAGGGGATGGCATCATGGGGTTGTGCGAACAAAACATGAAAAGAAAAACAGAAGAAATGGGAATAGAAACAGTGGGGAGGAGGACTGACGTTCATGTTTGGAGTAAAAGGGGTTTACCGTTTGTGGACTAAAGGATGCCGAATGGATTTTCAAAGTGGGAAAAATAATAATGAACAACGATTTGGGAAGGAGGATGGGAGAAATTAAAATGATGGGTAGAAGGAGAAAATCATGTAGAGAAACATGGGTAGTAAGTAGAAGCGTTTAGGAGAAAATGTTGGAACGAAAATACTGTTATTCCAGACAACAGAGAACAGAAGTAACAGCCACACGTGTTACCACAAAACTTAAAAAATAGCAACAGTTTATATTGTTAATACTCAACTTGCTCACAAGTTGATTCAATAAAACTGAAATAGTAGTAGATGTACAGCGAAATGTAGAAGAAAGTAAATCGTCGGAGGCTCGGCGTACCTATTTCCTTAAGACTTCCCAGGATACAACAGACGGAAATTGGTCGAGATTGTGATGAGTTCGTCAGTCTGAGGAGCGACAGTTCAGTAGCAAATGTTGAAAGAAGAAATCAGAGGAAGAGGAAGAAGAGTTGTTCAATTCGTGAAAAATGTGATCAGTATTCTTCACTCATTTATACTCTTCGAACGGTTATAATTTCAAAAGTTACGTCTGTTAAATGTTTGAATTCAAAACAGGCGCTTCTTTTTATTATAACAGGTCGCACCCGCGTGCCTCTTCATTTTGTTTAACGGGCAGAAAATTCTTGTTTGATTTCTGTTTGGCCGCGCCCATAGTCATTGCCGCATCCAAAAGAAAAACCCTCAAAATTGGTTAACTTTTTCGTAGCAAAAATAAGATATCATGGTAGACCCAAGCCCAAGCCCAAACCCGACCCGACCCGGCCCGGTTTGGTTCGGTACGGGACGGGCGGACGGCGTGCGCGTGTGTGTTTGGTTCATATCATCTAGGTCCTCCCCCTCGCACAAAATTACCTGACCCTAAGGGCCAATAAAGGGAATGAGGAATTGATATATAAACATAGTTCTAATCTTATTTTTGGCAATGTGGAACTAAAGTAAATTTCATTCATTCTTTGATATCTAACAATCCCCCACATGAATGATAATATACTTTTTCCCCACACACAAAGTGTAATATCTCAGACTACGAATGGAATAATGCTTTATCGTGGATAAGTAGATATTTCACTTTGAACTTTCCCTAGTTAAAACTTATCGGATATACTTGGCTAATCGGTGAATTATTCCATCTTGAACCATCAGCCTTTATTGTATGTCCAAACAATAAGTTTTACAAAGCATTGATTCCCTTATCATCCAATCTCTTGGTTGTGTTCATTTTGGTCCTGAACACTTTCTGGTTCTGCGAGTGTTTTAGAGAATAAGAGCCTTGAATATTCTCATAGAGCCGACCCAGCTCACACTAACATAGGTGATCGCAACCATTAAGAGCTTCCTACATATACCCCACTTGTTGTTTCAAGATATGGTCATCATTAAAAAACATAGTTTTAACCTTGTAATACTTCTGTAGGCATGCATTTGTAGCGTGCACCATAGGAATGGAGTAGGACTGTGCCCAAAAATGCATTACGTCTTGAGTTATTCATAACTGGTTTGCCTATTGATCCTAGTCCATGGGATCTCCAATCGCTAGGATAGGTTTCCGTATAAGATAAGTCTTGTTGGTTTAGGCTTTTAAACCCATTCCCCTCGATGCGCAGTTAATTTTCTCTCTTGATAAACCTTTAGTAAATGGATCCGCTAGGTTATCATTTGTTCTCACATAATCAATGGAAATAGTTCCATTCGAGAGTAACTGCCTAACTGTGTTATGGCGTCGACGAATGTGTCGTGACTTCCCATTATACACAAAGTTATGCGCTCTACTTAGCGCTGCTTGGTTATCGCAATATATGCATATGGCCGGTACAGGTTTAGGCCAAAATGGAATATCTTCTAAAAAGTGGCGAAGCCATTCTGCTTCTTCGCCTGCTTTGTCTAAAGCGATAAACTCTGACTCCATAGTGGATCGAGCTATGCATGTCTGTTTAGTAGATTTCCATGACACTGCTGCCCCTGCTAGGGTAAATACATAACCACTTGTTGATTTTGATTCTTCTGAATCAGCAATCCAGTTTGCATCACTATATCCTTCTAAGACTGCAGGATATTTTCCATAGTGTAAAGAGTAATTTGTGGTATTTTTTAAATATCCAAGCACTCTCATTAGTGCTTTCCAGTGTTCCTTACTTGGATTGCTTGTATATCTACTTAATCAACTTACTGCATAAGATATGTCTGGTCTTGTGCAATTCATGAGATACATAAGACATCCTATTACACGAGAGTATTCCAGTTGCATTACACTCTCATTAGTGTTTTTATGCAGTACTTCAGATGGATTAAAAGGTGTTCTTACCTCTTTAATTCCAAGATTTTTAAATTTATCAATCACTTTGTCTATATAGTGTGATTGAGATAATTCAATTCCATTAGGCGTTCTTATTATTTTGATTCCCAAAATAACATCAGCAACTCCTAAGTCTTTCATATCAAAATTGTTGATTAACATTTTCTTTATGGTCTCTATTACTTGAGTATTTGGACCAAAGATTAGCATATCGTCTACATAAAGACAAATCATCACATATGATTGTCCAACTTGTTTATAATAAACACACTTATCGCATTCATTTATACGAAAACCATTTCTCATCATGACACTATCAAATTTTGCGTGCCATTGTTTTAGAGCTTGTTTTAGTCCATATAATGACTTTACTAATTTACATACTTTGTTTTCATTTCCTTTTGAAACGAAACCTTCTGGTTGCTCCATGTAGATTTCCTCATTGAGATCGCCATTTAAGAATGCTGTTTTTACATCCATTTGATGAATCTCTAGATTATAAATAGATGCAATTGCTATTATCATTCTTATTGAGGTTATTCGAGTTACCGGTGAATACGTATCAAAGAAGTCTACTCCTTCTTTTTGACGATATCCTTTGGCTACTAACCTGGCTTTATATTTATCAATAGAGCCATCTGCTTTCATTTTCTTCTTGAAAATCCATTTGCAGCCAAATGGTTTTATTCCAGGTGGAATATCAACAATTTCCTAAGTTTTATTACTTAGAATTGAATCAATCTCACTTTGGATTGCTTCTTTCCAACATGCAGATTCAGACGATGACACTGCTTCCTTGTACGTTTGAGGTTCGTGTCCTAGCATATATGTTAAAAACTCCGGACCAAATGTCTTGGAATTTCTAGCCCTTACACTTCTTCGGGGTTCTATTTCCTCAATCTCATGAGGAGTTATAGCTTCGTCTGGTCTACTTGATTCTTCTCTTGTCCTTTTAGGGACATTATTTCCTTCGTTTCTTTTGTGTGGAAACACATCTTCAAAAAACGAGGCATCTCTAGATTCCATGATTGTATTTACATGAATATCAACTATATCAGACTTGAATACCAAAAATCTGTAGGCGCTACTATTTTGGGCTGGTCCTAGATAGTAACAATCGACCGTTTTTGGTCCAAGTTTGACTTTCTTAGGAGGCGGAACTGGAACTTTTGCCAAGCACCCCCACACTTTGAGGTATTTAAAACTTGGTTTATGTCCTTTCCATAACTCATATGGAATTGCTCCTGTTTTATTGTGAGGAACTTTATTTAATATGTGATTAGACATATTTAGGGCTTCCCCCCACAAGTTCGTTGGTAAACCAGAAGTTAGAAGCATGGCATTAATCATATCTTTTAACGTTCTGTTTTTCCTTTCAGCAACACCATTTTGTTGTGGTGAGTATGGAGTTGTCGTTTGATGAATTATTCCATTTTCTGCACAGAATTGTTCAAATGGTGATTCATATTCTCTACCTCGATCAGATCTCAATATCTTGATCTTTTTATTTATCTGATTTTCTACCTCAGCTTTGTACTTTATAAATGATGTTATTGCTTCATCTTTACTATTCAAAAGATATACATAGCAATATCGTGTATAGTCGTCGATAAATGTGATAAAGTACTTTTTTCCACCTCTTGTAGGTATTAATTTGAAATCACATAAATCGGTATGTACCAAACCTAGCGGTTTGGTGCTTCTATCAACTGTATGAAACGACATTTTGACCATTTTTGCTTCTACACATGTCTCACATTTGTAGTTCTTATCTACTTGAAATTTAGGAATTAATTCTAAATTTGCAAGTTTTTTCATTTTTCGGAAGTTTACGTGTCCTAATCTTTCATGCCATAATAAAGCATCATACTCAACAACATAAGAAACTTCCTTTTATTCATTTCAGAGTTACAATACACACTATTATTGCCAACTACGGCTACATTAGCCTTAAACAGGCCATCACACAAGTATCCTCTCCCTATATAGATTCCAGCCTTGGACAGAACAACTTTATCCGATTCAAAGACCATTCGGAAGCCTTTCTTCGAGAGAACAGGACCGGAAATCAAGTTTTTTCGGATATCTGGAACATGGAGCACATCATTCAGCGTAATAGTTTTACCAGATGTGAACTTGAGGATTACTTTCCCATTACCCTCAATCATTGACACTGCAGAGTTACCCATGTACAGTTTTTCTTCATGATCGAGTCTGTTGTAAGTGGCGAACATGGACTTTTCAGAGCACACGTGTCGTGTAGCACCTGTGTCAAACCACCACTGAGAAGGATTCTGGACTAGATTACATTCTGATACAACCCCAGAAAAGTTAGACCCGTCAATGTCCATGTTGTCCACCACATTTGCCTCGGAACTTTTCTGTTCCTTGTGTCTGCAATCTTTTGCTTGATGTCCAGTCTTGCCACAAACCCAATATTCCCCATTGAACTTCTTGGGCGGCTTCTGATTGGGATGTTTGTTTTCTGGTGCCTTCCTTTTCTTTTTATTTTTGTTAGGGTGTCCTTTTTTCTTCGACCCTTCTGCAACAAAAGCCTCTTCGCTTTTGGTTTAGTGACTCCGCGATTATCTGCCTCAATTTTCAATCTAACGATTAGATCTTGTAAGGATATCTCCTTCTTCTTGTGCTTTAAATAATTGCGGTAGTCCTTCCATTATGATGGCAACTTTCCAGTGATTGCCTCTACTAAGAAAGATTCACCAACTTCGTGGCCTTCTGCTTCCATTTCATGGATGATGATTTGAAGTTCATGCAGTTGCGTTGGTACAGATTTTGAATCTACCATTTTGTATTCCATGAATTTGTCAACTATAAACTTCTTCAGGCTCACGTTTTGTGTTTTGTACTTTGTGGTAAGCGCATTCCAGAGAGCTTTTGCAGTCTTGAGTGGCTGATACACTTTGTACAAAACTTTGTCTAAGCAGTTCAGGATGTAATTCCTGCATAAGAAATCTGAATGCCTCCATGTATCAACATTTGCAATTTCAGACTCTTTCCCTTTGCCTGGGGTAGGCGGCACTGGTTCATCTTCCTCGAGATACTTTTGCAGACTGAGAGTAGTGAGATAAAAAAGAATCTGACTTTGCCATGTCAAAAAATCATCACCTTCTCCCTTAAACAGGTCTGGTTTGTTCAAGTTGGCAGTCTTAATCGGCATCTGCTCTACTGCCATCGCTGTTTTCAGAAAATAGTAAAATCTTAAGATGTTATTCCAGACAACAGATAACAGAAGTAACAGCCACACCTGTTACCACAAAACTTAAAAAATAGCAACAGTTTATATTGTTAATACTCAACTTGCTCACAAGTTGTTTCAATAAAACTGAAACAGTAGTAGATGTAAGCGAAATGTAGAAGAAAGTAAATCGTCGGAGGCTCAGCGTACCGATTTCCTTAAGACTTTATTTGAAGTCTCCCAGGATACAACAGACAGAAACAGGTCGAGATTGTGATGAGTTCGTCAGTCTGAGGAGCAACAGTTCAGTAGCAAATGTTGAAAGAAGAAATCAGAGGAAGAGGAAGAAGAGTTGTTCAATTCGTGAAAAATGTGATCAGTATTCTTCACTCATTTATACTCTTCGAACGGTTATAATTTCAAAAGTTACGTCTGTTAAATGTTCGAATTCAAAACAGGCGCTTCTTTTTATTATAACGGGTCGCACCTGCGTGCCTCTTCATTTTGTTTAACGGGCAGAAAATTCTTGTTTGATTTCTGTTGGGCCGCGCCCATAGTCATTGCCGCATCCAAAAGAAAAACCCTCAAAATTGGTTAACTTTTTCGTAGCAAAAATAAGATATCATGGTAGACCCAAGCCCAAACCCAAACCCGACCCGACCCGGCCCGGTTTTGTTCGGTACTGGACGGGCGGGCGGCGCGCGCGTGTGTGCTTGGTTCATATCATCTAGGTCCTCCCCCTCGCACAAAATTACCTGACCCTAAGGGCCAATAAAGGGAATGAGGAATTGATATATAAACATAGTTCTAATCTTATTTTTGGCAATGTGGGACTAAAGTAAATTTCATTCATTCTTTGATATCTAACAAATACAAGGGGGGACGTGGACTATAAAGGGTAGTAGGCATGATGGGCCTTCGGCTACAAAAAAGTAAAAAAAAAAGCACTTACACAAGAGAATAAAAAGGAAACAAAGAGGGTAGTATACACAGCAAGAAATGGAACGAGCTGGCTGGAGGGGACATGTGACCACAGAAGTGGATCGGTGAGGACATAGTGGCCGTTATATATATATATTAAAAAAAGGAAGTTGAACAAGAGGAGACATGAAAAAAATGGACAGAAAGGGAAGAAGAAATGTCGAAATACAGGGGGAAGGAGTTGTTTTCACTGATACGACGCGGTAGTAGCCAGCAAGTTTAATACACTTGGAAAAGTAGAACTTCACAGTAGCGTATGCGGGTAATATTTGGTATTGAACCGACATAAATAAGGTAAGGCCTTTTAAGTTTAAAAATAAATATTTTAATAATTAACTTGTGGTATAACCTTATTAATCAACACATCTCAATCGTACATCATCAGAGTTTAGCGCAGTGGGAGATGTTGGAACCGTATGGACGAAGGCTAGGTGATGGAGCTGGTCTGATTGTAAATGGAAGCAGTTGAAACTTTTGATAAAATTAAATGACCATTTAATTTTATTAAAATAACTCGTTTTAATCAACAAATCAACCCAAGGTGAGTTAAACTCACTCAGTTATCCCACTTATAATTATTATAAGTCGGGTTTTATTATTTATATGCTATGATCGTTAATTATTGAATTGATTGATGAATGTTTGGTTGTTTGTTTAATATTTTATGTATTGTTTAAATTAAACGGTTGTCTAATTTACATGAAATGAAATCTTTATTTTAAATAATTTTTCTTCCAATAAAGGTTACTTACCTTATTGGTTACGTTTATGAAAATATAAACGTTTAAAATTGAATTGGATGCTTGAATGGTTTTTAGTTGACTGTCACCAGTAGAATTAATTATTCATGTTTATTATTGTTTGTCATATTGAATACAGGGAAGAACAGGTTGGAGGGATCCAACCATGTTCCTCAAAATTTATTTTTTATTTTCATGTTATATCACATGTACTGTTTAACAACCTGATTGGATGATGGATTGATTATTGATTACTTTTGAACCCTTGATATTAAACAATGAGGAATATTGGTTGAGAAATTGACAGTAGATGGCCTAAATTATAATCGTTTTATAAAGGTTGATTTACCATTGGAAGAATCATAGAAACGAAGTTATAAAATTTATTTTATAACCGAATATAGAATTTTAAATATATTATTTAAAATGAAGTTAATAAAAAGAAAAATATACCGTGTGCGACGCACACACATATATTGAATGTTTTAACCACAAATATCATTTTTGTATCAAAATATACCATGTGCGAAGCACACACATATATTGATTTTTTTAAACCACAAATACCATTTTGTATCAAAAATATACTGTGTGCGAAGCACTCACATTTATTGATTGTTTTAATCACAAATACCATTTTTGTATCAAAAATATACCGTGTACGAAGCATGTGCCTCATCTAAATTGTTAGATGATTTATAAAACTAATTCTTATATTAATAAGATGGATAAGCAGACGAGCAAGGATTAATGTAATGATTAATAATTTAGATTAATTGTTTTTAAATAATAATTAAAATGGGATTGTATTATTATTTGATTAAATAAGTAATCGAAGTTAGTAATGAAATATAATTGAATTTTAAAGAAAGTTTATGAATGGGTTTATATTTAAACCAAGTTGGCAAACTAAGGAATTATAAGCAAATCAGATAAGCTTAAAATGAATATTACTTATCAAGTAAAGGGCTTGAGATGAAAAAGGGTTTTATATTAAACCAAAGTTGTATAAACAAGTATATAAAGAGAGATGTGAAATTAGAGCGTTAATTTTAAATTAATGTTATCTAATGTTGGCGTTAAGTGAAATGGATGGGATTTGAAATAAGATTTTTCCAAAGGAAATAATTAAAAGGTTTAGGTAAAGGTATTCTTGCAATTGAATTTGGCAAAAGTTTTGGTAATACAATTCGCAATAAGAATCCGGATAGTAAAACAAATAGTTTAAAGAAGTTGAAGTTTTAAGGTTGACGTTTTATTTATCATTTACTAAATCAATGAATTTAGTTAATAATAGTATATTTAAAAGGGAGATTTCAAAATTAAGAAGGTTGTATAAAACCGTATTTTTAATAATGAATTGGTATTGGTCGGTATTAGAATGAATATGGATTTTTGAATTACAACTCATATTTTGTGACGACCCCAAACCCCCGATCCGCGGTGGCAAGGGTAATCTTTGGAATATAACAAATAAACGGATAACAGCAGAACAGAAATAAATAAATACACCAGATAATGTACAATAGAATACACTGGATAAACATAATCATCAGAGTTACACAGTATACAAAATCATACTTAGTACAAAATACAGTTCAGCATTACATAAATGTCTACAGTGGAATCAAAACATAATATGTACAATAGGAGCTGAACAACATAAAAAGAAAGAAATGATAGAATCCATCTTCAGCTCCAACTATCCAGAAAGAGCCTGCTAAAACCCGAATACAAGGCTGCCCATGTAGAAAAAGGGACACCCAAGTTTGCAAGTGAAACAAACTATGAGTCAGTCATGGGACTGGTATGAGAAATCTACTTAACTTACTTTATAATATGGCCAATCACAGGACCACGCCGCTAACGCGGAATGGGTTTACTCCATTGGACTGCCAGTGCTTTAAAAAAAGTAAATCTTTTAAACATTGCAATGCTTTTTATAAAAATGAAGCCATTATAAGACTCAGTTCCCATCACACAATGCAACGCAAACCGGAGGATAGAGTTTTACCTTATAATGGCTTAAATATGCTTGATACGAATAAAACAAAAGCATTTGATATTATTGCTAGTGTTTATATATTTCAAAAACAATTTCAAATCATAAGTATCAATTATAGACGACATTAATGCCCCATACCACTATGTCGCCGTATATAGGTATACAATCAAAACCGTACGATGTCGTATTTGGAAATTGGATTTCCGTCATGAACCAAGGCAAGGGATCGTCCTTACCACTTCGAGACTCTCTAGCCCGAGCCTCAGGCAAGCGCGCAGGAAAACCTCGGATCGTCAGGGCCAGTCCACACGGAGTGGATTATAATGCCTGAACACTGCGTTTCCCCACCCTATGGGGTGTAAACTGGTCATCCACCGACCAAACGATTGGCCCAGGAGCGACCGATATAACCGAGGTGCCTCGCTATCCATCATCCACATAAGTAAAATGCCTGGGCATGTAAAACCCAAAACACCACTCCTTGCTAGAAAGAAACGCAAGTCCTCCCTGATGTCCTCTCCCATTTCTGGCTCATACCGGGTTGTGAGGCTCGCGAAACAACGCTAAACACAAAGATAGATATTCAAAGCCCTGCTTTGATCATCAACCAGAAAGCTTTGCTTTTCAATAAAAGCTTTGATCACAGCATCTCTACATACCACGTTGTCAATATACAACGTCAAACACACATCCATTTACAAGTCCGTTCTGGGTCTGAACGAAACCGGAGGCATTTTATACCTCGCACATTCGTACAATCAACAAGTTCGTCTGGACGGCTACCGCTTTAGCCTCCTTCTAGGTAGCTACTCCCATCGTGAGCATCTATAGCACCCATCCATTCGATGTGAAGATCGTCGGTCTTGCACCGTCTTCATATCTTCGACTTCTAACCGTCGATCAATTATTTGAAATGAGAATTAACTCGGTCTTTTCAAATAATTCACGTATATTTAAATTTAAAATCAATTCATTTCAATGGTTAAATTATTTGACATCAATAATTTTGTTCTTTAATGCAATTTTCACATCCAACACATTCAACCATCAAATATCCAATAAACCGAGTAAATTCAGTTAATTTCCATTCCATATCGTTTATATTATTTTATAACAATTTATTACTATTTCTATTTATTTAAAAATAGCCAATCTATATAAACGACGATTCAGGCCATAACGCGACCATGGCGCTGTTTTTCTCTAAATTTGATTTATACATATATGAAAATCTAACTATTGGATCTTCACAATTTTTATATCATTAGAAAGATCTTTTCAAAACGAATCCAACGGTTTCAGTTTTGGGAAAATCCGACGGTCGGATCTCCCCGTACAATCGTTTGAAATTACGATTTCAAAATACGAACTGCAACATCGTTATTCGATTTATTTTAACTATATATATATAAATATAATTGATTCTGATGCTGCTTTCATTCAGATTTGAATTAAACATTCCAGACAATCCAACCGTTGGATCTTTACAAAGTTGGCGTCGTTTGAAAGATATTTCCAAAGCGAACCCATCGGTTTCGGTTTTGGGAAAATCCGATGGTCGGATCTCCCGCAATAATCGTTTGAGATCAAGGTTTCAAAATACGAACTGCAGCTTCGTTATTCGATTTATTTTAATTATATATATATAAATATAAATATAATTCATTCTTCGATTTCAAAACCATATTCCTTTCATATATGTGATAAAAATGATATTTTTATCCAATAGATTTTATTTCAACACATCACTATTTTTAACAATTTATATATATATATATATATAATAAAAATGTGATTTTTATTGTAAAACAATTTATTTCAAAACACGATTTTTTTATATAGTTCATACATAAGGTAAAAATGTTATTTTTGTTGTGAAACAATTTATTTAAAATACTAACATTTTATATAGTCTATATATATGACAAAATTGTTATTTTTATCTTTCAAAGAATTTCTTCAATACGTGAATGTCATTCAACACATGAATTTTATTCAACACATGAATTTCTATTCAACACATGAATATAGTTTCAACACATGAATATGGTTTCAACACATGAAAATAATTCTAACACATGAATATTGTTGAAAATTTCGGCAGCATAATGGCAGGGTAGTTAAAAACGGCACCGTCCCGAGTACGGCTCCTCGCTCTACCTTAAAGCCTCGCAACTTTTGACAATGGGGATTTCAATATCTAGGTCGTACGCAGACGAATTTTCCCATATACTAATCCTATTGGGATTTCAACCACAATCAATAATTTCCAATCAACTATTCCTAGTATTTACCAAATTTCACGTCAACCAATAATCCAAACAATATCACAACCAATATATATCGTCCATGGTATGTGGACGAGGGGAGTGTATATATATATACAGAGACATAGATATAGATATACGTACACAAATATATTTCGATTTCATTTCAATTCATTTCAATATCATTTCAACGCATATATAGTTTTTACAATGCATATATAACTTGTACATCGAACATACAACTTATACAACGCTTATACATGAGGTGTACAACGCTTATATAACTCATACATCGACTATATAATTTATACATCATCATTTCCATATAGTTTATAAATCAGAAATCTCACATTGGATTCCACTCCTCCTAAAATCGTAGAAGGCTCAAAAAAATATCCAGTCTCTTCAGAATGTAAAAGACGTCCACACGAGTCCACTGTCTCTTGTTTCACTGGATTTCGACCACACAGGAAAAAGATACGATTTTTAGAAGTTTGCAACGCTTTAGAGTGTTAAAATCAGTTCAAAATTACCAAACCCGTTACCTGCTCGAATGGTTCGAAACTAGGTTTGAGTTTTTCATGCAAACGGTGAAGTGATAGGGTGATCAGCTGGTGCAGTGTCGTAGAGCTTCCAAGCAGCTTCCCGGCGCCAGTGGTCAGGTGGAGATCGACGACCTGTACTGGTCACGGTGGAGCTCGAACATGGCTGACTTTGGAGCGTCAGATCTCCTTCCACACGCGACGAAAAAACACAAACTTGGCATGGATTAATAGCCCTCGTGATGCTCTTCATAAAACCCCACCGGAGCTCGTGATTTTGTGGAGATATTTAAGAGTTAAGGAGGAGAGAAGCGTTGAGAAGAAACCGCCGTTCGTTCAGAGGAAGAAGCGGGTTTTTCTGAAGTGGCGTGGTCAACGATGGAATGATGGAGGAATGCTATTGGTCGGGGAATTTATTTAATTATTTTAAACCCAAAAATACCCCTCGTCACATACGAACACCAATTCAAACCCAACAACTATCGTCCCTAGCTAAATACCCCCATTTCGAACACAATGGGTTATGTTTCGTAGGCCCATTCGACTGTTTCAGTCAGTTTTTCTTTAAATTAAAATATAAAACATTCAATATTTGATTTGAACGTACACTTCAATTTGCCAGGGCTACATACTGATCCCAAAAATTCCAGAAAAATAAATCTAGCTATGTTTTGACGATACGGTCCCAAAAAAACTAGTTTCGTCGAATTCTGAGTACATTTGAAAAATGATCATTATCTGGTCGATCTAATTTAACTAAAATCAACCAAACACATTTTCCTTCGCCACGCTCACATACTAACTTCAAAAATTATGGAATTTGAAACCTAGCAATAATTTGACATCCTGGATCCAACAAAAGTGGTTTCGTCAAGAACAGAGGTCGTTTGCAAAATTTCTATTTTCAAGGGCTATATAAACTCCATAGCGACCTTTTTGAAAATTCATTTGGCTATAACTTTTGACTCCCGCTATGAATCTTCGATTTTTCAGATTTATTAGAAAGATATTCATAAACAGATTTAAATATTTTTGGTTTCACTAAAATCCGTTTTATTTTGCACCGGTACAGTTAGTCAAAGTTTGAATTCAAATTTTGAAACTGCTGCGCCACTTCAGACCTTGTTTAAAACTAAAATAAATATATTTATTTTCAAACATCGATTCAAACATACTTCTCGTCGTTATTATTTAAAATAATTTGTTTTAAATATTTAAAATCCACTTAAATAGCCAAATTAAAAATTTTAAAGTGGTTCTGATTTTCCGGGTTGTTACATATGTATCTTAAGATAAGAACGTTGTTGATCAAGGACTGAGGGGTAATTAAAATACCCCAACTTGAACGACTTTAGGATTATAAGAGGATGTATTAGTTGTAATGACGAAAATATTAAAAGTGAATTATTTTGTGAAATAATAATGTAATGTTAATTGAATAAGTTGGAAATGTACATATATTAGAATTCCAAAGTAAAGAAATTTAATAAAGGCTTGAGAATATGAAATGATATTTCTACAACAAAGAAAAAAAGATTTAGTGAAAATATAAAGATATTTTCAAAATAAAGTGACGAGATTTAGAATGAGTTATTCTAAAAGGATAAGTGATGATTATGGTGTTCAAATAACGAAACGAAAAGGAGATTTTGTAACGGTTGTTTTGAGAATGACAAATTTGGATTGATCACCAAATGTTAATTAACAAATAATGTTTTTAGCAATATTTTGAAATGTTGGCTCAAGGAAATTTGAATATGATTTTAAGTTATTTTCCAAAGTATTAAAATAAAAGATTTGAGAATATTAATATATTAAAACTAATATATTATTTTTGGCATTTCAACCAATATATTATCATTAAAGGCCAAGTGACACTGTGTACTAAACCAATGGATCTATTTGGTTTTATTTTTAATTATTTATTTTGATAGTTAAATAACCGACTATCAAAAAATTTAGACCCAACATGTGTTGGTACGAAAAGACAGGGATCGAATTTATATTCGAAAATCATTCCAACCAATAAACACGAATATGTGAAAGATGCTAACCGAGATGGAGCAATTGAAGACCGTAAATCTTCATGAGCGGAGGAACTACTGTTGAATTTCTCTGGTTGATCCCTAGAGATATATTTTTGGCAGCGATTCTGTCGTGATTGGAATTTACAGATTGCAAGGACTTCTCGTTACTGATCTATAGGGTGATTCCTAGGATGTAGTAGGAGGGTGCCTTCGTTTCATCCTGTTCCTGTATGACTGTATGGACGAGTGTCTGACAGAGTATTTCCAAAGGGGTCACGTACGTTGATTTCTTCAAACGTACCAAGTTGATGATGGAGAATGGACATTCTCTTAACTTAACACCCAAGGTATTTTTGTGGACATCAATTAGTGATATCTGAATGATTTGACAATGTGGCATTCAAAGTGGATGGAGACATGCTATGGTGAAGAATACGCTTAACTGTTAGCCTCATCAACCAGGAAAAGGTATAAAATCGGGTAGATCGCATGGCTATGTGGGTCGCGCCCGTCAAAAGGGTATATCATTACCTGATCTGGTGAAATCAAATGCCTTTAGTTGTCCCCTTATTTCTTTATGTATGTATGTTATCGGTTCGGTTGGCTGCCCCTAACCATGGTAATGATATATTCGGTACTCTCAAGCGAAGTGAGGGGCCGGTCGTGTTTAGCCGGGGTTGCAAGACGTTCTTATTGAATCCCTAATTTATTCATCTCTAGAGATACATTGTCGGAAGGTGGTCCCATACCTTTCCATAGTTGGAAATCCATTTTCCAATAAGTGCCCGCGGTTTTGAATGTATACTATATATGTAGAGCGTGAGATGCAAGCGTTCCGCTAGATTCTATTTACTTGTATTTAGACACTATCATAATCTCAGAATAATATTGATTTCAAAAATGTTTTGGGTTATTGTAAGGTAAAAACCGTCTGTATTTTTGTGTAGATTTCGTCTTATGATTATCCTTTTCTTTCGAAAAGATTTTGACGTTAAAATCAAGTTTTGCGATTTCTTTAAACTTAGTGCGTTTTTCTCACTCTAGTTCACCAGACTGACCCGGTGTTTGTAATGCTTGGGTTAGACCAAGCTGAACAGGTTCAGGTTATCGGTCGTTATGAAAAGACGAGATGGGAGAGTCCAGACCAATGATATATATATTCCGTTGTGTGATTGTATATGAGGATAGATTATTATAACTGTCCAGATGTGTGTTGTCCTTTCATGATTGTAAGTTTTATTTCAAGCTCTCGGTAAAGATTTATTTCTATATCATATTTTGTTCCACTACAATACAAGATAATTATTATGTGTTGTGTTCTTCTTCTTGTTCTTCTATTCTTAACTTTCTTTCTTATCTCACCCTCTTATTTCTTTCTAATAACTATCTGTGTTTTTGATACTTGGGTTCTAACAAGGGATACAAGATCAGTATTATTGTTGGAATTCAGGCTCGAATTTCCGCAGGTCGTTACAGTGGTATCAGAGCTATTGGTTTAGAAATAACCTTGGCTCTATGGTGTAACTCGATAGAGACTGGGTTAGTAATACCATAGATAGAGTTGAATATATATATACATATATATATATATATATATATATATATATATATATATATATATATATATATGAGAGTGTATTTGTAGATTTCATATACAAATGTTTTGTATTGTGTTATTTGATCTGTTCAACTGTTGAGAAGCATTGAACTGGCAATGGACACGATGTTGTTTTCTAAAAAGGGTAAATGAAATAATTTTGCCCGAAATATATTTTTGTATAGAAAAGAAATAATTTTATTAAATTATTGATATATATGTGTGTTTGGTTGATTTGAATGAAATTCAAATTGGATTATAAAATTTAAAATAGTTCAATATAATTAGAAAAGATTTCACAAATGCGATTTGTGAATAGGAATTTTAATATGAAATTGAAATTCAGGATTTAGCTTAAAGATAAGTTACAATCAGAATGAATTATTTTTGGAATAAAATCAAAATTTGGACTGTTAATGGAAGTAAACTAATTAGGAAGATTAATTGGTAATTGTATATGAAACAAGAATAATCAGGTTAAGTAAGTAAGTTAATAAATTAAATTTGTAATTGGAAGTCAAGTTGTTGTAAATAAATTATTATTGAAGTATATTAAACCAGAATAAATATCAATATTTAATGCAAATTGAATAATTGGTGGAGTTGATTGTATGTTATTTGTTATTTGAATGATTTGAAAAATTGTTGAATAAATTTAAAAAAAAAATTGAATTCCAGTGTGATAATTTGAATGAATCGAATATGATTTGAAAATTAGTGGGTTTGTTACATCTTTCTTACCTAGATAATTTCGGGGACGAAATTCATTTAAAGGGGGAAGATTGTAATGTCCCGTATTTCTGATGGTCAAATATTTAATTCGTTATATTGTTTTAAATATTTAATTTGAATTCAAATGGATTTTAATTCGTTATTGAAATAAAGTTTGAACATTAAATTTATATATAATATAAATCGAGCCCGAAATGGCGCGACAGTTCGCGATATTGAGTTTTGAACTTCAATTGAATATACCAGATCCGATATAAGTCGGATTTCTGTGAAACAAGAAATGTTGGAATCTCGTTGATTATAATTTTCATATAAATGAGAAAAATTCGGATTCCGTTTTATAGATTGTTAGTTATGGCCAAATCAAATTTTAAAATAGTCGTTGTGGAATTCATTTATAAATTATAATGTTTATTTAATTTATTTAATAAGGAATTTCTATATATTTGAATACCGCTCAATTTGAAAATATTAACGTCGACTTATAAAGCCATATTGGTTATATTGGAAGTGGTATATTATTTTGTTTGGATATATTCAATAATAATAATAATTTATTATTATTTAATTTAATTGTTTCGGATTTAATTTATAATATTATATCGATATTATATAAGTGTTAAAAACATTTGTTTTCCAAACAACCTCCGTTTTCGACGAAACGAATTTTATTGGAAATGATTAGTTATTGCTATATTTCCAGTTTGGAGCCAATTGGAGTTGTTTTGACGTACGTTCAATTTAGACATGGGTCGATGAATAAATATAAAATTAAAATATGACCGTTGTGCAAACGGAGTCGGTTTTCAACGAAATTAATTTCATTAGGACCGTAACGTCAAGACGTAGTATTGTGTCCATTTTCACGGCGTTTGGAGCTTGTGTGTGACTGTGCGTATATTTAACGTTCAAAGTTAAGTAGCAGTACAACTTAAATAATCATGAAAAGTATAAATTGTTCAAAATCAAATTATATATATAACATACTCTATGTATATCTATTTATACACATGTAAATACACACGCCTAATATAAAATAGCTAGTCTGCTTCTATTAAACCAAGTAAAAGTGTAAACCTAAGTGCCAAATAACTATGAAGTGCAACATCTATACCCTAAAACCATATGTGTACAAATCTATATTGTACATAACAGTGTAACTTTTAATCAAATTCAATGAACCTGACATGCTACGAAAAGGACTATGCCTACCCTACCGAAAGAAAATGTGTATTATATTTTGCCTTGGCTGACAAGGAGATGTACTACCTATCTTTTCAAACTTAGCAGCAAAGTTCCGAAACCAGCTAGCTATATTTTCTGCTGACCTATCTACTAACCTAACAACTCACACGGATATTCTACTGTGTAATAGCGTGCGTCCCAAACTTCATTACATGTCTTCCAAACCAATGGCTTGATCCCAAACTATCTCACTGTATAAATATAAAGAATGCAGGCCTATAAATTACGTCCCCATCAGATAATGAAAACACATAGCTAAGACTACACACATCTACCCTAATCTTTCTTTGTCAAGCCACACTGTTGTAACACCCGTGAATTCTATAACGTTAAGCTTCACAAATTGAAGTGTAATTAATTCTAAATGAAAGAATTAAGGGAAATGGGTTGTGCCATTGCGTTCGACTCGGAATTTTGCTTGAGATAGAGTCCGAGTTTGCGCGAATCGGACTCCGTATGAAGGAGTTATGGCCTTCGGAAGTTTCAGAATAAAATTTAAATTCAAACAGCTCAGTTTAAAATTCAAAATTCGAATTTCAGGTTCAAACTGGGCTGGGCGGGAATATTCCCGCCCAGAGACCAGGTCGACCATGGTGTCGACCTGGCCCCAGGTCGACCATAGTGTCGACCTGCCCCCCCCCCTCAGGTCGACCATAGTGTCGACCTGGGTGTCGACCTGCCTGGCTAGGTCTGGCTCTGGCTTGAATTTCAGTGGCCCTTTGTGTCACTAGGGCTGACGTGGCACCACTTGATTGGCTCTTTGAACTTTGTATGGCCTAGATTCCTCCTGTCTTCATCTGACGGCTCAAAACAATTTAAAAATCTATAAATACACCCTAAGTCTCAACTGAAAATTCAAACAAAAAAAAGGAAAGGAGTCGTCATGCTGCCAAGAAGGAATTGAGCATAGCCGTCAAGAGAGAAAAGCCTAAGAGACGAATCAAATTAAGAAGAAGATAAAAGTTAAAGCAAATTAATCAACGCTACGTTAGTCTACCAAAAGGAGCGCATCTCAGTTTTAGAATTCAGAATTCAAGATTCTGCATTCATTGTAAGTATAGTGACCTTTCAGAATATGAATAAAAACTGTGATGTGATTCGATGTAAATGAAAATAGAATTATGTTATTGTATTGTATAAATTCTGTGTATTGTAATGGTTCTATCATGACTTGAGTATTGATGTTTGTGGCATAAATTGATTAATGCAAGCCTATTGAAAACAACGGCACTTGCAAGTTTGTGGTAAAAACTAGAATTTGATCCCTTTTTATTTATTCCTATGGCATGGACTATATGCATTCATTAAGTCTAAATTTAGGCTTATGTAAACATGTTCTAGATTTGAAACCTTTTATGCCTACATGACCGAAAACCTATGATGTCATTCTCATATTTATTTGCAAGTATAATTGGATCTATGTTAAGTATCGTTTGGGTTTCATAAACTATGCAAGTTCATGTTTATTTGCAAGTATAATGGGATCTATGTTAAGTATCGGTTGGGTTTCATAAACTATGCAAGTTCATGTTGAAATAGGCTATGTGATTAGATGCTATAATTAGACATTTTGGTGAATATACAACATGCTAGTTTTGTGTTTGACATTATGCCAAGTTAAACATGTTTAAACACAAGTTTGTATTAGCCTAAACTATGCCATTTCAAATGTCACCTACTTAGTTATACTTTGATTTTAATGCAAGTTCACATGACCCATCATTTATGTTAATATCGCTAAATTGCAAGTTCATGCGCCACACACCCTTATATGTTGTAAAATATTACATGTTCTTGATTTCCCCTTTTTCTCACACTTATAAAGTTGGGCTGAATTGTGTCGAGCCCAACATTTGTTATAACGTTGCGAACATATAAACGGAGGTAATAACGTTGGGTGTAAAACATGAACATATATGTTGGCATGTTTGGCACATGCCAATGATAATGACATTTAAGCGGTATGAATTGATATACCCAAAAATAAAAGATATGACATTTACATATATAATTGAGAAGTATTAAAATATGTAAATTTAGAAAACACGATATGCTTAACCTGAGGTTGGATTGAGTTGTGATGTAAACCTGCCTGGACCCGTCCGGTTGTCTAGTAGTCACAACAATACCGATCCAATGTGGGTGGTTAAGCATTGAGCCCAATAAGGACCGAAGGTTAGACTGAGCTACGGTGTAAACCTGCCCGGAACCGATCGGCACATCCAGTAACCATAGCAATACCTATCTAATGTGAGTGGTCTGGTGCTCCTAAGAGGCTAAGGACAGATGGTAGGGTTAAGTCAACTATAACACTTAACCAAATTCAAGATGTTAACAAGAATTGATGGGTAGGGTTAGGTAAATACAGACACTTATCCACTTAACATTTTTGACTAGAAAATCCTGGTAACGAGGGACCTGTTTCAGCAGTAACCCAAGTTAGGTATCAACGGTACCCTGAAACTAGGCAGGGTGGGGCACAATTACTGGGCTGATTGTAAGCGGTCAAAATGACGACGGTGGGTGCACAGTGTAGGTCTAACAGGGTGCGGACGTGCACACACTCTGGAGCAGACAACCAGGCCACTGGGGACACCAGTAGTATAACCTATGCCTTCTAGAATTTGTGTCGGGGCCACCACCATGGGTCTTGATACACCCCATGGTGGGACCAGCATAGGTATCTACAATGCTTGGGGGACGTATGACACATGTTAACGCGAGTAGGAGCCGAACTTTAAATAAAGATGGGGATCACTTCACCCTCACCATGGGGTGCCAGTTATAATAAACTCAAGTAGATGCAGAGATATAGTATGGGTGCGATAGTACATTCGACACTTCCTTAGCTTGTGACACTATCCTATTTTCAGTATATATCTATCATGCCCTTTTCTTATTCATATACTGAAGAGTTACTAGATTTACTCAGGCTTTATGTCTGACCCTATTTTCTTTTCGTCTTCTTTTCTTTCTTTCCCCCTCCCCCCAGGTCCATATGTAGGAAACAACTCAGCTTAGTCAGGCTCTTTACAAGCTCCAAGACCGTAGATGTATGATTTGGATCTCTTTTGCTCAGATTATGGCTTTGGATATCACTATGGGGATTTTTGTCACTTTATTTATGTTTTATGCTTCTTTAATAATCAAGACAGTTATGAGGTTGTAATGATGGAAGTATTTTGAGACAAATATGGAAATGTTTTGTTGGAACACATATTGATGAAATAAAAGTCTGTTTGGTTTCCGTTGTTTAAAATATGTGTATTTATATCTGTCTTGAGTTTATCTGTGGCCTTTTACTTATAAACCTCCACCAAAGTTAAGGCATTCCCTTTGTGAGTGACCTTAACGGAGGTGGAGTGTTTCACTTGGTATCAGAGCATAGGTTTACCAGAGAAGATAAAAGTTTTTGAAATTGTTTTCAAAAAGAAAATTTAAAGAATCATTTTTCAAGAAAAAGTGTTATATTTATAAAAAGACAAAATCCCCCAAAGCCATGTGCCCTATCTATCTCTCTCTATCCTTCATTTTGAATCTTTCCTTTCTGTTTCAGCATGTCTGGAGACCTTAACCTTCCAGAAGGAGGGTCGATTCCTGGCTAGTTTAGGATGTACTTAGAAGCAAGGGCCAATGGCGCGGGCCCAGCAGACATCCCTCCTCCAGTGGTCGCGGTTCCTCCTCCTCCTCCACCTCCTCGTGGAAATGCCTTCGCAAAAACATGTAGAGACTTCAAGGCTATGGGTGGAAAAGACTTTTATGGGACAGAATCCTTTGTAGGAGCAAGAAACTGGTTAAAGGAGACTAAGGATCTGTTTGTCATCTTCGGAGTTGATGACAGGCAAAAGATACAACTAGCGGTATGGTTGCTTAAGGATGAAGCTTCCTATTGGTGGGAAATTACCAATGCTCAATGGGCGGTGGAAACATAGGAAGATTTCAGGACAAGGTTTGAGATGAAATTCCTCTCCCAAGCCGAAAGAAGCCTACAAATGGAAAAGTTTCTAACTCTGAAACAGCAGTTTAATCAGCTGGCCAGATTTGGGCTAGACTTAGTAAACACCCAACACAAGAAGGCGCTTCGCTTCGTCAAAGGTTTAGATGAGCCCCTACATAGCCTTGCCATGACCCATATATCCACGGGAGCGACTTATGAAAGCTTGGTGGACATGGCGCTGCTACACGAGGAAGACCACGGCAAGAAAGAAACTAAGGGGGAAGAGAAGAAAGAGGGTCTACAAGCAAAGAAAACAGACTTCAAGAAAGGGGGGAAGAACAATAAGCCCCATGAGAAGAGAAGGTGCAATTTCTATGGCATTGTGGGACATATATCAAAAGAATGCCAAAAAAGGAAGGCGAAGATGGGTGGTTGCTTCCATTGTGGAGAGACTGGGCACCAAGCAAAGGACTGCCCAAAGAAGAAAGGGCAGGGATAGAAAGCCGGATCCACTTCAGGGGGTCAGGTTCATGTGCTATTGGCACCTCAGCAGGAACGAGGTAGTAATATTTCTGTAGAAAGTGTAGTTTATCTTTATGATCATCTAGTTCGCACACTTTTTGACTCTGGCGCATCACACTCTTTTATTTCATCTCCCTTAGTAGAATCTCTGCATCTAGACACTAGTATGGTAGAAGATCCCTTAGTAGTTTCAAATCCAATTGGGGGTTCCGCTTACTTGTCAATAGTTTGTTTGGGTTTGAAAATCTCTATTCTCAGTGTTGAGTTTAGTTGTAATGCCTTTGTTTTGGGCTTCGCGGGATATGGTTTGATCTTAGGCATGGACTGGTTATCCAGTAATAGTGCCATTCTTGATTGTGAGAAAAGAGTAGTTAGACTCTTGACTCGACTTGGTAACACTCTAGAAATTTCTTGTAATCCCTTGAATGCTGTTATGCTTAGTTATCTAGAGTCACTTGATGCTTCTGACGAGAATTTGCAACCAGTTAGAGTAGTCCGGGAATATCCGGATGTCTTTTAGGAGGTGAAAGGCTTACCTCCGAGGTGGGAAATAGACTTCCGCATATATCTTGTGGATAATGCAAAGCCTGTAGCTTTACCTATCAGACACATGGCCCCAAAGGAGAGAAAGGAGCTCAGTAAGCAGGTTAAAGAACTTCTCGAAAAGGGGTTCATTAGACGGAGCATTTCGGAATGGGGTGCTCCAGTGGTGTTCGCAACCAAAGCGGACGGTTCGCTTCGCGTTTGCGTCGACTATAGGGAGTTAAACAAATTGACCAAGAAAAATAGGCACCCTCTTCCCCGAATCGATGATTTGTTTGATCAGCTTGTGGGTGCGACGGTCTTCTCCCAACTTGATCTAGCAACTGGGTTCCATCAGCTTAGAGTAGCTGAAGATAGCATTGATAAAACGGCGTTCAGAACCCCAGATGGTTTCTTGGAGTGGCTTGTCATGCCTTTCGGCTTAACAAGCGCACCCGCTTATTTCGTAGACCTAATGAGCAGGGTGTTCAGAGAATTGCTCAACAAATTTGTGGTTGTCTTCGCAGATGATATCTTAATCTTCTCAAAGAATGAGGAAGAGCATGCTTAGCATCTGAAAGAAATCATGGAAACTCTCCGTTCACATCAGCTAAAAGCCAAATTCTCCAAGTGCCACTTTTGGAGAAAGGAGGTAAGATTTCTGGGGCATATAGTGTCCAAAGAGGAGTTGGCTGTGGACCCCGCGAAAGTGGTGGCAGTGCAAGATTGGAAGACACCAAGAAGTGCAACCGAAGTTCGAAGCATTCTTGGGCTAGCCGGTTTTTACCGAAAGTTTATTAGGGACTTCGCGAAAATCTCAGCCCCACTCACAAGGCTAACAAAGAAGAATCTGACGTTCACTTGGGATTTGGACTGCGAGTTTGCTTTCCAACAATTAAAAAGGGCTCTTACAACAGCCCCAGTTCTAACTCTGCCAGATGGAAGCAAAATGTTCACAGTATACACAGATGCATGTGGAACGGGACTAGGCACTGTTCTAATGCAAGAAGGAAGGGTAATAGCGTATGGTGGAAGACAATTAAAAGTTCATGAAAAGAACTACCCAACCCACGATCTTGAGTTAGCCACCATCGTCTTTGCGCTTAAGTCTTGGCGCCATTATCTCCTAGGTGAGAAGTTTGAATTATACACTGACCATAAATCATTGAAATATCTCTTCTCGCAGAAGGATCTTAACTTGAGGCAGCAAAGATGGATGGAGTTTCTTGCCTCGTATGACTTTGAAATTTCCTATACTCCCGGCAAAGGCAACGTAGTAGCAGACGCGTTGAGCTGAAAGAAACTGACCTTAAGCCCTCTCTTTGTGGAAAGGCAAAGCCTGGAGTATATAGCCAGTTTTAACTTTAGGCACTCCTCGGATTTTGTACCGGGTTTGTTAGCATCTCTTGAAGTACGCCCTACTCTCTTGGACTCAATAGGGGCTGCACAACGTGAAGACCCTCAGCTTGTTGATGTGATTGATAGACTTATTAGGGGTGAGACTTCTAGTCACCGCAGTAGGTACGACATCGATGATAAAGGTTGGCTGAGGCGAGATGGAAGATTATGCGTCCCACAAGCAAGGGAGCTGACAAAGAAGGTTCTCGAGGAAGCGCATCATTCAAAGCTGACTATACACCCTGACGGTGATAAGATGTACAAGGATATAAAAAGGACTTTATTTTGGAGCGGCATGAAGCAAGACGTGGCAGATTTCGTCTCTAAGTGCATGACCTGCCAACGGGTCAAGGTGGAACAGAAGAAGCCTGGAGGACTACTTCATCCTTTAGAGGTCCCACAGTGGAAGTGGGATAGCATTTCAATGGACTTCATTGATGGACTGCCTATGTCGAGAAGAGGCAACACTAGCATTTGGGTAATAGTTGATAGGCTTACTAAGAGCGCCCACTTTATACCTATCAAGAGTAGAAGGACTGCCACATCTCTAGCATCTCTTTATCTCAAGGAAATAGTTCGACTCCATGGGATACCCTCCAGCATTATTAGTGACCGAGACCCTATCTTCACAAGCGAATTTTGGCGGAGTCTGCAAGAAGCTGTAGGCACACAGTTATGTTTGAGCACGTCCTATCACCCCTAAACCGATGGCTAGACGGAAAGGGTGAAAAGAGTTTTAGAGGATCTTTTGAGACTTTGCGTTCTTGACTTTGGAGGGACTTGGGAGGATCACCTTCCTTTAGTGGAATTTGCCTACAACAGCAGCTATCAAGCTACCATCGGTATGGCGCCCTTCGAAGCCTTGTATGGAAGACCGTGCAAATCACCAACTTGTTGGTGGGAGTCTACAGATAAGCTTATACTTGGGCCAGACATTATTCGAGAGACTTCGGAGAAAGTGGACTTGATACATAGGAGAATGAAGACTGCCCAAGACAGACAGAAATCCTACGCCGACAAAAGAAGGACCGACCTTGAGTTTGAGGTTGGGGACAGGGTTTTCCTTAAGATATCACCTTTAAGGAACGTCTTTCGTTTTGGATCCACCGGAAAGCTAGCACCAAGATTTGTAGGACCATTTCCTATCAACGAGAAGGTTGGGAAGATGGCCTATAGATTAGAGCTACCCGAGAAACTGGTCGGAGTTCACAACATCTTCCATGTTTCCCACCTCCAGAAGTGTTTGCATGAGTCTGCGGAAGTGGTGGAACCTAGCATTCTAGAAGAAGCCGAAGTGGAACGTGAAGCAACTGTGAGGAGAGTTCCAACCCGTATCTTAGGAACTGAAATGAAAAAGCTACGCAACCGCGAAGTCAAACTCGTTAAAGTTCAGTGGAGCGACGCCGAGCAAGACGCAACTTAGGAAACTGAGGACAGAATACGCGCTGCCTACCCTCTTCTTTTTGAGGGTACATCTTCGATCTCTCTTTTTCATAAGTTATGCTTTATCTATCTTTTTAGGTATATCTCCTCGGTCCTTTTCCTAACTCCTAAGGTAGAAAACAAATGGATGCAAACATGTATTTAAAAACATGTTATGGATGATGGCTGCAAATGGTTGCTAGTGGTTGCTCGTGGATGCATATACACACACACCCTAGGTTATAGATCGGCTCAGTCACTTCATATTGCGTATGCACATATATGGATTCTCATTTGTATATTGTTGAAAATTGATATGTTGTCATATCGTCATCGCATTTGTATGAATAGTTGTGCACTCATGTAGAATTATGAGTAGGAAAAATTTGCATACATAATGGATTCATGACACTTACATGATTCACATTAAGGAGGTCAACTGAATGAGCCTGATTTCTGCATTAGATAAGGACATGTACACACACTATGCTTATGATCATGAAGCATTAGAATTCTTTTGAGGACAGGGGATGCCTGTGTTTGTTGGTTGAGTAGATGGACTGTTGGATGGTAGGAGATACATTCTTCCTAACTTGAAGATTTCGGGGACGAAATCCTTTTGGGGGGGAGAATGTAACACCCCGTGAATTCTATAACGTTAAGCTTCACAAATTAAAGTGTAATTAATTCTAAATGAAAGAATTAAGGGAAATGGGTTGCACCACTGCGTTCGTCTCGGAATTCTTCTTGAGATAGAGTCCGAGTTTGCGCGAATCGGACTCCGTATGAAGGAGTTATGGCCTTCGAAAGTTTCAAAATAAAAATTAAATTCAAACAGCTCAGTTTAAAATTCAAAATTCGAATTTCAGGTTCAAACTGGGCTGGGCAGGAAAATTCGCGCCCAGAGACCAGGTCGACCATAGGGTCGACCTGGCCTCCCTAGGTCGACCATAGTGTCGACCTGCCCCCCCACCCCCCCCCCCCCCCCCAAGGTCGACCATAGTGTCGACCTGGGTGTCGACCTACCAGTCGACCTGCCTGGTCGACCAGGCTGGCTAGGTCTGGCTCTGGCTCGAATTTCAGTAGCCCTGTGTGTCACTTGGGCTGACGTGGCACCTCTTGATTGGCTCTTTGAACTTTGTATGGCCTAGATTCCTCCTGTTTTCATATGACGGCTCAAAACAATTTAAAAATCTATAAATACACCCTAAGTCTCAACTGAAAATTCACACAAAAAATAAGAAAGGAGTCGTCATGCTGCCAAGGAGGAATTGAGCATAGTCGTCAAGAGAGAAAAGCCTAAAAGACGAAAAAAATTACGAAGAAGATAAAAGTTAAATCAAATTAATCAACACAACGTTAGTCTACCCAAAGGAGCGCATTTCAGTTTTAGAATTCAGAATCCAGAATTCAAGATTCTGCATTCGTTGTAAGTATAGTGACCTTTCAGAATATGAATAAAAATTGTGATGTGATTCGATGTAAATGAAAATAGAATTATGTTATTGTATTGTATAAATTCTGTGTATTGTAATGGTTCTATCATGACTTGAGTATTGATGTTTGTGGCATAAATTGATTAATGCAAGCCTATTGAACAATTGTATATGAAAACAACGACACTTGCAAGTTTGTGGTAAAAACAAGAATTTGATCCCTTTTTGTTTATGCCTATGGCATGGACTATATGCATTCATTAAGTCTAAATTAAGGCTTATGTGAACATGTTCTAGATTTGATACCTTTTATGCCTACATGACCCAAAACCTATGATGTCATTCTCATGTTTATTTGCAAGTATAATTGGATCTATGTTAAGTATGGTTTGGGTTTCATAAACTATGCAAGTTCATGTTTATTTGCAAGTATAATTGGATCTATGTTAAGTAACGTTTGGGTTTCATAAACTATGCAAGTTCATGTTGAAATAGGCTATGTGATTAGATGTTATAATTGGACATTTTGGTGAATATACAACATGCTTGTTTTGTGTTTGACATTATGCCAAGTTAAACATGTTTAAACACAAGTTTGTATTAGCCTAAACTATGCCATTTCATATGTCACCTACTTAGTTATATTTTGATTTTAATGCAAGTTCACATGACCCATCATTTAAGTTAATATCGCTAAATTGCAAGTTCATGCGCCACACACCCTTATATGTTGTAAAATATTACATGTTCTTGATTTCCCCTTTTTCTCACGGTTATAAAGTTGGGATGAATTGTGTCGAGCCCAACATTTGTTATAACGTTGCGAACGTATAAACGGGGATAATAACGTTGGGGGTAAAACATGAACATATATGTTGGCATGTTTGGCACATGCCAATGCCAATGACATTTAAGCGGTATGAATTGATATACCCAAAAATAAAAGATATGACATTTACATATATAATTGAGAAGTATTAAAATATGTAAATTTAGAAAACACGATATGCTTAACCCGAGGTTGGATTGAGTTGTGATGTAAACCTGCCCGGACCTGCCCGGCTGTCCAGTAGTCACAACAATACCTATCCAATGTGGGTGGTTAAGAATTGAGCCCAATAAGGACCCGAGGTTAGACTGAGCTACGGTGTAAACCTGCCCGGAACCGACCGGCACATCCAGTAACCGTAGCAATACCTATCTAATGTGAATGGTCTGGTGCTCCAAGGAGGCTAAGGACGGATGGTAGGGTTAAGTGAACTATAACACTTAACCAAATTCAACATGTTAACAAGAATTGATGGGTAGGGTTAGGTAAATACAAACACTTAACCACTTAACATGTTTGACTAGAAAATCCTGGTAACGAGGGACCCGTTTCAGTAGTAACCCAAGTTAGGCATCAACAGTACCCTGAAACTGGGCGGGGGGCACGATTACTTGGCTGATTGTAAGCGGTCAAAACGACGGCGGTGGGTGCACAGTGTAGGTCTAACGGGGTGCGGGCGTGCACACATTCTGGAGCAGACAACCAGGGTACTGGGGACACCAGTAGTATAACATATGCCTTCTAGAATTTATGTCGGGGCCGCCACCATGGATCTTGATACACCCCATGGTGGGACCAGCATAGGTATCTACAATTCTTGGGGGCCGTATGACACATGTTAACGCGAGTAGGAGCCGATCTTTAAATAAAGATGGGGATCACTTCACCCTCACCATGGGGTGCCAGTTTGAATAAACTCAAGTAGATGCAGAGATATAGTATGGGTGCGATAGTACATTCGACACTTCCTTAGCTTGTGACACTATCCTATTTTCAGTATATATTTATCATGCCCTTTTCTTATTCATATACTGGAGAGTTACTAGATTTACTCAGGCTTTATGTCTGACCCTATTTTCTTTTCGTCTTCTTTTCTTTCGTCCCCCCCCCCCAGGTCCACAGGGAGGAAACAACTCAGCTCAGTCAGGCTCTTTACAAGCTCCAAGACCGTAGATGTATGATTTGGATCTCTTTTGCTCGGATTATGGCTTTGGATATCACTATGGGGATTTTTGTCACTTTATTTATGTTTTATGCTTCTTTAATAATCAAGACAGTTATGAGGTTGTAATGATGGAAGTATTTTGAGACAAATATGGAAATGTTTTGTTGGAACACATATTGATGAAATAAAAGTCTACTTGGTTTCCGCTATTTAAAATATGTGTATTTATATTTGTCTTGAGTTTATCTGTGGCCTTTTACTTATAAACCTCCACCAAAGTTAAGGCATTCCCTTTGTGAGTGACCTTAACGGAGGTGGGGTGTTTCAACTGTACAGACTAAATTTTTGGAAACCTCAACCCATTTAAGAATACACAGCTAATCTATTATTATTACTGCAAACCTATTCGCCTAAATAACTTGGCTTCCACGTAGTTATGCTTATAAAAGATGTTGCTGCCACATTTTTTTTCTTCTTTTGTTCCAGAAAGACCGAAGATCTGAGTTTTTCCTCCTCAAATAAAAAAATCTAGGAAGGGTGTAGATTTATTGTTTCCGTGCATGGAAGGGTACACACGGAACAGCATGCGTCTCGAGCCGGTTTTAGTGCATGGGAGGATGAAGTGGAGTTACGGTGGGCTGTGTTCGAGTTGCATGGAGGAGATGCTGGTTGGAGTTTGGTGTTCAGGTTGACTGCGTGGGTGGCACCTGATGGTGGGGGCTCGGAGGGAGTAGGTGGCGCGCTTGGAAGGTGAGTCTCCTATGTGAAACAAAAGAAAAGGCGAATGGAAGAAAAATGGCGGAGGCGAAAGTTTAATGCAGTGCAGTTTGTGCAGAACATGGCATATTCACTAGATGAGGAGGAAGACAGTTGGGCTTGACCGTGAGTTCGGGATCTTTAGAAGTAATAAATAAAGAGTAATGCATGAGACATGAAACTTTGGCAAGGGGATGGCATCATAGGGTTGTGCGAACAAAACATGGAAAGAAAAACAGAAGAAATGGGAATAGAAACAGTAGGGAGGAGGACTGGCGTTCATGTTTGGAGTAAAAGGGGTCTGCCATTTATGGACTGAAGGATGCTGAATGGGTTTTCAAAGTGGGAAAAAAATGATGAACAACGAAATGGGAATGAGGATGGGCAAAATTAAAATGATGGGTAGCAGGAGCATATCATGTAGAGAAACATGGGTAGTAAGTAGCAGCGTTCTGGAGAAAATGTTAGAACGAAAATACTGGGGGGACGTGGACTATAAAGGGTAGTGGGCCTGATGGGCCTTCGGCGATTAAAGAGTAAAAAAAGAATTTACACAAGAGAATAAAATGGAAACAAAAGGGGTAGTATACACAGCAAGAAATGGAACGAGCTGGGCTGAAATAACATGGAGGGGACACGTGACGAGTGAAGTGGCTCGGTGAGGACATAATGGCCGTTATGTATATATTAAAAAAAGAAAGTTGAACAGGACGAGACATGAAAAAAATGGACCGAAAGGAAAGAAGAAATGTCGAAACACAGGGGGAAGGAGTTGTTTTCACTGATATGAAGCGGTAGCACCTAGCAAGTTTAATACACTTGGAAAAGTAGAACTTCACAGTATCGTATGCGGGTAGTATTTGGTATTGAACCGACATAAATAAGGTAAGGCCTTTTAAATTTAAAAATAAATGTTTTAATAATTAATTTGTGGTATAACCTTATTAATCAAAACATCTCAATCGTACAACATCAAAGTTTAGCGTGGTGGGCGACATTGGAACCGTATGGATGGAGGCTAGGTGATGGAGCTGGTCTGATTGTAAATGGAAGCAGTTGGAACTTTTGATAAAATTAAACGATCGTTTAATTTTATTAAAATAACTTGTTCTAATCGACAAATCAACCCAAGGTGAGTTAAACTCACTCAGTTATCCCACTAATAATTATTATAAGTTGGGTTTTATTGTTTGTGTGCTATAATTGTTAATTATTGAATTGATTGATGATTATTTGGTTGTTTGTTTAATATTTTATGTATTATTTAAATTAAACGGTTGTTTAATTTACATGAAATGAAATCGTTATTTTTGATGTTTTTTTAATAAAGGTAACTTACCTTGATGGTTACATTTATAAAAATATAAATGTTTAAAATTGAATTGGATGCTTGAATGGTTGTTAGTTGACCGTCACGAGTTGAATTAATTATTCATGTTTATTATAGTTTGTCGTATTGAATACAGGGAAGTACGGGTTGGAGGGATCTAACCGGATTCCTCAAAATTTATTGTTTATTTTCATGTTATATCACATGTACTGTTTAATAACCTGGTTGGATGATGGATTGATTATTGATTACTGTTGAACCCTTGATATTAACCAATGAGAAATATTGGTTGAGAAATTGAAAGTAGACGACCTAAATTATAAACGTTTTATAAAGGTTGATTTACCGTTAGGCAAATCGTAGAAATGAAGTTATAAAATTTATTTTATAACCGAATATAGAATTTTAAATATATTATTTAAAATGAAGTTTATAAAAAGAAAAATATACCGTGTGCGACACACACACATATATTGATTATTTTAACCACAAATATCATTTTTGTATCAAAATATACCATGTGCGAAGCACACGCATATATTGATTTTTTTTTAACCACAAATACCATTTTGTATCAAAAATATACCGTGTGCGAAGCACTCGCATATATTGATCGTTTTAACCACAAATATCATTTTTGTATCAAAAATATACCATGTACGATGCACGTGCCTCATCTAAATTGTTAGATGATTTATAAAATTAATTCTTATATTAATAAGATGGATAAGCAGATGAGCAAGGATTAATGTAATGATTAATAATTTAGATTAATTGTTTTTAAATAATAATTAAATTGGGATTATATTATTATTTGATTAATTAAGTAATCGAAGTTAGTAATGAAATATAATTGAATTTTAAAGAAAGTTTATGAACGGGTTTATATATAAATCGAGTTGGCAAACTAAGGAATTTTAAGCAAATCAGATAAGCTTAAAATGAATGTTACTTATTAAGTAAAGGGCTCGAGATTAAAAAGGGTTTTACATTAAACCAAAGTTGTATAAAAAAGTTTATAAAGAGAGATGTGAATTAGAGCATTAATTTTAAATTAATGTTATCTAATGTTGGCGAGTGAAATGAATGGGATTTGAAGTAAGATTTTTCCAAAGGAAATAATTAAAAGGTTTAGGTAAAGGTATTCTTGCAATTGAATTTGGTAAAAGTTTTGGTAATACAACTGGTAATAAGAACCCGGATAGTAAAACAAATAGTTTAAAGAAGTTGAAGTTTAAAGGTTGATGTTTTATTTATCATTTACTAAATCAATGAATTTAGTTAATAATAGTATATTTAAAAGGGAGATTTCAAAAGTAAGAAGGTTGTATAAAACTGTATTTTTAATAATGAACTGGTATTGGTTGGTATTAGAATGAATATGGATTTCTAAATTACAACTCGTATGTGTCTTAAGATAAGAACGTTGTTGATCAAGGTCTGAGAGGTAATTAAAATACCCCAACTTAAACGACTTCAGGATTATCAGAGGATGTATTAGTTGTAATAATAGAAATATTGGAAGTGAATTATTTTGTGAAATAATAATGTAACGTTAATTGAAGAAGTTGGAAATGTACATATATTAGAATTCCAAAGTAAAGGAATTTAATAATGGCTTGAGAATATGAAATGATATTTCTATAGCAGAGAAATAAAGAAAAGATTTAGTGAAAATATAATGATATTTTCAAAATAAAGAGATGAAATTTGGAATGAGTTATTCTAAAAGGATAAGTGATGATTATGGTGTTCAAATAACGAAACGAAAAGGAGATTTCATAACGGTTGTTTTGAGAATGACAAATTTGGATCGGTCTCCAAATGTTAATTAATATATAATGTTTTTAGCAATATTTTGAAATGATGGTTGAAGGAAATTTGAATATGATTTTAAGTTATTTTCCAAAGTATTAAAATAAAAGATTTGAGAATATTAATATACTAAAACTAATATATTATTTTTGGCATTTCAACCAATATATTATCATTAAAGGCCAAGTGACACTGCGTACTAAACCAATGGATCTATTTGGTTTTATTTTAAATTATTTATTTTGATAGTTAAATAACCGACTATCAAAAAAATTAGACCCAATGTGTGTTGGAATGGAAATACTGTGATCAAATTTATATTCGAAAAACATTCCAACCAATAAATACGAATATGTGAAAGATGCTAATCGAGATGGAGCAATTGAAGACCATAAATCTTCGTGAGCGGAGGAACTACTATTGAATTTCTCTGGCTGATCCCTAGAGACATATTTTTGGCAGTGATTCTGTCGTGGTTGGAATCTACGAATTGCATGGAATTCTCACTACTGATCTATAGGGTAATTCCTAGGATGTGGTAGGAGGGTGCCTTCGGTTCATCCTGTTCCTGGATGACTATATGGACGAGTGTCTGACAGAGTATTTCCAAAGGGGTCATGTACATTGATTTCTTCAAACGTACCAAGTTGATGACGGAGAATGGCCATTCTCTTAACTTAACACCCAAGGTATTTTTATGGATGTCAATTAGTGATATCTGACCGATCTGACAATGTGGCATTCAGAGTGGATGAAGAGATGCTATGCTGAATAATATGCTTAACTTCTAGCCTCATCAACCGGGAAATGGTACAAAATCGGCTACGTCGCATGGCTATGTAAGTCACACCCATCAAAAGGGTATATCATTACCTGATCTGGTGAAATCAAATGCCTTTGGTTGTCCTTTTATTTCTTTATGTTTGTATGCTATTGCTTCGGTTGGCTGCCCCCTAACCGTGGTAATGATATATTCGGTACTCTCAAGCGAAGTGAGGGGCCGATCATGTTTAGCCAGGGTTGCAAGATGTTCTTGTTGAATCCCCAATGTATTCATCTCCAGAAATACATTGTTAGAAGGTGTGTAAAGACCCGCAAATTCCCACCCTTTGAATCGACCATAAACCACACAGGTCTGATCCAAAAAGTGGAAACCTACGAATACTTTAACTTTGGGCATACAACACATTACAACAGGTAACAGAAGACTTTTATAACACTACAATAAATGTTACATCAGAGTACAGAATATACATATCAGAGTACATTGGAAAGAAATTACAGCGGAAGAATAAATTACAATAAAGGAATACATTGCAACGGAACTAATCTCAGTGGAAGGCTATCAACATTCTGGCCACAGCCTCAGTCTTCAATCCAGGATCTTGTTTTATATATCTGCCAAATAAGCTACTCGACTGCCCGTGTGGAAAGTGGGCACCCGAGTTTGCAAGGTGAAACAAACTATGGATCAGTCGTGGGACTGGTGTGAGAATTCTTAAACTAATCTTAATTAATAATAAGGCTAATCACAGGACCACGCCGCTAACGCGGAACGGGTTTACTCCATTGGATTGCCAGTACATAACTAAAGCAAATCGTCAAATAACGCAATGCTTTTTAGAAAAATGAAACCATTATAAGACCCAGGTCCCATCACACAATGCAACGCAAACCGGAGGATAGGGTTTTACCTTATAATGGTCAAGAAATGCTTGATACGATAAACATGGTATTATATAATAATAGTGTGCAACCAATTTGAAATACATCAAAGTAAATGTATCAATCCTAGACAGCATGAGTGCCCCATCCCACTATGTCGCCATATATAGGTATACAATCAAAACCGCATGATGTCGTATTGGAAATTTGGGTTTCCATCTGAGTCAAGGCTAGGGAGGAGATCCTTACCGATTCGAGACACTCAGTGGCGACCGCATAAAACCGAGGCCTCGAAAAATCCAACAACCACAATGAATAAATGCCAGCGCTGGTAGGTCCCTGGCACCACTCTAGCTAGAGAGAAACGTGTGCACTCCCTGCGTTCCCTTCTCCCGTTTTAGACTCTACCGGGCTGTGAGGCTCGCGAAGTCACGTTACACAAAGCTATGCCTAAATAGACTATGCTTTGATCATCCCACAAGGCTCTGCTTTGCAACAATAAGCCTTGATCAAGTGCAACTTAGCATACCACATCAACAACTCATATCATGTGATCGATAATTACTTAACATACAAAAGGGTGTTAAGCAAGAGAATAAATTCTCCGCCACCATGCATTTATATATTAAATAAATACCAATTTTAATTACATGAAATAAATTTCAATGTCAGGCATGCTATCCATTTACAAGTCCGTTCTGGGTCTGAACGAAACAACGTATCCGTCGATCTCCAGTACGTCTGGAAGATCATCACTTTCTACCTTGCCTTGGGGGATCAGTCCCAATTCAAGATATCAGTCACCATCAACCAAACGATGTGAAGCTCTCCAGTCTTCGGTCACTGTCTTCATCTTCGACTCTTGATCGTCGTGATGATTATTCAGAATGGGTTAGACCCGGTCTTCCTGAATAACTCGCGTATTTGTAATTAAAATCAACTATACGCCACATTCCAACTTTGAATATCCTTTTAAATAAAAATTATTATCTATGTTAAAAGGTTCTCATTAATTTTATCAAAGATAAAATAAATTACATTTTAATCTTTCTAAAAAGATTTATTAATATTCAAATTTTGATTTTTAATACAAAAATCATTATTACAAGATTATTAATTTTACTAACCCAGTTTTGTCTTAAATTGGATTAAAGAACTGGTGTCATTTAAAACACAGTTCACGATAAACCCAAAACCAGTTTTCAAAATATGGAACTTCTACAGAAATCAAATCAACAAATAATCGTTATAAATTTCTGTATCTATTAAATTTATAAAATAGATTTACAAATTTCAAATAGCAATTTCAATGTAAATTGGATTAAAGGATAACTGTTATTTAAAACATCGTCCACTACAAATCCAATCTACATATCAATCACCAAACATAAATGTTAAGATCTAATGATCTTAAATAAAAGATTTATCCTAAAAATATTTAAAATAATCAATAAAATATTATTTATGTAAAATATTCTATAGAAATACAAAATATTTTATTATACAAAAGTCCTTTTATTATATAAAAATTCTTTATTTAAAAAAAGAAATTCTGCATTAGAATGCGACTCAACCATGCACCATATAATTTGAGTCATATGGGTTTCATATATTTCATGTATAGGGTAATAACAGAAAATAATTCTCAATCCATCCATTAACAACCAGAGTGACGATTTCAACTGTGTGAGCGTTAAAATGAAATAATAATGCTCATCGCAGCCTGTCGATCAATCGATAGACATATAATTAAACATTGGGATTTGTGTCAGTCAAGTTTCGTCCCAATACCCGTGTGGGGTTTTCAGTCAACAACAATTCATATAAATAAATAAATAATTGGTTAATAGGTTTAACCAATTTCAATATCACTAAACATGTCACTTATATCGAGTAAAATATATTTTACTCATATGACTTCCCTATATACTTCTAAAGTCACATAAACAGTAATTTATTTATATAGCTTTATTGCGGATGACAAATGGAATATAAATTCCATTATTCTTTATTTGTATGAAGTTTCTTAACAATACTTTTCAGTGTATATTGTTTGGACCAACAATACAATTTGTATATTAGAATATAAACTCTAATGCAAGGTTTCAAATAAAAGTTGGATTTTACATTTGCGTATAAATTCTAAAATAAAAGTAATCCTTATATTTGCACATAAATTCTGTTTCAACAAAGATGTGTAAAAGTGATATACTCATTTTGTTAACAATTCTATTTCAACAAATACAATGTAAATAAAAGTGTATTTCCAATCTTGTACTTTTATTTGTACATAAAACACAAATAAAAATGTATTTCATGTATTTGTCTTTTTATTGAACAAAACAATATTCTTTTAAATCTTGTCCTTTTATTTAAGAAAACAATGATAAATAAAATGTCCTTTTTAATCTTTTACTTTTATTTAACAAAACAATGATAAATAAAATGTGTAATCTTCTTTCTATGCTTTATTTGCACATAAATTCAAACAAAAATATGTCATATTCTTATTTAAACAAAATAGTAAACTCACATAATTACTTCTTTTTACTTATAATAGGAAATGTAAATAAAAAGGGTTCACATAATTTGATCTTTTTATTTACAATTGAAAATGTAAATAAAAGTGATTCACATAATTTGTATTTTTACTTACTATAGAAAATATAAATAAATGTATTTCTAAATTCTATTCTTTTTATTTACATAAGAAAATGTAAATAAGTGTATTCTCAAATTTTATTCTTTTTATTTACATAAGAAAATGTAAATAAATATATTTCTAAATTCTATTCTTTCTATTTACATAAGAAAATGTAAATAGACGTATTTGGTATGATCACATTTCATATTCTACATATACAATAAAAAAAGGAATTTTTTATTGTCATCACATATTTTTACATGTCATATGCATACAACAAAAGAATATTTTATTTTCTCAACATGTTCAATGTTTCTAATGACAAGCATAACATTTCTATATTTCTGTTGACAAAATGAAATCGAATCTATTTGTCATAACAAGTTTTGCATTTTTAATGACAAAATAAAAGAGAATTTCTTCGTCATAACAAGTTTCTAATTTAACAAACATGACATATGCTAACAAAATGTAAGCTTTAAATCTAATAGAACACTTCTAGCAAAAATGTCATGTTTAAACTAAATAAACATTTCTATTATAATTAAACCATTCTAACCTCAACAAAAGGGCATTTTTATTTAGACAATGTATATTTTTCACAAAGCCTACTTTACATAAAAGTGAATTTTTTTTCCAACATTTTTATATATACAATGTATATTTTTTACATTTCATACTTTACATAAAAATGAACTCTTTTTATGTTTCAACATTTTTTTTTTATACAATGTATATTTTTCACATGTTACGATAAAAGATTATTCTTATCGTCTGATAGTTCTAAAAATTCTATGTATCATATTTTACAATAAAAAGATTATTTTATCGTCTAACAATTCTATGTTTCATATGTTATTGTATTTCTAACGTGACATTTTAAAACAAAATGATATCTTTATTCTAACATGGCGTGACTCTAACATAACATTAATGACAAAATTTGTTCTAATATAATACTAATGACAAATTTGTTTTCTATCATAACATAAATGACAAATATGTTCTGATATAACATTAATGACAAAATGACACATTTTGTTTTAATATAACATTAATGACAAAATGTTCCAATATAACATAAATGACAGAATGACACATTTTACATAAAAATGTAATTACTATCCTAAATATCACATTTTAATTAAAAATGTAGTTTTTCCATCCTTGTATTACATTATATAAAATGTAACTCTTCTATTCTCTTTTATTACATTGTAAAAAAAAGTATCTTTTCTATCTTCTTTAATTACATAAAAGTGTAATCTTTCATATTCATCTTTAATTACATATAAAATGTAATCTTTCATTTTCCTCTTTAATTACATATAAAATATAATCTTTTATTTTCTTTGATTACAAAAATATAATTTCTTTATTCTTTGATTACATTAATGAACATTTTAAATGCTCATTAACATTAAAAGGTAAATCTTCAATGTATAAGACATTCTTCATAACATTTTTTTTTTCATGTTTCATCTACAATATAAAATGTAAACTTCAAAGTGAATACATCTCATATTTATCAAGGGTCAATTTTACTATTCATTAACATTAAAAATATGAATCTCAACATATAAGCATTTTTCATAACAATGTTTTTATATATATATGATTTCATATCTAATGCTACAATATCAACTAATTTTGTTCCAAACACAATCAATCATCAAAAATCAACCAAATTCACATCACAATATAATCAACAATTCCAAACATCACAACAGATCTGGTTATATTAAAGTATCTACATGGATTCAAATCAGCGAAAAATAATAATTAAATTTTAAAATAATTAAAAATAGAAATCTCACCATCATTTTAATATCTGTTCAGTTCAGATCTGAATTTTCTCTGCATTTTGATTTGCTTCTTTTCAGATCCGGTCTATTCTGTTGTGTAGTGCTTGACGCCACGATCGCAACGCAACTGAGTTTGCTCAATTCCGATCTCGCATGACCAAGTTAAGGCGTTACAAACATTTAACGACGTAATTAAAATAATTAATAAAAAAAAATGAAATTCCTCAATTACTTTTAAAAGGAACGGCCTCTTCTTCCTGTATGCTACTACACCGAACCCATTTCTTCCATCCTTCTCTCTACTTGCGCCTGGAAGATGGTGAAGCTCGGTGGAGCCATGCTCTATAATCTTTGTATTAGAAGTATATTTTAATTTAAAGTGGATTTGAAGAAATTGGTGGAAGAAAACCGGAGCTTCATGACCATTGAACCATGAGGATGGCGGCTGGCTATGTTAGTGGATTAGAGATTTGGGAAAAGGACAAAAGCATTTTTATAATACTTTACTTCTAATTTTACAATTAAATCCATACATCCTTATTCCTTAATATATTTGGATATTTTTGAATCGTCCAAATTTAACATTTACATCTTTCCTATTAAACAGTGTGTATATTTGCTTTTATTATAAAGCTATTATGTAACAACTTATATACTCAAGAATGTATTCCATATTTAAATAAATTTTACCTATAGTAGATTAAGACCATTTTTAAACATATCACAACTCATATATATATATATATATATATATATATATATATATATATATATATATATAAAATTTTAAGTTATGAAACCAAAATAGGAAAACATATCAATTTTAATTATCTATCTTTCTGTAACATTTATTATTATTATGCAAAGAAATTCAGCAAGCCCATTATTTGACGAGTATGTATATCAACCATTTCCAGCATGTAACCAACAAGGCAGTTTCAAATTTGACAGTGGGGCAAAGTTTTGTTTTTATTCCAGAAACCATGCATGTGCATTACGAATAAATACGTTTTTATGCTTTAATAGTGTTTTATAAATACCTCCTTAAATCCCCTTTTGATTACACGCTATAATGACACATTTATTCCTTTTTTTTATTATTATTCCAATTTCAAAAGTAGATGACAATGAAAGAGAGAGAGAATAACATGGAAAGGGTTAATGCTAGATTAATGTTGTTTGTTAATGAACATATAGTCTACATTTTGAATTTCTAAAAGTTAAATTTGTGTTGACATGGGAAATATTTAAGAGGACACCCAAAGATATGTACATATATGTACATACATACATACAGAGATATATATTAATATATATATATATATATATATATATATATTGTTAGAATTTATTTCATTTATAACCCACACATTATTTTCAATCAATAAATTAATAAATGTCACTAAAGTTCCCAAGACATTTTTAATGTTAACATATTTGTCAATCAAGCATCCCTTTTTTTTTATTAAATGAATCATATTACATATTGCACATTTAAAATATAATCTTTTATTGTAAGCTTCTTTACATTAAACAAATGTTGCATAAAAATATAATCTTTTTATATTACCTAAAAATGTAAATTTAATGTGAAATGTGTTTTTCCTAATATGAACAAATTCTTATGTACATTCTTAACATTAAAATATAAAATTTAATGTAAAACAAGTTTTCTAACATGAACTCATGTTTATGTACATTCTTAACATTAAAATATAAATTTAACGTAAAACTTGTTTTTCTAAATGCAAACAAATATTTATGTACATTCAATACATTAAAATATACTTTTTAATGTAAAGCTTATTTTCTAAATACGAACAATTCTTATGTACATTCTTAACATTAAAATATAAATTTAATGTAAAACAAGTTTTTTTATTATTATTATTGTAAAACAAGTGACAATAAAAAGACATTCTTTTTATTCCATTCTTTTTATAGTAACAAATAGCAAATAAAATACATGCTTTAGTTTCAATTCATTTTATAATGATTCTCTTACATTGGAAATATGAATTCCAATGTGAAAATAATTTAACATGAAAATGATTCTTTTTAATGTCTTATTAACATTAAAAATGTAACGTCAATGTGAATACATTTTTATTTAGAAATGATCATTTTATTAAAAATAAAGTTTAATGTAAAAACATGTTTCATTTCATAACATGTACAATTTTGTAAATCTATCCATTTCATTAAAGATAAAGTTTTTGTAATGATGTTTCCTATGACAGATTTTGTTTACCTGCATTACATTAAATGTAAATTTATTCGTTTTAACTTCAATTAAAATAAATTTTTAATCATTATTATTTAAAATAAATAATTTTAAATACTTTAAAATCCTTTAAAATTTCTAAAATAAAATTTTAAATTGGTCCTGATTTTTCGGGTTGTTACAATCGCCCCCACTTAAAAGCTTTTCGTCCTCGAAAATGAACGTACCTAAAAATTGTAAAATTAACTATCTTAATTTTAAATTTTAATGGTTAATTATCTTTTCAAAATATACATAACTTTATATATATAAAAATCATATTTCGAAGAATAGATTATAAATATCAAAAATGCGTTAATTATAAATTCGTAACTCTTAACTCGTTCTAGGGCATTACTAACCCCATCTCTAACGAGTTTACTCATTCTAGGATACTGCTGATCCTATCTCTAATGAGTATTCTTATTGGACATTACTAATCCAATCTCTGATGAGTCTTCTGTTCAGTTCTAACAAGTTGTACCCCAAAGATTTGAGCTAACCAGAGCTCTGATATCAGCTGTAAAGACCCGCAAATTCCCACCCTTTGAATCGACCATAAACCACACAGGTCTGATCCAAAAAGTGGAAACCTACGAATACTTTAACTTTGGGCATACAACACATTACAACAGGTAACAGAAGACTTTTATAACACTACAATAAATGTTACATCAGAGTACAGAATATACATATCAGAGTACATTGGAAAGAAATTACAGCGGAAGAATAAATTACAATAAATGAATACATTGCAGCGAAACTAATCTCAGTGGAAGGCTATCAGCATTCTGGCCACAGCCTCAGTCTTCAATCCAGGATCTTGTTTTATATATCTGCCAAATAAGCTACTCGACTGCCCGTGTGGAAAGTGGGCACCCGAGTTTGCAAGGTGAAACAAACTACAGGTCAGTCGTGGGACAGGTGTGAGAATTCTTAAACTAATCTTAATTAATAATAAGGCTAATCACAGGACCACGCCGCTAACGCGGAACGGGTTTACTCCATTGGATTGCCAGTGCATAACTAAAGCAAATCGTCAAATAACGCAATGCTTTTTAGAAAAATGAAACCATTATAAGACCCAGGTCCCATCACACAATGCAACGCAAACCGGAGGATAGGGTTTTACCTTATAATGGTCAAGAAATGCTTGATACAATAAACACGGTATTATATAATAATAGTGTGCAACCAATTTGAAATACATCAAAGTAAATGTATCAATCCTAGACGGCATGAGTGCCCCATCCCACTATGTCGCCATATATAGGTATACAATCAAAACCGCGTGATGTCGTATTTGAAATTTGGGTTTCCATCTGAGTCAAGGCTAGGGAGGATATCCTTACCGATTCGATACACTCTAGCAAATGCCCCAGGATTGGTACTCTGTCCAACCCTTGGATCCTGCAGGGCCGGTCCATACGTTAACGCTTAATGGATTGGCAATTCCTGAACACACGCTCCCGGGTCCTTTTGGACCTATAATACGGCCAGTGGCGACCGCATAAAACCGAGGCCTCGAAAAATCCAACAACCACAATGAATAAATGCCAGCGCTGGTAGGTCCCTAGCACCACTCTAGCTAGAGAGAAACGTGTGCACTCCCTGCGTTCCCTTCTCCCGTTTTAGACTCTACCGGGCTGTGAGGCTCGCGAAGTCACGTTACATAAAGCTATGCCTAAATAGACTATGCTTTGATCATCCCACAAGGCTCTGCTTTGAAACAATAAGCCTTGATCAAGTGCAACTTAGCATACCACATCAACAACTCATATCATGTGATCGATAATTACTTAACATACAAAAGGGTGTTAAGCAAGAGAATAAATTCTCCGCCACCATGCATTTATATATTAAATAAATACCAATTTTAATTACATGAAATAAATTTCAATGTCAGGCATGCTATCCATTTACAAGTCCGTTCTGGGTCTGAACGAAACAACGTATCCGTCGATCTCCAGTACGTCTGGAAGATCATCACTTTCTACCTTGCCTTGGGGGATCAGTCCCAATTCAAGATATCAGTCACCATCAACCAAACGATGTGAAGCTCTCCAGTCTTCGGTCACTGTCTTCATCTTCGACTCTTGATCGTCGTGATGATTATTCAGAATGGGTTAGACCCGGTCTTCCTGAATAACTCGCGTATTTGTAATTAAAATCAACTATACGCCACATTCCAACTTTGAATATCCTTTTAAATAAAAATTATTATCTATGTTAAAAGGTTCTCATTAATTTTATCAAAGATAAAATAAATTATATTTTAATCTTTCTAAAAAGATTTATTAATATTCAAATTTTGATTTTTAATACAAAAATCATTATTACAAGATTATTAATTTTACTAACCCAGTTTTGTCTTAAATTGGATTAAAGAACTAGTGTCATTTAAAACACAGTTCACGAAAAACCCAAAACCAGTTTTCAAAATATGGAACTTCTACAGAAATCAAATCAACAAATAATCGTTATAAATTTCTGTATCTTTTAAATTTATAAAATAGATTTACAAATTTCGAATAACAATTTCAATGTAAATTGGATTAAAAGATAAATGTTATTTAAAACATCGTCCACTACAAATCCAATCTACATATCAATCACCAAACATAAATGTTAAGATCTAATGATCTTAAATAAAAGATTTATCCTAAAAATATTTAAAATAATCAATAAAATATTATTTATGTAAAATATTCTATAGAAATACAAAATCTTTTATCATACAAAAGTCCTTTTATTATATAAAAAATCTTTATTTAAAAAAAGAAATTCTGCATTAGAATGCGACTCAACCATGCACCATATAACTTGAGTCATATGGGTTTCATACATTTCATGTATAGGGTAATAACAGAAAATAATTCTCAATCCATCCATTAACAACCAGAGTGACGATTTCAACTGTGTGAGCGTTAAAATGAAATAATAATGCTCATCGCAGCCTGTCGATCAATCGATAGACATATAATTAAACATTGGGATTTGTGTCAGTCAAGTATCGTCCCAATACCCGTGTGGGGTTTTCAGCCAACAACGATTCATATAAATAAATAAATAATTGGTTAATAGGTTTAACCAATTTCAATATCACTAAACATGTCACTTATATCGAGTAAAATATATTTTACTCGTATGACTTCCCTATATACTTCTAAAGTCACATAAACAGTAATTTATTTATATAGCTTTATTGCGGATGACAAATGGAATATAAATTCCATTATTCTTTATTTGTATGAAGTTTCTTAACAATACTTTTCAGTGTATATTGTTTGGACCAACAATACAATTTGTATATTAGAATATAAACTCTAATGCAAGGTTTCAAATAAAAGTTGGATTTTACATTTGCGTATAAATTCTACTGTATATTATGCAAATAAAAGTAATCCTTATATTTGCACATAAATTCTGTTTCAACAAAGATGTGTAAAAGTGATATACTCATTTTTTTAACAATTCTATTTCAACAAATACAATGTAAATAAAAGTGTATTTCCAATCTTGTACTTTTATTTGTACATAAAACACAAATAAAAATGTATTTCATGTATTTGTCTTTTTATTGGACAAAACAATGTTCTTTTAAATCTTGTCCTTTTATTTAAGAAAACAATGATAAATAAAATGTCCTTTTTAATCTTTTACTTTTATTTAACAAAACAATGATAAATAAAATGTGTAATCTTCTTTCTATGCTTTATTTGCACATAAATTCAAACAAAAATATGTCATATTCTTATTTAAACAAAATAGTAAACTCACATAATTACTTCTTTTTACTTATAATAGGAAATGTAAATAAAAAGGGTTCACATAATTTGATCTTTTTATTTACAATTGAAATTGTAAATAAAAGTGATTCACATAATTTGTATTTTTACTTACTATAGAAAATGTAAATAAATGTATTTCTAAATTCTATTCTTTTTATTTACATAAGAAAATGTAAATAAGTGTATTTTCAAATTTTATTCTTTTTATTTACATAAGAAAATGTAAATAAATATATTTCTAAATTTTATTCTTTCTATTTACATAAGAAAATGTAAATAGACGTATTTGGTTTGATCACATTTCATATTCTACATATATAATAAAAAAAAGGAATTTTTTATTGTCATCACATATTTTTACATGTCATATGCATACAACAAAAGAATATTTTATTTTCTCAACATGTTCAATGTTTCTAATGACAAGCATAACATTTCTATATTTCTGATGACAAAATGAAAGAGAATTTATTTGTCATAACAAGTTTTGCATTTCTAATGACAAAATAAAAGAGAATTTCTTCGTCATAACAAGTTTCTAATTTAACAAACATGACATATGCTAACAAAATGTAAGCTTTAAATCTAATAGAACATTTCTAGCAAAAATGTCATGTTTAAACTAAATAAACATTTCTATTATAATTAAACCATTCTAACCTCAACAAAAGGGCATTTTTATTTAGACAATGTATATTTTTCACAAAGCCTACTTTACATAAAAGTGAATTTTTTTCCAACATTTTTATATATACAATGTATATTTTTTACATTTCATACTTTACATAAAAATGAACTCTTTTTATGTTTCAACATTTTTTTTATACAATGTATATTTTTCACATGTTACGATAAAAGATTATTCTTATCGTCTGACAATTCTAAAAATTCTATGTTTCATATTTTACAATAAAAAGATTATTTTATCGTCTAACAATTCTATGTTTCATATGTTATTGTATTTCTAACGTGACATTTTAAAACAAAATGATATCTTTATTCTAACATGGCGTGACTCTAACATAACATTAATGACAAAATTTGTTCTAATATAATACTAATGACAAATTTGTTTTCTATCATAACATAAATGACAAATATGTTCTGATATAACATTAATGACAAAATGACACATTTTGTTTTAATATAACATTAATGAAAAAATGTTCCAATATAACATAAATGACAGAATGACACATTTTACATAAAAATGTAATTACTATCCTAAATATCACATTTTAATTAAAAATGTAGTTTTTCCATCCTTGTATTACATTATATAAAATGCAACTCTTCTATTCTCTTTTATTACATTGTAAAAAAAAGTAACTTTTCTATCTTCTTTAATTACATAAAAGTGTAATCTTTCATATTCATCTTTAATTACATATAAAATGTAATCTTTCATTTTCCTCTTTAATTACATATAAAATATAATCTTTCATTTTCTTTGATTACAAAAATATAATTTCTTTATTCTTTGATTACATTAATGAACATTTTAAATGCTCATTAACATTAAAAGGTAAATCTTCAATGTATAACACATTCTTCATAACATTTTTTTTTCATGTTTCATCTACAATATAAAATGTAAACTTCAAAGTGAATACATCTCATATTTATCAAGGGTCAATTTTACTATTCATTAACATTAAAAATATGAATCTCAACATATAAGCATTTTTCATAACAATGTTTTTATATATATATGATTTCATATCTAATGCTACAATATCAACTAATTTTGTTCCAAACACAATCAATCATCAAAAATCAACCAAATTCACATCACAATATAATCAACAATTCCAAACATCACAACAGATCTGGTTATATTAAAGTATCTACATGGATTCAAATCAGCGAAAAATAATAATTAAATTTTAAAATAATTAAAAATAGAAATCTCACCATCATTTTAATATCTGTTCAGTTCAGATCTGAATTTTCTCTGCATTTTGATTTGCTTCTTTTCAGATCCGGTCTATTCTGTTGTGTAGTGCTTGACGCCACGATCGCAACGCAACTGAGTTTGCTCAATTCCGATCTCGCATGACCAAGTTAAGGCGTTACAAACATTTAACGACGTAATTAAAATAATTAATAAAAAAAATGAAATTCCTTAATTACTTTTAAAAGGAACGGCCTCTTCTTCCTGTATGCTACTACACCGAACCCATTTCCTCCATCCTTCTCTCTACTTGCGCCTGGAAGATGGTGAATCTCGGTGGAGCCATGCTCTATAATCTTTGTATTAGAAGTATATTTTAATTTAAAGTGGATTTGAAGAAATTGGTGGAAGAAAACTGGAGCTTCATGGCCATTGAACCATGAGGATGGCGGCTGGCTATGTTAGTGGATTAGAGATTTGGAAAAAGGACAAAAGCATTTTTATAATACTTTACTTCTAATTTTACAATTAAATCCATACATCCTTATTCCTTAATATATTTGGATATTTTTGAATCGTCCAAATTTAACATTTACATCTTTCCTACTAAACAGTGTGTATATTTGCTTTTAATATAAAGCTATTATGTAACAACTTATATACTCAAGAATGTATTCCATATTTAAATAAATTTTACCTATAGTAGATTAAGACCATTTTTAAACATATCACAACTCATATATATATATATATATATATATATATATATATATATATATATATAATTTTAAGTTATGAAACCAAAATAGGAAAACATATCAATTTTAATTATCTATCTTTCTGTAACATTTATTATTATTATGCAAAGAAATTCAGCAAGCCCATTATTTGACGAGTATGTATATCAACCATTTCCAGCATGTAACCAACAAGGCAGTTTCAAATTTGACAGTGGGGCAAAGTTTTGTTTTTATTCCAGAAACCATGCATGTGCATTACGAATAAATACGTTTTTATGCTTTAATAGTGTTTTATAAATACCTCCTTAAATCCCCTTTTGATTACACGCTATAATGACACATTTATTCCTTTTTATTATTATTATTCCAATTTCAAAAGTAGATGACAATGAAAGAGAGAGAGAGAGAGAGAGAGAGAATAACATGGAAAGGGTTAATGCTAGATTAATGTTGTTTGTTAATGAACATATAGTCTACATTTTGAATTTCTAAAAGTTAAATTTGAGTTGACATGGGAAATATTTAAGAGGACACCCAAAGATATGTACATATATATACATACATACATACATACATACATACATACATAGATATATATTAATATATATATATATGTATTGTTAGAATTTATTTTATTTATAACCCACACATTATTTTCAATCAATAAATTAATAAATATCACTAAAGTTCCTAAGACATTTTTAATGTTAACATATTTGTCAATCAAGCATCCTTTTTTTTATTAAATGAATCATATTACATATTGCACATTTAAAATATAATCTTTTATTGTAAGCTTCTTTACATTAAACAAATGTTGCATAAGAATGTAATCTTTTTATATTACCTAAAAATGTAAATTTAATGTGAAATGTGTTTTTCCTAATATTAACAAATTCTTATGTACATTCTTAACATTAAAATATAAAATTTAATGTAAAACAAGTTTTCTAACATGAACTCATGTTTATGTACATTCTTAACATTAAAATATAAATTTAACGTAAAACTTGTTTTTCTAAATGCAAACAAATATTTATGTACATTCAATACACTAAAATATACTTTTTAATGTAAAGCTTATTTTCTAAATACGAACAATTCTTATGTACATTCTTAACATTAAAATATAAATTTAATGTAAAACAAGTTTTTTTTTATTAATATTGTAAAACAAGTTACAGTAAAAAGACACTCTTTTTATTCCATTCTTTTTATAGTAACAAATAGCAAATAAAATACATGCTTTAGTTTCAATTCATTTTATAATGATTCTCTTACATTGGAAATATGAATTCCAATGTGAAAATAATTTAACATGAAAATAATTCTTTTTAATGTCTTATTAACATTAAAAATGTAAAGTCAATGTGAATACATTTTTATTTAGAAATGATCATTTTATTAAAAATAAAGTTTAATGTAAAAACATGTTTCATTTCATAACATGTACAATTTTGTAAATCTATCCATTTCATTAAAGATAAAGTTTTTGTAATGATGTTTCCTATGACAGATTTTGTTTACCTTCATTACATTAAATGTAAATTTATTCGTTTTAACTTCAATTAAAATAAATTTTTTTAATCATTATTATTTAAAATAAATAATTTTAAATACTTAAAAATCCTTTAAAATTTCTAAAATAAAATTTTAAATTGGTCCTGATTTTTCGGGTTGTTACAAGGTGGTCCCATGCCTTTCCATAGTTGGAAATCCATCCTCCAATAAGTGCCCGCGGTTTTGATTGTATACTATATATGTGAAGCGTGAAATGCAAGCGTTCCGCTAGATTCTATTTACTTATATTTAGACACTATCATAATAATATTGATTTCAAAAATGTTTTGGGTTATTATAAGGTAGAAATTGTCCGTATTTATGTGTGGATTTGTTCTTATGATTATCCTTTTCTTTCGAAAAGATTTTGACGTTAAAATCAAGTTGTGTGATTCCTTTAAACTTAGTGTGTTTTTCTCACTCTAGTTCACCAGAATGACCCGGTGTTTGTAATGCTCAGGTTAGGTCGAGTTGTACAGGTTCAGGTTATCGATCGTTATGAAGAGACGGGATGGGAGAGTCCAAACCAATGATATATATATTCCACTGTGTGATTGTATATGAGGATAGATCATTATAACTGTCCAGATGTGTGGTGTACTTTGATGATTGTAAGTTTTATTTCAAGCTCTTAGTAAAGAGTTATTTCTATATTATATTTTGTTCCGCTGCGATGCGAAATAATGATTAAGTGATGTGTTCGTCTTCTTATTCTTCTATTCTTAACTTCCTTTCTTATCTCACCCTCTTATTTCTTTGTAATAACTATCTGTGTTTTCAATACTTGGGTTCTAACAAGGGATACAAGATCAGTATTATTGTTGGAATTCAGGCTCGAATTTTCATAGATCGTTACAAATGGTCAATTTAAAACTTATTTTTTTTTCAATTATTCAATATAGCATTCCACTTCTTATTTAGCAAAGTTATTTTTCAAAACTATATTTATTTTAATATTTAGGGAAATAATGCATAATCATATCCAATTTTCTATCTTACTATCATTTCCAAAACATTTGCTACATCATTACTCATTGTCTAAAATCGGAAATCACTTCATATTATCATTCGTAAAACAACATTAAGAAGTCTCTTTGTTTCATTATTTGAAAATCATAACCGATTTTTATTCCTTTAGAATAAACCCATTCCAAACTCCAATCTTCATCGAAAATGTCGTTATAATTTCACACAATCTCCTTTTATTTCCTTTACTTTGGGAATATCATTATATATAATATATTCTCAAATCTTCCCATTTCGGTTACTTTGGAAATCTCATTATATATATATATATATAAATCATTTTATTTACGTTGCGTTATTATTTCTCATATAGGAAGAATTAACGTTTCTCAACATCTTTCCCATTACAAACTAATATCATCCTCGGATAATCCTGAAATCATTCAAGTTGGGGTCTTTGACCTTGATCAACAACGTTCTTATCTTAAGATAAATATGAGTTGTAATTCAAAAACCCATATTAATTCTAATATCAAACAAAACCTTATTTAACTATTTTACGTAAACCATGATTTTATAATCCATTTCTTATTTTTAAAAATCTCCTTCTCAAATACTGCTATTATTACCTAATTCGTTGATTAAGTAAATTCTTATTAAACATCCTCTCTTACTTCAAATTCCTTCAACCAATTTATTTGATAACACAGATTTTTATTACAAAATCCTTTTACCCCATACCATTTCAAAAATCCCCTTTTCCAAATCCATTCAACCATTTCCCTTTTGAGAATCTTATTTCAATTTCATTTTACTTATCCCCATTTCTAAACAACATTAAAAATTTAACATTTTATCTTCACAACTCTTTTATAAATATCGTTTATAAAACTCAGGTTTAATGTAAACCCTTTTTACCTGAATTTCCCTTTTTCTAACTTCAAATATTAAGTAAACCTTTAATTTAAGCTATCGTACTCGCTTAAAATTCCTTTTATAAATTTGTTATAGAACTTGGGATTTAATATAAAACCCTTTAATAAACTCCTTTCACAATTCAATTAGATTTCGTTTTAACTCGATTTACTTTCATGAATGAATTTCATTTAAATAGCACTTCTTAAATTATTATCATTAATTAAAATATTATTTTTCTTCAATCTTTAACTACTGTAGAAGTAATTGAATTCTTTAACAACTAAATAAATAATAAATTTCTTTTAAAGATCTTATCTGAAATTTAAACAAATATTCGTCAAACTATTTTAAAAGATTAATTCCAAACATACTAATTTAATAATCAATCCCAGTTAAGACAATTGACATAGCCAACTCAAAACACGATTATCTCGTTAACCAATTTAAATTAGTCCTTTATTTAAATTAATTCATAATATAATTAATTTAAATAATTCCATTTTATTGTTTCTTAAAACAATTAACTAACTCTTAACCGCTAGGTTAATTTCTACTCATTCGTTTGTAAATCCGATTAATATCATAATTTGCTTTATAAAAACATTTAGTAATCACTTATAAACTTTAATAATAAATAATAAATATTTATTTTATTTAATAAACTTTCATTCAATGTAATAGATTTAAAAATCTATCGTCTGTTATAAAATAATTTTATAACTCAATTGTTGTATATTCATTTAACAGTAAATCTATATTTACAAAATGATTGATTTATAGGCCATATACTTCCAATTACTCAGCCAATATTTCCCATTGGTTAAAACAAAACAAACGTCGAACCAACGATCAACAACCAAATCAATCCTCTAATCAGAACAGTTAATGTAATGATAATATGAAAATAAATAACATTTAATATATTTGAGGAATCCAGTTGGATCCCTCCAACCTATTCTTCCTTGTATCCAAATAGTTATCTCAAATAAATTCATTCAATTCAATTTATCTGATTATTTCTATAACAGCAAATAAGACTATTTAACATCAACCAATTTACTTAACATCAACAAGCAATTCAAGAATTCATTAAATTAAACATGTTTATAATACAAACACGACCAGTGAGTTAAGTTATTTTCATTATGTCCAATTGTTAAAATAATGATTTGGTTTCCAATGAAATTAAATGACGTTTAATTTCATTGGTTCAATCAATATATGAATATATATATTTATCAAACAATCAACTATTAGCAACTATATCATATAATTATAAAACCCGACTTATATTTATAAGTGGGAAGAACTGAGTGAGTTTAACTCACCTCGATCTGATTCCATTTATTTCTGAAACTGTTCGATTACAATTAAATTAAACAATCGTTTAGTTTAACTGTAAATTCTTGTCATTCCCATTTCTGTCCAGATTAGTTCCATTACATAGATCTCGAAAGTACGGTCCCATCGCTTCTCATCTGATCCAATTCTGAAAATATATGCATCGATTATCATGGTTATAGATACACGGTAAATAAATTTCCTTAATGTAATATAATTAAGATTTAATTACTTTGGTTAAGAATAATTATACGGTTGATTTCCTTCTCTGTTATCATTACTTTTTCGCTACCTCTCATCCTGCATGATAGATCGCGTTAGGATGATACAATTATATTAAATATAATTAACTTTTAGTTAAGCTAAATATTAATTCTAATTACTTTTAATTCACGGTCAAACATGCCAATTAGTCTCTTCCCGTTCAACGGTAGTATACCCAGTTAGTTCAAAAGCCCTACCATTCATTGCTGCTTCAAAGTTCTTGGCCGAATTTGCCTAATCCATACCCTATTTCAACCATAATAGGATTATATAATAGTTTATGTGACGGCCCGCCCCGCACCAGCTGGCATTAGAAGTGCGATGTACACATGCCCGACTAGCACAGAACGGTCGCCAAAGAAAGGAAAGAAGAGAATGAACTAATCGAAAACCTGTAGGATGTCTCACAGCGCATGGAACAAAATATAATAATAATATACTTGACATAAAATAAGCGAGACAGTGCATAAGCTGATAATCAAAACCAACATCAACATCATCATCATCATCATCAGAGTACCGGAAATCCAAATACAGCTTATTACAACTTTCCAAATTAATGTCTCTAAACAAAAGAAAGAAAGAGGTACACTACTAATGCCCAAAGTAGTGACAAGCAACGACACATGGAGAATATCTATATATATGTATCATACGTGGAAGCCTCCTGCTCGTTTCTGGTACAGCTACTCGTGCATACCACCTAACCTGTCTCTAGTCTGCTCGTGAGAGCACCCAGAGTAATAAGAAGAGACATAAAACTCTGGGTCAGACAAAATGTCTGGTATGAGCGATAAGCATCAAATAGAACAATAACAGGTATACTAAACCATACCTGAACCTGGACCTGCAACCAAAGAGTTAGCACTACATACCGTACAATACTCTAAGGTGCCACTAACATATAGTATAAAGAATACGGGGGTGGGGGTGTGCATGTCATAATGATGGCAAACAAATCAAGCATAGCAACCATCCTCACATCTCTCACTCAGTGCGTAAAGCATACATGTCCACCATTGTCAATCACTAGACCCATCGAAGTAGTGACGGAGTTCGACTTGTACAACTACTGCTACTACCAAACTTGCCTCATGGAGTCATGACCAAACCTTTACAAATGACCCCACCTTATTGGTCTATAGCTCTTTAGTCGTACCTAGGCCATTGTGGCCCTGAATCCGTACACGTACTCCCTACACATAGTGATTCAAAGTTACTGACATCGACGACTCCTTTGCGTGTGTCCCGCAGCAAAGTCCAACTCATGAAGTTAAATCAATGGTTCCCAACTGGATTCTGAGTACAAACTTCCCATTTGGACTACCTTTGCATCTCGGGTTTTGCTCGTCACATTCTTCAACGGATCGGTCTTCATTTCTTCACTTTGCTTCAGGTCGTGGTCATCAGCTCCTCGGTTCGGATCGAGTTCCTCCATTCGGATCGGTGTACTTCAGGTCGTGGTGCCTCTTTGGTTCGTGAGACCTCAACTAGTTCCACCATCCTCCTTGGGTCGGGTCATAGTCACCCAACAGGGTCGGATCGGGTCGTGATGAGCTCCTCCGATCCTGTCCTCCTTCCCAAGCACTTCGGCTTGGGTCCACATCTCCAAGCGGTTCGGATCGTGGAGAGCTCCGAATTGGGTCGGGCCTTTCTCACCAGTTCGGATCGTTGTGTGCCGATCAGGTCGGGTCTTCAAACTCGTGGCCTTCAAGGTGGGGTAGCTCGTGGGGATGGCTTGCGATCGGGTCAGATGGTGTGAGCGGTTCGGTTCGGGTAGGGGCGATCTGATCCGGTCCCTGCATATTTTCCTGCAACTTCTTCCAACGACTGTTTATGCCATTCGATGGCGTTTTCGACCAATCTAACACTTTTGGACAACCATAAAGCATACTATACAGTCATAACAACATGTATAATCATCCATAAACAGCAAAACAACAATCTTAGCACGTAAAATAGATCAAACATACCCAAAACCCCATATTTTCCCTTAAGTGTGTTTAGGCATAATTAATGATAGGATTAACAAAACCTAACCAACTTAACCCAAACTTCTAACAGAGGTCTAAAACATCATTTCGAATTTTATAAGTATTTTTCCAGAATTTTATAATGTCTAATTTCGTTAATCTTCACTAATTTCCCTTAATTAACCGTAATTAGTGCAAAACTATGCAAATCACTCATCTTGGCCACAAATAAAATACCCATTCTGAAATGATTCTCTATTTGGCGCTATTTCCAATGCAACACAGCAGCTCTAACCTTGCTTTGGTGTTATTCCTCCTTAATTTGATGTAGTTTAAGCCAAAACTTGATTAAGAAGTGATTAGAGGTGTTTTTATATGTTGGAGGCCATTGTTAGGTTGAAGAGAGGGTTTGTGGCGGCTGGAAAATGAGTGAAAACCAAAATCCTAACCCTAGTAGCCCCTAAATACCTCTAATCCCTAAATTCCCCATTGGGCCTAGCTGCTAATCACCCGGTTAAGCCCGATTAGTTGTTTTTCACCATCTGAAACTTGCTTCAGCCATATCTCCCAAACGGTGAGTCCGTTTAGCTAATATGACCACTCTACGGAAAGGTAAACCATCATCCGGAGCCAATGGAAGTGGTTTCAAACCAAAATTCCTTTCCAACCAAAAGTTATGGCCAAAACAAGATCAGCTAGGGGTAAAACGGTCATTTAAAAATCGGGAAAAATCATGGGAAATGTCCCCAATAGTCGTCTCCCAAAGTTACATGACCATACGACTCTCTATGACAATGAAATAAATATTCTACGATCCTATGACGCGTAGAATGCGGGTCATTACACTCTCCCCCCTTAAGAAATTTCGTCCCCGAAATTCCTTAACCCAAAACATACAAAGGATCCCGCATGCCTACCAGCCATATACAACAATCAATCATGCGAAACAAACAAAACAATCCTGTCCAAGCATGCGAAAAGACTAAATTGAAACTATCTTACCAGGCGAAGAGTTCTGGATACGTCTTCCTAATGCTCTCCTCTGTCTCCCAAGTACAGTTATTCTCATTCTCGCCCCACTGAACTTTGACTAGATTCACCGCTTTCCTTCGAATTTGCTTTGTATCATTACCAACAATACGCATAGGCTTGCGGTTCCCAACCGTCTCGGGTTCAACTTCGATATCATCCAACTGATCAGGTGAAATAGTCACATCTGGGTCGTGTACGAACTTCATTAACTGGGAAACATGAAATACGTTATGAACTCCGGTCATCTTCTCTGGTAATTCAACTTCATATGCCAAATTCCCAATTTGCTCAAGAACTGGGAATGGACCAACAAATCTTGGTTCTAACTTGCCTCTCCGGCCAAATCGTATCATGCTCTTCAATGGATAAATCTTGACAAACACCAAGTCGCCAATGGAGAACTTTAATTCTCTTCTCCTCTTATCAGCATAACTCTTCTGCCTATCTTGGGCAGACTTCATTCGCTGTTGGATGACCTTAATCTTGTATGATGTTTCTCTTATTACTTCTAGTCCAAGCACATATTTCTCACCGGTCTCTAACCAACATGATGGTGAGTTGCACGGTCTTCCGTATAAAGCTTCAGAAGGAGCCATACCAATACTGGATTGATAACTATTATTATATGCGAACTCTACTAGATGTAAATGGTCATCCCACGATCCACCAAAATCCAATATGCAAGCTCTCAAGAGATCTTCTAACACTCGATTTACCCTCTCTGTTTGACCGTCGGTTTGAGGATGATATGCGGTACTGAGATGTAATTCTGAACCTAACGCCTCTTGTAAGCCCTTCCAAAATCCACTAGTGAATAACGGATCTGGGTCACTCACAATGCCTTTGGGTATTCCATGAAATCTCACTACCTACTTTACATATAGTTCATCTAACTTAGCGATAGTCCTGTTTGACATGACGAGTATAAACCTTGCACTCTTAGTCAATCGGTCCACAATTACCCAAATGCTATCATGGCGCGACCTAGTCCTCGGTAACCCATCAATAAAATCCATTGAGACTTGTTCCCATTTCCATTCTGGAATTTCTAATGGTTGCAACAAACCACTAGGCTTCTTTTGCTCAGCTTTAACTAGCTGGCAATTCATGCATTTGGATATAAACTTCCCCACGTCTCTTTTCATCCCTTCCCAGTAGTATGTCTGCTTCATGTCTCGATAAATCTTGTTACCACTGGGATGTATAGTCAGTTTTGAGTGATGACTTTCCCTAAGCACTTCATCTCTCAATCCACTGACATTGGGTACAACTAGTCTTCCTTTCTTCCTAAGCCATCCATCTCGATCAAGCCCATACTTGTTCATCTCCTCGTTGATACCCATCTCTAACTTGGAGATGATTTCCAATAGGTTAGGGTCGTCCCTCTGACTGGAACCAATCCTCTCAATCAAAGTGGGTCTGATCGTCAAACTTGCTAACATTTCTGGATTCAATTCGCACTTTGGTATGAAATCATACCCCACGATGTACTCCAGTTGCTTCCATTTTAGAAACATAGCCCCTAAACTGTCATGTCTTCTACTCAATGCATCAGCCACCGCATTGCCCTTTCCTGGTATATATGCGATGTCGAAATCATAGGAAGCCAAGAATTCTAACCATCTTTGCTGTCGGAGATTTAGATCCTTCTGAGAGAAGAGATACTTTAACGATTTATGATCGGTAAACAACTCGAATCTTTCTCCCAAGAGATAATGTCTCCCCATCTTCAATGTGAATACGATCGCTGCTAGTTCCAAATCATGGGTAGGGTATCTTTTCTCATGCGGTTTCAATTGCCGACTTGCATAAGCTACAACCCTAACTCCTTGCATCAATACAGCACCTAGTCTGGTACCACATGCATCTGTATATACCGTCATCTCTTCATTCCCCTTAGGAATGACTAATACTGGTGCACACGTCAACTTTTCCTTTGGACTCTTGAATGCATTCTCGCACTTTTCGTCCCAGACGAAAGCTTGATTCTTCTTGGTCAACTGAATCAACGGTGCTGCTATCTTGGAGAAGTCTTGGATAAACTTACGATAATATCCGGCTAATCCCAAGAAACTTCTTATGTCCATTGCATTCTTTCGCGTAGACCAATCTTGTACCATAGCCACCTTCGTAGGGTCCACGACAATACCATTCTCTGAAACAACATGGCCCAAGAATCTCACTTCCCTCCTCCAGAAGTGACACTTAGAAAACTTTGCTTTCAATTGGTGTTTTCTCAACACCTTCATCACTATTCTTAAATGTTCCTTGTATTCTTCCTCTGTCCTCGAATAGACCAAAATATCATCCATGAACACAAGGACAAACTTATTCAACTGATCTCTGAATAGCCTATTCATAAGATCCACAAAATATGCTGGTGCATTGGTCAACCCGAATGGCATGACCAACCACTCATAAAATCCAAACGGCGTCCGAAATGCCGTTTTAGCTATACTCTCAACTTCCACTCTAAGCTGATGAAAACTTATCGTGAGATCCAACTGAGAGAATACTCTCACGCCACTCAACTGGTCAAACAAATCATCTATTCGCGGTAGAGGATACTTGTTCTTCCTCTTCACCTTATTCAACTCGCGGTAGTCTACACACAAACGAAGGGAATCATCCTCCTTGGTAGCAAACACAACTGGTGCTCCTCATTCAGAAACACTCCTTCTGATAAATCCCTTCTTCAAAAGATCGTTGACTTGCACCCCGAGCTCTCACTGCTCCCTTGGTGCCATACGACGAAGTGGCATCACTATAGGTCTCGCATCTTTCACTAAATCAATACGGAACTCAATCTCTAGATGTGGTGGAAGCCCGGTCACTTCTTTGAAGACGTCCGGATACTGGCCAACCATGGGCAAACCTGACAACTCACCTTGCGGGATGTCGAGGGAATTTAGAAAACTAGCCATTACCCCATCACTGGGTAGACCACCAAACACTACCCTCTGCCCATCATCCTCCCTAGCTGTCACCAAAAATCCCTCACAATCTACTATCACCCCGTATCTTTGGAGCCAATCGACTCCCAAAATAATGCCAAACCGAGTAAAGCCCAAAACAAAGCAATCACAAATAAACATGCATCCATAACTCGATAAGACCACATTACGACAAATCATGCTAAGGTTAGTCGAACCACCAATCGGGTTCGTCACTACTAAAGGTCTATCAACAATCTCGGGCTCTAATCCCAATTTATCTACCAGGTCACTAGATATGAAAGAACTGGAAGCTTCGGTATCAAACAAAACTCTAACAGGAACATTATAAACAGAAAGCAAACCTTGGATAACGACATTCTTTCCATTCTCCGCCGCAGTTGGGGAATTCGACGAAGAAGGAATAACATTATGGGCGTATGCTTTCACCATCTGCTTTTCTTTAGGGGGTTGCGGACACTTGTCCTTGTGATGTCCCACTTGGCCACAGTTAAAGCACTTCCTGTCTACTGGCTTCTTTCGACAATTACTAGCATAGTGGTCCTCCTTGCCACAGCTAAAGCACTCAACATCTTTTTTCTTCTTCTAGCCATCCTTGTTCTGGTTCTGCTTCCTCTTATTCTGAGAACCATTCTTGCCTCCACCGCTTGCTTGCAGTTTTGACTCCTCTACAGATGCGACATCAGTCTTTAACTTAGGGTAAAGTCTTTCCGATCTTAAAGCTTTCCCCACAACCGATTCAAATGTCTCATCGATGTAGTTAATAAGCCTTTCCCCCAAGTATCCATCCAAGCCAGTTATGAACTTCTCGTTTTCCTTCTCGGCAGTATCTATTAGGGATAACCCATATTTCAACAAAATGTCGAATTCGGCAATATACTCCGAGACAGCTCTGCCATTCTGCTTGAGTTTCAAGAATTTCTTAAGCAGAACTGACTTCTGTGCAGCTGGAATGAACTTATCGCTGAAGCGAGTCTTAAACTGATCCCATGTAATCTCATCCTCGGGAGTAGCTGCCTTTATATCATTCCACAAATTCATTGACCGTCCTTGCAGCTGACGGGATGCTAGCCTTCTCTTCATCGCATCCTCGATACCCAAGTTTCGAAGATGTGCTCACAGCTATCCAACCAATCCTGAACATCCATAGCCGACTCCGTTCCGTGGAACCGCTTCCCACCAAGACTAGTATAATCCTTATTCAGCTTGACGAAATTGACCCTAGGCACCTGCACTATTGGACCACCACCATTACCAGCATTGGGAGCTGTCCTCTGAATATCTCTAAGCATCTCTCTCATGAGGTCAGTAAACATCGTCCTCATCCCGGCAGCATTCCTATTATTGGCTCGTCTACGGTACCCCTTGCGTATCGGCTCATCGTTTAATCTGCACAGAGAAAACAATTAACCATCTCCATAGTGGTGCCAGTGCAGTGCTACTTCATCCTTATCTATACTAAATATATATATATATATAGCTTTTGAAAACCAAAATAATTACAAATACGCACTCTCATACACTTATTATCTCTCCCTGGTGTCTTTCCTAGGTTAACTATGCAACCTAGAGCTCTGATACCAAGTGTGATGGCCCACCCCGCACCAGCCGGCATTTCCTCCGAAAGTGCGTTGTACACATGCCCGACTAGCATAAACGGTCGCCAAAGAAAGGAAAGAAGAGAATGAACTAATCAAAAACCTATAGAATGTCTCACAGCGCATGGAACAAAATATAATAATAATATACTTGACATAAAACAGGCGAAACAGTGTATAAGCTGATAATCAAAACCAACATCAACATCATCATCAGAGTAGCGGAAATCCAAATACAGCTTATTACAACTTTCCAAATTAATGTCTCTAAACAAAAGAAAGAAAGAGGTACACTCCTAATGCCCAATGTAGTGACCAGCAATGACACAGGGAGAATATCTATATATATGTATCATATGTGGAAGCCTCCTGCTCGTCTCCGGTACAACTACTCGTGCATACCACCTAACCTGTCTCTAGTCTGCTCGTGAGAGCACCCAGAGTAATAAGAAGAGACATAAAACTCTGGATCAGACAAAAAGTCTGGTATGAGCGATAAGCAGCAAATAAAACAATAACAGGTATACTAAACCATACCTGAACCTGGACCTGCAACCGAAGAGTTAGCACTACATACCGTACAATAATCTAAGGTGCCACTAACATGTAGTATAAAGAATACGGGGGTGGGGGTGTGCATGTCAAAATGATGGCAAACAAATCAAGCATAGCAACCATCTTCACATCTCTCACTCAGTGCGTAAAGCATACGATGTCCACCACTGTCAATCACTAGACCCATCGAAGTAGTGACGGAGTTCGACTTGTACAACTACTGCTACTACCAAACTTGCCTCATGGAGTCATGACCAAACCTTTACAAATGACCCCACCTCATTGGTCTATAGCTCTTTAGTCGTACCTAGGCCACTGTGGCCCTGAATCCGTTCACGTACTCCCTGCACATAGTGATTCAAAGTTACAGACATCGACAACTCCTTTGCACACGTCCCGCAGCTAAGTCCAACTCATGAAGTTAACTCGCTGGTTCCCAACTGGATTCTGAGTACAAACTTCCCATTTGGATTACCTTTGCATCTCGGGTTTTGGTCGTCACCTTCTTCTCTGGATCGGTCTTCATTTCTTCACTTCACTTTGCTTCAGGTCGTGGTCATCAGCTCCTCGATTCGGATCGAGTTCCTCCCTTCGGATCGGTGTACTTCAGGTCGTGGTGCCTCTTTGGTTCATGAGCCCTCAAATAGTTCCACCATCCTCCTCGAGTCGGGTCATGGTCACCCAACAGGGTCGGATCGGGTCGTGATGAGCTCCTCCGATCTTGTCCTCCTTCCCAAGCACTTCGGGTCGGGTCCACATCTCCAAGCGGTTCGGATCGTGGAGAGCTCCGGATTGGGTCGGGCCTTTCTCACCAGTTCAGTTCGTTGTGTGCCGATTGGGTCGGGTCTTCAAACTCGTGGCCTTCAAAGTGGAGCAGCTCGTGGAGATGGCTTGCGATCGGGTCGGATGGTGTTAGCGGTTCGGTTCTGGTAGGGGCGATCTGATCCGGTCCCTGCATATTTTCCTGCAACTTCTTCCAACGACTGTTTACGCCATTCGACGACGTTTTCAACCAATCTAACACTTCTAGACAACCACAAAGCATACTATACAGTCATAGCAACATGTATAATCATCCACAAACAGCAAAACAACAATCTCAGCACGTAAAATGGATCAAATATACCCAAAACCCCATATTTTCCCTTAAGCGTGTTTAGGCATAATTAATGATAGGAATAACAAAACTTAACCAAATTAACCCAAACTTCTAACAGAGGCCTAAAACATCATTTCGAATTTTATAAATATTTTTCCAGAATTTTATCATGTCTAATTTCGTTAATCTTCACTAATTACCCTTAATTAACCGTAATTAGTGCAAAACTATGAAAATCACTCACCTTGGCCACAAATAAAATACCAAATCCGAAATGATTCTCTGTTTGGCGCTGTTCCCAATGCAACACAGCAGCTCTAACCTTGCTTTGGTGCTATTCCTCCTTAATTTGATGTAGTTTAAGCCAAAACTTGATTAAGAAGTAATTAGAGGTGTTTTTAGATGTTGGAGGTCATTGTTAGGTTGAAGAGAGGGTTTGTGGCTGCTGGAAAATGAGTGAAAAACCAAAATCCTAACCCTAGCAGCCCTTAAATACCTCTAATCCCGAAATTCCCCATTGGGCCTAGCTGCTACTCACTCGGTTAAGCCCAATTAGCTGTTTTTCATCATCTGAAACTTGTTTTAGCCATATCTCCCGAACGGTGAGTCCTTTTGGCCAATTTGACCACTCTACGAAAAGGTAAACCATCATCCGGAGCTAATGGAAGTGGTTTCAGGTCAAAATTCGTTTCCAATCAAAAGTTATGGCCAAAACAAGATCAGGTAAGGCAAAACGGTCATTTAAAAATCGGGAAAAATCATGAACATGGGAAATGGCCCCAATAGTCGTCTCCTAAAGTTACATGTATGACAATGAAATAAATATTCTACGATCCTATGACGCGCAGAATGCGGGCCTTTACAGTTTATAATATAACTAACTAGTTTATTCATCAAATTACATTGGTAAACAAAATAACAGAACCGATTGTTTTATGTTTCTCGTTCAAGACATGCTTCATAAACAACGACCGTTCCTATTCAAGATCAATGTTAACGAGTTTAATTAAAACATAATGATCCCTTCATTTATAATTAATTAAATTCTAAAAAATAACATTACAGACCTCTAAGCATACTGTTTCCTTCACAATCATTCGATCCAGTATATTTCAAAGAGAACCTGCCCACAATCACCTATACTGCTTCGTTACAATCACCTGAAGCACGCTTCCAAAACCACGACGTTGCGCCACCATTAGACAGTCTGACACCGATCTGAACTTGTTGGCGCATGCGCCTCAGCTTCGCTGACCAATAGACAAATTATCACTATACTCGAATTCTCCTTCGTTCCAGACAATGCCACAAACCACCCCCACATTTGAGTACGAATTCAGGCCACCAACGTTGGCCATTTCTGATCATAGTTGTCCAAAATGAGGATCTCGACATACTCTTCAATAATGTAGAAGAAAGTTTGCTGAAATAATTGATGGATTTGTAGATTCAAGAGTGGAAAGGATCGAACACTGGTTGTTCGTTTAGTGGAGGCGGTGGAAAATTTTGGTTGACCAGGGAATGTGTTTTGACCCGAAATTAGGGTTTATGGTGGCCTTGTATAGAGTGGGTTGGAATATTATATTGTTATTTGACTTAAGCGTGATGTATTATGTTAAAACACCCACATACAACCTCCATTTTCGACAAAAATTTAAATCCTTGCATATTTCAATATTTAGGACATGATGAAAAATGTTTCGTCGAATTCCGAGATCATCTGTGAAAATTCCTTTATAACATATATATGTGAATCGACACACATTTAAATTGCGTATGATCACAAAATAAATCCAATTGTCTTGAAAATTGAAATATTACAATTGTAAATCGTTACAGATTTATAAAATAAATTTTGTTAAATTTGGAGTTCGTTTGATAATCGGCTGTTCTAAATTTCCAAATTTAATCGATAAAAACAGTTAAATAAAAACAGAGATATATACTACTACCATTGTCACATACGACATCGGTTAGCCACGAAATTTGATTCTGTATAATAATTTAACGTTACGATTCCAATGAAACTAATATCATCAAAAACCGAGACCATTTGCAAAATGGCTAATATAAAGGCTTAAAATAATATTGCTAAAATATTAATTAAATTCCAAAATAAATCCAATTAAAAATAATAAATTATTATCATCGTAAATATCCAAATAAAATTATATTAGCTTCAAATATAAACAATATAGAATACACAACTCTATATCGTCAATATCGAGTTAAAACGGTATCAAAATTATATTTAAAACACTTTCAAATAAATTAAATAAATGTTATGGTTTATAAGGAATTTCATAGCGACTATTTTAAAATTTGATTTGGACATAACTAATAATTTATCACACGAAATCTATATTTTTCTCTTTTACTAAAAAATTATAATCAATAAGATTCAAACATTTCTTGTTTCCAGAATTCTGATTTAAATCGGATCCTGTATATTCAATTGAAGTTCAAAGCTCAATATTACAAACTACCACGCCATTTCGAGCTCGTTTTAAATTATACATAAAATTAACGTTCGAACTTTGTTTAAAACGAATCCAATATTAAAATCTGTTAATATTGTAAATATAATGTTTAAAATCATAAAATAATTTAAATATCTAATCACCAAAAGTACGGGACATTACAATAACACTATTAACTAGTAAATAATGATGCAAGTAAAGAAAGAAGTAATTAACTAGTATTTTACCCTGGTTCGGACTCCCGTCCTACGATCAGTCTCAAAGCTCCCCTTTGGCTTTCTTACTAACAAAAAATTTCCCTCACCTCGCCTAGAGGAATAGGCTTACAGATGATAAGCTGTCTTGACAATATTGTGTTCTTTACAACACAGATTTTGACTGAGTTGTACAAGTTTCTCATATAATCTCCTTGAGTTAATATGAGAGTTTGAATAACTTGAGAGTATAGAAGAAGTTTAGTGCTTGATTGAATTCTTAGAGAATAGTAAGAATAGAGAGATTTTCGGAAAGCACAAAATAGATCTAGAGAAAGTAGTTAATTTGAAACTTGAATCTAAGACGTATTTATAATTAGTGAAGAGTTTCTATGAAAATTCATAACCTTTGAAATAAAACTCTTCGTTTGAAAAGTTTTGTTCTTTAGAAGAAATCGTTTTGAATTTGAGAAGAAGACTGTGTCTTTTGAAAATGAAGAAGTATCCTTTTCAGAAATATATGTCCTATGCCAGGACAAACATCTGTCCATACAGTCAGACGTCTGTCCATGTATTCTGACGTTGTTCAGATACATGAACAGACGTCTGTGTTGTCAGGAAATTTTTCCTGAGACATTCAACATACATTTATTATTATAGCACAAACATCTGTGCTGAGTCTAGAACAATTTCTTGACTTTTAGCATCAGACGTCTATCTCTATCGAACAGATGTCTAATCAAGCACAGACTTATATATAAATATGTTCTTATGTGAATTCTCATATAAGTACAAGGAGATTGTACATCAAATCTAATCTAATATATAATATAACCTCTGTGACGTCCTTTAGTATGCCTTGTAATCTTGATCAAGGATTTTTCTTCCCCTTGAGTATTTCCTTCATTATTGCATGATACAATATATAATTTCTACAATCGTATAGTTGTTGTCATTAAAATCCAAAACTAGAGGATCAAATAATTTACAATTAGCAGAAATGAATGAACATTTGTATACTGGCTTAAACTATGCATCCCTAGTTTGCTACATGGTTGTACAATGATAAATGTTAGTTAACGTTAGTTAATGTTTGTTCATGGTTGTAGGAATAAATTACACAATAATCTTTGCATTCATGGCTGTAGAATAATAAATGTTACTTGATGTTGAATAACATATAAATATCAGTAAATGTATATATATGAGTGAAGTACAAAACCAAAATTTGGCTAGTTTTTAAAAACATGACTTTGACTATTCACATAAAGAATACCGTTAGCAGAGCCGGTCCTGAGACTTATGATATCTGGTGCAAAATACTAAATGATGCCCCCAAGATTAAAAAAATTCACAAAGATACTAAATAATTTTCATATTCTAAGGCATTAATATTAGAGAATTCAATACTGCTATTATGGGTTAATAATGCATGCATTGTAAATAAAAATAACGTGCCCACAGTGCAAAAAATCATAAATAATAAGTCTAAATATGAAGAAATTTTACATACAAACTTTAGCTATTTCAAATACTAGAAATCAACATTTGCTTCTTTTGTACCACTAGAAAGTTAGCACTCCATATATCTACAAATTAGGATATGAATAACTTGGTCATTTGAGAAAAATATAATTATAAAGTAATAGACATAATAAAACATTATTTTAAAAATAAATAATATAAGTAAACAACATGTGAAGAAATGTGTCAATACCTTCTTTTTCTCATTGCAAAATACGTCATTTAAAATGTTTTCTTCTTGCATTTTTGGAAGCAAAATCATCAATGAAGTCTTCATATTCAATGTCTTTCAAGAGATCCTTTTCGATGCATATGATTGCTAATCCATTAAGTCTGTCTTGCCTCATTGTTGTTTGCAAATATGACTTTAATAATTTCAATTTTTAAAAATTTCGTTCTGCGGACGCAACTGTCACTGGAAGAGTTAGGAGAATCCTATATACAATCATCCCATTTGGAGATATGTCCATACTTCTCCAAAAATCCAAAATTTCAATAGTCGTCCATGGCCTGTCAACATCATATGATTCACTAATTAATGGAAGTTGTAATATTTGTAGTTCTGAAAGTAAATCTTTTGCGTCAATATCGGAGGCACTTCCATTTCTATTTCCATCTATATTATCCCAAATCGCTGGATCATATATATTCAAAACTTGTTCCAAGGACGTGGTCTTGGTCTCATTCAATTGTTCTAAACACTGGACATCAATTTCATCTACTATTTGTTGCGGTGAAATCTCATTATCATGTGCGGTTTTTTTTTGTATCATTAATTCCTTCACCCATCGTAGTCTCATTTTTTATTATATCGTCGGAACCAATTTCATGTTCAGAATCACAAGATTGATCTGCATTATCAAATAAATCTTTCGTTTTTGAAAAATACTTGCTAAGAGACCCTCTTAATGATTTGGCTCTCTCTTCATTTCTTTTTTGTTTTTTCCTGTTAGAACTTCCAGATGGTTGCTTTCATGAAAACATTACAACTACCTTTTAATTTTTTTTCAAATCGAAAATAGGACTCCTGTTGAAAAAAATCAATATTGTAGTAAGAAAAAAAAAATTGTTTTTAACATAAATCTTGTTCATCAAATTTATAGATAAATATTTGAATTTATAGAAAAAATTTGTTTTTTACAGAATTATGCAACCACATTAAACTTCTCCTCTATATTTTTCAATGTAGAAAGAAAACAAAAAAATTTCTTTCTTTTATTAGTTGAAATAAGAGAAAAATTGAAATTCTGACTCCTGTTGAAAAAATCAGTATTGTAGTAAGAAAAAAATGTTTTTAACAGCAGTTTTGTTCATAAAATTTGTAGATAAAAATTCAAATTTATAGAAAAATAAATTTGTTTTTAATGGCAATTATGTAACCAAATTAAAGTCCTCCTCCATTTTCTTTAACTTAGGAAAAAAAAATTTCTTTCTTTTGTTAGTTGAAATAAGAGAAAATTTTGAAAATATGATTCCTATTGAAAAAATCAATACTATAGTACACAATTTTCTTCATCAAATTTATAGACAAAAATTCAAATTTATAGAAAGAAAATTGTTTTTAACAACAATTATGCAACCAAATTCAACTTCTCCTCCACTTTCTTTAATGTAGAGAAAAGCAAAAAAAATTCTTTCTTTTATTTATCGCTATTCTACCATTTTTGGGATGAATTTCAATTGCATTATTAAATTCATCCTTTTTTCCTAATAAGATATTGTTTATTAAATTGGTAACTTCGCTAAATAGAGTAAAAACAATATTTCATAACAATTGTAGTATATCTAAATGGCAAAAAAAAATGTAATTGATTCTTCATCGAAAGGCATCCAGCCATCTACCATTAGAAAATAGGAATTGTACATAAGTTGATATCATTTGTCATATGCAACTCGAGCGGTTGGAAACACAAGAGAAAATGAATATACTATGTAGGGTATTCATATACTACGTCTGCTAAGTAAGCACGATAATTCGTACATAAGTTTAAAAAATTAAAACAAGTCATGAAGTATTTATTTTTATTTTTATTTTTGAAAAAGGGAGCATGCTAGGACAAAAGGGTAAATATGGTCATGTACAACGAGTTATTATAATATACTAACTAAATATAAAAGATTGACACTCTTAGTCGATATCCTACATGCAACTATGGTGAACTTTCCACAAATTGAGTTACAAATTAGCTCAATACAGGCTGAAGTAATTGAAATTATTTTTCATCTACTATCAACAACAATAGACATTGCTAGAACAAATAAAGAAGAAAGGCAAGATATGTTAACTGACTGCAGATATGAACCTATATGAAAACAAATATCTACTCAATAACCACTACACTAACAAATATTTACCCAGTACTTGCTAGTATAGACAAATTTATAGTACCAACAACTATGGGATAAAAAAGCTAGATTGAAACCATACCAAACAAATAAAAGATAATTTGCTAGTGCCTATAACCAAGGGAAAAGGGAGAGGAAATATTGACCCATGTTTTCGTAGACGATGATTGAGAAAGAGAAAGGATACAAGGAAACCCTATATGGAAAAACGGAAGGAGAATTCATGAGGTTGTTCGTGATTTGATTTTGTGCATTAGTGAAGAATTGGTTTAATTTGGGTTTGATTTTCCAGATGAATTCATCATTTTATTTTTGAAGTTCTAGGGTAAAACGAAGAGTAGGAGTTGTGAAGAGGAGAGGGAAAGAATGGAAAGCAAAACGTGCAGCATTGTCCTGCCGTAATTTTATCGATTTCACTGAAAAACCTGCCTGCCAGCCATATGGTACAAACGTAGCGTTTCAATGTGGACTTGTAATTCAGACTTGCTAAAACACCCAAAAGAAGATAGGGCTGAAAGGTGAGAAAATTATCTGATGTGCACAAATAATAACACCCCCCCCCCCCCCCCTTTAATTATAGGTGTAGGATGCCTTTTCACAATTTTTGACACTTAGATTTCGGGGCCACCTAGAATAGTCCTTTGTAATTTCATCAGTTCTTTAAAATTGTGATCACTGACAAAACGCTATATTATTATGATGTGAAGTGCTATGATATATTATTTTTCTTGTAGTGTGGGGTGTTACAACGTCCCAATGAATTGAACAGACATGCTCATCAGAGCCGCAAATAAGTGGCACAATAGTAGGAAAAATTCAGCGTACTTGGGGCTTGTCATAATAACAAACAGATATGTAAATCGGAGTAGAAAATAAGTTAACCATAGTAGCATAAAAATAGCCTAGATGGCGACCCATCCTAACGACAAACATACACGCACCTCGGAGCAGAAAATAAGTGATAATACACCATATTAGCAATTCCGCAAACCCCCAATGCGGAAGCTTTGGAACAGCTTGTAGTTATTGCTAATTTGCAATGGCTCGGGCCGTTACAAAGCTCTCAAGAACAATGTTCACCGCGTTTTATTTTCCGCAGTGGCCTCAAACCATTTTAAATGTAATAAACATTCCATACATCTATTCTCAAACTAGTACGTTGTCATTCTTCCCAAAATACGCAGCTCAAGGAAAAAAGCATAATCCTAGTCTTCAAAATTTTCAATCCAATTTCAAAATCTAAGATCTTGTTTCAATCAAGTTTATAGATCCAAAGTCGATTTAGTTTGGAATCCCTCATCGAATAGCCATTTCTAAAATCAGCTTATCGCCTAATCTTGAAATCTACAATCGATCGACTCAAGGTATGCAATAGGATTCGATTTTCATTTGTACTCGTTCGGAATTGTTTTTAATGCTTTTTCTGTGACCAGTGGTTGAGTTTAGGAATCGGCATGTGATGTTGCAATTTAAACACAGTAGTTTCAGAAATTTGATGTTGCTTAAGAATTCAAAAGTGTATGTATGTATGTACATGATTTCAAAAGTAAATCTTATAAGAAAACCTTTTTTTGGACATACATAGAGCATCATGAAGAATCTGAGCAAATATAGCTTCATATACTCTCCTATATTAGAATTTCATTTTCCTTTTTAGGAAGGATTCAGTTTGGAACACAATTTCAAAAGCAAAGGCAAAAGTTTTATGTATGATTTTGGAAATCTATAAGTAAATAATTTATATCAATGTTATGGTACAAAACTGTATAGTGTATATACATATTCTATGAAGAAAGCAATTGTTTTATTATAGTTATATCGATATAGTACAAGTGTAGAACTATAATTTGTGCCTTACCACTTAAATATTTGTCCTTGACCCCTTTTCGTCTTGCTATAGATCATTAATTCACTGCTTTAGAAATAAATATCCTTATCTTTGATTAATAACTCATTCTTCATTTAAAATGAAATGAAATGGCGCTGTGTGTGTGTTTTATGTTCCATTATATTAACCCTTCTCTAAAAGTCTTACTCTTTTTCTCCCGAAATTTGAAGTTACATGCATATTGATAACAACTTTCAACTTTCTTGCAATTTATGTATGTGAAAAATTTATATTTTAGCTTGCAACTTGCTTGAAATGAGTGTTTAAATTTGCAATATTTTTTCCGTCTTTTGGTTGATCACATATTGGATTAAGTGTGTTTTTTATAATGGTAATTTGTTAATTTTTTTGACATTCGATTGACCCCATTTTGAGTTGCAATCTTTTGTTAACTTGCAATTGACTGCAAATTTAATTGTAACTTAGAATATGAGCGGTTAAGTTCGTAATCTGTTTGCAACTTAAAACAATAAATTTGTGCTATTACTGTTAGATTTTCAACTGACAGGCCCATTATAGACTTATGACAGGTTAAATTTTTTGTCCCAATCACATTGGCCACTCACTAATTCTTACTATAGGCTTTCTTTTGTCTCTTTATATTGTCTAACTTGATGGTCTTTGCTTCTCAAAATTCCGAAGGCATTGGCATCTAATCCAGTAAAACGATAATTTGTTCCTTTTTACCTATTGTAAAAAGAAACTTATTTATTTATTTTGAATTTTGATATACCATATTTTCCATCCTTATACGTAAATGAATATACCATATTTTGAACAAACTATAATTTTATTTTTGCCTTTTATTTCTTTTTCCTGTCTCCAACTTAATATATAATCGACATAAATAAGAGAATATAGAAATTGAAACGACAATGTTTGAAAAGAAATGTAAAAGAGAAAAGGTTGTTAAAAGGAGAAATTGAATATCAAAGGTTCTGAAACTGATATGTCATCAGTAAGCAACAATAAGCAACAGATAAGAACTTTAAGTTCAAAACGCAGTGATAATTGAAACCACACAAAAGAAGATAAAAATAAACCATTCAAAATTGGATGTGCTTTCAGCTGAAGAGCTGTTTTCCCCAGCTACAAGAGCAGTCTTGGATCCATCTCCTGCATTGCCTATATGATATACTCATATACATAGCGTTACACATAGGCACACTAAATATATCAATACTCCTTGCGTTCTGTATTTCGCAATGGCTTAAATCCGTTCTAATCGGATTACTAATTTTCTACCCTGCTTCTCTAACCAGTACGCTATTTATTTCACAAAATTCACACCGGTGAAAAAAGATAAAAGGAAAGCAAAAACCTAAGATACTCCAGATTTCAAATAGAAGATCTTCAATCCGATTCAATCGAAGATTTTTAATCAGATTCCGGTACTAGTTTCAGTTGAAGATTGTAATCTCGATCGACACACGGTATGAATCATGCCACCAAACTCGATAGAATTAAGATTTTCATCGAGTATTTTAAGCCATTTATCTACTTCATAACCATTGTAAATCTCTTCTACTTGAACGTATGCCCTTCCTATAAGAGCTGCACCTATTGGGTTGTTGATTTTGACAATGAAGATGATGTTTGAGGCCATATGTGCACAATATATGCGGATTGATTCATACCATCTAGGGTTGTTAGGTTCGATGCCTAGCAGTCTAATTTGACTAACTCTCGCTTTTTCTATATCGATGGGTACATACATTTTTTCCGATTCTTTGGAAATACCCATTGCATTTTGAAATTCTTCAATTAACTATCATGTAAACTTAATTAATCTATGTATATGTTAAATTGATTGAGGCCCAATTCATCGAAACGGTGTTTAATTTGTCCAAAACGTTTAGTGGAAATGTAAATAATTAAGTATATGTTTTATAAAAATTTATCGAATAAGATATTTAATTTTATATATAAAGTACGGCTAGTTCGATTGAATGTTAAAAATATATGTATATATGTTTAAATTCATATACATACGATTAGAGATTGAAGAGCACAAATCGTAATATATTATATTCAAAAAGCCTTAGAGAGTTTTTTCGGCTCCATCTAATAAGTATTGTATATGATCGTTATGTGAATGTTCGTTTTATTAACAGAACGGACATTTATATTCATCATATACAATGTTTGTTGGATTTGTCCTTTGTATTTGATAAGTTACAAACACAACAATGAAATTAAATCTCGTAAATCATATCATTTTAAACAATTCTCAAAATTTCGAAAGCGCTTCCTTTATGTTCCCTGTGTACATGCAATTGTGTACTATTCAAGGAGCTAAAGCGAAGTGCTATCGAAATTTTGTTGAATCGTTTAAATTAAAAAGATTTATGTGGTTTAATTACATTATTGTATTTGTTATGGGAGGTAGGATGAACCACCAACAAAAGTGTAAATGATCTGAATACCAACGGCCCCTAGCCGTTGGAACCCACTGTTTCCCTTGTAGTGTTGGTATAAAAGTTTGAATATATCCCACGCTCTAAAATGCAGCCGAAAGCCATGGCATATTACTGAAAAGACATGAGCTTAGAAACCAAAAAGTAGATTATTAGTTTATTAAATATTATCTTTGAAGACTTGATCAAAGTAGGGAAGGCTATCCTTGCGATGCAGCATGCTAACATAATGTAGCAAGCTGGTTTTAAAGTTAGATATATATATATATATATATATATATATATATATATTTTTTACTTTTTTAGTCCCATCTGTCTCCTCCTTCCATCGTCCCTCTAATCTTTTATGTTTTGTACTTAAATTCCATGAGTGACATCCAAAATTATACGCTTCTTTCTTTAATTGCTTGGTTGAAGAAAAATAATTAACGACCTATTATATTTGATATATCAGGTCGGTATGTCTTCTAGCCTAGACAAAAAATGGATGAAAAATCTGATCGTAGAACTACGTGATATTTGGAAGGATTGCAGAAGTTTATTAATTTCATTAAAGAAAATGGTGGTAATAAGGAAGCCTATTCTTGTCCTTGCACTCAATGTCAAAATATAAAGAAGAAGATTAAATTAGATGACATTCATTTTCATTTGCTTCGATGGGGAGTTGATCAAACATATACCATTTGTCATTTTCATGGAGAAGAATTGACGGGAAAGTAAAAACAACCCATTAGTCAAGTCATGCATGTCGATGATGGCGAATATCCCAGAATGAAAGATATGGTCAATGATGCCAATAAATTTCATCATTTTCAACCGACAAGTCAATCCCACAATAATATTTACGAGCCGCCTATCAATTATGTTACTGGGAGGCCGATCAAAGTAAGAAGTATAAATCTCATTTTGATAGTGCAAAAGAGTCATTGTATCCTTCATATCCAAAAAGGTTAACAAAATTGTATGTCATTGTGAAGCTGAATAGTTTAAAAAGCTAATATGGTTTTTCCGACAATGGTGTGACCACACTTCTCGAATTTATAAACGAGTTAATTCCTGAAGGTAGCAACCTACCAGCAAAATATTCATACATAAAGAAGATAATTAAACTAGTAGGGATGGATCATATATGATGCTTGCATTAATGATTGCATGTTATACTGCAAAGATGATTTAAACATAGTTTCTTATAGATTTTGAAATGAATAAAGATACAAGACAACATTAAACGAATAAAAAAGGGTCACCAAGGTACCACAAAATATGTTTGGACATTTCCCTTTAATTTCTAGATTTAGGAGACTTTATATAATACCATGGATAGCAGAAGCCATCACTACAAGAAAAATACTCTACTGCAACTGGCTATCTGCAACAGGCCTCAAATGTCAGTTGTAGTAAATGATATTTAGCAACAGACCTTTCAGAGTTGTTGCAATAGATAAGATTTAGCAACAGGCTTTTTCGTCCTGTTGCGAAAAGCATATTTTTGGCAACAGCGCTTTCATGCCTGTTGCGAAAACATACTTTTGGCAACTACGCTTCCATAACTGTTGCAAAAAACATATTATTTGCAATTGGCTTCCAAGCTTGTTGCAAAAAAATATCTTTAGCAACTGTTTTCGTCACTTGCGATAACTGTATTTTTTTACAACTGGTAAAGCTAATTGCGAAAAGCATACTTTCAAATATTATTTAGCAAATAAGGAGTTATATTTTAATAATTTTATTTACAATATTAATACATAAAAGATGACAATTAATAATTACTAAATAATATTATTTATTTAGTAATAATGATATGAAATTTTTAATAATAAGAGTTTTAAATAAACTTTATTAAAAAATTATTAACAATTTTAGTTAATTGAAGTTAAATTAATAATTAGAAATTAATATTCATAAAATTCGAAAAATAAAAATATACACATCTTAAAGTAATATCAAATTCTTTGTAATATATAAACTCCATAAAATAATAAAAAAATTTATATCAAAAATAAGAAAACTTGTGTTGGTACAAATTATTGCAACTTATTTAGTTCAAGAATTATTTAATCTTTGTGCGCATTTCAATTTTTTACTGTGTTATACTTTTGCCATGTTTCTATTGTCGTTTCCATCTGAAAAATTGGCTCCAACCCTTAATTATTTTGGCTCCATCATGAAAATTTTGAATTTTAAATAGAAAGAGACGATGTTTCCAGAACCAGTTAAAAAATTCGTCCATCCAAATCGTTGAGGGAACTGTCCTCCTTCCACCGCTTTCATCTCTTCAGATCTAAAAAATCCGTCCATCCAAATCGTTCTCTTTCACAATGAAACATCGGCTTTCTCCTTCAAAAAATTCGCCCATATTGTTTTCACTTTAGAATCCAGCAAAATATCCCCTCAATTCTCTATTGCGATGGCTGCATCCGACTACCCAGAGATCTCTCCGACACATTTCTCCTTGATAGTCTCCGACACCTCCCTTCTTCTTCCCTTCTAGCTGACGCCGCTGCCTCAGCCTCCAAATCCATCTTGCACGTGGACCCCAATTCCTTCTATGGCTTTCACTCCTCTACTCTCTCCCCAACTCTCTTCCACGATTTTCTGCACCTCCCTCAACCCCTTTCAGAACCTTCAAACAAGTTCCTTTTAGATATTCCCGCACCATAACTTCTCTACTGCGCTGATTCGATGGTTGATATTCTTATCAGGTTGGGAGGCAGCAATCACGTTGAATTCAAAGGTGTTGATTCTAGCTTATTTTATGATGATGGGAAGCTATGTAACGTGCCCGATTCAAGGCAGGACATTTTTAAGGATAAAAGTTTGAGTTTGGCCGAGAAAAGAGAGATGATGGAGTTCTTGAAGAAGCAGGGGTTGCCGAGTAGAATAACATCGTAAGTTTTTGATATTTGAACCTTTTTTTTTGTTTGAAGTTTTACTTATAAACTTATAATATACCATTGTTGCAAACATAACAGTAAACGGAATTGTGGTAAAGTTGGTCTTATGTGAAATAATAGTCTGTGATAGGAGCACACTATATAAGCTGAGAAGTAACCAAAATGTGTGAGAAACCAGAGGCCCGAGGCATTTGGGATGTGACAACTACTTTGCTTATGAACTGGCTATTTGTTTGCTAATGAGAACAGATAAGTTGTGTACGTTATACATTGAAAATTTTGTGGCGCAGGATCATTTTATATGCTATTGTGATGGAAGATTGGGATTAAGAGAGCAAGGAGGAATGCAAGAAGGTTATTACAACAAAAGTAGGATTGGAAAGTATTGCTCTTTATAGCAAATTAGTTGTAAGGTAAGTAATAGTTAGATTGTATGTTTGATCATTTATTAGTTAGACTCTACTGTATACGATGGAACCAGTGCAAACTCATGTTCAATTTGCAAGTTGATGTTCCATGTATGTGGAAATTTGGATCCACCAATATTTTTCAAGTTTGATACATGGAAATTACTCTTCAAAAACATGTGTTAAATCACACACAGGCACAAACACACATATATTTATTATGTTATAAGAGTATCTTTATAAATAAAATATGTATAAAAAGTTTTAGAATGGTTTTAAGTAAACTATTTCATGTGATTTTAAGTAAATTATTTTTTGTGTTACGTTTAGCAGTTGAATTTGTTTGACGATAAATTTTTTCACCTTCTTTGCTTTTTTCTTGTTAGTGCAACTGTTGCAATAGCATTGAAAACAGTGTTGCGAGGAATTCTGTTAGTCAAATGTTGTTTGGGGATGTCTGTTCTTAGTGTTTGATTGCTCCATGGTTTATGTGAGACAGAAGGAGGATCCTTGGAATTATTTTATTGCTCTTGCAGTTACCACTATATTCTTACTGTTGTGACAAGAAGCTGGATCTGTTGCAAGGTTTTTCATTATTTTTATCTTAATTTTTTTATTGTGCACATGGTTGTGAATTTTTACCCTTTTTTACTTCTTTTCAGGCGCTGTAAATGGAATAATTAAGCGGCTAGCAAATATTCAAATCTGGCACTTGAAGTGTTATTCATGGTTCATTTGTAATAGTACTATTATTTTAATTTGATTGAATTTCATCTTTATATAATCTTTTATTGTATTTTGTAAATCCTGGAGAAATGTGTGAAGATTTCTACGAAAGGACAAGCATGTATTGGTTTGGCGAATGGATGCAAATGAGCGCACTCAACATACTGGAAGGTAAGTGAAATTCCTTTCAATTGATCATTTAATTTTATCAGCATGAAATATTTGAACTTGTTGGACTTTCTTTGGTGGAAAATTGTTTGGCTGGTTTTAATAGTTTGATTTTTGCCTATGGACAGGTATTTTATTTGCATAGAGTAAATGCATATATGTTTTTGTTTTTGTTTAACTACATATGTTTAATCATTATATATGTTTCTATTTAACTACATATGTTTAATCAAGGTGCGCTCATATTCCAGAGCATTGCTTGGAGGTTTGCTAGTGCTACTGCGAAGTGTGCATTCTTTATGAAAATGATGATCGTTTTGGTTAGCAGCATTATTCTTTTGTAGAAAAATGATGATCGTTATACATGAATGGTACATGAAAATTATAGAAATTTTTTTTGTAATTGTTTGTACTATTAAAACTTTGTTGAAATAAATTTTTTATTTGTTTATTTCATTCTTTGACATGCAATATTACTCGAACAAATACATTTAATATGTAGCATCTATAAGCTGAATTTAAGCTAATTTTTTTTATAGATTTATAAATCTATTGCAATGGGCATATACTGTTGCAAAAGGATCTGTTACAAAGGTAAAAGCCTGTTGCAAAAAAGTCTACTGCAACATCTTATTGCAACAGGCGGAAAATATTGCACATTTTTAGCAACTTCGGCTATACCAACAGGCGCAGGTCTGTTGCAATTGGTCTACTGCAACAGATATTTCCTGTTGCGAAAAGTGATTTTTGTTGTAGTGACATAGTCGCGCAAAGTCTGATCTGGTTGTAATGCGTCCCTCATGCGATAATTCGAGGCGAACTGTAGATTCTTTTGATAAAAAAATTGTTGTTGAACCATGAAATGTTACGCTTGGAATAACAACAGATGGTTTCAATCCACATGCATCTCTAGGTACTCACTACAATTGTTGGCCAGTAATTGTTGTACCATATAATCTTCCTCCATCAATGTGCATGAAAAGAGAGTTTTCAATGTTAACATTGTTGATTGCTGGATCCAAATAAGCAGGGAAGAATATTGATGTTTATCTGCAACCGTTGATAGATGAGTTAAAGCTGCTACTGGAAGGAGTAATGACTTTTGACTCCTTTAACAAAAATGAGTTCACAATGAGAGCTAGGATGTTGTGGGCAATTCACGATCATCCTGCATTTGGGACATTATCTGGATGTACAACTCGTGGCTACTTTGTGTTTCCTACATGTGGAAAAAAAACTTGTTTTTATTATCTTTCTGCTAGTAAGAAGACGTGCTACATGGATCATCGACGGTTCCTTCCTTTCGAACACAAGTTTCAAGATGAAAAATCAATTTTTAATAATAAACTAGAGCACCGCCATCCTCCAAGGTCATTGAACGGTTATCAAGTTGAAGAGAAAGTAGAAAATATCTAGATGAAAGTTGGTAGAGACAAATCTGAAATCGGTCGAAAATGAAAAAGAAAGTAGAAGAAGAAGAATATGAAAATATTCCTGCATGGTACAGAGGCCCATTCTCTTTGATTTGCCGTATTGGAAAGCAAATTTGATCTGACATAATATTGATGTTATGCATATAGAAAAGAATGTCACCGAACATCTCATTAGCACAATTTTAGTTTATAAAGACAAGTCAAAAGATGGCTTCAATGCACAGAAGGATTTGAAAAACATGGTTATTATGTAAGCATTTTGCACCATTTTGAAAACTTGAAAGTACCTAGCAAATTCTCATCGAACTTCCATAGTAATGTGAGCATCAATTCTCTTGAACTGACAAATATGAAATCGCATGATTATCACTTCATAATACGATTATTACTTCCTATACTGCTTCAGCATTGTTATCCGCAACTTAAGGGTCTACGAAATGCTATACATAGCATGAGTCTATTCTTTTACATTTTATGCTTAAAGGTGATATATAGGGAACATCTATTAAAAGCAAAAGCTAGTTTGGTAGAAGCCATGTGTGTGTTTAAGAAATATTTTCCACCTGCATTTTTTGATATCAGCATCCATCTTATGGTTCATTTAGCCGATGAAGCATTGGCTTGCGGTTCTGTTAGATATAGGTGGATGTATCCTTTTGAATGACAAATTACTAATTTACTTTTATTCACCGTCGTTCGATTTAAACAACTATTGATTATTTATAATTTATATCAGTATATCTTTCATAGGTTGATGAAAACATACAAATGATATGTTCCCAACAAAAGATATTTTGAAGGGTGTAATGCGGAAGGATATATTGTTCAAGAATCTAGTCTTTATTGCATGGAGTATAAGGTGAAAGGAGGTGATGTTACTCATAAACATACTCGTGAGTTGTTTTTAGACGATGATGACGAGTTTATTAGTGAGATGCCTATAGATAACGATAAAGATATAACCTTAACCCAAGTGCAGTATGAACAAGTTCGTAGATGGGTTCTTAATAAGCACGATGGGTTGGAAGAATGAGAGAAGTAAGTTTTAAGAACTTGTCTTGAATTTCCATTCGCGTAAATCAATTTACTTATATGTTTTAAAATGTATGTGTTGCAGGAGGTATGGAATCTATGTGAAAAATATTAAATCACAACCTCATGGTGTAGTAATTCCTACAGAAACTTGTCCAAGTTTTACTCTATTGTTACATGACGAGGTAAATATAACATCTTATTAAATATTTCACGTGCATTTAACTGATCTTACTCCTTCATGACTATACTTCCCACATATTGTTTTCTGTTCGTTGGTGAGAATCAACGATGTTGATTCAACTCTTTGGTGCCTGGTGAATGGGCCGATGTTCAAGGTATGCGGTCATGTGAAGCACTAAGTAAATGGATTCAAATTTTCCCCGAAAAGTTACGAAGTGCGGTTGCTAACACAAGACAGTGGTGTAGGTATAAGAAAAATTACCTAATTTAGAGCGAGTGGGAAGGACAAAAATTACAAGGAAGCAGAAACCAAATATAGTTATTCAACAAATAATTGAGTTATATTACATTCACATTAAACAAACAGTTTTCTGTTATGATTGGGTAAAGGTTGAAGACAAAGTCAATGGTTACAAGATTGATCCCATTTCAAACTTGATCATGGTTAACTTAGGGGAATTGAAGAGTAAAGATAGAGTGAATGATGAACCGTTTATACTTGCAGCGGAAGCGAGTCAAGTGTTCTACTCGAAAGATTTAAAAAATGACGAATGGTTTGTGGTTTTACACACACCAAAATGGTTGACTAGTAATGTGGATGATATTGAGTTCTCTACTATCCATCAATTGACTTTTGAAGATAATGAGAAGTTAGAAGACCTTACCAAATGTGTTTGTTGATATTAAATGCATTTCTTACTGTAACAACCCGTATTTTCAATAACCTGTTATAACATAAATGGAGGCATAATTAAACTGTAAAATCTGAATCAAGGGAAACGGGCTATGCCATTGCATTCGTCTCGGAAAAATACGCGAAATAGAGTCCGAGTTTTCGAAAATCGGAGTCTGTATGACCAAGATATGGCCTCGCGAAATTTCACGAAAAATTCCCAAATTAAAGTATACTTAATTAAGTGAAATGGGTTGCGCAGAGAAATATATGTATATTGATATATATATATATAATTGAAAATTAAATAAATAAATATGCAAAAATGTTCAAAATAGCGAATTGGGAGAGGGGAATAACCGAACCGGCCGATTTTTGAGGTCGACCCGAGCATGCTGGGTCGACTAGGGGTTAATCCAGGGTGTTTGGCTGTCAACCCGTGGGCCGATTCGCTCAAATGCAGATTTTGCATTTGGATGGTTCTCATGGTTCATCTTTAATCTAAAGGCCCTAGATGGTTCCTACACTTGACTTCTTCCCCAAGACATGCTTTAATGGCTTGGATTGAATCTAGGTTTAATCCTATGGCCTAAAACACTTGCCTAATCTATAAATAAGACCCTAACCTATCCTAAATCCTCATTATTCATTCATGCAACTAAACTATGGCAAAATTTTACCTCTCATGGCCTCCACTCTCTTCATAAAATTTCTAAATGGTTTCTATGAGAGATTTTCCATGCATACAAGTGTTTTCAAGCTTGTATGAGTGTCATTAGCTTGCATTCAAGTCAAGTTTCTATCTTTGCATCATAAAGCAAGGGTTTTGATCATTTTGGCTCAAGGGTTTTTATGTTAGAGCTTGCATTTTGGGTCTATTTGATTGCATAAGGGCTTTGTCATATCTTTTGTGCCTTCATAGCAATGTAAGCCCTTTCCCTACTCTTAGATATTAACTATGAAGTTAAATGTTCATGTTGCAAGTTTGGGTTTGATCATTGAGTATGATACATGCTATCATGTCATGCAAGTTTATGAAGTCATTATCTTGATCTTGTGAGCTAAAAGCTACAACCTTTATGTTGAAATGTTGCATTAGGCAACATGAGAACCCTCATAACCTTTATGTCAACTTGCATATGAAGTCATAACCCTTATATGATGATATATGCGAGTTACTAGTCATCATTCCATATCTTTTGTCACCATGATTCGCTTATGTGCCAAGTTTGGGTTTATGCATGTTTTGAGGCTTAAGAATGTAACATGCAAGTTAATGAACACATTTGTGCCTCATTTGCCACCATGATTAACTTGTGGCTTAATATCCATTTTTGTCATGTCTTTGCCAAGTCTCTTCTTTTAATCCATTACGTTGTCGCGAACGTATATGCGAGTTTAAAAACGTTGGGTTATGTTATGGGTAATTTCTAATGACATGAAAATACAACTTGAAAACATGACTTGAAATATAACATGGAAGTTGACATGTAAGTATGCATAAAAACATAAGCTTGGGAATTTACCTATTAAGTTAGGTCTACCCTTTGAGAATTTACCTATTAAGTTAGGTCTACCCAAATGCTTGAAAACTTGTAACATGTTTTGGGAAACATGATGGACATGACACTTAGATAATATAAGTGTGGCCAACTCGAGGTTGGGTTGAGTTTGCAACGTAAAACTACCCGGAACCGACCGGCCTAACTAGTAGTTGCAAACAATAGGACCCAATGTGAGAAGTTGGTCATGTTGTGCTTGAACCCGAGGTTAGACCAAGTTGTGGTGTAAAGCTACCCGGAACCGACCGGCTTAACTAGTAACCACAACAAAGTCTAATGTGAGAGGTGAAGGTGCATTAAGTAATTAATGCCACATGATAGGGTTAAGTTAATTTGATTAATGACTCTTAACCAAATATGACATGGACAAATGGGTTAAGTAATTTGATTAGGCTAACGATACTTAACAAAACATGACAAGGTTGGGTAGGTTAAGTAACTTGATTTGCCTAATGACACTTAACCATTTTTATATGACTAGTGGATGGGGTTAAGTTAACCAACACTTAATCAATCCAACGCGATAACTTGGTAAGGTTAAGTAAGTTTTCTTAATGACGCTTAACCGAAAAATACGGTTAGCGAATGGGGTTAAGATTAGACTCAACTAGTCTAAACGTGGAAATCGGATGGGGTTAAGTTAGCCTAGACTTAATTAATCCCACTTGGTAGTTTAATGGGGTTAAGTTAAACACTTAACTAATCTAAACATGATGAATTGATGTGGTTAAGTGACCTATACTTATCCAATCTAACTCATTAATTTATTGTGGTTAAGTTAACCAATACTTAACCAATATAACGTGAAAACATGATAAGGCTAAGTCACGAATCGCTTGAATACACTTGACCAATTTGACTAAGTAAATTGATAGGGTCAAGTTAATATATACTTAATCAATCTAGAATGATAATTGGACGAGGTTAAGTCGTGAATTGCTTAATATACTTAACCAACTTGAGCATGGTTTGTAGGGTTAAGCCTTGAACTTGGATACTTAGCCAATTTTGACAGGATTTGTAGACGGGTTAAGTCATGAACTTAAGTGATACTTAATCCATTATGTAAACCCTAGTTCTGAGGATTAGGTGGATAACCGTAGTTAACAAGGATAACGGGAACAATGCTAAGTGGTAAACCTTAGTTGAAGAATAACTAAGTAATGATTCTTAGTCAAGGAAATTTAGACCAGTTCATAGATAGATGAGTAACCTAATACGATAGGTCATCGTTTAAGTATACGAGTAGGAGCAAGTATCTGATTTAGATAAAGGCTCCAGCGAACTGGGTAACGAAGCAGCGGCTTCGGGGAACGTGAGGATATTCTTGGTATCCCTCTATGAGCTGCCAGGTGATTATACTAGGCTCATGAGAGGTTAAGGTCTGCGTTAGAAGAACCAAGAGTATGCCTTGGTTGCTATACGAGCGACCTAAAGACGGGGATGTATAGGGGATAGTCGACGATACACGGTCGTACCCTAGATAGCATTTCGTCAGGCTACCTACCATCTTTGGTCAAGCGTGTACGTACGGAAAGGCAGAGAACACCCAAAAGACCATAATTGCTATCTAATTATGGTTGCGGTAAGGCTTGGATGTGGGTTGGCCAGTGTTGTGTTCTCATACAGGATTTATCCTGTCTTGTCTTTCACTAGTTGAGGGAGTGGTCTCGTGGGACCATAGCCACGTATAAGAAAAACAGACCTTAGCATCTTCATCGGCAGATAAATCGAAAGCTCCCGACCGAGTCCTGTATTTCTTGATTTGCCCTGTGACAGGACTCGGATGGCACGATGTGATACATGTGCATACAGTCATGGAAAAGCGATTCACGATGAATGCGTGGGAAAAAGGGCGCGGTTGGCGGTTAGCGTAATCCCTAGTGGCCCTAGGTGGTTGAACCCAAACCGAGATACGAAAACGTGCAATAGGTAAGCATAATCCCTAGCAGCCCTAGGTAGCATAAGTCCTAGTTGTACAAACAATAATTCATGTTGGAAGACCCTAGCTAGGTTTAGGGTAACAGTCCAAACCGATCTTAAGGATCATGGAACTATGTTAAAGTAATATAGAATCTCATGGGAAAGCCCGTATGGTCTACGGCAAGGGACTGAACATTTACATGGAATAAAACATACAAGTTGAGTAACCTATATATGCGGTATATTAGGTTGACATGGACCATTACACGACTTTTGAGTGAGGGTCATTCTTGGTTAACACATGACACGGTGGGGATACTAGTACGGTAGGTGCAGAGCAAAAATACAGGATAGATATCACGGGGCGTTATACGTGACAGATATCTTGGGGATTTTATACTTGATAGAAACCTGACGATGTGATACCTTGTTTTATCTTGACATCGTAATTTATCATGACACCTTAGTTTATCTGAGTTCAGTAGTTCATCCTGTTATTTTGATTTAGCTTATCTATCTTGTTATCATGCTTATGTTCATCTCAGTTTCTCATGTCAGTTAACTTTACTAGTTTTTATGCTAATAGTAGATAGGGCTTACTCAGTCTTTTTGACTGACCCGTTTTGTTTCGCCTCTTTTCTTCCGTTTCCCCCCCAGGTTACAGGGAGGAAATACTGTTGTTTAGTTCGGACTTCTTCTGCTTGAAGGTCATCATGGATGGCTTGGACTTTTCTTGGCTAATGGCTACTTTACTGTTTTTACTTGGGGAATAATTTATGAAAATGTCTTTATGCTTCTTTACTATTGCAAGACAGGTTTTGATGTACTCTGATGTAAAAGGCTTTAGACCTTATTTATTCATGTTATGAAAGTTTGATTTTACTTCCGCTATTTTATATGTTCTGTCTTGTGATATTTCTGTGCATGTTTACCAATAATGCCCCTCTAAAGCTAGTGCATTCCTTTGCGAGTGACCCTAGCGGAGGCGGGGTGTTACACGTGGTATCAGAGCAGAAGGTTACCGGACTGGGCAAAAGTTTTTAAAGACCTTCTGAAAACTATTTGAAAAAAAAAACGTTTACAAAGAAGCATTTTTCAAGAAAATTTTCTTTTAAAAGAAAAAGGCTATTCCCCAAAGGCCATTAGCACTATCCTTGTTTCCTTAATTGAGTCTCTTTTCCTTTCTTTCCTCCATCTGTAGTCACAGTAGTTTTAACTGCGACTAGTCTTTTCTACCTACGAAAGTGCTTTCCATATGATGGAGGTGGTTCTCAAGAGACTAGTGGCCGCGTTATAAGAAAGGATCGTGAGAAAGAAGGATAAAGGATACGAGCTAAAGGATGAGCAACTTGTTGGTATGGCTTAGTCCTCAAAGGAGGGAGAAAGATGAACAATGAAACCCATGACGAGAGAGTACCTTTGGCATGGTAAAACGGGGCGGATAGTTAAGTATTATGGGACAAGGACAAGATCATCGGGAGGGCAGTAGTATGCTCTCATTTCTAGAGTACCTTGGAAGGAGGGTAACGATCTTGTTAAAGGTTTAGCTTTTCTTCTCTATCATCCCGTTAGGACTTCGTTGTTCGTATCATTTAAGTCTGCTTCGATAGTTGAGTCTCTGCACCTTAAGTACTAGCGTAATAGAGAATCCCATTTTTGTCTCAAAGTCCTATTGGAGAATCAGTCCATTTATACATGACTTGTTTGGATTTGGGAATGTCTATGCCAAGTGTTGAGTTTGGAAATAATGCTTATGTTTATAAGCTATGGATGGATTCTAGGGATGAAGTGGTTATCCAGTAGGGGGTGCCACTCTCGGTTTTGATAGGAGGGTAGTTAGACCTTTTGACTAGCCTTGGTAATGCCCTCGATGTATCGGGTAACCTTTTTGAGGTTCTGTCATGACTAGTTACTTAGAATCCCTTGATGCCTTTATTGGAAATTTGAAGCCCGATCGAGTGGTGTTCGCCAATAAGACGGATGGTTTACTTCATTTATGCATGGGTTATAGAGATCACCCTAGTAAGTGCGCATGATAACCTGATTGACATCTGTTTACTTTCAAGAGAAAGTTCTTCTACATGGCATGCCTTATAGTATATAAACGAGATCCAAGATTCACTAGTGAATTTTGGAAAGCTTGCATGAGATCATGAGTACGCAGTCATGTTTGCGTCAAGTATTCTAGGAAAAGGATAAGTGCAAGTGGAACGAGAGGCGACGAAGAAATGAGTTCCAGCTCATGTTATGGAAACAGGAATAAGAAGCTACAAAATCGCGAAGTTAAAAGACGACTTTGATGGTCAAAGACTAGATACGCGCATGATATCTCTTTTTGGGAGTATATCCTTGATCCCTGTTTTCTGTAGAGCTTACTTGTAGGCTATCTTTTGTGGACATCCTCTCGGTCCTATTCTCCGTTACAAACCCTGTAAGGGGTTTGTCCTGTTTATCTTCTCGACCCTGTTTCAGGGAATTCTAGGTAGAACCCTATGGATGTAAACATGTATTTGAAACATGTTATGATTGATATGGTTGCAAGTGGTTGCAAGTGGTTGCTCGTGGATGCGCGAATACACATTAGATACTAGCTCGACTCGGTCACATTTCATATTGCATATGCACGAGTATTTATACTTGTTTATGGATGAAATCGAATGTTTTATCATGCGGTTGTTGCATATGAATGAATGATTGTGCACGCATATAGTATCTATATGACTAGGACTATTTGCATACATGTTGGATTCATGGCACTATACATATTTTGCATTAGAAAGATTATCCAGGCCTGATCATTAGCATTAGCTAAGGAACATGTACACACACGTTTTGCATATATTCATACAGCATTAGAAATCATCTAAGGACAATGGTTGCTTGTGGATGATGTTTTGAGTAGATGGATGATGGATGGTAGGATATGTTCTTCCTAACTTGGAGATTTCGGGGACGAAATCCTAAAAGGTGGGGAGAATGTAACAACCCGTATTTTCAATAACCTGTTATAACATAAATGGAGGCAGAATTAAACTGTAAAATCTGAATCAAGGGAAACGGGCTATGCCATTGCGTTCGTCTCGGAAAAATACGCGAAATAGAGTCCGAGTTTTCGAAAATCGGAGTCCGTATGACCAAGATATGGCCTCGCATAGTTTCACGAAAAATTCCCAAATTAAAGTATACTTAATTAAGTGAAATGGGTTGCGCAGAGAAATATATATATATATATATATTGATATATATATATATATATATATAATTGAAAATTAAATAAATAAATACGCAAAAATGTTCAAAACAGCGAATTGGGAGAGGGGAATAACCGAACCGGCCGATTTTTGAGGTCGACCCGAGCTCGCTGGGTCGACTAAGGGTTAATCCAGGGTGTTTGGCTGTCAACCCGTGGGCCGATTCGCTCAAATGCAGATTTTGCATTTGGATGGTTCTCATGGTTCATCTTTAATCTAAAGGCCCTAGATGGTTCCTGCACTTGACTTCTTCCCCAAGACATGCTTTGATGGCTTGGATTGAATCTAGGTTTAATCCTATGGCCTAAAACACTTGCCTAATCTATAAATAAGACCCTAACCTATCCTAAATCCTCATTATTCATTCATGCAACTAAACTATGGCAAAATTTTACCTCTCATGGCCTCCACTCTCTTCATAAAATTTCTAAATGTTTTATATGAGAGATTTTCCATGCATACAAGTGTTTTCAAGCTTGTATGAGTGTCATTAGCTTGCATTCAAGTCAAGTTTCTATCTTTGCATCATAAAGCAAGGGTTTTGATCATTTTGGCTCAAGGGTTTTTATGTTAGAGCTTGCATTTTGGGTCTATTTGATTGCATAAGGGCTTTGTCATATCTTTTGTGCCTTCATAGCAATGTAAGCCCTTTCCCTACTCTTAGATATTAACTATGAAGTTAAATGTTCATGTTGCAAGTTTGGGTTTGATCATTGAGTATGATACATGCTATCATGTCATGCAAGTTTATGAAGTCATTATCTTGATCTTGTGAGCTAAAAGCTACAACCTTTATGTTGAAATGTTGCATTAGGCAACATGAGAACCCTCATAACCTTTATGTCAACTTGCATATGAAGTCATAACCCTTATATGATGATATATGCGAGTTACTAGTCATCATTCCATATCTTTTGTCACCATGATTCGCTTATGCGCCAAGTTTGGGTTTATGCATGTTTTGAGGCTTAAGAATGTAACATGCAAGTTAATGAACACATTTGTGCCTCATTTGCCACCATGATTAACTTGTGGCTTAATATCCATTTTTGTCATGCCTTTGCCAAGCCTCTTCTTTTAATCCATTACATTGTCGCGAACGTATATGCGAGTTTAAAAGCGTTGGGTTATGTTATGGGCAATTTCTAATGACATGAAAATACAACTTGAAAACATGACTTGAAATATAACATGGAAGTTGACATGTAAGTATGCATAAAAACATAAGCTTGGGAATTTACCTATTAAGTTAGGTCTACCCTTTGGGAATTTACCTATTAAGTTAGGTCTACCCAAATGCTTGAAAACTTGTAACATGTTTTGGGAAACATGATGGACATGACACTTAGATAATATAAGTGTGGTCAACTCGAGGTTGGGTTGAGTTTGCAACGTAAAACTACCCGGAACCGACTGGCCTAACTAGTAGTTGCAAACAATAGGACCCAATGTGAGAAGTTGGTCATGTTGTGCTTGAACCCGAGGTTAGACCAAGTTGTGGTGTAAAGCTACCCGGAACCGACCGGCTTAACTAGTAACCACAACAAAGTCTAATGTGAGAGGTGAAGGTGCATTAAGTAATTAATGCCACATGATAGGGTTAAGTTAATTTGATTAATGACTCTTAACCAAATATGACATGGACAAATGGGTTAAGTAATTTGATTAGGCTAATGATACTTAACAAAACATGACAAGGTTGGGTAGGTTAAGTAACTTGATTTGCCTAATGACACTTAACCATTTTTATATGACTAGTGGATGGGGTTAAGTTAACCAACACTTAATCAATCCAACGCGATAACTTGGAAAGGTTAAGTAAGTTTTCTTAATGACGCTTAACCGAAAAATACGGTTAACGAATGGGGTTAAGATTAGACTCAACTAGTCTAAACATGGAAATCGGATGGGGTTAAGTTAGCCTAGACTTAATTAATCCCACTTGGTAGTTTAATGGGGTTAAGTTAAACACTTAACTAATCTAAACATGATGAATTGATGTGGTTAAGTGACCTATACTTATCCAATCTAACTCATTAATTTATTGTGGTTAAGTTAACCAATACTTAACCAATATAACGTGAAAACATGATAAGGCTAAGTCACGAATCGCTTGAATACACTTGACCAATTTGACTAAGTAAATTGATAGGGTCAAGTTAATATATACTTAACCAATCTAGAATGATAATTGGACGAGGTTAAGTCGTGAATTGCTTAATATACTTAACCAACTTGAGCATGGTTTGTAGGGTTAAGCCTTGAACTTGGATACTTAGCCAATTTTGACAGGATTTGTAGACGGGTTAAGTCATGAACTTAAGTGATACTTAATCCATTATGTAAACCCTAGTTCTGAGGATTAGGTGGATAACCGTAGTTAACAAGGATAACGGGAACAATACTAAGTGGTAAACCTTAGTTGAAGAATAACTAAGTAATGATTCTTAGTCAAGGAAATTTAGACCAGTTCATAGATAGATGAGTAACCTAATACGGTAGGTCATCGTTTAAGTATACGAGTAGGAGCAAGTATCTGATTTAGATAAAGGCTCCAGCGAACTGGGTAACGAAGCAGCGGCTTCGGGGAACGTGAGGATATTCTTGGTATCCCTCTATGAGCTGCCAGGTGATTATACTAGGCTCATGAGAGGTTAAGGTCTGCGTTAGAAGAACCAAGAGTATGCCTTGATTGCTATACGAGCGACCTAAAGACGGGGATGGATAGGGGATAGTCGACGATACACGGTCGTACCCTAGATAGCATTTCGTCAAGCTACCTACCATCTTTGGTCAAGCGTGTACGTACGGAAAGGCAGAGAACACCCAAAAGACCATAATTGCTATCTAATTATGGTTGCGGTAAGGCTTGGATGTGGGTTGGCCAGTGTTGTGTTCTCATACAGGATTTATCCTGTCTTGTCTTTCACTAGTTGAGGGAGTGGTCTCGTGGGACCATAGCCACGTATAAGAAAAACAGACCTTAGCATCTGCATCGGCAGATAAATCGAAAGCTCCCGACCGAGTCCTGTATTTCTTGATTTGCCCTGTGACAGGACTCGGATGGCACGATGTGATACATGTGCATACAGTCATGGAAAAGCGATTCACGATGAATGCGTGGGAAAAAGGGCGCGGTTGGCGGTTAGCGTAATCCCTAGTGGCCCTAGGTGGTTGAACCCAAACCGAGATACGAAAACGTGCAATAGGTAAGCATAATCCCTAGCAGCCCTAGGTAGCATAAGTCCTAGTTGTACAAACAATAATTCATGTTGGAAGACCCTAGCTAGGTTTAGGGTAACAGTCCAAACCGATCTTAAGGATCATGGAACTATGTTAAAGTAATATAGAATCTCATGGGAAAGCCCGTATGGTCTACGGCAATGGACTGAACATTTACATGGAATAAAACATACAAGTTGAGTAACCTATATATGTGGTATATTAGGTTGACATGGACCATTACACGACTTTTGAGTGAGGGTCATTCTTGGTTAACACATGACACGGTGGGGATACTAGTACGGTAGGTGCAGAGCAAAAATACAGGATAGATATCACGGGGCGTTATACGTGGCAGATATCTTGGGGATATTATACTTGATAGAAACCTGACGATGTGATACCTTGTTTTATCTTGACATCGTAATTTATCATGACACCTTAGTTTATCTGAGTTCAGTAGTTCATCCTGTTATTTTGATTTAGCTTATCTATCTTGTTATCATGCTTATGTTCATCTCAGTTTCTCATGTCAGTTAACTTTACTAGTTTTTATGCTAATAGTAGATAGGGCTTACTCAGTCTTTTTGACTGACCCGTTTTGTTTCGCCTCTTTTCTTCCGTTTCCCCCCCAGGTTACAGGGAGGAAATACTGTTGTTTAGTTCGGACTTCTTCTGCTTGAAGGTCATCATGGATGGCTTGGACTTTTCTTGGCTAATGGCTACTTTACTGTTTTTACTTGGGGAATAATTTATGAAAATGTCTATATGCTTCTTTACTATTGCAAGACAGGTTTTGATGTACTCTGATGTAAAAGGCTTTAGACCTTATTTATTCATGTTATGAAAGTTTGATTTTACTTCCGCTATTTTATATGTTCTGTCTTGTGATATTTCTGTGCATGTTTACCAATAATGCCCCTCTAAAGCTAGTGCATTCCTTTGCGAGTGACCCTAGCGGAGGCGGGGTGTTACACTTACCGGAATTAAGTGGACCCATTTCCTTGATGTATGAAGTGACTAGAAATTGTACGTAAAAAATGTTGAATTCTACTTGCTATTTTCCACTTGAATAGATATACATTTATTGCTTAGTAATCGACATTCCTTTAGTTACTGTAATATCAGAGTTTCGTATTGGATATTCAGTACAATTTGGATGTGAATGTTAATGATACTTGGTGAGAAATAACGTTATCATTACTTTTCTTTGAAGAATCCTTGTTGTACTTCTCTTTTATCGATGCAAATAAAGATGACTTTATCAGCTAAGCGATATTATATTATGACTATAGTCCCTATATTGCATGGCCATATGATTATGATGAGTTTTTATATACATCTATAGAATAGTTAATCCTTTAAATAGTAAATCATAGAAATCTAGACATACCCATGTCCCAAATGGTTGTTCCTACTTTGTTTATAATATGATTAAACGCTTTCAACTTCATATTTTTATTTTATTTTATTACAACATTACTTTATCATCAACTGCAATTTAGTTTGAGTGAAGAAATAACTAATGTTCGATGTATATTTTCCAGTTGGTAAATTCTATTACATGCTTATTGAATTTTCAACTCAAATACAAATTCAGTAGCTAAATAATATGTTGTTTTGGAACTTTACCAGGAGGCTACTATTGGTGGTTGGCTTGCTTTGGAACTTTGCCAAGAGGTAACTAATTCATGCCAATACTTTCTTTATCTTATTATCTTGCAAGCACATTATACTTTTAGCTACTTAATCTAGTCACACACACACATATGGATACCTTTAGCCACTTGAGCAAGAGGTCCTTGACACGTACATGCACAGAGCTGAAAAATAAGGGTGATGTCCATCAACTCAATTTCATGTATTCACGAATGTCAGAACGACGTTATTTTTTGCAGTTATGCACCTCATTAACATCATCTCTTCAAAAAAGTAACTTACTTTGATTAATTTAAGGTGCAGTTGCACACTAATTAGTAAGCAAGCTACAAATAATTGTTCGTTCTTCAATGACCTAGTTTTATTAACATTAACATCCCATATTGTTTCCAAGGTGTTTAAAATTGAGATTTCAATTTATATGTATGTATTTAATCAAATATGTTACTTGAAAGCTTACAAATATGTTTCAGTTATTTTAATTTAGATCTCTTCAAGCTTCCACACTTTGAAGCACCAAACTCGCTATTAATAGTGTCCATCCTTTATTATTACTTTCAAACAACTTACACCCTGTAACGACCCGTATTTTTAACGGTATAATAGTTAATTTATTTAATTATTTAATTAATGGTTTTGTAATTTTATTAGGTTAAACTAAATAATTTTGATTTATATTTAATTAATATAAATAATGGGATAATATAATTATTTCTGAAGTCGTTAGAAATGGTTGAATTTGTAATATAGTGTAATTTGAATTATATAAGATATTTAATTAAATATAGATTCGAGTTATATTAACGAATATATTAATTTAACGACAGTTGAACGTATTAATTATAATTATATAAATTATAACTGAGCTCGAAATGTCGCTGTACTTCGTAATATTTCGATTTGAACTTCAACTTAGTATACATGACTCGTTATAAGTCGGTTTTCCTCAAAACAAGAAATGTTTGAATCTGTTGAACTACATTTTCTAATGGAAGAGAAAAATGAAGATTTCGCGTTATAAATTGTAAATTATGTCCAAATCAATTTTTCAAATAGTCGTTATGGAATCGTTTATAAACTATAATGATAATTTAATTATTTTAAATTATTTATTACGAATTTGGACAAGATATTTGAGACATACTTATAATTTAATTTTTAGAATTTTACTGTAATTTTTATTTTGGAGAATAAGGAACTTTTTCGTTCAGCGTATTTTGTACCGTATATCAGCGTATTGGGACTTCACAAAGTAAGTTTACTTGTCCATTTTTTTTGTATTTTTGAAACCGTATAGCTTAGTACGATGATATATTTATATTTGTCGATAACATCCCGTAATGGGTGCGCTAACTTTATATATATATATATATATATATATATATATATATATATATATATATATATATATATATATATATATATATATATATAACACACTTGCTGCTTAACTCCTAAGCTTCGTATACTCTTTCTTGACACAGACCACTGTGTATTAAGCTAAAACTTAGCACTCAAGGAAATAAAATGGTACAGCTCCTATATTTAATTTATGCAGACCACCCTATAATTTAACAACTCATGTCTAAGTTCCAACTAAATATAAACTAAAGTATTATGACGACTTCCACGGTATTGTTACAGCAGGTGTCACAATATATAGTTGATAGTACTTACGTATTTGCAGCTACACGCCTACAACTTAAGGGTTAAGTTTTCTTTCACTATAAATAATAACACACAGGGTCTCATTTTTCTTCTGAAACCCGAAATACAAGAAAAACCGCAAAACAAATTGTTAAAATATATATTTATAATAACAACAAGGGAGGGATAAGCAGGGCACGAGGCAAAGTAAGGGGGGTGTTGACGTTGTGGTTTCTCCAGTGGCTGTAGCAGCTGAAGCTGGAAGAAAAGTGGCTACCCTTTTAGGAAGTGGGATGAAAGCATGCACCGACGTGTGAGTGTACATGTGTTGGCGTTGTACTTAGTGACCCGTGTTTTTGGGTTTAGGAGACTTTCATATATAGAAGCAGGGTGTTTTAACACGAGTGGAGAGGAAGTTGCGATCTGGAGACGGAGACGCATGTTTTGAACGCACTAGGGGAAGAGGAGTCAATCATTTGGAAAAGAGATGTACTGGATCTGGTAACGGTGGAAATGGTGTTCAAATATGCTTACTGCAGTTTTCATTTTGGGTTGATGGCCACAATTATGTTCGCTGTTTCTCTTCAATAGTACACCATGAGGCCGACGACGCGGTTTATGGATGTGCGTGCGAGATGAAGAAGGTTGACGTAGGTGGACACTGCGGTAGGGAGGCGAGCGTCGAACTGAGTGCTTCCGGGTTGGCGGCAAAGCGGGTATGACGGCGAACATACTGATGAGATGAGGTTGATCTTAGCGCTGAAAGGAAAGAGAAAGGAAAACAAAGGGAAGTGGATGGGGTTTACTTTGAGCAGAAGGAGATGCTAAGGATGAAAGGGTATATGTGGTGCTGTGTTGTGGCGCAGGCCAGGAGAAGATTGGGAGATGTATAAGAGTGGCGCTTGTTTTGCATTGCGTGAAGAAAAAAAATGAGGAGTGTGAGTGGAATGAAGACTACACAGAAGAGCGGTGAGAATTCTAAAATGTGGTTATGGAGTAAATACTGGAGCGATGCATGAAAGTGGAAAAGGGGAATGGGAGCACAAAGTTTCCGCATGCAACTTTATGAGGAGGAGCTTGCGGTATGTAATATTCTGAGGGGATGATACTCTAGCCGTGTGTTTTTAAAATGCGAAGAAGGAAGGTGAACTATCCTATAGCACGTGCGGGTATGGCCTCAATGGGATGTCGGACTAACGTTGCGTATAGTCAGTCCAATATAAAAGAGAAATAGATAAATAAGTAAAAAGATGGGAGAAAATCAAGAAGAACTTGCGAGTATTGTTCGAACTGATGCGGGGGAAGACACTATTTTAAACTAGAGCTGTTTCGGTTCCATTTTAAACCCCAAAACCGCACCAAAAAAGAATTGGTAACCGCTAAAAAAACTTGTAAACGGTCTCCGTTTCGTGAAATACAGTACGGTTCTTCTACCACATCAAGCAAAAGATGGAAGCGGTTTCAATTTTCAAAACCGTGGCTAACCGTACCGTTGTTTTCAACCGTTGATTGAATAGTAGGGTTTTCCTTTGGTGAATCCGGGACCATCGATGTAAAGTAGAGCTGAATCCCGTCCACTCAATATTACCCCATAAAACAGAATCTGCGAGCAGATATTCACTAATCGTATTCTCGCCCCCAATATTCTGTAAATCCTCTTGTCGATTATGTTTGACAATCCATCGATTCCATCCGACAATTCTCGCATCCAAGTATCACAATCAGAAGATAATGCTGTAGTGGCATGTTATTATGTTTTTTGTCGATTTGTTAATTTCTCTGCAAAACCTAGCAATCGATTTCTAATTTGGTTCATGTTTGGTGTACAAACTGTTCATGTTTGGTGTATTCTGGTCATGTTTGGTGTATTCTGTTCAAAACTTAGCAATCGATTTCTAATTTGTTAATTTCTAATTCAAAACCTAGTAGTCGATTTTGTTCATGTTTGGTGTATATTCGGTTCATGTCTAGTGTAAGTTGGAAAGCAAAATCAAGATAAGTATGTATCAAAATTTGTTGACGCCCGTAGCAGTTTAGCAAATTATTATTTTAATATTCAAGGCATGGAATTATGATATTATCTTCTAACCTTCAAACTAATTTTGCCTTGATTTTGTTTTAATTAATTTAGTAAGTTTCACCTGCCCTTTCAATGATGGTCTATGTTATTATTTTTGTGATGTTTCTATTGGAAAGCTTCCTATATAGTAGTTTCTATTGGCCATATGAGGAGGAAAAAACCAGGATAAATCATGTATCAAACTTCCATATCACATGCATACTACTGCATAGAGAGTACAGACTATACTCAAATTTTGATATATGTACTACTGCTACATAATAACAAGTTGAGTACAGACTATACTCAAACTTCCATATCACATGCATATTACTGCATACAGAGTACATACCATACTCAAATTTTGATATTGGATTAGGTACTTTCAAAGCGACAACTCCTACAGGTGCCGATCCAAATGCAAGTTAGTGCATTATCAAAGGTACTGTGCTTCTTTTATTGCTAAGTGTTGGAAACAATGGCTGAGTCGCGGACTAGGTCTTCTTGAAGACGATTCGACGATCTGGTCAGTGGTGCAAAACCAGTTCAGACTTTCGCCACTGCCTCTAGGATAAAACAGCTTCTGAAAATAATAACTGATTTGCTTTGCACAACAAATCAGTTCAGATTTACGCTTTCGAAATTAAAAATACTGCTCGTAATTTCTGTAAGAAGATTTTAATAGCGGAGGCAAGAAAAAGGTACTTCTTTTTTTTGTTTTTTTGTTATACAATTTTCGTCACAACTGGAGATAATATATAGATGGGGATTAGGGCTGAACAAAATACTATGCAGTGGATAAATCTGCTAAAATACTGGTTCAACAGTTTACTGCTTCAAAATGAAAGTCGGCTCAGAAATATTCTCTGTATATAAAAACACAATTCAAAAAAATCAATTTTTTTTGGTTCAAAAATATAAGTGTTTACACCACAAAGCCAAGGCCCAAGCCCGAGCCCGAGCACGAACCGAGCCGGGCCGGGACGAGTCGGTCGGTCGCCCGCGCTTGTGTGGTGGTCATGATGCATGGCCTCCCTCCTCACAACAAAGCATGTATTGAGAGCCCAAGGCCCCAACATGATTTCTTAGGAACAAGTATAAATACTTGCCTCTTTCATATAGTCTCATGATGTGAGACTATTCACATATAGGAGCCATTCTTAACTTAGTCAAATTTTTAATAATTCACATAAAATTTCCAACAATCCCCCACTTGAATTTTAAAAATTTCTTCGAGAAGTTTCTAGAAAAAACATAAGATTGTGCATAAACAAAGGTGTCATCCGACTTGAACCTTTGCATAGTGAGTAAGATTCAGTTTTTACTAGAGTGACACGTAGTCTTGAACTCTATTCCTGACATCAAACCACACACAACTTTTTCTATAGTGCAATCAAATAAGCCCGTGCATTTATGGTCATGCACGTCTATCCCAGTTTAGTGAATGCTCTAGAAGTTTTGTCCAAAACTCCATAGGAAACGGCCACATTTCCACATTCACATAAGCGAGTCTATCAAGGGTACTCCTGAAGGTAGGTACTCCACTCCAAATAGAGTATAGGTTTCATTAAGAGTTTCTATCAACTCATCCTCTAATCACTTCAGGAATACATGCTTCTTGGTTTATTAATTAACATGTTCAACTTCTATCACTACACAACTTGTTTTTACCCATTGAACCTATTTCTTGGGATCTCCAGTCATTTAGGTCGGGTTACCATTGTGCGTGTCTCAACTATCTAAGGGAAACAGTCCCATTCTTTTAGAATTATTAAGGACTTTCTTTCTGGTCAGTACTTCCGTCAAAGGATCTGCCAAATTGTCATCACTTCATATGTGATGTTCTCTAATAATACTGTGCATACGACTGTCATTTCTTACCGTTGTAATATCGGTATAGTTCTTCTTTCAATAGTCGTCCAATTTTTCATTACTATATGTGATCTTCTTTTACAATATTGTGCTTACGACGTCGTCTTTTACCGTTGTAATAGCGGTTCTATACTTTTTGCAATAGCTGCGGTATTATCGCAATCATTTACACCACTGGTGTCGGTTTTTTCCCTTGTAGGGATCTCAAATAGCAGATTTCTTTCGTACTCTGCTTCTTCACTAGCTGTGAATATCTCAGTCATTATAGTATACTGATTCAAGATATTCTGTTTCTTAGATTTCCCAAAAAACAGTTCTTCCAGCAATGCTAAATATATAGCCACTGGTCGTAATAGAATCATCAGATAAAGTATTTCAGTCTGTATCAGAATATCCTTCAAGTACAACTGAAAGCTTTTTCATAATGTAATCCAAGATTCATAGTTTATTTTAGGTATCTTATGACCCTCTCAATAGCATGTTAATGCTCTATACTAGATCTACTGGTAAACTTGCACAATAATCCCATGACATAGGCAATGTCAGGTCTAGTACAATCAGTGGCATCCCGAAGATTGCCAATGATGCTTTCATAATCAGACTGTCTTACACCCTCACTAGTGTTCTTAAATAACTTTACACTAGGATCATATAGTGTACATGCAAGTTTTCAGTCAATATAATTTTATTTCTTTGGAGTCTTCTCAGTTCAATGGGATTGATCCAAAGAAAATCCCCTTTTTGACCTAGTAATCTTAATATCAGGGATTACACTCGCTTCACCTAGATCTTTCATATTAAAATTGGCACTTAATAAGGATTTGACTGAATTTATGGCATGAGTGTTTAACCCAATGATGAGTAGGTCATCTACATAAAGGCATATAATAGTGCAAATGTCATTCTCAGATTTGTAATAAATGCATTTGTCACTTTCATTAACTTCAAAACCATGTGAAGTGATTAAGTTATCAAATTTGTAATGCCATTGTTTAGATACTTGTTTCAAACCATATAATTATTTATCTAATTTGCATACTTTATGTTCTTGACCATGTACTACAAATCCTTCAGGCTGGTCCATATAAATTTCTTCTTCTAATTCACCATTCAAAAAAGTGGTTTTTACATCCATTTGGTGTATTCGTAAATTATGAATAGAAGCAAGTGAGATTAATACCAAAATGAATGTAATTCTAGTTGTTGGTGAAAAAGTGTCAAAGTAACCTATATTTTCTTTTTGCTTAAAACCTTTAGCTACTAGTCTTGTTTTATATTTATCAATAGTGCCATCAGGTTTTAATTTTTAATTACTCATTTACAACCTATAGATTTACAACGGGGTTAGATCTACCAAATGCCAAGTCTTATTGGATTCCAGAGAATCCATCTCATTATTTATAGCCTCTTGCCAAAAAATCGGCATCTAAAGAAGATAAGGCCTCTTGAAGGTTTAAGGAATCCTCCTCTATAGTAAAAACATAAAAATCTGAACCAAAGTTTTTTTACGGTTCTTGTTCTTTTACTTCTTCTAGGTTCAGCTTTAGAATTTTCATTAAATTCTGTTCTAATAGGCATACTAGAAGTGCCCCCATTATTCCTTAATTTAACAAAATTGTTGTTCCATAACAATCGACATCATTTGTTTCAATTATATTATATGTATTTAGGTCATAAAAAACTGTATGCTTTGCTATTAATAACATAGCTTCTAAATACACATTCACATGCTCTACTAGCTAATTTTATTCTCTTAAGGTTTGGAGCGCAAACATATGTTAAACAAACCCAAGTTCTAAAGTATGACACATTGGATTTATAATTCTTTTAAAATTTCAAAAGGTGAAATTTTATTCTTAGATTAAGGGATTCTAAACAGAACATAGCATGCAATCAATAAAATATCCCTCCACCAATGTTTTGCTGCACCAAAATTTAATAAAATAGCAATTACTAATTCGGTAAATGTCCTATTTTTTTTAGCTTTACCGTTCATTTCAAGAGAATATGGTGCAGTTCTATCATGCAATATACCAAGTAATTTATAAAAAAATCAGAATAAACTAAATTCATATTCTGTTCATCTATCACTATGAATTCTCTTATTTTTCTTATTCTTCAATTTCAGTTTTGAATCTAAGCATGTTAAATGCAACATATATTTCAGAATCACTGTTTGTCCAATTGTAAGCTTTATTTTCACATAACCAATCTCTACAGTTTTAGTGGTGTGAGGATTTCCCAACCACACTTTCTGATCATCAGCAGCCGTGTATATTGTGAATATATCACGATCATAGCAGACATGGCGAGAAACACCAGTGTCTACCCATCAACACTTTGTCCACCAACAAGGTGAATCAATCATAGCCTTAAGAGGCTCCTCGGTCAGGTTAGCCTGTAGTGCAAGACTTAGCCTGTTCTGACACTGTCGTGCCATATGATATGGTTTTCCATAGTTGTAATTTAGAAGCAACTGTTCAGAATCATTCTTTTTGGTTGGTTGCTGCTGTCTTTTATGGTTTCCTTATGGATTCCCATTCTATTCTCAACTGACTGGCTGTGGAGGCTTACTATTGCTTGAGATGTTAATATGTTTGAAAAAATTATTTTTTCTAAATATACATAAATTTAGTCTAACATAAGTTATTCACATGTATGGAACAAATGTGTTCTATATTCTATCTTTTCACTTGTATGCATATAAACTATGTCAATTTATTTGATGCAAAAACTTGTTCATCCAATTAATGTCAATTTGTAATGACATTATCAAAAAACATACACATTCTATTAATGTCAAATTTTTGTGACATTTCCCAATAATATATGTGTTCTATTAATGTCAATTTTAATGACATTTTCAAATAATCATATGCATTTCACTAATGCCAAAATTTTAATGACATTTTCCAAATAAGTATGCACTTAATGTGATATTGTCAGTTCAAATGTAATTCTTTCATATATGTAATGCTGGAACAGTAGAAATTGATTAAATATAATTTTACCTGCATTCGTTTTCTCGCAAGCCCCAGATCAAAGTCATCAAATTTTAATAAAATGTAAAACCTGACAATCAACACTGCAGCGTCCATCCAGAGATGAAGGCATTTCAGTTAGAAGCATCGGAACTAGTATCGGCAGTCTCAGCAAAGCTCCTGTTCAACCTAGGTTCGAATCTGAACCTTAAAACCAAATCGAGCTCCATCTCATCATAAGCCAGATTGGAAGCCACCTCTGAATCCGTCGAACTCTTTCCCGTCTCAACAAACATGTATATTTCTTTCAAAGATCCGAAGAACGCTGGATTTGTTGGTCGGCAAATCTGAATAGGGAAATCGAAGCCATTGTTTCATGAATTCGTCTTCAAATTGTTGGAAACAATGGCTGAGTCGCGGACTAGGTCGCTTTCTTGAAGACGATTCAGCGATCTGGTCAGTGGTGCAAAACCAGTTTGTACTTTCGCCGCCGCCTCTAGGATAAAACAGCTTCTGAAAATAATAACTGATTTTCTTTGCACAACAAATCAGTTCAGATTTACACTTTCGAGATTAAAAATACTGCTCATAATTTTTGTAAGAAGATTTTAATAGCGGAGGCAAGAAAAAGGTACTTTTTTTTTGTTATCTAATTTTCATCACAACTGGAGATAATATATAGATGGGGATTAGGGCTGAACAAAATACTATGCAGTGGATAAATCTGCTAAAATACTGGTTCAACAGTTTATCGCTTCAAAATGAAAGTCGGCTGAGAAATATTCTCTGTATATAAAAACACAGTTCGAAAAAAATCAATTTTTTCTGGTTCAAAAATATAAGTGTTTACACCACAAAGCCAAGGCCCAAGCCCGAGCCCGAACCGAACCGAGCCGGGTCGAGTCGGTCGATCGCGCGCGCGTGTGTGGTGGTCATGATGCATGGCCTCCCTCCTCACAACAAAGCATGTATTGGGATCCCAAAGCCCCAACATGATTTCTTAGGAACAAGTATAAATACTTGCCTCTTTCATATAGTCTCATGATGTGGGACTATTCACATATATGAGCCATTCTTACACTTAGTCAAATTTTTAATAATTCACATAAAATTTCAAACACTAAGTATTATTCAAGTTAATGTGCATCATTCATGGTAATGCAAGTCCTGTTAACTTGTGTCATGTTTTATCAATCTTGTGGTCCTTCTTGTGTTTGGTCATGTTAACTATGTCCACAACAATAAAAATTATTCAAGTTAATGCCATTACTTTCTTGAGTGTTATGTCCATGACAGAAAATAAAAATAATGAATGTTGTGTCCATGACAGTAAATTATTTGGTGTTATACCATTACTTTCTTGAGTCTTGACTCTTGGATACTATAAGTATAACTGTAATTCCAACTCATGTCCATGACAGTAAATTTCTTCTAAGTTTCATTACTTTTCTAGTTGAACAATGAATTGTTTTCGTAGTGTGCATCGAAGAACTAAGTAGCAGCTAATAAAATTCATATACATATAAGGATAAGATGGCTACAAACATTTAATCAATTTTGTAACTGCCCAAAATAAACAGAGCACCATCACACGTAATGCACATAATTTTCACTATTGATTCTTCATTGTCTCTTGGCAGTTTTTTGGACTTTTGTTGCAGCATGGATTTAGGCTTATAAAGTCAGCTCATGTTAACTACAAATTGCTGCTCTAGAACGCCGTATAGAGTCGGGCTCCGTTACAATATAATCTGCTCAAGCTATGTGGAGAGTGAAGTCTACGAACTCGCGAATTGGTCAGTTGAAGCTCGATAGAAGACGGATGCTGCACCACAACTCGGCACAGGAAGAAGTGTAACTACTGCGATATATAATGAAATGTGAGTAAGATTATTATTTGTAAAAGTTGAAGCATAAACTGTATAATCTATATAGTATGAATGTTGAATTATCAGCATATATAATGTAACGTAATATGAATGCCTTGTATTTATGAATATTTTTGTAATGTTACTTGTTATTGATTTTTTTGTGCAAGCTTTTCAATGCGTGTTTGGCTGTTGGTGTGATTGTGCAAGCAATAGCATGTGTGTACCGTGTAGTACTTGTATATATAATATGCTTTATGTGCCCGCTGTTTGCATCTTTACAATTTGGCTATAATATGCGATAATGTGTGTGTTCATTAGTGGTTACATGGTTAACCATACCGCAATGCTGAAATGGTAACTGTATTATTTAACGGTTCACCGTCACCAACGGTGGTTGCAGTTGCAAAATAAACTAACCATCAAAGAACGGTATGGCGCCGTTTGACGTTAGTAGCAACGGTTGCCGCACCGTATACACCCCTATTTTAAATGGTGTGGTCAAGAATACGAGGTGGGCCGTTTAGTAGATGAAGCCAATTTAAGAAAAGAAAAAAAGGAGGAATTCGTTGCTCTTAGCTTATACCCATGGTATTTTTCGTGAAATCAGTTTGTGATTTGGTGAGTATGATGATGTTACATTCAAAGTAAATAAAGATGTGATCTGTATAGTGATACGTTATGGCCTCAAGCCTCATCAACTGGGAAATGACATAAATCGGGAAGACAACATGGCTAAGTGGGACGCACCCAATTAGGGTATATCGTCACCATCTGGATAATATTCATATTTGTTACTTCTTTCAATTCTGTATCTCCCGGGAATGGTTATGTTGGTATATCAACCATAAGGTGACAAAATATTTGGAATATTCAAGCGAAATGAATGGCCGGTCATGTGTGGCCGAGTTACAAGATGTTCTTGTTGAACTCCAATGTATCGCTTCTAGAGTACACTGATCGGAAGGTGATTTCATACCTTGTCATAGTGGGAAATCCAATTTCCAATAAGAGCTCGCAATTTTTGATTTGCATATTACATATGCAGAGCGTGAGACGAAAGCATTCTGCTAGATTGTTATTTACTTGATTTAGACATTATTATAATGTCAGATAAGTATTGATTTTAAGAAATAAATTTGGTTATCGTAAGGTAAAAACCATCCGTATTTATGTGTGGATTGGTCTTACGATTATCATCTCCTTGAAAAGGATTTTTGAAAAGTTAAACCGAAATGATTTGAGTTTACTCATGCCAGTCACATGACTGGCCCAGAGTTTATTCTGTTTTGCTTTCCCTAAACTCTTGGGTGCCCAAATTTTATTCGAGCTGTTAAGTAGTCGGGATTTTACAGATACCATTAAAGGAGCTTGGAGCAGGATGCTTCAGTGTTGGATATATATAGAGTTTTTTCCGCTGTGATCTTTATATGATGTACTCGTATGATATGTAAGTACAAAATATGGTTTTGTATTTCTAGGTTTAGTTATATAATATATTTTATTCGTTCCGCTGTGAGATTCGTGTTACTATGATTTTTTTCTGTTGTGATCTTCTTCTTCTATTCTAATTTTCTATTTTTCTATTTAACACCCTTTAAATTCTTTCTATTAATGATCAAGTATTTCCAATACTTGAATAATGTAACAACCCGGATTTCGACAGACCGAATTTTTTTTCAAAATCCAATCCATCGAGACCCAAGTTGGGTGCTCTGGTATCCTGGAGAAAAGACAGAGACAAAGAAACATGTCAGAACTCGTAAGCATCTCACCGCGGAAGGATTAAAATATAATATAGTCAAGACATAGCTTTACCTTGTTAACAATACGGCTAAACCAATATCCAAAGCTATCCATCTCTGTCCTGAACCTAACCTGGAAGTATGTAATGAGGAGGGGGTCAGAACATAAGTTCTATGTGACTGGACTTATAATAAACTTCTGTATAATCCTACATATACCATTCAGTTATATTTTCTTGCCTATTAGGTTACTCGCGACATTAGCTCTCTAGCCTATACTCATGTCCCACTAGTAGGTTAACCTAATACAACGTGTATGTAGATACCCCCAACCCGTCTAATCCTTTCCATGTATATATACAGTCCCTTGTCGTATGTCATATGGGCTTCATCATGTAAATAAATACTACTTTAGTGTAGTGCCACCATTCTCGAATCGTTTGGACTGCCACTCTCGATCTTCCTAGATTCCGTGTATCATCTAGATCTAATCTAGGGTATACTATCGAGCGCTTCTAGAATCAATCAGCATTAATGCTACCTATTGAACGCTTCTCAGATTCAACTTTTACGCGACCTAGGTCCAACTAGGGATTATGCTACCTATCGAACGATGCCCCTTAGTCTAGGACGCACTACCCAGAGCGATATATGTTCCTAGACTTTCCCCACGTACGTGTCGTGAATCGTTATCGATGTCTAGTTGCACATGTCCTCTATATGTGCGGCCCGAGTCCTGTGGCAGGGCAAATCAAGAAACACGGGATTCAGTTGGGAGCTTTAAGTTATCTGCCGATGCAGATTCTAAGGTCTGTTTTTCCAGTGTCTATGGTCCCATTTGACCCCTCCCTCAATTAATGAAAGGCCACTCTTGAAAAAAAATGAGAACTATACGCAGGCTCCCTATGCCACACTAACCTATGGCCATCCGTACCCATAACTAGATAGAAAGTATATGGTCTTTTGGAGTTCTCCGCCTTTCCGCTTTACGTATCTCGACTGACTAAAGATGGTAGATAGACGACGAGTAGCTATCACAGGGCTACTGGTCTCCCTAAATCACGCTGGTCCATCATAGTCTTTAGGTTGCCTTATATTGCAACCAAGGCATACCCTTGGTTCTTCTAACATAGACCTTAATCTCTGTGAGCCCAGAAGGATCATCTTCAGCCTCACAAAGGGATACCAAGAGTACCCTCACGTCCCCTCGAAGCCGGGTGCTTCGTAATCCAGTTCATTGGAGCTTTCTTTAAGATCAGATGGACGTTCGCTCCTTCTCGTGTTCTACTAAGGTTTACTACTTAGTTCCATTAACTAAGGTTTACTACTTAGTTTCCTGAATCGTCGTTTTCTTAACTAAGGTTTACTACTTATTCCTTTTAACTAAGGTTTACTACTTAGTTCTCTCAATCGTTCGTTTTTCTTAACTAAGGTTTACAACTTAGTCCACTTAACTAAGGTTTACTACTTAGTTCTCTTTCTCGTTATCCACTTAGTTATCGTAACTAAGGTTTATTACTTGATTCTCTTAACCAAGGTTTGATACTTAGTTTATGTTACTTAGTTCTCTTTAACTAAGGTTTGATACTGAGTTCCTTTTTTTTACTAAGGTTTACTTTCTTAGTTATCTTTACCGTAGCTTACTTAGTTCTCTAACTAAGGTTCAACACTTGGTTAACTTCAACTTTATTTACTTAGTTCTTTAACTAAGGTTTATTACTTAGTTTCTGTTAACTAAGGTTTACTAATGAATTCAAACATGACTTAAGTTTTCTTTATCATACGATAGCGTACTGGTGTTTTCCCACATTTTCAGCTTAGATTAACTTATTTCATAGTATAAGTCGTCCCACCCTTCAAGTTTTGTATTACATCTTAAGTCATAATTTTCCCTTGTCCCTAGGACAAGTTTTACATATTATTTAATTTTACATTACCGCAATTCAAGTTTAGAATAGGTAGTTATCATTCCCTCATTACTTTATCATTAACTTTCGATTTGACTCAACCCTTCTTTTTAATTGACCCGTTACTTAAACTTTACTCAATTCAATTAATCCATAATATCGATGCGGGTCCCATTTGGTTAAGCATATCTAAACTTTTGTTTCACATGTTCCCTGTGTTCCCTTTTATTATGGTTTCCATGTTTTACACATGTCTTACTACGGTTAAGTCTACCTTAGTCGTGTTTTTACATGTCATTTATACCACCCACTTAACCCTCTAACCCTACCCATGTCACCCACATGTCTTATTATGGTTAGTATTCCTTAATTCATTTATTATGCCATAACGATGTATGACCTCCCACAATAGACTACCCCTTTGTGGCTGCTGGATGTGCCGGGCGATTTCGGGCAGACTTATACCACAACTCGAGTCTAACCTCGTGTCATAAACCGTTACGCTCAAATTGCTTCCTTTGACCTCTCACATTAGGCGTCCCATTATGACTGCTGGATTTGCCGGGTGGTTCCGGGCAGTCTTACATCACAATTGTGCCTAACTTCGTGTCAAAGGTTCATTGAAATCATATTTCACCTAACCCCAAGTTCATGTCAAGTGATTCTAATTCAACATATAATTATGTTCATAATTATGCCTATTTGTCATTAACTATACTAATATTAATTAGCCAATCCCACATATTATCCAATTATAGGCAAATTCATCATTTTTGGCTTATTTGTCAAGTCACAATTAACTTTCACCAATCCATATTATCAAATTTACACTTCGTTAATTATGCCAATTCCATAATCAAATTTAATTATGACTCACTTACATAAATTCCATATTAAGTTCTAGAGATAAATTCCAAGCCAAGTTTTAGTTGTAAATTTCATGTTCCTATCCATGTCCAAGTTACAATTCATGTATTATTCAAGTGTCATGTGCCCATTAACAATTTTATAAGCAAACTCAAGTTTCAATGATGTCAATTCTATGCCAAACCCCAAACCATGTCCATACTTACAACTCCCAACTTGGTTTATACATTCAAATCTTGCCAATATTATATTGCCCAAACTCATGGTAATTTATATTCAAACCCTCCAATTCTAATTATAATCCCCAGATCAAGCGTTTCCCTTTTCATCCGCAATAACCATTCAATCGTATTTATTTCATGATAGACCTAGGCTCGAGATAGCCTAGCTATAAAAGTAAAAAGGGAAAGAATAAAAGGAGGAATTTAATCGTAGGCATAAAAATTAAACATTTCAGATCCAATTATTCACAATAATTTGTTTACATAGGGAATGATTGAACGATAGATAATAATCTTATACTAAAAGTGCATTATAATCATCTCACCTTGACTGGATTGGAGAGTTGAACAATTCGCTGATTTGGGGTTGATTAACCTTCTTAATAGATTGTTGTTGAAGATCATTGCTATTTGATTTGATTGATTTCCCCTTTTGATTCAATTTTGATTTCTCTTTGCGGCATAAATTTGTGAATCTGAATCCATTATCTTTTCATTAGATTTGAATCTCTCTTCTATTTCATTCGTTGTTCTAAATCTTATTCTTTTAATTTTAAGAATAGATGTGGTAGAGAAAAGAATAGATCTAAAATTTATTTAGATCAATAGCTTAAGGAAGAAGAAATCAAGTTAGAAGAGAGCCATGGCCTTGCTATGAATTGTAGTGGAGTGTACAATGAGCCTAAGGTGTTTATATAGGTGTTAGACCAACGTACCAGGTCCAAAAACTCATCCAGGTGCTCAAAAATGAACCTGGCCAGCTTCTGGGGTGAATTTCCCGCTTCTGGACCAAAATTCCCGCTCCAGATCGCTACAGGTCGACCTCCCCAAGGGGAGGGGTCGACACTATGGTCGACCTCCCCCCAACACTATGGTCGACCTAGCCTTTTTTTTCTTGGGGTGGGCTAGTTGATTTCTGATTTTTCGCTGAATCTTCCGAAGGCCATAACTCCTTCATACGCACTCCGATTTTCGAAAACTCGGACTCTATTTCATGTAAAATTTCGAGAGGAACGCAATGGTGATGTCCATTTTCGCTAATTCCCGATATTTAAATTAATTATCCTTATTTTATTAACTTCTTCGTTACATACACTGTTATTGAATTAATTATTCTTCTCTTTCATGTATTAATTAATTCTCATTTCACATCACCATTATTTACCCATTTAAACATATATTCATATATTTTATATTCTTAATTTTTAATTATATTAAAAAATACGGGGTTTACATTCTCCCACCCTTAAGGAATTTCGTCCCCGAAATTCAATAAGAGTAAAATAAATAACCCCTTGCACACATCCAAAAAGTGTTCAACCAATTGTTGCAACCATGTGCACATGTGCAAAGTGAAATACATCATAGTAAAGCATGTATGCCAAATTTGGATCCACCTATACGTATGCAAAGCTTAAATTTTATTTTTTCAAAACATGATGCTCACATCCTAAATATACTTGCGATTCTGTATGAATGCAATATTTTTGAAAAATCAAAACATTTTTCACCCAAATTTTCCCATACTCTTATAGAATAAGAGCATAGTTCACCCAATTTCATCCAAAACCCTACCAACCATTATTAAATTTGGAATTTAGAAAAGTCTAATTAACACGACCCGAACTTCCCCGTGAAGGAAAGCACGGATGGCGTTGAGGACAAGACAAATCAGAACGCAGACGGAAGAACTTTTCATTGTTTATTACAACAATTCCATCAGAATATAAGAATATACAGAGTATGAATAAATAAATTACACATTTGACAAATATCAGATTACAATAAATTATATAGCGGCGGAAAATAATACAAAACACAACTGAAAGTAATACACGGATACAGAGCTTTCCGAGCATCGTTCCAGCTGTAAATCAGGATCCTATGAATATAAATCTGCAAAACCAAAACTACTAGCTGCCCATGTGCAAAATAGGGGCACCCAGAGTTTAGGTTAAAACAATAAACTCCAGGTCAGTCATGTGACTAGTGTGAGAACTAAAACAGCTATTAGTCTTTATTTTAAAGTTCGGTAAATCAAGGGACCACGCCGTATAACACGGAACGAGTTTCCTCCCAAGAATACCAGTGCATAAAACAAACAGCGCAATGCTAAATAAAGAAAAATGAAGCTGTTATAAGACCCAGGTCCCATCACACAATGCAACGCAAGCCAGATGATAGGGTTTTTACCTTATAACAGCCAAAGCATGCTTGATACGTTAAAAACATATTATTTGATACTATAATAAGTGTATAGTGTCAAAACAGTTTCAATCAAAAATATAAATCATAGACGGCTTGAGTGCCCCATCCCACTATGTCGCCATACTAGGCTCTACAAATAAAAACGAAATACACATATTGGAAATTGGATTTCCGTCATGAGTCGAGGAAAGGGGCAAGCTCCTCTCCGATTCGAGACACTCTAGCAAATGTCTTGGGACCACACACAGCAATCCCTGGATCCTCCAAGGTCGGTCCTCTCTTACTTTTGAGGATTGGCAATTCCTGAACACACGTTTCCCTGTCCTTACAGACCTATATCCGAGGCGCCTCGCAATCCAACAACCACACAGGTGAAAAATATATAAATGTCAGGACTAGTAGGTCACTGACACCACCATAGCTAGAAAGAAACGTTGTGCACTCCTTGGGTCCTTCTCCCGTTTTTGACTCATACCGGGGTGTGAGGGTCGCGAATCCACGTTATACACAAAGCTGCGCCACACAGGCCGTGCTTTGATCATCAACCACAAAACTTTGCTTTTCAACAGAAGCCTTGATCAATTGCCACTTACGCGTGCCACACTGGCAATTCACTCCATGCGACTGATGTCCATCGATATACAACCTCTGAGCTCGTACGTCTCAAAGAAGGGCGTTAAGCAAGAGAATAAATTCTCTGCCGCCAAACAGATGTATATTTAATAGAGATCAATCAACGCAGAATAAAATCCAATGTCAGACACACAGTCCATTTACAAGTCCGTTCTGGGTCTGAACGAAACCGGAGGCATTTTCCTCGTATATCCATCCATCTCCAAGTACGTCTGGACGATCACCAACTGTTTCCCTCATCTTGGGTGTACAGCCCAATCGAGATCATCAGTAATCACCCAAACGATGTGGAGACTTCCGGTCTTCAACCACCATCTTCATCTTCGACATCTCGTCGAATCGGTTATTCAGAATGGGTATAAACCCGGCCTTTCTGAATAATCCATGTATATGATAAACAAATGTTACACAAACACAACAAACGCCTCATTCCAATTCAGAATATTCTTTTATTCACAAAATCACATTTTTAGGGAATAGGTTCCCATTAATTTTATCAAAGATAAATTCTTCTAAATTTATTCTTTAATCTTCCTTTGGATATCATTTCAAACTAGTCGGGATTAGCGAACCACACCGAAGTAATTATTTATTTTATCTCCCAATCCCAACCTATTTATCCCATGGAGAAAACTGGTAATACTCCATATCTAACACTACGGTGCTATCGGTAAAATTAATTACCATTTCACGTTCAAATCTAATTAAAGATTTAACTATCGCTTTGGAGCAAAACTGGTGGTACTCCATTCTCGATCACCTTTCAGATTTGATAATTTAAATTATCAATTCACATTTCAATCTAATTAAAGATTCATTAAAACTCCACTTAGTTTTAATTTTTTTTTCAAAAATCAATATCCTGTCTTTAACTGGGTTAAAGAACCAATGTCACCTAAAACACGATTCACGATAAACCCAAAATCACACTCTATAGTTAATCGGGTTAAAGAACAGGTGTTGTTCAAAACACCGCTCACGATAAACCCAAAAACCAATTCAAATTCAATTCCAATTAAATATTATTTAATTGATACACTTCATTAAATCTAAATAGAAAGATTTAATCTTTTTCTCTATTGGGCTTAAGAACAGTGTTAATGAAGACACCATTCACGACAAACCCAAATCACATTTGATATTAAATACTAGGTTCTGAATAGAAAGTATACCGGCTTATATTCAATATCAAATCCTGAAACCAACAAATATCATATTGGAAATAACGATATAAAATATATCTTTCAACTTCCCATAACAATATCTGTATAGTCACGAAATCCAACATCGAAATATTCCGAAGATAATTTCGATTCAACTCCAGTCCAATTCACGTATTGGGAATATTGATTATTTTTAATAATTTTAACAAGGCCCGTACAATCGATTTCCACCAATGGCCATCGAACTGCACTTGCAGCTACCTTTTCCAAATTTGATTTGGACATAATTCCAAATCCAACCGTTAGATTTCAAATTTCTAATATTCATTGGAAAGCACTTTTCGATACGAACCCAACGGTTCCGGTTTTAGGAGAATCCGACGGTCGGATCTCCCACAACGTCAATTCGAAGTCAATGGTCGAAATTCGCGAACTGCCGCGGCGCGCGCGTTCTATTCAGGCCATTATATATATATATATATATATATATATATATTATATTTCGTCGATTTCCTTTTTAAAACGTATTTTATAAATCGTTTTAAATTCGTTTTCAAAACCATTCCAACTCTATATTCAATTTCAAATCAAAATTGGATATTTCATATCATTACTATATAAATGATAATATTTTCAAAACGTTATATTTTGAAATCACTACCTTTTCTATATTCATTATAAAAACGAATATAATTGATATAAATATTGTTTACGTCAAAATGGCGCAACTCTAATCAACACGACTTTATATATTTCAATAAATTCGTTATCCTATTCAACAAATGAATATTTATTCTATTCAACACATGAATCTATATTTCTTTCAACACATGACTAATCTCAACACATGAGTACTGTCAACACACGACTATTTTTGTTATGTAAAATATTTTATAAAACTATGGTATCTATCATTTGATTTTTAATCAGACTCCACCGTGAAGTAGATTCTAATTTTAAATATGATAAAGATGTAAATTTTATTGTTAAAATATTTTACTCAACACAAGAATAGTTTCAACACATGAACATCGTCAACACATTACTATTTATTCTATTCAACACATGAATCTTCTTTTATAATATTCATTAATTTCCCGATTGGAATGAGGCCCAATCAATCACCATATAATGTTAATTATATGGATTCCATACAACACATGTATATAAATAGCAACGATAAATAATCAACAATCATCCAAAGTGCACCACACAACTGCATAAGCATCAAACATAAATAATTAACGCTTACACAGCCTGTCGACCAATCGATCAACATACAATTAAATAATTGGGATTAGTGTACGACAAATATCATTCCAACACCCGTGTGGGGTTTCAAATCAACAAACACTGAATATTATTTGTGCAATTGGGTGATGTGTAAAATTTATCATCCCAATCAATATCAACCAAATCAATGTATATAAACAAATCGTCTGATTTGTAAATTAATATTTATTTCTTTTCAGAAGAGTTTTATGTCGTTCCTTAACACGTTAAAAACTATATTTTTAACATCAAAAATATTTATTTCAACACTTTACTATTTTTAACTAACACTTTTTATTTTAGAAAATTTCGGTGGCATAACGGCACGATACTAGAAACGGGACAAGGCCTAGCCTTATCCCCGGTCTAATAATGGCCCACGCCATACCCAAATCAAATTATCTCAATTCGTTCATTTTCCAAACCAATTTCAACCAAATCACTCAATTCACAAATCAATCAAACATTTATTGTTTCAAACAAAGGTGTCGGGTGCTTCTATTAAGCACCGTCTGCATCCTAGTATATATTTCTAACTAGAAAATGAAATTTGAGTGAGAAGTTCTCACTTTGATTTTTCTCTAACGCCTTTCCTGAATTGCTGAATTTTTGATTGAGCTCCAGGCTTCGCATATAAGCTCCAATCTTCAACCCATCTTTTTTTTAGCACAAGCACGCCATTCTGAACAACTTTTGCCTAAGGGTCTTTTTGCCGAAAATGCTCCAATTCGCCAGAATTCGTGAAAGTACACGAATTTTACCGCTTTCAGACAGCAGACTTTGAACGCGTTTTCCTAATAGCTCCGAACTCCAAAACATGACTTAGCCAAATCGAAGAGAATTTCACGCTCTACAACTTTGGTCTAGAGGGACTTTGGCCAGAAACACACCGATTGGGAGATATAGGCCAAAACAGTACGGGGTGTTTTGTGCAAAACGGGAATTTTGGTGAAAATGAGTTTTTGAGTATAGTGGGGCCCACGACCGGAGTTGGGTGGCCAACGGGCGGTGGCGGGCCTGATGGATGTGGGGGAGGGTGCTAAGGGCGGTGGTGGGGCCCGTGGTGGCCGCGGTGGTGGTGGTTGGTGATTTGGGGGTTTAGGGTTCATGAAAAGAGGAGAGAGAAGGAGGAGGAGGAAGAGGAGGAGGAGGAGGGGCTGCGGGCGGCCGGCGGTGGGCTGTGGGCGGTGGAGGCCGGTGGTGGCGTTGGTGGAGGAGGGCAGCGGCATGGTGGAGCGGTGACCATTAAAGAGTAAAAATGCAAAAAGAGGAAGAGGAAGAATGTGAGAAACAAAAGGAAGGAAAAGTGATTATATGCTAGTTTCTCGCGTATCACCTGAACGCCGACGACCTCCAACTTCCGCGGCTTTCGGACACGAGATAGTAGACGTGAAGACGAGTCCAACGAAACAAGTTTCGTCGAATTCCGAGTTCGTTTGACCGTTCAAAAAAATCACGAATATGTTCAGATATTGCTCAAAAATGCGATTTTGGCACACCTTTTTTTCTCGCACGCTCACACACTAACTCCAAAAATCATGCCCTCTTGGATTTAACCATTATTAGACGATACGAATCCAGAAAAAAAGGTAGAATCGAATTCTGAGGTCGTATCAGTAATGTTCATTTGTAAAATGACTGCTCATTTTACCCTGAACTGTTTTAGCTCGCACGGCCACAAACTGACTCCGTTCGACGCGCCCTTTGGAACTCAACAATAATTTGTCATTATGAATCCATAAAAATTTATCTCGTCGAATTCTGAGCTCGTATGCAAAATCTCACTTTTTAAGGCATATGTTTTGCTAACCGAAAAGCCCAAGCCCATTGCCACTATTCCTGATATCGGAATATATCGAAGCTTATACTTTTCGGAGTTCTAAACGGCATTTTGAACTCAATGGAAGTGGTTTCGAGTCCAAATTCATCCGTATGCAAAATTTGACTTTTTGTGCCATGTATAATTTACATAGCGACTATTCTGAATTTTCAACTGGGCATAACTTTTGATTCCCGCTATGAAATTTCGATTTTTCAGATTCGTTGGAAAGATATTCTCAACTAGATTCTAATATTTTTGGTTTCGCCAAAATCCGGTTTATTTTGCAACCCGGTATGTTCAATTGAAATTTGAAATCGAATTATCGAACTACCGCGCCATTTTCAATTCCTTTTATAATTATATATAATTATTTATATTCTAACGATGATGTATATAAATATATACGTTCGAATTATATTCAAAATAAATTTCTCATCATTATTATTTAAAATAATTCATTTTAAATATTCAAAATTCATTATAATTGCCGAAATAAAAAAATTAAATTGGCTCAGCAATTCCGGGTTGTTACATTCTCCCCCACTTAAAACTTTTCATCCCCGAAAAGGAACGAAGCCGAAAGTTGTTTTAAAAACCAACTCAACGTTCATTCTGGCTTCCATTCTCCAACTTTTCAGTTTCTGAGAATTTTCAAATTCTTCAAAAATTTGGCTAACACCCGGAATTTTCGAAAAATTTCGCCATAACCTCCTTTTTACGGGGAGGGGTTTGGAAATTTATTGGGCCGTATTAGGTACCCAATAAATCCTATAAAGCATACACATATTTATAGTGATATATTCTGGTGTTTACAGGGGAGCGTGTATAGATAATAACTCCAGAGAATAAATTCTCGTCACCCTATCAAAGCTTGAGGGAGTGTGTATTTTAATTGCTCCAGAGAATAAATTCTCGTCACCTCGTCCCGTATGGGAAATAAATAATCCATGTGCCGTATCGAATGACTAGAGAGACGTGATTATTGTCAACTCCAGACCCGTGTGGGGTTTTTATTAATCTGGCAATTTTACCGTTACAATTTTATATTGTCCATATCAGTCATTAGTTCAACCTGTAATATATAGTCCATATCTGTCATCAATTCAACCTGTAATATATAGTCATCACCATACAAGCCTCTCGCTCGTATGGTAAATCTTCCACCTCGTCACACAAGCTCCAAATGCTTGTGTGGTATATGATGAAGTATGCGATATTAAGAAGTATGCCATCTTCAGGAAGTATGCCATGCAGTGTAGTTCAGAATTAATTGTTACTATCCTATGGCGACATTTATTAATTACACACAGAATAACCAGCACTCCGCATCCAATGGCACTCACAGGAGTTGATATAATAATAAAAGTGTGCATCCAACTCATTAAGGTTTACCTATTTGTCGGGCACGCAAATAAATTCTTTACTCAACAGCTAATCTATTTACCTGTTCAACCATATATATGTATATGGAAGCATTTGCAAATAATTTACAATACAATTCAATATTTGGTTCAATTAAGCCTAAATTCACTATTCATTCACATAATGGTTTAAATAAATAATCATACAACACAACCATCAATCAATTAGTGAATTAGCTTTTCAAATTCATAATTTGATATATATACAGAAAAACATGTTTTTGAGGCCAAATCACAACAATAAACCTATCTAGTTTTGGTTCTCACACCAGTCTAATGGAAATATATAGATATCACACCTTCGAAACTCGAATATGAATACTGATGATGATGCACCATCATCAAAATCATCCCCGGGTGTCTAGAATGTGATTCTATATCTATCCAGTATATTAAAACTTCGAATATACGTTCATGACGCGTATATGCAAAATCTTTATATATTGGATTGTCCAAATTCAAAATAAATAAATATTCGAATACGTTTAAAACGATTTAAATTTCAAAACAAAATTGTTTTCATTTGAAAAATATACTCTTCACACTCCTTTTAGGATACTACTGATCCTATCTCTAACGAGTCATTCTAATTGGATATTACTAATCCAATACCAGATGAATTCTTTCGTATGGTTCTAACGTGTCTTGTTCTCGAGCTCTGTAAACCGAAGCTCTGATACCAAACTGACACGACCCGAACTTCCCCGTGAAGGAAAGCACGAATGGCGTTGAGGACAAGACAAATCAGAACGCAGACGGAAGAACTTTTCATTGTTTATTACAACAATTCTATCAGAATATAAGAATATACAGAGTATGAATAAATAAATTACACATTTGACAAATATTAGATTACAATAAATTACATAGCGGCGGAAAATAATACAAAACACAACTGAAAGTAATACACGGATACAGAGTTTTCCGAGCATCGTTCCAGCTGTAAATCAGGATCCTGTGAATATAAATCTGCAAAACCAAAACTACAAGCTGCCCATGTGCAAAATAGGGGCACCCAGAGTTTAGGTTAAAACAATAAACTCCAGGTCAGTCATGTGACTGGTGCGAGAACTAAAACAATTATTAATCTTTATTTTAAAGTTCGGTAAATCAAGGGACCACGCCGTATAACACGGAACGAGTTCCCTCCCAAGAATACCAGTGCATAAAACAAACAGCGCAATGCTAAATAAAGAAAAATGAAGCTGTTATAAGACCCAGGTCCCATCACACAATGCAACACAAGCCAGAGGATAGGGTTTTTACCTTATAACAGCCAAAGCATGCTTGATACGTTAAAAACACATTATTTGATACTATAATAAGTGTATAGTGTCAAAACAGTTTCAATCATAAATATAAATCATAGACGGCATGAGTGCCCCATCCCACTATGTCGCCATACTAGGCTCTACAAATAAAACCGAAATACACGTATTGGAAATTGGATTTCCGTCATAAGTCGAGGCAAGGGGCAAGCTCCTCTCCGATTCGAGACACTCTAGCAAATGTCTCGGGACCGCACACAGCAATCTCTGGATCCTCCAAGGCCGGTCCTCTCTTACTTTTGAGGATTGCCAATTCCTGAACACACGTTTCCCGGTCCTTACAGACCTATATCCGAGGCGCCTCGCAATCCAACAACCACACAGGTGAAAAGTATATAAATGTCAGGGCTGGTAGGTCACTGACACCACCATAGCTAGAAAGAAACGTCGTGCACTCCTTGGGTCCTTCTCCCGTTTTTGACTCATACCGGTGTGTGAGGCTCGCGAATCCACATTATACACAAAGCTGCGTCACACAGGCCGTGCTTTGATGATCAACCACAAGACTTTGCTTTTCAACAGAAGCCTTGATCAATTGCCACTTACGCGTGCCACACTGGAAATTCACTTCATGCGACTGATGTCCATCGATATACAACCTCTGAGCTCGTACGTCTCAAAGAAGGGCGTTAAGAAAGAGAATAAATTCTCCGCCGCCAAACAGATGTATATTTAATAGAGATCAATCAATGCAGAATAAAATCCAATGTCAGACACACAGTCCATTTACAAGTTCGTTCTGGGTCTGAACGAAACCGGAGGCACTTTCCTCGCATATCCATCCATCTCCAAGTACGTCTGGACGATCACCAACTGTTTCCCTCATCTTGGGTGTACAGCCCAATCGAGATCATCAGTAATCACCCAAACGATGTGGAGACTTCCGGTCTTCAACCACCATCTTCATCTTCGACATCTCATCGAATCGGTTATTCAGAATGGGTATAAACCCGACCTTTCTGAATAACCCACGTATATGATAAACAAATGTTACACAAACACAGCAAACGCCTCATTCCAATTCAGAATATTCTTTTATTCACAAAATCACATTTTTAGGGAATAGGTTCCCATTAATTTTATCAAAGATAAATTCTTCTAAATTTATTCTTTAATCTTCCTTTGGATATCATTTCAAACTAATCGGGATTAGCAAACCACACCGAAGTAATTATTTATTTTATTTCCCAATCCCAACCTATTTATCCCATGGAGAAAACTGGTAATACTCCATATCTAACACTACGGTGCTATCGGTAAAATTAATTACCATTTCACGTTCAAATCTAATTAAAGATTTAACTATCTATTTGGAGCAAAACTGGTGGTACTCCATTCTCGATCACCTTTCAGATTTGATAATTTAAATTATCAATTCACATTTTAATCTAATTAAAGATTCATTAAAACTCCACTCAGTTTTAATTTTTTTTCAAAAATCAATATCCTGTCTTTAACTGGGTTAAAGAACCAATGTCACCTAAAACACGATTCACGATAAACCCAAAATCACACTCTATTGTTAATCGAGTTAAAGAACATGTGTTGTTCAAAACACCGCTCACGATAAACCCAAAAACCAATTCAAATTCAATTCCAATTAAATATTATTTAATTGATACACTTTATTAAATCTATATAGAAAGATTTAATCTTTTTCTCTATTGGGCTTAAGAACAGTGTTAATGAAGACACCATTCATGACAAACCCAAATCACATTTGATATTAAATACTAGGCTCTGAATAGAAAGTATACCGGCTTATATTCAATATCAAATCCTGAAACCAACAAATATCGTATTGGAAATAACGATATAAAATATATCTTTCAAATTCCCATAACAATATTTGTATAGTCACGAAATCCAACATCGAAATATTCCGAAGATAATTTCGATTCAACTCCAGTCCAATTCACGTATTGGGAATATTGATTATTTTTAATAATTTTATCAAGGCCCGTACAGTCGATTTCCATCAATGGCCATCGAACTGCACTTACAGCGACCTTTTCCAAATTTGATTTGGACATAATTCCAAATCCAACCGTTAAATTTCAAATTTCTAATATTCATTGGAAAGCTCTTTTCGATACGAACCCAACGGATCTGGTTTTAGGAGAATCTGACGGTCGGATCTCCCGCAACGTAAATTCGAAGTCAATGGTCGAAATTCACGAACTGTCGCGGCGCGTTCTATTCAGGCCCTTATATATATATATATATATATATATATATATATATATATATATATTATATTTCATCGATTTCCTTTTTAAAACGTATTTTATAAATCGTTTTAAATTCATTTTCAAAACCATTCCAACTCTATATTCAATTTCAAATCAAAATTGGATATTTCATATCATTACTATATAAATGATAATATTTTCAAAGCGTTATATTTTGAAATCACTACCTTTTCTATATTCATTATAAAAACGAATATAATCGATATAAATATTGTTCACGTCAAAATGGCGCAACTCTAATCAACACGGCTTTATATAATTCAATAAATTCGTTATCCTATTCAACAAATGAATATTTATTCTATTCAACACATGAATCTATATTTCTTTCAACACATGACTAATCTCAACACATGAGTACTATCAACACACGACTATTTTTGTTATGTAAAATATTTTATAAAACTATGGTATCTATCGTTTGATTTTTAATCAGACTCCACCGTGAAGTAGATTCTAATTTTAAATATGATAAAGATGTAAATTTTATTGTTAAAATATTTTACTCAACACAAGAATAGTTTCAACACATGAATATCGTCAACACATTACTATTTATTCTATTCAACACATGAATCTTCTTTTATAATATTCATTAATTTCCCGATTGGAATGAGGCCCAATCAATCACCATATAATGTTAATTATATGGATTCCATACAACACATGTATATAAATAGCAATGATAAATAATCAACAATCATCCAAAGTGCACCACACAACTGCATAAGCATCAAACATAAATAATTAACGCTTACACAGCCTGTCAACCAATCGATCGACATACAATTAAATAATTGGGATTAGTGTACGACAAATATCATCCCAATACCCGTGTGGGGTTTCAAATCAACAAACACTGAATATTATTTTTGCAATTGGGTGATGTGTAAAATTTATCATCCCAATCAATATCAGTCAAATCAGTGTATATAAACAATTCGTCTGATTTGTAAATGAATATTTATTTCTTTTCAGAAGAGTTTTATGCCCTTCCTTAACATGTTAAAAATTATATTTTTAACGTCAAAAATATTTATTTCAACACTTTACTATTTTTAACTAACACTTTTTATTTTAGAAAATTTCGGCGGCATAATGGCACGATACTAGAAACGGGACAAGGCCTAGCCTTATCCCCAGTCTAATAATGGCCCACGTCATACCCAAATCAAATTATCTCAATTCGTTCATTTTCCAAACCAATTTCAACCAAATCATTCAATTCACAAATCAACCAAACATTTATGGTTTCAAACAAAGGTGTCGGGTGCTTCTATTAAGCACCATCTGCATCATAGTATATATTTCTAACTAGAAAATGAAATTTAGGTGAGAAGTTCTCACTTTGATTTTTCTCTAACGCCTTTTCTGAACTGCTGAATTTTTGATTGAGCTCCAGGCTTCGCATACAAGCTCCAATATTCAACCCATATTTTATTCTGGCACAAGCACGCCATTCTGAACAACTTTTGCCTAAGGGTCTTTTTGCCGAAAATGCTCCAATTCGCCAGAATTCGTGAAAGTACACGAATTTTACCGCTTTCAGACAGCATGCTTTGAACGCGTTTTCCTAGCAGCTCCGAACACCAAAACATGACTTCCATATAGCCAAATCGAAGAGAATTTCACGCTCTACAACTTTGGTCTAAAGAGACTTTGGCCAGAAACGCACCGTTTGGGAGATATAGGCCAAAACAGTCCGGGGTGTTTTGTGCAAAACGGGAATTTTGGTGAAAATGAGTTTTTGAGTGTAGCAGGGCCCACGGCCGGAGTTGGGTGGCCAACGGGCGGTGGCGGGCCTGATGGATGTGGGGGAGGGTGCTAAGGGCGGTGGGGGGCCCGTGGTGGCCGCGGTGGTGGTGGTTTGTGATTTGGGGGTTTAGGGTTCATGAAAAGTGGAGAGAGAAGGAGGAGGAGGAAGAGGAGGAGGAGGAAGGGGTGTGGGCGGCCTTCGGTGGAGGCCGGTGGTGGCACTGGTGGAGGAGGGTAGCGGCATGGTGGAGTGGTGACCATTAAAGAGGAAAAATGCAAAAAGAGGAAGAAGAAGAATGTGAGAAACAAAAGGAAGGAAAAATGATTATATGCTAGTTTCTCGCGTATCGCCTGAACGCCGACGATCTCCAACTGCCGCGGATTTCGGACACGAGATAGTAGACGTGAAAACGAGTCCAACGAAACAAGTTTCGTCGAATTCCGAGTTCATTTGACCGTTCAAAAAAATCACGAATATGCTCAGATATTGCTTAAAAATGCGATTTTGGCGCACCTTTTCTTCTTGCACGCTCACACACTAACTCCAAAAATAATGCCCTCTTGGATTTAACCATTATTAGACGATACGAATCCAGAAAAAAAGGTAGAATCGAATTCTGAGGTCATTTCAGTAATGTTCCTTTGTAAAATGACTGCTCGTTTTACCCTGAACTGTTTTAGCTCGCACGACCACATACTGACTCCGTTCGACGCTCCCTTTGGAACTCAACAATAATTTGTCATTATGAATCCATAAAAACTTATCTTGTCGAATTCTGAGCTCGTATGCAAAATCTCACTTTTTAAGGGATATGTTTTGCTAACCGAAAAGCTCAAGCCCATTGCCACTATTCCGGATATCGGAATATATCGAAGCTTATACTTTTCGGAGTTCTAAACGGCATTTTGAACTCAATGAAAGTGGTTTCGAGTCCAAATTCATCCGTATGCAAAATTTGACTTTTTGTGCCATGCATAATTTACATAGCGACTATTCTGAATTTTCAACTGGGCATAACTTTTGATTCCCGCTATGAAATTTCAATTTTTCAGATTCGTTGGAAAGATATTCTCAACTAGATTCTAATATTTTTGGTTTCGCCAAAATCCGGTTTATTTTGCAACCCGGTATGTTCAATTGAAATTTGAAATCGAATTATCGAACTACCGCGCCATTTTCAATTCCTTTTATAATTATATATAATTATTTATATTCTAATGACGATGTATATAAGTATATACGTTCAAATTATATTCAAAATAAATTTCTCGTCGTTATTATTTAAAATAATTCATTTTAAATATTCAAAATTCATTATAATTGCCAAAATAAAAATTTTAAATTGGCTCAGAAATTCCGGGTTGTTACACTAATTTTCCAAATTCGGTTTCTTATGTTACGAAAAGGTATAAAACGGAAAAATTTACATCCTCCGTTTTTCTTTTCTAATTGTACTTGGATTTTTTATATAACTATTCTATGAAGGTTTCCTACTTTCCTATCCAAGCACAACCACATAAGAAAATTTCTTTCTTGTATTTTAATTTTATCTTAGAATAATTTCATATTTACTCATCTTTTTCTTAAGATTTTTATTTTATTTTCTCCGTCTTGTTTTGTTGCTTTACTGAATTTGTTGTTTTCTCGTTAGTTAGGCTATTCTCTTTCTTGACTTATTTGACTTAGTCCAGTTACTCAAGTTTATTTTTCAAATAAGATTTTTCGTTTTCCAGTCAAACAATATCCTACACAGCTACAACTATGGGCCAAGAATCTTGGGACTTTATCACCTTTGACAATCGCGAGTCCACTCAACATGATCTATACACTTACTTGCCATTCTCTACCTAGTAGTTACTACTGGTCCATGCTGTGTATTACTAGCCTATACTTCTCTTTTCCAAGCAACAAGTCTAGATCTCACTATGCTTACGCATTCTACGGGAATCTTCTATTAGTTCAATATTATCTAATCCCTGACTGGAAATTGGCAAGAAAATAACTCCGTAAGTATCAACCCCGAAGACCGAAATCAACATCAGATTGACACACAGAGAATTACCCAACTCAGCCAATTTCCAGTTGGTCCTAATAGCTTTAACTTTATCTCGTTCTTTCTAGGTCCTAATCCTTAACTACTCCATCCTTTCTAAAACATGTCCTGGTCTCGTTCTTTTTTTCATTAAATCTTTCTTCTAAAAATTAAAAGTGTTAAAACTTTTATTCTTTTCTCGAAAATATACTTTTTGCCAAACCATAAAAACATATCATAAAATAAAATGTAAAACATTTTCTTTTTCTCAAATCAAAAAACTGGAGTAAACAAGGACAACTAATGGGTTATACTGTTCCTGCTTACTAAGGTGCAAATATCTACTCTATTCTTATGCTCTACCGCTTATTTTGTTTTACCCAACAAAATTTAAAACAATAATCAAAATAGAATAGAGATTTCAAAAACTTCTTTTTCAAAATGCAACATTTTCCTTTCAACCTTTTCATATATGAAAACTAGTGAGCTATGTATATGCTCCATAATATGCACCTTTTCATGATAGAATTCTTTTAAAACAAGAAAACATTGTTTTACGAAATATACCCCACTTTACTTTAAAACCTAACTTGCACTTTTCAAACACCAAAATACTTTTAAGATCAAAACTCGGAAAATACCACAAACTCTTTTACATATTCAAGTTCTTAAAAGTTTGTTATTGGGTTAGACTCAAAGCGGGTCTTTCACTTAAATAGGCTTCCCTAGGCACTTATACAAATTAAATTTTCTCGACTATATATATTCCTAATCCATTTTTACATTACAACCTTTTTCTATTTTCTAAGGTTTACTTCCAGACCCACTACTCTGAAATACTATCATTTTAGTTTCCATCTTATGGGATACTTCCTTTCTCTAGCTCCAAGTCATATTGTACACTTTTCCCAACCACCTAATGGTTTAAAAATTTCTAGGTCCATGCCTTTATTGTACAAACCAATATCTCAACGCTTTCCATATCTAGTGGGTTACTCTATGGATCTAGGTTTATGTATATATATATATATTATTTATATTTTAGAAAATACAAATATGTTCACTCATATCGCCCTAAGACCACTAAACCGAAGCCCTGATACCTGATGTAACAAACCGGATTTCGACAGATCAAATTTTTTTTCAAAATCCAATCCGTCAAGACCCGAGTTGGGTGCTCTGGTATCCTGCAGAAAAAGACAAAGATAAAGAAACACATCAGAAATCGTAAGCATCTCACAGCGCAAGGATTAAAATATAATATAGTCAAGACATAGCTTTACCTTGTTAATAATACTGCTAAACCAGTATCCAAAGCTATACCATCTCTGTCCTGAATCTAATCTGGAAGTATGTAATGAGGAGAGGGACAGAACATAAGTTATGTGTGATTGGACTTATAATAAACCTCTGTATAATCCTACATATATCGTTCAGTTATATTTTCTTGCCTATTAGGTTACTCGCGACATTAGCTCTCTAGGCTATACTCATGTCCCATTAATAGGTTAACCTAATACAACGTGTATGTAGATATCCCAACCCATCTAATCCTTTCCATGTATATATACAGTCCCTTGCCGTATGTCGTACGGGCTTCATCATGTAAATATATACTACTTTAGTGTAGTGCCACCATTCTCGAATCGTTTGGACTGCCAATCTCGATCTTGCTAGATTCCGTGTATCATCTAGATCTAATCTAGGGTATACTATCGAGCGCTTCCTAGATTCAACCAGTGTTCATGCTACCAATTGAACGCTTCTCGGATTCAACTTTTACGCGACCTAGGTCCAATTAGGGATTATGCTACCTATCAAACGAAGCCCCTTAGTCTAGGACACACTACCCAGAGCAATATATGTTCCTAGACTTTCCCCACGTACATGTCGTGAATCGTTATCGATGTCTAGTTGCACATGTCCTCTATATGTGCGACCCGAGTCCCGTGGCAGGGCAAATCAACAAACACGGGATTTAGTCGGGAGCTTTAAGTTATCTGTCGATGTAGATGCTAAGGTCTGTTTTTCCAGTGGCTATGGTCCCACTTGACCACTCCCTCAACTAATGAAAGGCCACCCTTGAAAAAAAATGAGAACTATACGCAGGCCCCCTATGCCCCCACTAACCTATGGCCATCCGCACCCATAACTAGATAGCAAGTATATGGTCTTTTGGAGTTCTCCGCCTTTCCGGTTTACGTATCTCGACTGACTCAAGACGGTAGGTAGACGACGAGTTGCTACCACAGGGCTACAGGTCTTACCGAATCACGCTGGTTCATCCTAGTCTTTAGGTTTCCTTATATTTCAACCAACGCATACCCTTGGTTCTTCTAACGCAGACCTTAACCTCTGTGAGCCCAGGAGGATCATCTGCAGCCTCACAGAGGGATACCAAGAGTACCCTCACGTCCCCTCGAAGCCGCGTGCTTCGTAATCCAGTTCATTGGAGCCTTCTTTAAGATCAGATGGACGTTCGCTCCTTCTCGTGTTCTACTAAGGTTTACTACTTAGTTCCCTTAACTAACGTTTACTACTTAGTTTCCTGAATCGTCGTTTTCTTAACTAAGGTTTACTACTTAGTCCTTTTAACTAAGGTTTACTACTTAGTTCTCTCAATCGTTTGTTTTTCTTAACTAAGGTTTACAACTTAGTCCACTTAACTAAGGTTTACTACTTAGTTCTCTTTCTCATTATCCACTTAGTTATCTTAACTAAGGTTTATTACTTGATTCTCTTAACCAAGGTTTGATACTTAGTTTATGTTACTTAGTTCTCTTTAACTAAGGTTTGTTAATGAGTTCCTTTTTTTTTTTTTACTAAGGTTTATTTTCTTAGTTATCTTTACCGTAGCTTACTTAGTTCTCTAACTAAGGTTCAACACTTGGTTAACTTCATCTTTATTTACTTAGTTCTTTAACTAAGGTTTATTACTTAGTTTCTATTAACTAAGGTTTAATAATGAATTCAAACATGACTTAAGTTTTCTTTATCAGACGATAGCGTACTGGTGTTTTTCCACATTTTCAGCTTAGATTAACTTATTTCATAGTATAAGTCGTCCCACCCTTCAAGTCTTGTATTACATCTTAAGTCATAATCTTCCCTTGTCCCTAGGACAAGTTTTACATATTATTTAATTTTACATTACCGCAATTCATGTTTAGAATAGGTAGTTATCATTCCCTCATTATTGTATCATTAATTTTAGATTTGACTCAACCCTTATTTTTAATTGACCCGTTACTTAAACTTTACTCAATTCAATTAATTCATAATATCGATGCGGGTCCCATTTGGTTAAGCATATCTAAACTTTTGTTTCACATGTCCCCTATGTTCCCTTTTATTATGGTTACCATGTTTTACACATGTGTTACTACGGTTGAGTCTACCTTAGTCGTGTTTTACACTACACCAAATTGGTGATTTTACAACACATATATTTTTCAATGGCTAACACTTGTAAGTGTTATAGGGTAACAACAATAAAAAGTGTTAGCATATATGAAAGTGTGTTGGTAAAAATAAAACTTTAACTCATAACATAAAAAAGTGTTGGAAGGGTCACTAAGTCATTTAAAGGCTGGACTATTTTATATTTTCTTTTATATTTTTGCCTCGTGACACTTAACTGCTCTAAAGAAAAAAGTTGGCCGCACAATCTCACAATTAACTAGGGTTCCTCTTTGGCACTCAGAGTGATTCAATTTCAATTTTTTAGTTTCTCCACCGGCGATTCGGCACTTCACCGTTCAAAGCGACTCCAGATTCCATCTAATAGCTAGCGCCAGTCGTTCTCCTAGATCGACATCAACGTAGCTGCGAGTCTATCTCCGGTCAGCGGCTCAATTTCTCGGTGCAAATCTTATACTGTACTTTTGTATTTTATCCTCAAATTTATTTGGTTGTTCTTATCCTCTTCCTATTACAGATACGAAGTTGCAAAGGTGAATCGTATAGTAGTCCTTGGTATGTCAGTTTATTCCTCTTAAAGGTAATTTCACGCTTATCATTGTAATTTGGTTAAATCTTATTATTTTTTGTAGAACAACTATATAATTTCAGATAAACTACTGATAATGAGTTTGTACGAATTGACGTTGACTTTTTTCAATGTTTCATCCATATTTTGATGTTCAGTAAGGAATTTTTGCAGATTTTTCTATAACACGCTTGGTTTTAATTTTTAGTGATATTCTTATGCAGCGCATATAAAATGTTTCATAAAATGCTCCAACTAACTTTCTACCTTTTACCATTAGTGTACTTCTCTTTACCACCAATCTTAACAGCATAGCCTTATAGATTTCTAACTTGTTTATGATAAAGTTATAACTATTTTTTTGGATAACCGTATATGCCTTAAAATTTAAATTTGAAACTTTCTTTATCCTGTGTTTGGACTAATTTGAAATGGATGCAGTTTGAGAAAAAGATTTTGTGTTTTGGATCTTCTGCATCACATATATAACTCAACTTAGATTGATTGTAACAATATAATTCATTTGATATATTCAGATTTTAGAAATTGGAGTGTTAATCTTGGATAAAATTTCTAGTATATTTATGACTACCTTTTCTTCGTTCAATTTCCTATATGTTTTGCAGACCTTTTTAAAATGGTTTGAATGTGTATGAATCGACACACATTAAGTTACTTTTTCTTATGAAAATGATTTTTCAAGATCAAGAGACCTATAAATTATAAATGATCATTTATATTGTATTTCATCTAAACCTCTGAATTTTTGTGGACCACGCTTAATTGGAGTTCCTGGGACACTTAGTCTAGACTGCATAATTCATTCAATAGGTTAGTGAATATTTTTTAGCCTTAATAAAAAATGTTGATCGATTTATTCATGCATAATTGTTTCTGTATATTTAATAGTTGTTGAAAACACTGTAACAATTCTATGAATCTGCTGCTATACTTACATAAGCTTTTTATTTATAGGTCAGTAAATATTTACTTATATATTTATATCCATTATTCATTAATAACCGCTGATCTAATATAAACTGCGTTTATGAATAGAAGACATGCCTGTTCATTTAGTCACGATATAGATTTGGGAAAACTGATAGCACAATAACTCCTTATCATTTATCATTTTCTCTCTTAGGTGATGGTCTGAGAGTTACACGTTGCATACAAATGAGTAGAATGATGCAAGAGTTTCCACATAAGAGTTATACATCATTCAAATCGGTTATTCTTCTACAGACTTTCTGATTGAATTTATTTATTTTACTCAGGTAATTTTCATGCTTTGAGCTTTCTGCATATACATCCATTGTTATGTGTTGGAGTCAGCCACGCCCGATGCAAATATATTTTTTGATAAATGCTTTGTTGTTAAACAACTAAATTTAATTCAAAAACTACAAAAGTAAGAATTGACAACAATAATGAAATACTACTAATTTTTTTATATAAAATTATGGTACAATAAGTCATTGATGGATTCAGACCAAGAGGCATCAAGATTCACCTAACCATAGATAATGACCATGTTAACTCAACCGATTGCTAAATGCATAGAAATATCATGGGCAGTGAAAAGGAACAAGAAACTGATAATGCAAATGCTGATATTCTTATTGTCAAAATAACGATATAGATAAGAGGAATAATAAAATGGTACATGGTGTTGGCCTACTACACCATTACTAGGTACAAATTATAGAGAACAAAGATTGTAATGTAGGGGAGGAAACATACCCGAAGCGAAGAATTCTCCACTAATTTAAATGTTGATTTTATATTAATGATTATGCTTATGAATTCATGTGCATGAAAGAATATTTAAATCTTGATGCTTTTGAGATATATTTTGCTTTTGTTTTGTGTTGACTGAAGCTTTATATTAAATTGTATCTTTTTAATGATCCAATTTCACTTTTTATATGGTTCCATATATTGCATCTGAAATGATTAAATTGGCCATGGACGTGGAAAATGAGGGTTGCACGTTGGGTTTTAATGCGCAGGTTTCAAGGTTTGAGGGGAGGATACTTGGCTGTGGGGCGCAGGCTTCAGGTGGAGGATGGACAGAGGCGGAGGCTGAGGCTGCCACTATAAGGTGTAGTTCTTCTATATATATTTGCATATAAACACACACACACACACGCACATACTTTATTCTTCTATGCACACATATACATGTATGCATATAAACACACACACACATATATACTTTATTCTTCTATATATAAATAGCAAATCCGTATTATATTTTCACTAGCTGCATGCAAACTGAGTTCGCAAACTCAGCTGCGCGCAAACCGAATTCGCAAACCAGCTGCGCCCAAACTGAGTTCGCAAACTCAGCTGCGCGCAAACTGAGTTCGCAAACCCAGCTGCGCGCAAACTGAGTTCGCAACTTAGTTCTGCGCAAACTGAGTTGCAAACTCTGTTGCTCAAACTCAGTTTATAATTCAGTTGCGCAAAATGAGTTCGTAATTTTCATGTTTGGTATCCAAGGTGCCACTGATAGTAACATGTTGGTTTGTATGCCTATCCCAACCATTTTCTGCATAGATTATAACCACTGTGTTGTGTTTACTTTAATCTGCACACCTTACAAAATATTTGTGTTTACTTTTATCTTATTTGTAGTTAAATTAGTAACCACTGTGTTGCTTATGAATTGATATGTAATTCGGTGTCCATCGCCAACATATAGGTGTCAAGTGTATTTTGGATATTACTTGTCGATATTTTATGAGAAAGAATTTTGTCACTTCAAATTTTTTATTTTCCAAATGAGATCGTCCAGGGATTGTTGGCCATGTAGAAATGATTATTATAAACACATTCAACATATACATTTTTTTCCTTTAAAGTGTGCATGCCTGCTTTAATGAAATGTACTTACAGGTCTACCCCTATGACAAGACTTTTATAATTTGTTACTTAATCTTATCCACAGCTCCCTTAACCACATTTTTTTATGCTTTTTACTCTTATATTTTGTATCTTCCTTAAATAGCCATAGGTCGTATGCATATTCAGCTCAATAACATTTTGCAGTATTTACTCCGTTTATGAATGATGAAATTTGCATCATTTGAGGCAATAGTTGAGATGCTGTACAAATATGCAACCCTAACTCCATTTATGAATGATGAAATTTGCCTTGTGGTGTCTTATAGCATAATTTAGTAATTATCATTGTTTTGTAATATTAGTCTGTGAAGAAGCTCAGGCTAAATCTCACAACAGTTTGTAAAAACCATAGGTTCATTGGTTGTCATTTTGTTTTGACTAAAGCACTTAGGCGTGTGATTTCCAATGCATTTTTTTAAATAACATAACTCATAACAGTAATTAAAATTCAGAGTCAAACTGTCTTAAAAAATTGTTGATACAATAAATATTTTTTAAATCTCATAGATCAAGTAAGCTCTTAAATTGAAAAGTAGTAGCCCCATGTATTTTTTCCGTATGAAACTAAATGCAACTATTTTGTTGCTGATGTGTAAAAAAACAGGAAACTACATGCTAATAATACACAAATCTTATTATGCACCAATCACCATTAGCTATTTATTTATCTTGGGTCCTTTCTGTGCGTCATTTTTTCATGTACTTGGTATTAGGTGCATGCTATCATGAGCTAAATTTCAGATCTCAGCGCAAAATCTAAGACTCCACATACGTTTTACTATCAAAAGTGGATAAACATCATGATACAAACATAACTAATCTTTTCCTCATGGTTTATTACAATCAGCATAATCCCATTTTTATTATTTTGCATAGGAGATTCAAGCGTTAGGAGATGACAAATTTGATCTTCTTATACCAAATTTGATAATCACTCGAAGGTAGCCATTTTATTGTGCTTTTCCTATTTAGAGTATTTACTTTATTTGAACTTTTATATTTTCTTGAATGCGATAATTTTTGGATCAAATGGTCAGGTAATCTGAATAATCTTAAAAATTAAAAAATAAGTTGAACTACATGCTCAGGTAAGTTGATCCCTACTGACTCATTATTGATCATCGAAGCTACTAACAAAATATTAATTTCTCTGCAGATTCAGCAATCGCAATGCATTTCTAAGGTTTGCTTAAGTGATGACAGCATCAAGCTGTCAGCGCGCAATGCATATGAGATGGTTTGCTGGAAGGGCAATTTCTGCCACTTTTATGGTTAGTTTTTAATGCTATTTTGTGACTAGATTAACAACTGTAGATTATTTATTTGGAATTTTAATGTTGACCGAATTTTTAGAAACCAAGTGAGTATGAAGCAAAATTCAGCAGTGGAGCTTGATGTATGTTGGAGTAATTCCAAATTTTGCACTCATCAATGCTTTGATGATTGTAGTATGCCACCAAATGATGAAAAATGCATTGCGTTTCAATGAATATGGGATGATGCAACAAGGTATTTCTCTGTCTTTATGGGTAGGGAAAATTTTATTTACCTGTTGCGTTATACTTATGAATATGTATGCATACCATGCTGGTAAATGTTCCTATGACAACTTCATGTCACGCTTTCAGCTTATGTATATGGGCAAGTCTTCATTTTCTTTATCAAAACAGTCATATATCCAAGGATATCTAGTTCCAAATCATGTTTAGTGCAACAAATGTGGTTTTGGAGTTTGCATGAAGTGAGAAATATTACCTGCATTACATTTTGAACTGGCCGTATGTTACCATTTCGTGGACTTTTATGTTAGTTTCTACATGGACATATTTAATTCGGTCTTTCAAATGTTGTCTATGTAGATTTATTGCAGCATCTTTCAAGAAAATATGCTAGCAATGGCACCATGGGTGAATTTATCTCCCACTCCGGCTCAGTTTTCGCGAAAACTGAACACCGGCTCAGTTTCATGCGAAAACTGAACACCGGCTCAGTTTCGCACGAAAACTGAACACCGACTCAGTTTATGCAAACTGAGTCGCGCTAAAATTGAGTCTCAGCTCAGTTTTCACGCAAGCTGAACACCGGCTCAGTTTCGTGCGAAAAGTGAGCCTTGGCTCAGTTTTGCGCAAATTGAGTCGCGCTAAAGCTGAGCCTTGGCTCAGTTTTCACGCAAACTGAACACCGGATCAGTTTGCGCGCAAACTGAACACCGGCTCAGTTTGTGCCAAAACTGAGCCGGGGCCGGGGCTCAGTTTGCATAAACTGAGGCGTGCTAAAACCGAGCCGAAGCTCAAATCTTATATTGAATTTATCATTTTTGCAATTACACTTGTTATTTATCAGTTTTACAAATACACTTGTTATTTGTCAGATTTTCAGATACACTTGTTATTTATCAGTTTTGCAATTTGTTATTTCTGTAAAAATGAGTGCATTTATATTTTGTAGGCACTTGTGGAGGAGGAGGGAAAAAACAGAATTTGGAATGTATTGGCAACGAGAAAGCAAATATGTGTGATCTTGACAATGATCTTATCTCCAAAGTTTTTGGTTCTGATATGGTCCACGTTTCGCCTTCGCAGTATCTAAATTTTATTTATCTTTAGTAAAACTTTGTATTGCATTTTATAATTTGAATTTGATATTATGATATTTTGAAACTGGAAGCATGTAACAATTTTTTTAGCATTATGCGAATGTCACATTGTTGAATTTGAAATATGGAAGTACCAAAACTTATATTGAATATGGAAATCATAAAGACATGTTATACTCATTTATAAGTGTTAGCAATTTATGTATGTCGACATTTATTAGTGTTATTAGGATTATGATACTGACATTTATAAGTGTTACCATATATTATGGATTCAACATTTATAAGTGTTAGCAATGAATATGTTTGTAACTCTTATAAGTGTTACCATATATTATAGTTCCGACATTTATAAGTGTTAGCAATGAATATGTTTGTAACACGTATAAGTGTTACCATATCTTATAGCTCCAACATTTATAAGTGTTAGCAATGAATATGTTTGTAACACTTATAAGTGTTAGCAATGAATATGTTTGTAACACTTATAAGTGTTAGCAGTTACTCTATTTGTAACACTTATAAGTGTTACAGGAAATTCCTCACAGGCCGTTGGTGACACATAAAAGTGTTATAGAAATTATTTGTAACACCTATGCTTGTTGGGAATCCCCTGTTTTGGTGTAGTGTTACATGTCATTTATACCACCAACTTAACCCTCTAACCCTACCCGTGTCACCTACATGTCTTATTATGGTTAGTATTCCTTAATTCATTTATTATGCCATAACGATGTATGACCTCCCACATTATACTAACCCTTTGTGGCTGCTTGATGTGCCGGGCGGTTCCGGGCAGACTTATACCACAACTCGAGTCTAACCTCGTGTCATAAACCGTTACGCTCAAATTACTTCCTTTAACCTCTCACATTAGATGTCCAATTATGACTGCTGGATTTGTCGGGCGGTTCCGGGCAGTCTTACATCATAATTGTGCCTAACCTCGTGTCAATGGTTCATTGAAATCATATTTCACCCAACCCCAAGTTCATGTCAAGTGATTCTAATTCAACATATAATTATGTTCATAATTACGCCTATTTGTCATTAACTATACTAATATTAATTAGCGAATCCCACATATTATCCAATTATAGGCAAATTCATCATTTTTGGCTTATTTGTCAAGTCACAATTAACTTTCACCAATCCATATAATCAAATTTACACGTAATGCCAATTCCATAATCAAATTTAATTATGACGCACTTACATAAATTCCATACTAAGTTCTAGAGGTAAATTCCAAGCCAAGTTTTAACTGTAAATTTCATGTTCCTATCCATGTCCAAGTTACAATTCATGTCTTATTCAAGTATCATGTGCCCATTAACAATTTTATAAGCAAATTCATGTTTCAATGATGTCAATTCTATTCCAAACCCTAAACCATGTCCATACTTACAATTCCCAACTTGGTTTATACATTCAAATCTTGCCAATATTATATTATGCCCAAACTCATGGTAATTTATATTCAAATCCTCCAATTCTAATTATACTCCCCAGATCAAGCGTTTCCCTTTTCATCCACAATAACCATTCAATCGTATTTATTTCATGATGGACCTAGGCTTGAGATAGCCTAGCTATAAAAGTAAAAAAGGGAAAGAATAAAAGGAGGAATTTAATCGTAGGCATAAAAATTAAACATTTCAGATCCAATTATTCACAATAATTTGTTTACATAGGTAATGATTGAATGATAGATAACAATCTTATACTAAAAGTGCATTATAAATCCACTCACCTTGATTAGATTGGAGAGCTGAACAATTCGCTGATTTGGAGTTGATTAACCTTCTTAATTGATTGTTGTTGAAGATCATTGCTATTTGATTTGATTGATTTCCCCTTTTGATTCAATTTTGATTTCTCTTTGCGGCATAAATTTGTGAATCTGAATCCATTATCTTTTCATTAGATTTGAATCTCTCTTCTATTTCATTCGTTGTTCTAAATCTTATTCTTTTAATTTTAAGAATAGATGTGGTAGAGAAAAGAATAGATCTAAAATTTATTTAGATCAATAGCTTAAGGAAGAAGAAATCAAGTTAGAAGAGAGCCATGGCCTTGCTATGAATTGTAGTGGAGTGTACAATGAGCCTAAGGTGTTTATATAGGTGTTAGACCAACGTACCAGGCCCAAAAACTCATCCAGGTGCTCAAAAATGAACCTGGCCAGCTTCTGGGGTGAATTTACCGCTTCTGGACCAAAATTCCCGCTCCAGGTCGCTACAGGTCGACCTCCCCAAGGGGGGGAGGTCAACACTATGGTCGACCTCCCCTTTTTTTTCTGGGCTGGTTGATTTCTGATTTTTCGCTGAATCTTCCGAAGGCCATAACTCCTTCATACGGACTCCGATTTTCGAAAACTCGGACTCTATTTCATGTAAAATTTCGAGAGGAATGCAATGGTGATGTACATTTTCCCTAATTCCTGATATTTAAATTAATTATCCTTATTTTATTAACTTCTCAGTTACGTACACTGTTATTGAATTAATTATTCTTCTCTTTCATGTATTAATTAATTCTCGTTTCACATCACCATTATTTACCCATTTAAACATATATTAATATATTTTATATTCTTAATTTTTAATTATATTAAAAAATACGGGGTGTTACAGTCGATATGGTGTTTATGTTGATTTTCAAGGTCGAAAATCCTTGGATCGTCACACACCCCCATCCTCTGTACAGACCTAGTACTCCTCGTTCTCAAATGATTTCTGAAAGTGCATCAATCATGTTAAGTGGGCATTTTCCATGAAGTGCACCAACCATTAATCGCTTTCTAGCTATTCCTAGTGGAAATCTTATGGTGCTTGCCGTAAAACCTACAAAATAAATCACAAGGTGTCAATACCACATCTTAATTTTGGAGGGACTATTTTCAAAGAAAGCATTAGTGTGCACGTGCTCACATGCATGTGTCTATGACTATATGCAATGTTTTATGTTATGGTATAATTTAGGAGTTTATAAGCATTTACAACTCATTGCTACTTAAAGTTTTTACATTATTTCCACTAAATTTTAGTAGATTACATGAACAAACAGGAGCACAAAGAAATTAGGTATAGAAATAGGTTTATTTGCTAGGTTTTATGCATTTATTAGTTTACAATTTGGGTAACAAAAAAGAAGTAGCTTGAATCACTTGAGAGAGCCCCAATAATTAATAACTCAGGACGAGTAAGAGACTTCTTATTATTCGCTTGGCAGTACGTAGTCTTCATCGTCTCATACATAAAATAGTAACAGGTACTATGAGGAAGCATTCCCATAAGCATAGGTGAAAGATCAGCATATAGGCCACGTATTCCATCATTTTTATATATTTTTGCAAAAGCAATGTTGATGGTTAGATAAGCCACTTTGTCCACGATCAGATGATCCTGCACCATTATTAGTTAAATGCTTCATTTTATAAATCAAATTATAAAATGAAAATATTGCATATGCAAAAAAACATAGGGTTAACTGGCTGGAGAAAAAAGTAACGGTTATAATATTACAATATATGAAGTACATTGATGTCATCGCCATAATGAATTATCTACAAGGACATTATAGGCCCTATTTGCTCTTTCAAACCCCCTATTATAACACAAATACATTAGGGAAGGCATTTGGGCAAGTCCAGTAACATACATGCTCATGTATACCATATTGATTTACTATTAGTGTATACCATATTGATTTGATTTGCTATTGTAAGCATCAAACTTGCTGGCGGCTATGTATAAACTAACTGCTTACTATGACTCATATAAATTTATGCACATTTTATTCCTGCATAAACTAACTATGTACAAACTAATTGCTTACTGTGTATCTGAATAACTTACCATTTAATTTCTTTATTATTTTACTATGTTTGGATATAAATTATGTGCAAATTACCAATTTTTTAAATATAGAATGTCAGAAGTATGAGAAACTCCAACCCATTCTGCGCAATCATCAGCTACACATCCCGAGAAGGTTGACACAAATGCATATGGAGTTCCAGTTTCAGAAAATGTGGGAAAAATAGGTAGCCGAATTGGTAAATTTTTGTGGATTCATGTGCTGATCTCCTACAAAAGTTGGGATAAAGTACCTCCAAAAATAAAAAATGGCATGTGGGTTGCATTATTGGTAAGCAGCAATATTTCAGTATATGTTTTTATGTGTAAGTATATTTTTATCACAATGCCTTTTTAAGTAAGTAGTTCGAAATATTTTTTTGCAGTAATGTTTTGAACTTTATCCAAATATAAAAGAATTTTATTTCAAAAAAATGTGTGAGTCATTTAGGAGACATAAGAGTGAGTTGAGGACAAAATATTATGATAAATTCAATAATTACGATGAAAGATTGAAAAATTGTCCATCCATTATTAGTCAAGATGATTAGGATGGATTTTTGAAGAATGAAGATAAGCCTAGTGTGAGCGAACGAAGAGATCTAGGCAAAAAAATAGACCAGTAAAACTATGACCACCACACCGGTCGAACATGTCATGCTGTCGTAGAACATGATTTGGTATGTTTTTCACTTTTAGTTTTCATTATCTCTAGTTAGTGCAAATACAATATATGAAATATATTGTATTTGGTACGCACTTCATAAAGTAAGGTAAGCTTACTTTAGTTTTAATATTTTATAAGACATTGTGACATCTACCAATAAACTGCTGTAATTTTTCATGAAACCTATCTGCTTCGGTTTTAATATTTGGTATGCACTGACTATAGCTAGGGTCGGCGTTGCCATCCATTTATTTAATATTTGGACAGTGATATGATGATATTAGATGTTAAGTTGGCATAGATGTATATTGTTGTTTATATCTGTTTTTCATGCGTTGAATTTATTATAGTGGAATCATGATTAATCCTTTAATGAAATTTTGATTAATCTACGAAATATAAGCTAATATTCTTATCAGATGAAAGAAAATAGTGACTTTAGACATTAACAATATATCAGTCCATTGAAGCACTTAAGGTGTGATCACATATCGTATACACATTCGCGGATTGCATGCATCTCATTTGAACTGATGGTAGTTTCCATTCCGCTGCAATAATTGGATATGTTTCACCAAAATATTTAGGAATAGAACCCGTGCTTTTGGGCTGTAGTTTTTCGATTATTATCTAAGTATAAGGCTATGGTTTTTGTTTGATGTTTGTGCTGCAGTATTAAGTATATAGTTAATAAGAAGTATCAGCCTAACATTATTTAGTTTATGATTTCCCCTTCAGTGAGAGAAAGAGAAAACCATTTAACTTGAATTTTAATGTTTCATTTTAGATGGTAATTTGTGTGACAGAAAGGATATTCAACTCTTAACGTAAATATATCTTTCTAATTAGCAAATTTACATCCTTTAGTTTTCTCTCTAATGTTCATTTGCTGTCAATTTTTTTATATGATATATGGTGAATTATTTTTCCATAAATATTCGGGTATAATATCATTACCATTTTCTAGACTTTAAAATTTTGTATGCTGCACGATCATTTTTGTCAACCTAGACACTTCCAATCTCAACCATGCATTAGCATCAAAGTTTTTGTATTTCTGAAAGCATACCATAACCAAGAAACGAAGACATTGAGCTACATACGCGCACACATGCGTGCACACAAGACACATATATACATACACACATAGATCTATGTTTCGTAAGATTTAATGATATTTATAACTGGACATCTAAACTCTAATTTAGATTTCAAAATTAGCAATTAAATTCAATGATTAATGCATGCATTATCCCTAAAATACGCATAAAACCAACATGTGAACATCTCTTTTCATTTGCATTTCATTTATTAAGGTTAAAGAGTGTAAATTGTAGGTTAGATACTCCATTTCATCTATCAAGGTTAAAGAGTGTAAATTATGTTTATTTTCACAGTTATCTATTTGTTTTTTTTTTTTCCATGCAGCATATCGTTCAACATTTCTTAACAGCCTTTACTGCAGTAACATGTAGGAACAAACAAATCTATAGGACTGAATTAACTTTTGCTTTCATTCTATTTTGCGATGTTCCTTGCTGCTATTCCGCAACTTCCTGACCCTTTTATAACCTAACTGATTTCCAAGTGTCTGCAATTCTTTTAAACCTCAAGTGACTGATAATAACGAAACTAGCAATATACCCAATTGTTTCCTAAGTGTTGCTTAGCAACATTACATCTTTATTCGTTATGTATATTCTAGCCCTCGGCTGTTTATAATAAATGGATTATGCTTTTCCTGTTTGCTTCTGAGATTTTATCAACCTCTATCATGTGTCCGGATAGTGAAGGTATCAACCAATTTACGGTTATTCCATACATTTATATTAGCTGCTTATTTGAAGAAAAACATATGTTATTCTAATCAAATAATTTTTATTCCACTAATGGAAATAACTGTCAATCTATTATATTTTGACACCTTTTATTTAAGCAATTATAATTCACGTAGCTATTCAATGTTAATATCATTTTTTGGAAGAACCAATGGTCATATCATTTAGAATGGAGATCAGAATTACAGAATATTCGATATAGTTATTGATAACTTTATTATCACATGAAATATAATAGAAAATAAAAGATAAGAAGAAGAAAATAATGTAGATTTCTTTTTATTGATTAATTGAAGAATACAATGCTAAACCCTATATTTATAGGGTTATTTATTCTCTATAATATTCCTTACTCTCTAGCATATTCTCTAGCATATTTATTCTCTAGCATATTCTTTGGCATATTTCTTAGCATATTCTCTAACACCCCCCCTCAAATTCACGATGCAGCTGCTTTGAGCATCGAGAGTTTTCTAACTGGAAACAAAAACGAAAAACTGATTGTGACTTGGTAAAGAAATTTGCAATCTGCAAAGAATATGGTACAAAAGGTAAGGTGATGGTGTGCTTCTCAAGATGATGCCGAGTAAGGTGACAATCAATCTCAATATGTTTGGTGCGTTCATGAAATACTGAACTGCGAGCTTTTTGAATTGCATTTTTATTATAACAATACATAGGAGCTGGTAGAGAAAAAAGATACTCCCATATCCTCAAGTAACCAATGTAACCAAACAATTTCTTTAGTAGTAGATGCCGTAGCACGATATTCTGCTTCAGTTGAAGAATGTGAAACAATAGATCGTTTCTTACTTTTCCAAGATATAAGACAATATCCTAAAAATATACAATAACCAATAACTGATTTATGATCAGTTGAATTACTACCATAATCAGCATCAGAATATGCACACAACTCCAAGGATGAAGTAGAAGAAAGTATTCGACTATGGAAAATAATATCTCTAAGATATCTCAATATGCGAAGAACATCGACCCAATGAACTACAGTGGGACAAGCTACAAAATGATTAACAATATGAACAACATATGAAATATTTGGACGCATGATAGTATGATATACCAAGCTTCCGACAATAGTACGATACAAAGTAGGATCTGATAAAGGACTTCCATCAGAAGGAGAAAACTTCACGTTAATCTCAATTGGGGTATCAGCAGTCATATTATTTGTGAGTCTAGCTCGATCAAGAATATCTGTGATATATTTTGACTGAGAAAGAAGATTTCCTTTTGGTGAATGTGCTACCTCAATAACCAAGAAATATCTTAATGAACCCAAATATTTCATTTCAAATCGTCTAGTTAACTCTGTCTTTAATATAGGAATTCCCTGTACATCATCACCAGTAATAATCATATCATCAACATATAATGATAAGATTATAAGTCCAGGATTAGTGCATTTAAGAAAGAGAGCAGGATCATGGCGACTAGAGACAAAACCAAGAGAAGATATACAACTGGAAATTTCTCAAACCAAGCTCGAGGAGCTTGTTTTAGACCATACAATGCTTTCTTTAGTCTACAAAAATATCCAAAATCATGTGGAACACCAGGAGGAGGTTCCATATAAACTTGTTCTTGAAGATCTCCATTGAAGAAAACATTTTTAACATCAAGTTGAGAGATAGACCATTGATGAACTGAAGATGCAACAATTAAAGTGTGAGCAGTTATCATCTTAGCAACATGAGCAAATGTTTTTTCGTAATCCATGCCATACTTTTGGGAATACTCTTTTGCAACCAATCTAGCTTTGTATCTCTCAATAGATCCATCAGAAATAGTTTTAACCTTGTATACCCAACGATAACTAATAGCCCTCTTACCAGAAAGTAGAAGAACCAAATCCCAAGTATTTTCCTTATGCAAAGCGGAAATTTCCTCATCCATCACCTCTTGCCAATGAGGATCAAGAATTGCCTCTTTATATGAGGAAGGTTCAAAAAACTATGTATCGAAAACAAAAGAGAAGTAAAAGATGAAGAATAATAAGAATATGCAAAATCTGGCAATTTTTTGGACTTATGACTGCATGTGGAATGACGTAATGGTGGCGGAGGTGGTGTTGATGGTGGTGGTGATGATGGAAGATCTATAGTCTCAGAAATTTCTTGAGGAGGCATAGGAGAAGAGGGAGCTTCATTGTTATCATTTTCTAAAAGCATATCATTATCTGCAATACTACTAGCATCAATATCGTCTAAAAAAGGATCGATATGAAGAAGTTCAGATCTAGTTATGTCATGAGTCTTAGTTGGAACAGAGAAGAAAGGGATGTGTTGAAGAAACACAACATGACAAGAGACATAGAGTTTGTTACGTCTATATCCTTTTTGTCCAGCACTGTATCCTAAAAAGACACATAGTTGAATGAGATGATAATTTATTGCGTTTAATATGAGGACAAAGAACAAAACAAGTACAACCAAAAACTTCGAAAAATGAATAATTAAGAGCAAAACCATACATTTTTTCAAAAGGAGAAATACCCAAAATATGAGAAGATGGAATTGTATTAATTACAGTCACGGCGGTGAGAACAGCCTCCCCCTAAAGTCACTAGGAACAGAAGAGGATAATAACATAGATCTAGCCATTTCAAGAATGTGTCCGTGTTTTCTTTCTACAACACCATTTTGTTGAGGAGTGTTTGTGCATGAAGTTTGGTAAATAGTTTCATTTATGGTAAGTAATTCTCAAAAAAAATTAGTTGTGCATTCCCCACCAAAATCACATCTAAAACGTTTAATGACAGTTGAGTTTGAGTTTTAACAACAGCTCGAAAAGCAGTATAAATTTCATAAAATTCTGAACGATGTTTCATTAAATATGTCCAACAATAACGTGTATGATTATCAATAAAAGAAACATAATAACGAGACCCTCCTTTTGTGGAAATAGTGGATAGACTCTATACATCAGAATGAATTAAATCAAAAGGAGCATAAGAAACAGAAGTACTTTTATTAAAAGGTAATGCAGAAAACTTAACAAGTTTGCGACCACTACAATCAGAAATATCGTGAATTTTCAAATTTCCTAATGCTTCTGTGGATGCTAAAAATCTCAAACGAGATGAAGAAACATGACCAAGACGTGAATGCCATAAATAAAAACTAGAAGAAGAAGGACCAAAACGAAAAGAAGACAAATCAACATTAGTAGCAGCAGTAGTAACAAATGCTTTCAACTCATTCAAAACATAAAGCCCACCTTTTCTATGGCCTATCCCAATCAGCCTCTGTAACTGCAAATCTTGCACAAAACATGAAGAAGATGTGAAAGTGGCTATATTACCAGTATTACATAATTGACCAACAGTTGCAAGATTTAATGTGAGATATGGCACATAGTAAACATTTGGAAGTGACATTTTAGAATTTATTACAGATCCAATACCTTCTGAAGGCATATGAGTGCCATCAACAGTAATAACATTAATAGAAGATGAAGGGTCAAAGAAACAAAAGATGAAGAATATGATGTCATATTGAAGCACCAGAATCTAAGATCCATAAAGCAGATTACATACTTGAAGATTTTTGAGGCAACTGGCCTATAGAGGAAGTGGCAGACATGACTGAAGGCTATAAGGCGAGAAACTTCTGAAATTGCTCAGCCAAATTATTGGGATCTGATGTTGATATTGCTGCAGTATTAGATTGCACTTGATTAAAAGATGGAACTCTATAGGAAAACTGTCTTGTCGATTTCTTTTCAAAGAAGGACACTGATTTGCCCAACAACCTTTCTCCTTACTAAACATGCATGTATCAGGGGGAGTATAACCTATAGAAGGTTTCCTGAATGCATGGTGGACCACGCAGTGCAGGAGCAACTGTGAGTATAGAAGGAACATTTTTTCCCGAACACGTATTAAGACATATTTCTTTAGCCAATAGTTCACTAACAACAGAATCAAGTGATGAAAGCGGAGAACAATGTAATATTTAACCTCAAAATCCTCCAAGTCAATGCCTAGAGCCATCAAAAACTGGACCAAGCATTGTTCTTCTCTGAAAGTATCATATGCTTTGGATGCTTTCAATTCATCAGGTTTTGTAAGTGCTAATTCATCCCATATTTTCGTCATAGAAGAGTAGAATTCCTGTATGCTCATACTATTTTGTTGAAGAGAACTAATGTCATTTTCCAACTGATATCGTTTTGCAAAATTTGATTGGGTGAATAACCTTTTTAAATGTTCCCAAACCAATTTTGTTGTCTCATACTTTGCTAACTGCATACCTATTGAATGTTCAACAGAATTATTGATCCATGTGATAATCTTTACATTGTTTTCTTCCCAAACAATCATAGCAATTGCGTAGTCCTCATCCTTTTCTTTAGGCATATTACAAATTCCTTCAACATAACCCCACAACTTTTTTCCTTTCAACTTTTTTTTCATGACATAACTTCAATACAAGTAATTTCTTCTATCCAATCGCACATCTATAGTTTGAAGTGAATATTCTCTTTCGCTTGCCATAACTAGAATCAAGAATTATCAAAATAGCATATCCCAAAATCATCAACACCTTTTCTCTATTTTTTTATAGTAATATTGTTAATGATAACTTTATCTGAATGCAAATAATAAATCTGCGACAGCAACCTGCTCTGATACCATGATAACGTTATGCATCGCATGAAATAGAATAGAAAATAAAAGACAAGAAAAAGAAAATAATGGAGATTGCTTTTTATTGATTAATTGAAGAATACAATGTTAAACCCTATATTTATAGGGTTATTTATTCTCTAGAATATTTCTTATTCTCTAGCATATTCTCTATTCTTTATCATATTCACTGACATATTTCTTAGCATATTCTCTAAGAGTTATAACCTATAATTAGCTGCAAAACTACTTGCTTATAACTTTTACAACAATTATGTACATTTTTTTAAAAGAACCGTTGAAAAGTGGTTACATGGACCTTATATTAGTGCAATCTTTGCACTAGGTGACAAAATGCTTTTGACATCAAACTCGTGTGCGAAATACAATGCTAGTCTCATTTTTCATGAAATGTTTATGGTGAAATGGGTTATTGTTTGGTTAAATTTGTATATGCATGTGTCAAATATTGTTTTTTGTTAGTCATTGATCAGGGCCTTGGTCCCGGTATCCAACGCAGCATCAAAATCAATTTTTAGCATAGAATATAGGTTGATAACCAGGGATAGCGAATCATTGTCTTCAGATATAGTGGAATTATTGACTTACATAAATTATTTGTTGCCATTAAGTATTGTTTAGGTTTTTCTAACGTTTAATTTAGATATTCGATTGAATGTGATAATTATTTTGTAAGTTAATTTTTTATTACTTGAATTGGTCATAATCTTGAGTTTGTCAATAATGCATCAACTTTGCTTTAGTTTCCCTTCAGTTTAGCTCTATAAGTTCTTTTTTAACACTTTTCAAATTTGTTAAGCAACGTGAAAGTGGATTTCCTATAACTACTGGAACCCATTTATTGTATAAGTTGATATAAAATGTTACGATAGTATCTTACAAAAATTTCAAAGTTTACTATCACTAATAAATTTGAACTTTGAATATGATGTCTTTATACTTAGGTATTGAGTAGAATTAGTGGGATCCTATGAAATTTTCTGATGCAATATATTGTTTGTTTATTAGAGTTTATCAATAAGATCTTTGTACTTGTCCTTTAATATGATGTCTTCATAATTCAAACTTAACAAATACAATGTTTTGAGCTTACGAGTTGAAGTTTATATAATTAGTCATTTGATAAAACAAAATGGATTTCTAAACATTACATGTCTAAATATTTATTTCTTGATTGTAGGCTATTCAAATCTGCAAAAATAAATAACATGCCATGAAGTATGTCAGAAAACTCACTCAAAAAAGGATGGAAGCATATATGATTCGACTTCTCCATACTTTCTAAGTTAGCCAAATAATTTATCATTTGAATTATTCACTATTTCAATTTATACAATCATCAACTTGTGTGTAGTTTGCTTTCTTGGGTTTGCAATTCCAAAAGTCATTCTAACTGTTGTATCCATCAATAAGCTTGATCATTACAGTTAAAATTTTGTCAATACATCACTTGATGAAAATACCTAATTTAGTAAGCATCAAGATGAGGATAAAAGAGCCTATTTTTGAGAATTTCCAATTGATTGGCTTCTTTTCTCGTTCCTGAGAGTTATTGTAATCTGTGGAGCCTCAAACATTATGCGATGATAAAGCAGAATTGCTTAAAAATTATATTGCCCATGAATAAATAACAAAAAATGTTGTAACCAAAATTCTTAATCATATTTGGATATATAGAATTATACAAATACATGACATTAGGAAAATAAACAGAAACTATTTCCCTCCGCCCTAGTATATTATGCAGACTGATAATATGTGTTGCATAGATAAAAAGCCAAAAGATTTATCTTTATATCCTATGTCTATAGACTATATAGTAAAAATATTAATGTGTAGATTTCTTATTCTGAAATTTAATGGACATAATCTGCTTTATTTCCCAACAGTTTTCTCTTCCCATCTCTCACTTCAGCTTGGATCCATTGCCGCCATGACATATTGAACATCATGTTGTCATTATTTGACTCACTTGTAAATTGAACCTATATATTTATGCTTCATGCTCAGGATAAAATTGTGAAGGCAAAGTAAGTAATCAAGGACTCTGAGGACCCTGGATGAAGACATCTTATCACAAGTTTTCGGAAAGGATAAAATGGGTCGGACTCGTAGTATTGGAACCAAGATACCTAGGACCCAAGTTAAGGCCTCCAATATTGCACGAAAACAACTAAAAATTGTTGAACAAGGGTCGAAAAACATGGAAGATATGGTGGCCAATGTAGAGGGTACATTGAAGACTTTAGCGGAATTGGTTAAGGGAAAATATGGGAAGCAATCGGACAATGCTTCGAATCAAGGAGGAAGTAGTGCAGGTCACGATGTAATTGAAAGAGCACCTGATAATAGCACTTGCAATCCACATAATTCTTCTGATTCGGTAAGTTTGAAGTGTGAATTCTTAAACTTTAATCTGGAGGTCATTGTGGCAGGTTCAGTATGCCGAGGTGCGATGGGTTCGATTATTCTTGGAAAAGTTGTACCGTCAACACATGAGAAGTTGGCTGTGGCACAGCCAAGCAAAACCATCTTCTTGCTACGACTTTTGAAAAAGTTGGAGCTGGCGGCTTTGTGTGTTATCTGAAGAGTCTTATTCGATATCTGTAGACGTGGGAGCATAGGTATTGATTTAACTAATAATTTAATTTAAAGCCACTTGTAATTTTTTTGAAACCTGACCCACCTAGTTAACAAATCGTTACACCCAATATATACCTAGTTAACAAATTGTCATCGTACACATTTTAAGTCTGGTTGAAATCCGCTGTGGCTAAAAAGCGGGTTCACACATACTTTAATGAATTGGATATTAACAGTTAGGTCTTGGACACATATTTTAATGAGCTACACTTTATGCGGTGTTCATTTATTTTTGGTATGCTTTCATGCATTTATTCTGTATGCTTTTCCGAATCACTGATGTTCTAATCAAGCTATAACATGCGTTAATATAAAACAGTCTGAATAATATTGATTATAATACCCATGTGCAAAATCAATGTGCATAATTTTGGTGAATTAGACTGTTGAATTTAGAATAGGTGGATCTCAAAATATCAAAGATTTTGTATATTCTGTATAATGTGCACAATATTGATTATAACACATTGATGTCTGTGACCTACTTAGAAACCAACCATTTTGCAGTCGGGGTATGTTGAGTTATATTATAGCCTCTATCGTATGTGTGAAATGTTGTAATACTGAAAAAAAAAAAAATGACATAAAAATTGCTCACACTCAAGTTGCTGAATCTATGTGCAACCCCCGTGAAAGAATATCAGAGAAATAAATAAGATGCTAACATTCAGAAATGTTTGACGCAGGGATATTCGTTACTTGATCCATTTTTTATATTTATGTTCGGCCGCTAATACACTTCTGATTTATTTTTGAAATTCTCATGAGTATTTTTTTGAGATATTCATTTTTTTTATTTATCTAGTAATACTTCTCATGTGTAGGAAGCACCTGTAATCTGTGTGTGAATCGTTGGTTGTCCTGGTGTTGAAGGAGGTAAGTTGTATTTGTTATTGTTTTGAATTTTGTTGAACTTAGTCATTTTGTTGAAGGAAGTACCTTTTCGATATTCCCCTTCATAACCCCTTCAACGTCTGAAACTTGAGCCTTAACTTTTGAAAGCTTGTTGATTTCTTCCGGGTGGTCCAAGCAGTATTGCATATGTTCTTTCTGTTTTGACCTGAATTTACATTAAACATATCACAGTTACCCATGTTCAAAATTCATAATCGAAATTGGACTCATAATTAAATGTGTATATATACCTCTACACTAGAACCATTTTTATTTGTAGGTTACAAAATGATGTTTACCAATATTTCCAATAATAAACTTGATACTTGATATCATTTCTCTTTTTCCATCACTCTTTATTTATGAAACAATAAATTTGAATTGTAGATTCATATTAGTATATTAATAATTTTACTTTCAGTGTGGATTGAATGATATATTTCAATTTTTAATTTTAACGTGGCTTTGAACTTGAGAATCAAATCATCATTGTAGAGATTTGATTTGAAACATGTTAAGGCCGTTGGCTGAATGTATATTATCGTGTAGTTTTTTCGATGATGGAAATGAATTCACCCAAACTCTCTGCTAAGGATGTTGGCTGAAGAAGTAGCAGCTTTTTCACCAGCATATGCTTTAGTGATGTCGTCCTTGACCCTTTCAAGAAATGCATTGGGTAATAAAAGACTCGACTGCAACTATGCAATATGTTGTATAATAAAAGATGACACTAAAAAACAAGTGGCATAAATTGACATACATACCTGAATGGTTAAGAAAAACAAATACACTCAAGATGCAGAAGTTCGAAGACTTGTTTTTTTAATTAAGAAGATAAAGGATAGCAACATAGATTTAAAATACCTGAATTAGTTATGGGTACTTACTATGGAATATGGCCAGTTTACTGAAGGCTTAAAAAAATGTCTAATTGTTGTTGTTCTTACTATTTCATGATGCTTACATTCTGCTCAGTGGACATGAGCCGGTATCTGTCTATTTCATATGCATGCATTAAGGGTTCCATTTGAAATTATGATATGCTTGAACATTTGAATCCAAGTAAATTTTGTTTTCTCCATTTATAAATGACATATTTAACATATTATGATATGCTTTTCTTTCCAAGAACTGTTAAACTATGGTGCAAGATGTTTTTTCCAGACTTCATGTTTTACTATGCTTTTGTTTGTCTATTTAACTACGGTGTAGGAACTATTAAACTATGTAGTGTTTGTAGTATATAGTATTTGTACATTATAAAGGTATGTGGTTTGTAGTATGTTGTATTAATTTGTATTTTATGAAGGTATGTGGTTTGTAGTATGCAGTATTAATTTGTACTTTGTGAAGGTATATATGTTGTTTGTAGTAGTAGTTTATTTATGTTGAATGTCTTGAAAATATCGCAATATTATGAACAGTTGTGGTATTTACATCAAATATGCATAGATATCTGATGTATATGTAATGCAGGTAGCTGGGAAATTGTAAATTTACACTATAGGGAAACACTGATTTTGCAGCGGGCGAATCCGTCGTAAATCTGTCGCTAAACATGTATTAGTGACGGATAACACTGGTCGGTTAATTTCACGTCATATTTTAGTAACTATTTTGCGATTGAATTTAACGTCAATTCTCCAATACTTTACCTTTATTTTCCAATATATTTAAATTTAATTTTAAAAATGTTTACTGATGGATATATATTTCTTTAATATATATTAAAAAAAATATCCGTCGGAGATCCCTTGCTAAATAGCAAGGGATTAGAAATGGATAATTTCAATTTTTTCTTCACCGTAGATATATGTCGGTAATTCGTCACAAATGCTAACATTTTAGCAAGGTTATTGGCGATAGTTGTTTTTATTTCCACGGCAATCACATGGAGATTTGGAAAACCCACTTGTATTCCCTTTCTATTCCGTCGGTAAATCAGTACAACAAAAACATCTTTAATATTTAATACAAATATCTTTGCTTTTTATGTTATTTAATACAAATATCTTGTCTTGTTCTTTAAAAAGTACAAAATACAAAAAAAAACACTATTTATAGCACACTGTAAGTAAATAACGAACACTATAAGAAAATTATATCACAAAACATTGCACTCTATAAAAACTGAACTAGCTAGATGAAGATACAATCCTTTGTTTGCTTCCACTATACCTTGGTTAATACAATCAATACCACTACAACTGGTAGATAATATAATTACACAATACAGTAATATTAACCAATCGGAACAGCTATTTTCTATACACCTCCATACATATGTGACCAAGTTTTCACAAACACCATCACTCTTTGTCTGTTCATAGCTTATTGTCTCCTCTCCAGTTCCGTTCGTCAGCTTTGCTCAATGCTTTAGTCTCCTCCAGTCCTCATTTAATTCTCCTGGTCTGATTCCAACTAAAAATAATTATTTATTTTACACCATCTATACTACAAGAACTTAAGTAATTAGCGACAGACATTTGCGATGGCTTCCGACGGGGGGCTTCCAATGGCTTGCGACGGCCGTCGGCGGCCGTCGGAAGCTGTCGCAAATATACGATTTAATTCTGGAGACCCCCTTTTCTTCCACACTCTCAACCTTTGCCCAATTATTTCCAGCAACGAAAATTACCCTAACCCACACCCAAAATCGAATCCCCCCCCCCCAATCTTTGATTTCTTCGCATATAATCTTCCCCGGCTTCATCTCTAACCTCTTGGGCAAGCAATTTCAGGTATAATCTCTTTATTTACTTAAAAATCCAATTTTTTCCTAAACCTATTTATGTCCTAAATAAAAAATTAGGGTTAATTATTGATGGTAATTGATTCCAATAGCATAGTAGTGGGCAATAGTATCCTATTATGTGCAGATTTCATGTTATTGTGAAATTGAAAAGTTATGTGCAATGTTTGGGTATTTGTGGATATGTTCTCAATTAGCTTGGTTTTTGTCGTCGTATAATTTAAAATATTTGTGTACATGTGCACCATTTTGCGCTTGTCATTCTTGTATGTGTTAGTTGACATACGAAAAAAAAATGAATGGACGAAATAGGAATAGTACATCGTGCAAATTTTCACTAAGTACACAAAAAAGATCATGAGTCTAAATTCTAGTTGTGCCTATTGAAACGACGATAATGGTAAATTGGCTTTAATTTGATTGAAATGTCAAGCAGATGTGAGAAGATAAAATATTTTTGTGTTGTAGTGAAACGTATTTTTATAGTAAAATGCGCACATCTAATTGACTAATATCCCCTAGAGTGTTATCGGCCCCGTCCGACGGATGTTGTACATGATCTTTATATAAATAGTCGTTTTTGTCAAATTAAAAAACGGCCATCTATATTCAGCTGGTACAATATTTATTGGATTTGTCCTTGTATTGGACAAGTTATAAACGCAGTAAGCATGTACATTTTGTATACTACTTCGTTTCAAAAGATTCACAAAATTTCGGTTTAATTTTTCTTTTTGTTTCTTGCGTACATGTGTACAATGAAGGAAACAAAAGGGAAATGCTGCCGAAATTTTGTTGAATTGTTTGAGACGAAGTAGTACACAATTGTAAATGTTTACTCTGTTCATAATGGGAAGTAGGATGTCTGACCATGTAAAATCTAGCCATTAATTATTATTTTAAAAGATTACTATGAAAAATTGCCTTAAAAAACTTATATGTGCTAAAGAAATCAAGCTCCATCTTAACTTTCGATTAAGATCAAGTGCAGAACACTATCATACCAAAAGAAGAAAACCCTAAGAAACAATATTTTTAATAGGGATATTAAATATCCATTTTTAAGTTAAATTGTATCACCTTGAAAGTTAAATAGTTTGAGAGGGATATTAAATATCCATTTTTAAGCACAACGAGAAGTCAATGAGAGGGATATTAAATATCCGTTCTTGTATGTGTAGACGTATGACTAGACAATAAAGATCTCCATGTGGCACACACTTATATTCTTCTAAATTGCGCTGAAGTTGCACCGTTTGTTAGGTAATATGAAATGCCAATTAGTGCTATATTCATTTCTACATTTTTTCTTAAGTACGATAATTAATGTAAAATTTTATTTCTACTTACAGCGTTTATGAACGTGAACATCCAAATGGAGATACCGGTAAAGAATTTTCTGCTTGGTTTAGAAATTATGTTTATGAACCCAAAAATTGTGTTGTTGATGAAGGGTTGAAACATCTTGCAATGGGACCAAAAAGATTGGTCAAGACATATCCAATATATTTTGTTAATGGATATAAATTTAACAGCGAGGAATACGGTGCTGAAAAATTAACGAACAACACAGGTGTATTCGTTAAAGGCGCTGACTATCCTGAAAATCACATTAATGATTTTTATGCCATTTTAACACAAGTATTGCAACTGACATATTTCTCACGACCAGCGGAGGAGGTATTTCTATTTAAATGTGATTGGTTTAGCACTGTTCCAGGATCTGGGATTAATGTGCATAAGGATTATAATCTAATTGAAATTAAGCGTGCATCGCACTATTACAAGTATGATCCTTTTGTACTAGCTAAACAAGCATTTCAATTTTATTACGCTCCTTACCCGTCTCTAAAAAGAGATAAAGCAGATTGGTCGGCAGTTTTTAAAACAAAGGCTAGATTTATGTTCGACAGGAAGAATATTCCAAAAGAAGGAGTCTATGAGGCAGAACTTGAATAGAACAATGAAATTCTAATTGAAGACAACCATGCTGATTTTGTCCTCTAGTCGATGAGACAAATGTTTTATTAGAAGCGTTTGAGAGTGCGGAGGAAGATAATGTAGAATCTGAGGCCGAATTTGAATAAGAAGAAGATGATGGCTAATGTGGATCATGATGAGTATTATCTGTCTAGTTGTAATGTAATTATGGAGTATACGACGTACATTCTACTATTCATGTAACTCTATTTAATTTTCTAATATTATGATCATTTTTTTACATCTTTTATGTCATATGCAATTCATGTAACTCTCTTTTTCCTATTTATATTAAATCTGCAATGTAATATGTTACTCCTTGGAATATGAGACCCAATGAAATAAAGATATAAACGATTTCATTATGTTTTATGTCATTTATTTAGATGCTTATATCGTTTGTGTAAGTTAGCCATAAAATAAATTTGAATATGATGTTATTGTAATCTTTTAAAATGGTTTGTATGTGATAGGTATGTCATCTAGAGGGATTCTTCGGGAGAGGGTTCTGGATCGCAATCCTCTAAGCATCCAGTCATCTCCTTGGTTCCTACGAGTACAGGGTAAAAATTAATCTTTATTTAGAATATTAATTATTATTTTTACTATAACTAATGTATATTATATTTAACGCAGGATTTTTGACCTGCAACCTTCGAGGGTTATTTTGGACATTTCGAGAGCTGCATATAGGGCTCGGATGTCGAGATGTTGGCCTAAGTAGGATCTAGTCCCACCTCACATACAGGAGGTCATTTGGAAGGATGTGCTAGTAAGTATTTTCTTATATACTTTTCGCATTTTAATTTCTTTTACTCAATGATATACTATACATGTATCATCTTTATTAAGCACCAAATTTTGTTTTGATTGCGAACTTCACAAAATGCTCTTTGTATATATATAACATATTAAATATTAAATTGTTATTTTAGATTTGATCCATTGAAAGAGTTTTTTGGTGCATATGTGTGGCATATACCATAAAATCCCATGTTTATAATTTTAGAGCAAACCTAATAATGACTAACGGTGCACCCAAATATGATTGTTAGTAGAAAGATCAATTCATGATCGCTGAACCAGTCTACAAAACAGGTTATTATATTCACTAAAATGTAAAATCTCCTTTAATACGTGCAGCTTAAAATAGCTATCTCTTTTTTCATATAGTGTTAATACTTCATACAGAAAACTTAGAATGTCAACCTGATTGCCCTTTTTAAGTATTGGCTTACTTATCTGAAAAATGAATATGTCCATACTTTTGTATGTTTTATTCCAGTCCAATTCTTACATATTTAATAGTAATTTTTCTTTAACGTGAAATACAGACTGAGGTGGATTTTGAGACGGATGATTTATAGCTGGCTCGGAAGTACTGGGTGCAGAAAATGAGAAAATGTTACAAAGATGGCATATCAATGATGAAGAAAAGCATGAAGAAACCTCCATGGATGGGAGCAGCCATTTGGGAAGGATTTCTAAAGTATTGGGACAGTGATGAAGCGAAGGTTAGTGTACTATTTTTTTTAAAATATAAAAACTATTTACTCGATAAGTAATGTATCAAATTTTGAATGAACAGACGGAGTCAGAAAGAAACAACGCAAATCAGAATAAAAATCCAGTCACGCATCGAGGAGGATCGAAGTCCTTTCTGCAGTATCGACAGGAATTGGTAAAAAAAAAAAATCAAATGCGACTTATATAAAAATTAATATACTATATAATTTTGAAAATGTAATAATTGCGTGTAATAATCAAATTCAGGAGGCTGAGGGACAGGGTTCAGTCTCATATATGGATGTGTTCACCCGTACGCATGCCATCGAGAGTCTCGATTCAGAAGGGATCACCATATACACATGGCATGACGACAAGTCCAAGATGAGTCACGTAAGATTTCATTATATGTAGAAGAATTTGTAGTGATTGTTAAATTATAATAATATAATATATCATGATATTAATTTTAGATACATTCTTATTTGGTCTTGCATGCAGGAGAAGTTTATGGAGCAACGTCAGCAGCGTCTAGCTGAGACCGGACAGGAGCAACTCACTACCGACGAGGAGGACATCATCTTCCAGTCAGTGATGGATCCAATGACGCGGAATGGACGTTATGGATTCGGAAATCAAGTGGTAAAGGCTTTTTACCTTAATTTAATTTTCAGTGCAATGTTCCATCAAATGCCATTCTCCTCTTCACATTGATATAACTACATTGTATATACTTGTCAAAACGTAATGCTTGATGCTCTTTGTTAAATAGATTTTGTGGGGTTCATTTGGTTTTACCTTAGTTTAATTTTCACTTGGTATTTAATTATTAGATCAAATATGGGTATTCTATTTTTATTCTAGTTAAACAATTATATGTTAATCATCAAGCCACTATAGTACATGATTAAAATTATTTCAAATGATTTTTACTGTCTACCAGTAAGCAGGCACGGGGAAAACAAAGTAGAGCAGACACCGCAGAGATCGAGGAGCTGAGAGCTAGGGTGGCACATCTGAAGGAGCACAATCGTCGTCAAGCCATTGAGACGACTCAGCTTCTAGATTGGTGCTTAGCGGAGTTTGCGCAAACATATGGACGCTTCCCTTCATCAGCCGGATCCGCTGAAGATAACGATGAAGATGACAATTAGTGATGGTTAGATAGGTACATTTTTAGTATGTATTTTATGTATTTGGTATGACTATGATATGGGTATGACTTTGGTTTGCATGCATTATGACACTAGACATGTTTTGGTATGGTTGATGTTGTAGACTTGGCGGGGCTTTTGTTAATGTGATGGTAACTTATGTATTTGGTATGTATTTTATGTATTTGATGTGTATTTTATGTTTTTTTTGTTTTTCATGTTTTTTGGTAGATATGTTGTGTTTTGCATGAATTTGTGATTGCTGGGTTATAGACTGATGGTCTAGTACGATGATTTGAGATGAATGTGTGTTGGAAGGCTATGTAGCAGCAGAAATAAAAAAAATGCAATATTTCTGATGGCTTCTGACGGCTGCTGGGTTAAAAAGACACAACGATTTCCAACGACTACAGACGGATTAGTAGTTATTCATTGTAACGGCTTCCAACGACCGTCGGAAGCCATCACTAACCGATTCAAGCCGTCGAAAGTATTAATGACGATGTGTGTCTGAAGCCGTCGGAAATACTGTTTACCGACGCCTTAATTTGTGACGGCATTTTCCGACGGTCGCCGACAGCAAAAAGCCTTCGGAAATCAGCATTTTCCTTATAGTGCTACTGACTATAAGCACACAAAACTAAAATATACAAGTAACTTCTACTTGAGAGTTACTCACAAATACAAATGAGAAACAAGATTAAGGCAACTAACAGGCACAAGCATTTGTTGAATTGTTCGGCTACTTTGCATTTACAAAATGCAAACATGATGGGTTATTGTTCCAGTCCACCATCATTAAAAGGTAAAACTTATGGGAACTTTTTCATATGATCAAACAGGAAGGTGGGTAGTGTAATTACTTTATAAGAAAATTATATCACAAAAATCAAGATAAAAACCTGTAAAGCTCAAGACACTCACAATACTTTATCTCGTCAAGCAATTATTTAAAGCAGGAACCAAGTTGCCAAAACCTAAATAAAATAAACAAGTATCAATGCAAGAATTTCGAGCTTCAGAGGATACATTCAGGATCTCGACTTCAACGAAGCTTACAAGAGAAAAATTATGGCATTAATAATTGTGGTTCTTCCTAGTACTTGACTGTGAGTTTTATTATTCCACAGATTTAATCTAATAGTAATGTTTGTAAACATTAGTAGGAAACAAATAAGTCTAGAAGAAATTAAAGGAATCCCAAATGTAGAATACTACTAGCTTGTTCATACCAGAATTTTCAATCAGATCATTACAAAATTTATTTTAGGCACCTACCTATTCCACCTTCTTCCCCAGTTAGAATCCCTCGTCCAGATCCCACTAAGCATGACGCTACTCACGCAATAGTCGGAATTTTCTAGCTTCAGACAATAAGCTCACGCAACACGTCCAAATCCCATTAAGAACGACGCGATTTACGGAAGAGCTCCAAATCGAAGCATGACGACCGAAGGCAATGCAATAATGTTGAGAACGAATTTTTTAGTTTTGCATCGAGGAGAAGAATTTTGAGGTCGAATTTATTCTAATTGGGGGGGGGGGGTCTTATTTCCAAATCTGAACATTATAATAAAAACACATGAAGATGAGCAGATGGATAAGTGGAGCTACGGCATTTTTTTTTAATTCGAAGGCAGATTTTATGTGTTTAAAATTAAGCATAAATCCCTAAAACCAAACTTAATTCAACTCACATCCTCCTACTTTGAAACATATAAATTTCATCCCTATTTTTAAATAGCCGCTATTTCTTTTCCACAATTGCCCTTTTTCAAATTCACGACGTACTTAACGTGATCGATCATACATATTAGGGTTTTAAATTTTTCATAAACATACATTTATGTGTTACTGGTGGCGCGGTCTTCCTTTTTAATTTTTTCAACTTTGAATTCTGTCGATCTTAAATTTACCGTAATTGGCAATTTTTTCAGAGATTGAATTGGATCGATCCTTCGTTTATAGAATGGATGTTTCTTCTTCGAGGTAATTTATGTTTTTTAATAATTTTTTATTCGTTGTATACGTATTTCTTTTTTGAAGCTATATATGTTGATTCATTAATCTGAATTTGTTTAATTGTGTAGTTTTATTGATGGATAATGTAATTATTGTATAAAGTTTTATGGGTGTATTATTATTGATTGTACAACAATATAATTTAATTTTTCAACATATTTCTTCTTCTATTCTGAATATGCGTATAACAATATGCATATATTGTGAATATGAGCATACAATTATGCAATTATTGTTAGAACACGTGGGTTTGCATGTATTCAGAATTGTTGCGTATACGTATGCATATATTTTGTATATATGCATACATATATATAGCTCTTTTGAATATCTGTTTGTTTTCGCGCCGGATGTTTAGTTGCTTACAAATATGCGTATATTCTTAATATATTCATATTAAAAGTGTTCTACATCTTTTTTGTATAAAAATATGTGCAAATATTCTAAATTTTACATATAAATATGCAACTATTTCTGTTATATGCATACATGTATGAATCTATTTATAATTATATGAACATGTTTATGTAATTTTATTTGATTAATGCAGATTAGGCATATTAATGTTGATTTTTTCTCTTTGTATAACAGTGTTCCTGCAGATATTGGTGTATTGGTGTATAGGTTGAAGAATTCCTTGTTGTCCATCATGTTCTAAATGGTTGAAATCTGCTGGTGAATTTATGAAGACCGCTAAATGTGGTTTGTGCCAGAAGTTGGGTCGTAATAAAAGGCGTGTTCTTCAAAGACTATTAGTTGTTTTTTTGTAATTTTTTTTAACAAAGTTATACTGGATCTTACTGTGAACATTTACGTTCTGCTTTAAATTTAGTTCCGTATTTTAATGTTAAATTCTGGGATTTTTACAGTTATTTTTTTAGGCTTATATATATGCAATTATTTAGTATAGTTGCATACATGTATGCAATTATAATGAACATTTGTATCATTTTTTCCTAGTATTTTGCATTGCTACATAAATGTATGAAACAATTCGTAGTAGCTACATAAAGATATGAAAGTATCTTTATAACTAGAAAATATATACTAGTATTCTCAATTGTTGCATATAAGTATGCAATTATTCTTATTATGTGCATGCAAGTATTCAAATGTTCAGCGTGTATGCATATCTCTTTTAACTTTGAAGATTAGTTCCCTTGTTTAATCTTGAAATTATCCTGAATATTCTTTTTTTGAAAGGCAAGTGAAAGTTTTTATTCACCACTTCAAGAGTTACAAAATAACAATAGACATACTAATGCAATACAGACTCTTGACATTTCTAGCCTTGTACTTACTAAAAGAAAATAGTAAAATTTCTGACTTTATACTTGTCTAAATGAGAACACAAAAGTTCTTCTACCTAGCTTAAAGACCAAATAGCTTGCTACCAAAATCAGGAGACAATTTCCCAATAGTAGTTCACTTTGACAACGACAGGTTAGTGTAGACAAGGATCGAACATAGGACCAGGATTTTTCCTAGTATGTCTTTTAGAGGATTTCATCGTGTTGCGAGGTAGCACATCTTCTGGATTGTAGTCGATACCATCATCTAAATCAGTATCATCCCAGAACTTTCCTTTAAGCTTCTTGGATTTAGACGACGGTAGCGAACTAGCAGGGATGCTTACACAAGTCAATCCACCGCCAGAGACTGGAGGTGGAAGAATAAAATTCTGAGGAGGCTTCAAGTGTGCATAAGGGGAGGTTGCCATTGCGGAGCGTGTCATGGGGTTATTATTTTCAACGGCAGAGGAAGGAGTAGAAAGTCCAACAGATAGTGGACAAGGTCTAGAGATGTTTGGGCTTGATAAGTCAGGTGAAGACATACCTGAATGACTTGTCATATTTGTATCACTTTCAAAGAGATTGCCAAACAGTGCATCATCATCAAATTGCACTCCATTATTAACTTCAATATTTTGTGTTTCTCCTGTGTTTCCTATCACTTGCTCTTGGATGTCAACAGTACTATCAAGTGCTCCACTATTAGTTTGTGTTTGAGCGCTGGATCCCCCATCGTTGCCAAAGCTTTGCAAATCAACTTGCGCTTCCTTGCGAACATCACTGTCAAGTGTTCCACTATTAATCTTCTCTTGAGTATTTGATCCCTCTTCATTGCCATTACTCTGCAAACCAGTTTCTAGTACACTAAAAGGATTAACTTTAACCATTGGCACCTCAGAATCTTTATCGCCTTCCTTATTATTTCGCACTTCTTTCATTTTCCAATTCTTCTTCCGCTTATTGAAGACATTATTCCACTGGTCCTGATTTGCATTTATTCGGGCATTAGTGTGAGGCCTGTGAATGTGCTCCTCTGAATGCTGAGGCCTTAAATTCTTATCAACTACAGTATCCATATTTTTATTAGCATGCAACTCACAATTGATTGAATCATGTCCAAATACTTTACAATGTACACATATCCTTGGTTTCCAGTCATACCTAACCTTAACACTTGGACAATTTTCTCCCAAACCGTCAAACTCAATAATATTAGGTAACTCGTATTCGGCTGAAACTTCAACCAAAGCCTTCGCATATCTGAACCGATCAAGTCTTTCAGTACTGATATCATAACAAATTAGTCTCCCTATATGATTAACAAGCCAATTGATGCCTATTAAGGTCCACAACACCATGGGAATATTGTATAATTGGATCCAAACAGGGACCTTTTTAACCTGAGACTGGGCACAGCCAATGGATGGATCCCAAACTGAGATTATAAACATCCTACCACGTATGAAGACTGGGTCTGATCTAAGGATTTTCTCCCTATCAGAGGAGTTGGAGAATTTAAAATAAAAATATTCTAGTATCCTGAATATTCTGTCAATTCAAATATGCATAACATTTAACAATATTTGCATTTAAGCATGCAAGTATTATGAATAACTGTATACAAGAAAGCAACAATTCATAATATCGTTTAAGAATAGAAGAACTAAATCCAGTACATAAAATTCCATAGTAATTCAGTACAGAAAATACATAATCATGTCATAGTAGTTGGAATACATAAAATCGGTCAACATATATGTACAGAAATCTAAACACCATTTTTAAAAATTATAATGAGAAGTTTTGTTTTTGTCTGATAACAGGAACACCTGTGTTAGGTCATCATCTACAGTCCGATTGTAAAGTTTGCAACTTAGAATTTTAGCAGCAAGCACAGCTCGTTGTAGATTTACAGAATCAGGCTTGTATATTTCATCATCTTTGTCGAGTTGTTTGTCCTTACTTTTCTGTTACATTACATTAATTACAAACATTCCACAATCGACGCTGCAGAAACTGTAAAAAAATTATCAGTTTGATAGAATTATTCTATTTAGTATGAACACATGTGTAGAAATATGCAAACATTCTCAAAATTTGCATTAATATGATAACATTTACGAAATCAGCATAACAGTTTGCAAGTCATCATATTTTATGCATATAAGTTTGCAAATATTATAAATTCAAGCGGACAAGTATACACTTATTATGTGTGTACATGCATATTCAACTATTCTAAATATATGCATAAAAGTACGCAACTTTTTTTATTATCTGCGTCCAAACATGCAAATATTATCAATGTTTGCATACAAGTATGCCAATGTTCTGAATATTGGTGTAGTTGTATGCAAATATTCTAACTATTTATATACGTGTATAAATGTATTTTGAATTTATTTACTTATGTATGGCATTGTTGTGGCCAATTAGCCAATTTAAGTTGCTCGTGTTTATGATAATTCTACTTTTCCAACCTTTTCACCACTCCACTGATGTAAATTCTTTATATAAAAACTTATATAGATAAACGCATAGAATTATGCGACAATTATGTAATAAAATCACAATTACATGCCACAGTTTTGGATAAATGCATATAATTATTCAACAATCAGTTAATAGTTGCACAATTACATGCAACAATTGTGATTAAATGCATACATTTGTGCATGAATCTGCTGATAGTTGCACACTTGCATGTAACAACTCCAAATAAATGCAAATAATAATGTAAAAAACAAGTGATAAATTCACACTAGCATTCAACAGTTCAAATTAATTGCATGGAATCATGCAACAATAAAGTGATGAATGCATACATTCAATTAATAATTTTGATAAAATGCCTACGAGAATGCAAAAATTCTGATTATGTTCATTACTGTATGCAACTATAATGTATAAGGGTAATTAATTTATAAGGACAAAAGGCTACTATAATTTATCCATAAGGACAGCCGCCTAATATTTTATCTAAAATGACAATACACTACAGTACTGCCGCTTCAATCTTCACTCCCATTCGATTTTCTACCCCATCGCGTTTACAACCGCTGTCTTCTTCTCCAATACCTCCACCGAAATTCAGCATCAGCCATGTCTCTAAAGCCTCGCTCATTCATCTTCAGAATCTCGCTCAATCTCGCTCAATTTCGTACATCAATTTATCAATCTATCCCAATCTCGCTCAATTTCATATCATGAAAACTCGAAATCGGAAAATCAAAAATCACAAAACACGAAATCATCTTGAGTAGCAACAAATTAAAATTCGCAACATTTCATACAATTGAACGACGCACAAAAATCATACAAAACAGCATTTTTTTTCAGGTTAATATTAAAGCAGTTTTTAGGTATCATTTTGCTATTTTTTAAGGTATCATTTTCCTGTTTTAACTGTGTTATGTGTTTTTTTCATATGATTTTGTTGCTATGTTAATTTTTTAGTTATATTGTTACATCAATATTGTAACTTAGTCGAACTTATTTCATTTTAATCATTCAAACTCTAATGTAAACATTTTTTGCATTTGTTTTTCTTTAAGAAATTGCATCAGTTTTTATGTAGCATTTTTATAATTTTTTAAGTATCATTTCTACAGTATTAACTGTGTTATGGTTTTATTTCATGTGATTTTCGTGCTGTGTTGAATTTTTTAGTTGTATTGTTGTTTCAACTTTGTAACTCAGTCGAATTTATTTCATTTTAATCAATCAAACTGTGGTGTAAACATATTTTGCGTTAGTTTTTCTTTAAAACAATGAAGCAATTTTCAGTTATCATTTTTATATTTTTTTTAGGTATCAGTTTTAATGTATTAACTATGTTACAGTATTTAGGTATCATTTTTATATATTTTTAGGTATCAGTTTTCTTGTTTTAACCGTATTATGTTTTTTTTCATGTGATTTTGTTGCTATGTTAATTTTTTAGTTGTATTGTTGCTTCAAATTTGTAAACCAGTCGAATTTATTTCATTATAATCAATCAAACTATGATGTAAACATTTTTTGCGTTAGTTTTTATTTAAAATAGTGCAATAGTTTTTAGGTATCAGTTTTATATTTTTTAGGTATCACTTTCATAGTATTAACCGAGTTACAGTTTTTAGGTATCAGTTTTATATTTTTTTAGATATCAGTTTTTCTGTAATAATTGTGATATGTTTTTTTCCATGAGATTTTGTTGCTGTTGTAATTTTGTAGTTGTACTATTGTATTAGTTTTGTAAGTCAGTCGAACATATCTCAATTTAATTAATCAAACCGCAGTGTAAACATTTTTTTGCATTAGTATTTCTTTAAGAAATTGCATTAGTATTTAAGTATCATTTTTATAATTTATTAGGTATCATTTCTATAGTATTAACTGTGTTATATTTTTTTTTCATGTGATTTTGATACCCATCAACTCAATTCAATTCTAACAAAAATGATATTTATTCTCAATAATATCCACTGATATTAATTCATCAATTGTGTTACACCAAAATATTATATTGAAGTTACACCGAATATATTGAAGTTACACAAAATATCATATGTGTTACAATTGAATTTCACCAAAAATTGAGAACCAAGTACCGTGAAGAAATAAAATGGGAAAAACTGATAAGCTTGATGCTTGTTATGGCCATATTCTTTGCAAACACAACGTCTATTTTGCTTGTCTTGAAAATATATAAATGCTCCTCCTTTTTTTTTTTTTTTTTTAAGGATGGTCTCTCAGCTCCACATTTATCCTACATCACTGCTTGAATCAACAGTAAGAAGACCGTTTTGATCACTAGAAAAGGAAAATCATTCTAAAGATTCAATTAGCAAAGTAAATATACAAAAACTGAGACATACAAACTGCTCTAATTAAATAAAAAAATATGAACTGATGTACACTCATACTCATGAAATGATAACAAAAGTAAAACTAAAACTGATACCCACCGAGTCACGAAACTGATAACTAAATACTGTAGGCAAGAAATGAATAGAAAAATGATACTTATAGGAATGTAAAACCGATACCCAGTAGCTGAAACAAGAAACTGGATCTGAATACATAGTAACTGATGTACAACTAGGGTTTCACGACAGTGGCGACTGACGACGAATCGGAGGCGCGCTGTCGATGAACGCGCTGATGATGAACGCACTGACAATGAACGCGCTGACGAGGAAAGGGGGGGCGCAATGTAGGGTTTCACGGCATAGTCGACGGCGAGTGGTGGCTCAAGCAACGACAACGAGTGTTGCTGCAACGGCGAAGGATCAGTGACGTGGTGTAAATTGATCGTCATAGGCAACTAGGGTTTTAATTTCCACCATTATTTATTACGGAATAGGACTTTATTTTTTGCGATGAAATTTTAGGGAATAGGAGCTTAACAGTGTAATGTCCTTCTGAATAAAATATTAATAAATTTGTCCTTGGGGATAAATTTTTAATGGGTTGTCCTTGGGGTTAAAAAATCCTTAAGAATTGTCCTTCCAATAATTTTCCTGTATGTATAAATTCCTGATTACATGCAACTTTTTCTAATATATGAATCTATTTACACAAATGATATGAATATATGCATACATATGTAGATAATATATGCACACAATTATGAAATTGTTAGAAAGCATAATTGCATGCAACTTTTCTTTTTAAATTCATTTTATTTGGATGATCAACGAATTAATTCCATTGAAAAATTGCAAAAAATTATTCTAAATATATGACTACAAAATTTAGCTGCTAACTTCATATAATCATGCAATAATTCTAATTAAACTTTCAGAATCATGCAACAATTCTGAATCAAATTATACAATCATGCACCAAATCATAAAATCATATAATCATGCAACTATTCCCCATTCATCCACAATTTATTATATAATATACGTAGATTATCAGTTGTTGAAATTATAATTGGAAAATTTTTTTTTTTACTTTTGTTCTCACCATTTTTTGCAAATCTTCCATTGCAATCGCCACGATTTTGATTATTTTTCTTCGATCGAGACTAAAACGATGAAAGTCGGCTTTGAATTTTGAAATTTTCTTCTTGTCTGTGATAAATGAGCGATGCGATTAATGAAATGATACTGATTTCTAGAATGACTATTTTTAGGGTTTAAAGGATAAAAGCGGAATTTGATATGCCTCGTTTTGAAAATAGGGATGTAATTTGTATAGTTTCTACAGCTGGACTTTTCTTATATTTTAATAGTTAATAGGGACCTGTAAAAAATGCACCCTTTTTTCTAATCAAGAGCTGGTTTGTTTTTAATTAAGGGAAGTAAAGAGTGGTAGTGCGGCAAAAAAATTTGGTTTGGAGGGAAATGTTAATTGGATCGAAAATTTCAGCTGGGAGGGAAATTTCAGCTGGGATGGAAAATTTTACAGCTTGGAGCCAATGAGTACTTGTACAAAGTAAATATATTATTAAACAAAACATCAAAATGCATATAGAAGTAATAACATACAACATACTTTATATGTTTTTCAAATTTTTAATTTTTTTCGTTTAAGAGTTTTGCGAAATATGAATATGCTATTAAGTTTAAAATTGTCTAAAGTTTAAATTTCTATCAATTTTTTTTTAAAATTTCAAAATTTTTTTTAAGAATTTTTTGATTATTTCAAAATTTATTTTAACTAATTTCAAATTTTAAGAATTTTCGAGATATAAGTTATAATTTTCAATTGTAATTAGTGAATAAAAAATAGGTACTAAAATTAAAACAACAACAAAAAATTATTCACTGGTTGTTACTATTTAGAAGTATATATTACTTCTTAATAAATTTTCAATTATTATTCATTACATCTTACTTATAATTTAATTATTATTATAGAACGCAAAATATTATTTATTATAGAATGTAAATTATTATTTATTATTTCTTATAAATCATTAATTAGAACAAACATTTTAATAATTATTAAAAAATAACACTAAATGATATCTAAGAAAAATAATATAAACATATTTTGCATATCTGTTGGAGTTCTGCTGTAAAATAATTTCGACAAATATACATTGGTATTCTGCCTGGATTTGCAGCGGAAAATAGTGGTAGAAATTTTCTGTCGGTAATTTGACGCAATTTGCAACGGTTTGGTAAGGGATGACAGAAGACGACGGTAATAAATAAAAGAAAAGAGAGTTGAAAAAACAAAAACTATCCCTTGTAGATCACATGGAAATCCATCGCAAATTAGTGACAAAAATTTCTACTTCTAAATATTTGACGCTAACCGTTACAAATAAAAAAGCGCAACGGCCCATAGTCGTTGCTAATGAAATAAGTCCATAATAGAAAAATATATAACTACGGGTAAGTACCATTGCAAAAAATATTGCAACGAACTAAACCCGTTGCAAAAACATATTTAGAAGCGGCTCTAAGCCGTTGCAAAAAAAAACCCCTAATGGCTTAGGGCCATTGCTAAATCTTTGCAACCCAGGTCATAGCAACGGCTAGAAGCCGGTGCGAAGCTCATTTGCAATGGCCTATAGCCATTGCTAAATGGTGATTATGGTGTAGTGTGAGCCAATAGAGAAAGAACAGAAGATAGTAAGTCCCAAGGATGATCAGATGTGCAGGCATTAGGGCTGGAAATAATAAGAAAATGTGAGTTCTTAGTGCTAGTAAATATATGTCAAACTAAATGGATATGCGGACGTCTTTAGAGAAAGAAATAAGGGACCATAATAGCTATGATGACCCATCCTTACGGTTCTTGTTTGGATGGATTTCGATTTAGTTTAAAGGACATCGACTATCATGTATAGGCATGGTGGTGAGTAGTTAGGCTAATCACATGGTAGAATAAGGAATAGCTCCTTATGAAGAACTTTTAAAGCAAGAACTTTAGTCCAAATAATCACCGTTAGAAAGCATGAACACAAAACTTTTGTAACACTTAGAAATAGTTAAAGTCATCATTTTATCTTTCTCTTTCCAATTGTTAGTTTTCATTCACTAGCCTTCTATGTCTGATCCCTTCCTTTTTTTCTCTTTTCCCCTATCGGGCTCACAAGGCAGTAGTTGATTTCTGAATAGCTTGGAGTACATCTTGAGAGCTCCACCTTCTTCATGTATTTTTTCTTCTTCTTTATCTTTTGATTAGGTTCAGTTGTATCTTGGATTTGTTGGGGATATGTACTATGATATATAGTTTCAGAGATTAAGACGATGACATTGTAAGATTATGATATTTTGATATAATGGTTTTATGGAAAGGCATTTTTTTTCGATAGATGTCACCACTATAAAAATATTTTTATTTTTATGTCTTGTGTTCTTAATCTCTTTATGTTTAAGTTATACCTTGATGATCCATGTTTATTGATATGACTCATAGGGTATGTCAAGGGGTGTACGTTCTCACATTGGCATATGCACATTGTTTTTGTTAGCATATTACCTAGGGAATGATGTAATCCATTTATCATATTCAAGTGGTAGTCCATCTGCTCTGTTTTGTAGGGTGCAAGAAGTTATGGTTGACCTAAGTGCATTTTCCAAAGATGTACAGTGACTAGCAGTACCCAGTAGCTTAGTCATTGGTGGAAATATTATCTCTGATAACCGCTGTATGAACTTAGTTGTGCCTAACTATGTTAAAATATGGGAAGCAACCATTTCAATTATATTCTATAATAATACGTGGATTCTCAACTTAATTATAATGTCACTGTATTTTATAATGCACTACTATAATAGTGGGAAAATTCAACACAAGTTTTATGTGCCCTTAGATCGAAAAAGCGTTGCATTTGTCTCTTATTCAAATAGGCAACGCCAGAGTAGCGTGGCATTCGCTGTCGTTGCTTTAGCCCTCTAAGGCAACAATTTTTCCCATCTACTGCCATGGAAAGAAAGCATTGCATTATAGACATAATGCAACACTATTTGCACATAAGGCAACAATATTCAGCGTTGCATGAGCATTAGTTAGAGCATGGATTCCAGGTCACGATAGTGAGGCCACGTTAGCTGCCTACGTGACACACGACACGTCAGCTCTCCACGTCAGCTGCCCACATGCCACGTCAGCTGTGAGGTCCACGTGCCATGTGGTATTAATACTATTTTATGGAATGCAACACCATTATCATGAAATACATCATCAGGAAAAAAGCAAATGCAACAGTAACAGAAGGCAAATGCAATGCTTTATTTTGCAATACTGATTTCGTACATAAAAAAAACACATCTAAAACATTCATCATCACATTCAAACCGTCCAAAATATTCTACACACCACACCAATTCTTCAAATATGCCACAAGTGCCAACACATAAGATCAAATACATAACTTAAAAGTACAATTCAAATATTCTACATACCACAAGTGCCAACACATACCACTTTCAATACAAGTGCCAACACATACAATCGAATGCATTCTACAAAGTAACAATGCCATGAACCAGAAACGGTATCTCTCCATGTCATTCAGGTCCTCCACTTGCCGGCTGTGTCTTTCCTCGTCATTTCAGGTCCTACAATTTGATTTTCATAAGTTATTGAGAAGTGCATGTATATCATAGCAACAAACCATCTGTCCATCTTAACTAAATCTTATGAATACAATTATAATAATTGACCATTCACCATTGGTCACTCGTGCCAACAATGCCCAATAAATAAGCACTTTCAGTATGCTTCGTCTTCTGTGAATAACATTTCCATTTCACATATTTTGTGACACCCTATAATGGGTCCCTCGCGTATCCTTTCAGCCTTTAGAACCATCACCATCTCCATATCCTCTAAACCTCAAGCTTCGAAAGTTTCAAAAATAAAATTCAATGGAGGACTCGTTGCTATACATCACTACCGTTATTCTTAATGGTCATTGGAATGATGAATCTGTGCATCACATGCTTGAGGTGACTCTGAATCATAATGCATGGCCTATTCGGGCAATATTTAATAACTCTTATCTAGTATCATGCCCATCTTATAGTAAGCGTGATTAGGCGCTAATGTTGAAAGTCTTAACAAAACATGGAGGTGCTATTTACCTACAAGAATGGTCTGATGAAGAATTTGAGCCTGAACCAGCGTTAGAAGTGGAGTCATGGATTAAAGTTGATGACTTTTCCGAGTTCCTAAAGAATAATGTTCCTTCTGTTGATTGACGCTTTCTAAGAACTAGAAAAACGCGAATTTTGTAATAATAACTGCAAGTGCATAGATCGTGTAATATATAGGTTGAACACAGGGAGGAATTTTAAATTTTATTATTTATATATTTCTCGGGTGAGTTAGACAAAACGTTGAAAAACAATAAAAATTGAAACTGTAATTTGATTCAGAACAAATCTAATTGAACCAACGATCAAATCACAATTTTCAATTGAAAATGAAATAAAACTATGAATCAGATCTGAATCTAATCAAATCTAATTTAACCTAGGAAAGCAATTAAAAAGAAGAAATTAAAATTGCAGAAATTAAATAACAGACAAAAAATAAAATCAGGATTACCGCTGAATCTAATCAGGCAGCCAATCACTAATGAAAATAAGTGCAGAATACAAATATCGCTCTACCAAATCTAATTGTGTAGACAACACTAATTGCTAAGAAAACAAAAATGCATAAAAGGGAAAAAGAAGAAAACTTTATTGATTCCAGGATGAAAAGTTCACAATGAGATTACATTGATATTTATAGGATAGATTAGCCAACCTAAAACCCTAATCCAATCTATGCATGTATGGGCCTATTTACACAAGGATTGTTTTATTAGATCTTATGCCCTTTTCTTGACTTGTTTTGAGGAAATAATCTTGAGAATATCTTGTGAGTATCCGGGCCTCTTGATTAGCCATTATTCCTCCTATATCTTCCTTGTTTGGCATGTGACTAATTGATGGGAGGTAAGATTTCATAAGAATTATTCAACCAAACATGAACATATCACAAACTCCAAAGCAACACAATGCTAAGTCTTCATCTGCAAATCTTCATATGTATATACATAGCATTTTGATCTTTATTTTCTGTTTTTCTGACTGCATGTGGCATAATTGGCATATCTATAAAAGTGACAAAATAATACCCAAGTAATATTTATTTATATACAAAAGATAAGATATAAGAGTATAAAATAAACACATTTCTATGTTAATCAAATACCCCCACACTTATCTTTTACTCGTTCTCGAGTAAAAAATGAAAAACTAAACTAGATAAGTCACATTTTGTAGGAAACACGATTGCATTGAGCGTATGCAACAAGCCGTTAAACATCTAGGTGTCCCTAGTAGTACGAGTGGTATCTCGTGAGGGTTTTCAGCGGATACTACCCACAAAATCCAAATGCAGTATATTGTGGTTCTAATGCAACTACATGAATGCAATGGGCATATGCAAATGAAAAAATATGAACACACGACTTGTTTCGGGAAAGTAGTACAAAAAATTAACTTAACAATTTCTAGTCAGTTGATTTTATTTTAGATACCTCAACTTGTCACAAATTTTCAACACAATTCAAATTTTCAAATGTTAAATCTAGTTTAGCCTGCTGGTTCGGTCGATAACATAGTGCATCCATGAAATAAATTCTTAGTTTGCATATCACAGTTCGCAAAGTGGTATTCTAAATTCCTTGTGTATGACTAGTCAAATCAATAAGGTCAAGAATGGCATCATTGCTTATTCTCTGTCTCTATAAAAATTAAAATTTATGACCAATTACATACACCTAACTTAAAGACCAAGGTATACCACCTGTGCACTGCCTTGCGGACTAATGGAGAGTTGGGAAAGAGCTTGGTGGATTGTGCGGACTGACGTTGACTTTGTCAACAACATGTCGGTAATCCTTAGGTGTCCAACTCATGAAACGAGACAAAGATATATCGACGCTGACTTTATCAACAACATGTCGGATAGAGCTTGGCAGGTTTGCACATCAATGCTAGATTTACAAGAAATGTTGGATAACCTTGGATTACTATTATTATTGGAAATATAAGAATAAGAGAGAGTTACACGAATTCATCTTAACACAACTTAGTTTTAAATACTCGAAAAGCCAATATAAGTATTTTTAAGTCCTCCACTCATTAAACAAAGACTACAATTTAGAATAAACTTCATGACCATCACCTAAGAATCTCCCTATGTACCAGTTACACTATTATCCTTTATAATTCAACTTTTCATTATATTTCTTATTCGATCTTAGTTGAGAGAAAAAATACTATCAACTAACTAATAATTGTTAACTTATTTTGTTGTATCAATCTAAAATGAGTCGTATTTTCCAAAAACAATCTTTTATGGTATATTACTACGATCTAAAATGCATGATGGTCTTACATGAAAAGAAAGAAAGAAAAATTGAAGAAAAAAAAAAGAATGCAATGCAGACTCCCCCCACACTAGAACTAAACAGTGTCCACACTATAAATACATTTTCTAAATGTGAAATATAGTACTCAAAGATGGATGGGATGCAAAATTATTTGTAAAATGAAATGTAACATAACTAAATGTAAGATTGGATCATATGTACAATAATATGTGTGTTTGCGATGCATGCGATGCAAAGAATGCCACCAATTTTTTCCCCCACACTTGGTTCTAGCCCGATAAATCCCGTTCACACTATGTCTAGACATGTTTTTAGTAAGCAAAGGTTTATGAAACCCAACTCATCTTTATACCTAGATTTATTGTAACGACCCGAACTTCCCCGGTCTCCAAAGAGAAGAGAAAGAACGGATTGCTATGAGGACAAGACCAATCAGAAGACAAAACAGAAGAACATTCATTGCTTATTACAATAATTTACATCAGAGTACAAGAATGTAACAACCCGTATTTTTGAATAACATGTTATAACAAAAATCAAGCCATAATTAAACTGTAAAATCTGAATCAAGGGAAATGGGCTATGCCATTGCGTTCGTCTTGGAAAAATACGCGAAATAGAGTCCGAGTATTCGAAAATCGGAGTCCGTATGAACAAGATATGGCCTCGCGAAGTTTCACGAAAAATTCAAATTCAAAACAGATTCAAATTTCAGAAAATCAGAAGTGGCGGGAAAATTCCCGCCAGACCCAAGGGGTCGACCTGGGGGTCGACTGGGGAGTCGACCTCCCCCCCAGGTCGACTGGGGAGTCGACCCCAGGGTCGACCTGGGAGTCGACCTGCCTGGTCGGACCCAGGCAACCAGATGCACCATTTTGGTTGTTTTGACCTGTTTTGGAGGCTAGTGACGGGATTTGATGGCTCTGATTGAATCTAGGGTTAATCCTAAGGCTAATACTATCCTAATCTTCTATAAAAAGGCCCCTAAACCTAGCCTAAATCACCATTATTCAATCCTACAACTAAACTATGTCAAATTGGTTCCTCTCATGGCCTCCACTCTCATGCAAAAATTCCTAAGTTTATTTCTATAAGAGATTGTGAGTTCATACAAGTGTTTTCAAGCTTGTATGAGTGTTCTGAGCTTGCATTCAAGTCAAGTTGCAACATTTCTATTTCACAGCAAGGGTTTTTATTGATTTGGCTCAAGGGTTTTTCATTGGAGCATTCATATTTGGGTCTTTTTGGTGATTGCATAAGGGCTTCGTCTCAATCTTTTAATAAACATTTATTTGTGTCTTCATAGCATTGTAAGCCCTTTTCTACTTTCTTTTTATTAACTCTAAAGTTAAATGAATGATGCAAGTTTGGGGTTGATCATTATGATATGCAAGTTTGGTTGATCATTATGATATGCAAGTTTGGTTGATCATTATGCTATGCAAGTTGGTTTAATCATTATGTATGACACATGTTGCTATGTTATGCAAGTTTGGGTTGATCATTGTACAAATGATATCATGTTATGAAAGTTAAACTTGATGTTGTGAGCATAAAGCTCCAAGCTTTATATTAAAGGTTGCATTTTGGCAACATGAAAGTTATCATATCCCTTATGATAACTTGCATGTGAGGCTAAATGCGAACTTCTAGCAACTTCTACATGTCATTTATCACCATGTATCACTCATATGCTAAGTTTGGTTTTATGCATGCTTTTGAAGCCTAATAATGCAATATGCAAGTATATGAACATATGTACATCTCATATGCCACCATGATAAACTTGTGGCTTCAACACCTTTTTGTCATGATTATGCCAAGTTCCCTATTTTATCCTTTATGCGTTGATGCGATTATGTAAACGATGGGATTACGTTGGGGTTGGGTAACATTATGACATAAACATGGTTTTTATAACATGACGTGATATGTTAACTTGTAATTATGTTTTGGAAACATAATGGACATGACACTTAGAAAATATGAGTGTGGCCAACTCGAGGTTGGGTTGAGTTTGTAGCATAAATCTACCCGGACCCGGCCGGCTTAACCAGTGGCTACAAACAATAGGACCCAATGTGAGAAGTTGGTCATGTTGTGCTCGAACCCGAGGTTAGACCAAGTTGTGGTGTAAAGCTACCCGGACCCGCCCGGCTTAACTAGTAACCACAACAAGGTCTAATGTGAGAGGTTAAAGTACATTAAGTTAATTAATGCCTCCTGATTAGGGTTAAGTCATGGTCCACTTAATACTTAACCAATTTGGGCTTGATGGGTTAATCGGGGTTAAGTCATGAACATTGGGTACACTTAACCAATTTAATCCACGTTTGGATCGGGTTAACCACATTTAACCCGTTAAGGAAACCCTAGTTGCGTGGTCCTTTTCAGCAGTAACCCTCTTGATAGTATCATAAGACCCTAGGACTAGGCTAGGGTGGGGCACGATTACTGGGCTGATTGTAAGAGACCAAAAGAGACGGCTGAATGGTGCACCGGTTGTTCAGGCGGACCATGATCGTGCACATTAAGTCCGGAGTTGAACATGGGCACCGGTAGGTTTAGACTGTGCATCCTTGAATTGTGTCTGAGGGTTACACCGTAGGGCCGGATACACCCTAGGGTGGACCCTGCACAGTCAACTACATTTCATGATTAAGCCGTTTGACACCGATACACGACGAGTTAGGCTTATAGGGAGCCGATCGACTAGACCGAGTAGTTGGACCTTGATTTAGGTCACCTCATGATATTGGGCCAAGCTTGGGCCAAGGGATCAATTCTTGTTTTCACTTGACATGTTAGAATGCTAGTACACCCGTGGTGCAAAACTTAACCTTAATTATGCGAGGTCACTTTTGTCTATCTTGTTAGTTAATCATCATGCCAGTACGTTGTTATCCTTATGTTCATCTCATCTTCTCATGCTAGTTAACTTTACTAGTTCATAGACAGATAGTAGTTAGGGCTTACCAGTCTTTTTGACTGACCTGTTTTCTTTCGCCTCTTTTCTTTCGTTTCCCCCCCCCTCAAGTTCTCAGGGTGGGAACATTGGAGCTTAGCTTGGATCTTTACAGCTTGCTTACTGGATTTGCTCATGTACGGTTTTGGACATTGAGCTAGCTATGGTTTATCACTTCACTTTGGGGATAGTACTTTATGTATTTCAGTTTTTCAGTTTATGCTTTTCTCTAGACTTTGTTTGTTGGAAATAATGACTAAGTACATTGTTGTAACTTAACTATGGTTTTGGAAATGCAAGTTTTATCCGATGCTTTACTACTCTGTTTTACTTATATGTTCTGTCTTGTGATATCTGCATGCATGTTTACCTTGTTTAACGCCCCTCCAAAGCCAGTGTGCTTGCAAGAGTTACTCTGGCGGAGGTGGGGTGTTACATTTGGTATCGGAGCCAGGTTTACAAGATTTGAGCAAAAGTGTTTTTGAAACTTACCTTTTGAAAAACTATTTTCAAAACCAATTAAGTATTTTCCAAGAAAAGTCTAGTTATTTTAAAAAGGCTATTCCCCAAAAGCCATAGCACTATCCTTCGTTTCTTCGTTCTGAATCTATCTTTTTCTTTTTTTAGTATGGCCGATCTTAACCTTCCCGAGGGAGTGACCATTCCCGGATGGTTCCGGAGATACTTGGAAGCTAGGGCCAACGATGTGGGCCCAGCAAATACCCCCAATATAACTGAGGTTCCTCCTCCTCCTCCTCAGAATCCGCAAGCAGATTTCGCTAAGATTTGCAAAGACTTTAAGGTGATGGGTGGCAAGAACTTTATTGTGACGGAGACTTTTGTGGAGGCAAGAAATTGGTTGAAAGAAACTGAAGATCTCTTCGCCATCTTTGATGTGCAAGATCATAGAAAGGTTTTATTGGCAGCATGGTTATTAAAGGAAGAAGCTGCTCATTGGTGGGAGGTCACCAATGCTACGAGGCCTATAGAGACTTGGGCCGACTTTAGGACAAGATTTGGGCTTAAGTTTCTATCATCAACTGAGGCGAATTTGCAATTGGAGAAGTTCATATCTTTGAAGCAAGGGGACATGACAGTAAGGGAGTATGTGAATGAGTTTAACAAGCTCGCCCGATTCGGTTTGGACATGGTTAATACTCCCCAGAATAAGGCTTTACGCTTTGCACGAGGGTTGAACGAGCCATTACACGGTTTAGCCCTCTCTCATATACCCATGGGGGCCACTTTTGAAGGACTAGTAGACATGGCATTGCTTCAAGGAGACGATAAGAATGGCAAGAAGGAAGTCAAGGCTAATGAGACTCAAGCCAAGAAGACAGACTCCAAGTGGGGAGTAAATCAGAGCAATCAGAACAACAAGAACAACAAGGGTAACAAGGCCAAGGCAAAGGACCCAAGAAAATGCAACTACTGTGGGATTGTTGGGTACATAGCTAAAGACTGTAGAAAGAAGAAGAGGAAGGTGGGCGAGTGCTTTCATTGTGGAGAGGCTGGACATTTTAGCAAGGATTGCCCCAAGAAGCAAAACAAAGGCAAGGGCAGAATCAGCGTGCAGGACCTTCTGGAGGGCAAGTGCATGCTCTCAATGCTGCTCCAGTTCAGGATCGATGTAGTATTTCTGTAGAAAGTCTTGTTTATATTTCTGATTATCCTGTTCGCACCTTATTTGATTCTGGCGCATCGCATAGTTTTATCTCTTCTGACATTGTTGAAAGTTTGCACCTAAGTACTAGCCTAGTTGAGGATCCCGTTTGTGTTTCAAATCCAATTGGGGGTTCCGCCCATCTATCTATGATTTGTGTGGATTTGAAGATCTCTATCTTGACCGTAGAATTCACGTGTAATGCTTATGTTCTTGGGTTCACGGGATATGGGTTGATCTTGGGCATGGATTGGTTGTCCAGTTATGGAGCCATCCTCGATTGTGAACATAGGGTGGTGAGGCTCATGACTCGCCTCGGTAATACCCTAGAAATTTCTTGTAACCCTAGAGGTCCCGTCATGTTATGTTATCTTGAATCTCTCGACTCGTCCATCGATGATCTGCAATTTGTAAGGGTGGTCCGAGACTATCCTGATGTCTTTGAAGAAGTTAAGGGGTTACCCCCTAAACGAGAGATAGATTTCCGCATTTATCTAGTTGAAAATGCCAAGCCAGTATCATTGCTTGTTAGGCACATGGCCCCACGTGAAAGGAGAGAGCTCAGTAAGCAAATCAAGGAGCTGCTTGAGAAGAATTTTATTAGGCGAAGCATTTCTGAATGGGGTGCTCCGGTGGTATTCGCTACTATGGCGGATGGTTCGCTTCGTCTATGTGTTGATTATCGAGAGTTGAACAAGCTGACAAAGAAAAATAGGCACCCATTACCGAGAATTGATGATCTCTTTGACCAGCTTGTAGGTGCTTCTGTTTTCTCTCAACTCGATCTAGCCACCGGATTCCATCAGCTTAGAGTAGCTGAGGATAGCATTGATAAAACTGCGTTTAGGACTCCAGATGGATTCTTTGAATGGCTTGTCATGCCATTCGGATTGACTAATGCACCCGCCTACTTCATAGACTTGATGAGTAGGGTGTTCAGGGAGTTCCTCAACAAGTTTGTTGTTGTCTTCGTGGATGATATTCTGATCTTCTCAAAGGATGAGGAAGAGCATGCTAGGCATCTCAAGGAAGTGATGGATACGCTTAGAGCGCATCAGTTGAAAGCCAAGTTCTCCAAATGTCATTTCTGGAGAAAGGAAGTTCGGTTTCTTGGACATATAGTTTCTAAGCAAGGCATAGCGGTCGATCCCGCGAAAGTGGTTGTGGTTCAAGATTGGAAGACTCCTAGGAATGCGACCGAAGTAAGAAGCTTTCTCGGTTTGGCGGGCTACTATAGGAAGTTCATCAGATACTTCGCTAAGATTTCGGCCCCTCTTACTAAGTTGACGAAGAAGAACTTAGTCTTTGCATGGGACTTGGAGTGTGAGCTTGCTTTTCAAAAGCTCAAAAGAGCCCTTACCTCAGCTCCAGTTTTGGCATTACCCGATAGTGGTAAGATGTTTACCGTGTACACAGATGCATGTGGCACGGGGTTAGGTGTTGTTCTAATGCAAGAGGGAAGAGTGATATGTTATGGGGGTAGGCAACTTAAAGTTCATGAGAAGAACTATCCCACTCATGATTTGGAGTTAGCAGCGATTGTCTTTGCACTCAAATCCTGGCGCCATTATCTTCTAGGCGAAAGGTTTGAGTTGTATACTGATCACAAGTCACTCAAATACCTCTTCTTGCAAAAAGATCTGAATCTAAGGCAGCAAAGGTGGATGGAATTCTTGGCATCTTATGACTTCGAGATAGCTTATACCCCTGGCAAGGGTAATGTTGTGGCGGATGCACTAAGCAGAAGGAGATTGACTTTGAGCCCCTTGTTCATTGAGATGAAGAACTTGGAATTCTTGGCAACCTTTGATTTCACGACGGCTGTTGAGTCGATGACGGGTTCATTAGCATCCCTTGAGCTTAGACCCACACTTCTTGATCAAGTTGGGGCTTCGTAGAGGGAAGATCCACAGATAGTCGAAGTTATGGACAAGTTGATTCGTGGTGAGACGTCTAGTCACCTTGCCAGATATACTATTGATGATAAGGGATGGCTTAGGCGTGATGGGAGATTATGTGTTCCTCGAGTGGGAGATTTAGTCCATAGAGTTCTTGAAGAAGCACATCACTCGAAGATGACTATAAATCCGGGAGGAGATAAGATGTATAGAGATATGAAGCGCAGTTTCTTTTGGGATGGGATGAAGAAGGATGTAGCAGAGTATGTTTCAAAGTGCATGGTGTGCCAACAAGTGAAAGCCGAGTCAAAGAAACCAGGTGGGCTATTACATCCATTGGAGGTCCCGCAATGGAAGTGGGAGAGTATTTCTATGGATTTTGTGGATGGATTGCCTAGGTCAAGGAGAGGGAACACAAGCATATGGGTCATAGTTTATAGACTTACGAAGAGTGCTCACTTCATTCCAGTAAAAAGCAAGAGGACCGCATCATGGCTGGCATCTATTTATCTCCGAGAGATAGTGCGATTGCATGGAGTTCCTTCTAGCATAGTTAGCGATCGTGACCCAATTTTCACTAGCCAGTTCTGGAGCAGTTTGCAAGAAGCGATGGGCACGCGATTGAATCTGAGTACAGCCTATCACCCCCAAACGGATGGCCAAACCGAAAGGGTGAATAGAGTGCTAGAAGATCTTTTGAGGCTCTGTGTTCTCGACTTCGGTGGTACTTGGGAAGACCACCTTCCTCTTGTAGAGTTTGCGTATAATAATAGCTATCAAGCCAGCATAGGGATGGCACCATTTGAAGCTTTGTATGGGAGGTCGTGTAGGTCACCATCTTGTTGGTGGGAGACAACAGATAGACTTATACTTGGGCCCGATATGATACGGGACACATCCGAGAAAGTTGAATTAGTGAGAAGAAGGATGAAAGCGGCCCAAGATAGACATAAATCCTATGCTGACAAGCGAAGGGCAGATTTGGAATTCGAAGTGGGAGACATGGTTTTCGTGAAGGTTTCTCCTTTGCGTAATGTGGTACGTTTTGGAGCAGTTGGGAAGCTGGCACCAAGGTTCGTAGGACCCTTCCCTATCATAGAGAGAATTGGAAAGATGGCCTATAAGGTGGAATTTCCTGAAAAGCTAGCCGGAGTGCATAATGTCTTTCATGTCTCGCATCTCCGAAAGTGCCTGCATGAGTCCGCTGAGGTGGTTGAACCAAGCATTCTGGAAGACGTGGAGGTAGAGAAAGAGGCAACCTTGAGGAGAGCTCCGATTCGTATCTTGGGAACAGAGATCAAGAAAATAAGGAATCGAGAAGTCAAATTGGTGAAAGTTCAGTGGGGTGAAGCCGACGAAGATGCAACTTGGGAAACCGAGGAGACGATGCGTGGGCTTTATCCATTTCTTTTTGAGGGTACATTCTCGATCTCTTTTCCTAATTAGCATATCTTTCTTTTATCCGTGTTTATCCTGTTTATCTTATTATCTCGTTAATCATGTCATGAGAACATTAGGTAGAAACCCTTTGGATGAAACATGTATTTGAAACATGTTATGCTTGATGGTTGCAAGTGGTTGCAAGTGTTAGCACGTGGATACTCGTGGATGCATGATACACATTAGGCACTAAGATCGGCTCACACACTTTCATGTTGCATATACATGAGTGCTTATACTTATTCATGGATGAAACTTGTTATGCTATCACGTGGATGTTGCATATGGATGAATGTTATGCGCACTCATGTAGAAATTATAAATTATGTTAGGAATTTGCATACATATGGACTCATTTCACTAACATGCTTTGCATTAAGGAGGTTTACTGTATCAGTAACTGCCTGATTTTTGCATTTGATAAGTACATATACACACACTTTTGCATATGATCATACAGCATTTAGAATCCTTTAAGGACAATGACTGCACATGGATGATATTTTGAGTAGATGGATGATGGATGGTAGGATACGTTCTTCCTAACTTGGAGATTTCGGGGACGAAATCCTTTAAGGAGGGGAGAATGTGACAACCCGTATTTTTGAATAACATGTTATAACACAAATCAAGGCAGAATTAAACTGTAAAATCTGAACCAAGGGAAATGGGCTGTGCCATTGCGTTCGTCTCGGAAAAATACGCGAAATAGAGTCCGAGTTTTCGAAAATCGGAGTCCGTATGACCAAGATATGGCCTCGCGAAGTTTCACGAAAAATTCAAATTCAAAACAGATTCAAATTTCAGAAAATCAGAAGTGGCGGGAAAATTCCCGCCAGACCCAGGGGGGTTGACTGGGGGAGTCGACCTCCCCCCCCCCCCCAGGTCGACTGGGGAGTCGACCCCAGGGTCGACCTGGGAGTCGACCTGCCTGGTCGGACCCAGGCAACCAGGTGCACCATTTTGGCTGTTTTGACCTGTTTTGGAGGCTAGTGACGGGATTTGATGGCTCTGATTGAATCTAAGGTTAATCCTAAGGCTAATACTATCCTAATCTTCTATAAAAAGGCCCCTAAACCTATCCTAAATCACCATTATTCAATCCTACAACTAAACTTTGTCAAATTGGTTCCTCTCATGGCCTCCACTCTCATGCTAAAATTCCTAAGTTTATTTCTATAAGAGATTGTGAGTTCATACAAGTGTTTTCAAGCTTGTATGAGTGTTCTTAGCTTGCATTTAAGTCAAATTGCAACATTTCTATTTCAAAGCAAGGGTTTTTATTGATTTGGCTCAAGGGTTTTTCATTGGAGCATTCATATTTGGGTCTTTTTGGTGATTGCATAAGGGCTTCGTCTCAATCTTTTAATAAACATTTATTTGTGTCTTCATAGCATTGTAAGCCCTTTTCTACTTTCTTTTTATTAACTCTAAAGTTAAATGAATGATGCAAGTTTGGGATTGATCATTATGATATGCAAGTTTGGTTGATCATTATGATATGCAAGTTTGGTTGATCATTATGCTATGCAAGTTGGTTTAATCATTATGTATGACACATGTTGCTATGTTATGCAAGTTTGGGTTGATCATTACACACATGATATCATGTTATGCAAGTTAAACTTGATGTTGTGAGCATAAAGCTCCAAGCTTTATATTAAAGGTTGCATTTTGGCAACATGAAAGTTATCATATACCTTATGATAACTTGCATGTGAGGCTAAATGCGAACTTCTAGCAACTTCTACATGTCATTTATCACCATGTAACTCATATGCTAAGTTTGGTTTTATGCATGCTTTTGAAGCCTAATAATGCAATATGCAAGTATATGAACATATGTACATCTCATATGCCACCATGATAAACTTGTGGCTTCAACACCTTTTTGTCATGATTATGCCAAGTTCCCTATTTTCTCCTTTATGCGTTTATGCGATTATGTAAACGATGGGATTACGTTGGGGTTGGGTAACATTATGACATAAACATGGTTTTTATAACATGACGTGATATGTTAACTTGTAATTATGTTTTGGAAACATAATGGACATGACACTTAGAAAATATGAGTGTGGCCAACTCGAGGTTGGGTTGAGTTTGTAGCATAAATCTACCCGGACCCGGCCGGCTTAACTAGTGGCTACAAACAATAGGACCCAATGTGAGAAGTTGGTCATGTTGTGCTCGAACACGAGGTTAGACCAAGTTGTGGTGTAAAGCTACCCGGACCCGCCCGGCTTAACTAGTAACCACAACAAGGTCTAATGTGAGAGGTTAAAGTACATTAAGTTAATTAATGCCTCCTGATTAGGGTTAAGTCATGGTCCACTTAATACTTAACCAATTTGGGCTTGATGGGTTAATCGGGGTTAAGTCATGAACCTTGGGTACACTTAACCAATTTAATCCACGTTTGGATCGGGTTAACCACATTTAACCCGTTAAGAAAACCCTAGTTGCATGGTCCTTTTCAGCAGTAACCCTCTTGATAGTATCATAAGACCCTAGGACTAGGCTAGGGTGGGGCACGATTACTGGGCTGATTGTAAGAGACCAAAAGAGACGGCTGAATGGTGCACCGGTTGTTCAGGCGGACCATGGTCGTGCACATTAAGTCCGGAGTTGAACATGGGCACCGGTAGGTTTAGACTGTGCATCCTTGAATTGTGTCTGAGGGTTACACCGTAGGGCCGGATACACCCTAGGGTGGACCCTGCACAGTCAACTACATTTCATGATTAAGCCGTATGACACCGATACACGACGAGTTAGGCTTATAGGGAGCCGATCGACTAGACCGAGTAGTTGGACCTTGATTTAGGTCACCTCATGATATTGGGCCAAGCTTGGGCCAAGGGATCAATTATTGTTTTCACTTGACATGTTAGAATGCTAGTACACCCGTGGTGCAAAACTTAACCTTGATTATGCGATGTCACCTTTGTCTATCTTGTTAGTTAATCATCATGCCAGTATGTTGTTATCCTTATGTTCATCTCAGCTTCTCATGCCAGTTAACATTACTAGTTCATAGACAGATAGTAGTTAGGTCTTACCAGTCTTTTTGACTGACCTGTTTTCTTTCGCCTCTTTTCTTCCGTTCCCCCCCCCCCTCAGGTTCTCAAGGTGGGAACATTGGAGCTTAGCTTGGATCTTTACAGCTTGCTTACTGGATTTGCTCATGTACGGTTTTGGACATTGAGCTAGCTATGGTTTATCACTTCACTTTGGGGATAGTACTTTATGTATTTCAGTTTTTCAGTTTATGCTTTTCTCTAGACTTTGTTTGTTGGAAATAATGACTAAGTACATTGTTGTAACTTAACTATGGTTTTGGAAATGCAAGTTTTATCCGCTGCTTTACTACTCTGTTTTACTTATATGTTCTGTCTTGTGATATCTGCATGCATGTTTACCTTGTTTAACGCCCCTCCAAAGCCAGTGTGCTTGCAAGAGTTACTCTGGCGGGGGTGGGGTGTTACAAAGAATATGTAGAGTATGAATAATTTATACATTGTAAAAATATCATAGATAAAATACATTACATAGCAGCGGAAAATAGTACAAAACACAACTGAAAGAGATAAATAGATACATAGCTTTCCGAATATCGTTCCAGCTGTAAACCAAGATCCCGTAAATATAAATCTGCAAAACCAAAATTACTAGCTGCCCATGTGAAAATTTGGGGCACCCAGAGTTTAGGCTAAAACAATAAACTCCAGGACAGTCATTTGACGGGTGTGAGAACTAAAACAGTTACTAAATCTTTACTTTAAAAAAATAAAGTAAATCAAGGGACCACGCCGTATAACACAGAATGGGTTTCCTCCCAAGAATACTAGTGCATAAAACAAACAGTGCAATGCTTTTTGGAAAAATGAAGCTATTATAAGACCCAGGTCCCATCACACAATGCAACGCAAGCCGGATGATAGGGTTTTCCCTTATAATAGCCAAACATGCTTGGTACATTTAAAACAAATCAGTTGATACTATTATAAGTGCGTAGTGTATAAAACAACTTCAAATATAAATGTATCAACTTATAATAGCCAAACATGCTTGGTACGTTTAAAACAAATCAGTTGATACTATTATAAGTGCGTAGTGTATAAAACAACTTCAAATATAAATGTATCAATCATAGGCGGCATGAGTACCATCTAACATGCTTGGTACATTCGAAACTGAAATGTCACGTATTGAAAATTGGATTTCCGCCATGAGTCCAGGCAAGGGATGTACTCCTTTCCGCTTTGAGACACTCTAGTAAATGCCTTAGGACTACACACTCTAGGTAACCCCTGGATCTTGCAGGGCCGGTCCTCCCTTACGTTTGAGGATTGGCAATTCCTGAACACGCGTTTCCCGGTCCTATAGGATCTATCCATCGGCTCCGTAGAGATCGATATAACTAAGGTGTCTTGCATTCCAACAACCACAAAGGTAAAAATAATATAAATGTCTAGGCTTGCAAAACCCCGACACCACCCATAGCTAGAAAGAAACGTCATGTTCTCCCAGCTGTCCTTTATCCCGTTTTTGATTCACACCGAGGTGTGAGGCTCGCGAATTAACGCTATACACAAAGATATGCTATAATAAAGTCGTGCTTTGATCATCAACCAAAAGACTCTGCTTTTCAACAGGAGCCTTGAACCTTTGCACCTAAGCATGATACACAGGCAATTCATGCCATGCGACTGATGTCTATCGATATATAACCTCTGAGCTCGTACATCTCAGAGAAGTGCGTTAAGCAAGAGAATAAATTCGCCGCCGCCAAACAGATATATATTTAATAGAGATCAATCAACACAGAATAAAATCCAATGTCAGACACACATCCATTTACAAGTTCATCCTAGGTCTGAACGAAACCGAAGGCACCTTATCCCTCGTCCCGTGTCCAATACAGGAGAGAGGTCCTCGCATATCCAGTCGATCTCCAAGTACGTCTGGATGATCGCCACTTATTACCTTGTCTTGAGTGTACCGCCCAATCAAGACATCAGTAATCATCCAAACGATGTGTAGACCTCCGATCTTCAACCGCTGTCTTCATCATCGACTTATCGTCAAATCAGTTATTCAGAATGGGTATAAACCTGGCCTTTCCAAATAACTCGTGTATATAATAAATAAGTGCAATCAAAACACAGCATACACCTCACTCTAATCCTGAATATTCTTTTATTTAAATATTCATATCCTTTGGGAAAGGTTCCCATTAATTTTATCAAAGATAAATTCTTTTAAATTTATTCTTTAATCCTCCTTTGGATATCAATTCAAACCATATTAAGGTTTTCCAAACTAGTCGTGATTAACGTACCTTACCGAAGTAATCATTTGCTTAATTTCCCAATCCTAACCTATTTGTCCCATGGAGCAAAACTGGTAATACCCCACATCTAACACCACAATGTGTTTGGTAAAATTAATTACCATTTCCTGTTCAAATCTAATTAAAGATTTACCTATCGCTTAGAGTAAAATTGGTGATACTCCACTCTCGATCATTTCCCAAATTTGATAATTTAAATTATCAATTCACATTTCAATCTAATTAAAGATTCAATAAAACTTCACTTAGTTTTAATCTTCCCAAAAATCAATATTAATGATTATTTAACTTTGGGAAATCTAATATGTCGCATCGACAATCTACACCGTACTATTGATTTCTACCTATATATAACCTCTAAGCTCGTACGTCTTAGAGAAGGGTGTTAAGCAGGAGAATAAATTCTCCTCCACCAAAAAGATATATATATTCAGCAAAATCAACCATACAGTTCAAAATACAATGATCAACATGTAATCATGTCTTTATCTGGTTTAAAGAACCAATGTCATTAAAACACAGTTCACGATAAACCCAAAATCCCATTCCATTAATTATGGAATCTTCACGGAAAAACATATCAATATATAATCGATATCAATTTCCATATCCGACTAATAATATAAATGGAATAACGACAAAGCCTTTTAAATTCCATATATATATTAACAGTCTTCCTCCACTGAAGCTCACTTTGATTATTACCAAATCGAATTCCATTTAATTCCAATTTAATATATTAAATTGGAAAACTTCTCTTTGGAAAATTTCCATTAAATCTTAATAAAAAGATTTATAAATTCCAAATCACATTTCACTGTAAATCGGGTTAAAGAACAAATGTCGTTAAAAACACAGTTCACAATAAACCCAATTCACATTTCATTTTCAATTCCAATTAAATGTTAATTAATTGGAAACCCTAATAATCTTAATTAAAAGATTTATTCTTTTCACACAGGGTCTAAGAACAGTGTTATTGAAGACACCATTCACTACAAACCCAAAATCCAATTCAATATTAAATACAAGGATCTAAATAAAAATTATATCGGCTTATATTCAATATCAAATTATAAAATCAACAAATATCGTATTGGGAATAACGATATATATATCTTCCAAATTCCTCCACAATATCCATGTAATCACGGAATCTGATATCGAAATATTCCAAAGATAATTTCGATTCAAATCTATTCCAATTCATATATTGGGAATTCTGATTATTTTTAAAACCATTTCAAATACAATTTATTTATTTAAAAATATTGGATTATAATTCTAGTTCACAACTAGTTCATTTTAATAAAAATGTATTTTTATCTTTAAAAACGTGGAATTTTTCATCCCAATTCTTTCCAAATCATTTATTATGATTTTACACATATTATTGATATTTTTAATAATTTTATCTAGGCCCGTACAGTCGATTTCCATAAACGGTCATCGAACTGCACTTACATCGACCATTTCCAAATTTGATTTGGACATAATTCCAAATTCAACCTTTAGATTTCAAATCCATTATATTCATTGGAAAACTCTTTTCGATACGAACCCAACGGTTCCGGTTTTAGGAGAATCCGACGGTCGGATTTCCCGTAATGTCAATTCGAAGTCAATGGTCAAAATTCGCGAACTACCGTAGTGCGGCGCGTTCTATTCAGGCCATTAAATATATATTATATATATTATATATATTTCATCGATTTCCATTTAAAACGTATTTTATAATTCATTTTAAATTCATTTTAAAAACGATTTCAACTTCATATTCAATTTTAAATCGAAATTGAATATTCCATATCATTAATATATAAATGATAATATTTTCAAAACATTATATTTTGAAATCACTTTCTTTTCGATATTCATTTTAAAAATGAATAAAATCGATATAAATATCGTTCACGTCAAAATGACGTTAATCTAATCAACACGACATTATATATTTAAATATTTTCGTGTCCATCCCAAATAGGACATCAAAATCATATTTTTATCCATTACTGAATATTATTATAAAATATTAGTTATTTTAAAATATTCATTATTCGTCATTTCAAAATATTCTTTAATTTAAAATATTCGTTCTTTCCGAATTGGAATTAGACACAGTCAATTACCATATAATTTTATTTATATGGATTTCATACACACATGTACACAACAATAATCAAACACAGTCAATCATCATCCAGAGTGCATTACACAACTGCATAAGCATTAAATATTATTAATTAACGCTTACAACAGCCTGTCGACCCATCGATTGACATACAACTAAATATTAGGATTAGTGTATGTCCAATATCATCCCAATACCAGTGTGGGGTTTTCAAACAACAAACACTGATTATTATTTGTGTAGTTGGGCAATGTGTAAAATATATCGTCCCAATCCATATCAGTCAAATGGGTGTACATAAACAAATCGTCTGATTTGTAAATGAATATTTATTTTATTTCATATACACGTTACAAATTATATTTTTAACGATAAAATATTTATTTCAACACATGAATATATCATATTCCATTCCATTCCACATCATAATCACAATCAATTTTCACAACACATTATAATCAAACAAGTTGTTCATGGTCTATGGACGACGGGGAGCAATTCATATATGCAGTTATAAAATAAATAAATGTACAAGAAATTATAGTGAGGAGTTCTCACCTTGGGTTTCCACTCCGTCATTCCTTATTGTCACTCAGATTTGCCGCTCTGATTCTAACGCAATCTGTTTCAATGCAATTTAAATTAAAAATCACATTTTTAATTCGCTACCTATATAAAAATCAAATTTTTATTTCTCTATCATATATAAAAATTATATTTTCATATCGCTGTTTCATATATAAAAATTATATTTTTATTACAAACGCTGCATGTACATAAAAATCGTATTTTTATTTTGAAATCATTTACCCAAAAGTCGCATTTTTATGACGCTACATACATGATAAAAATCAAATCTTTATCACAACGCTATATTTATGAAAATCAAAATTTAATATAATGTTATACATACAAAAATCTCATCTTTATAATGCTATATATAAATTTAAAAATCACATCTTTAATTTAAAACAAGATTGTTTTTATTTAAAAAGCATATTTTTATACTTCGTTACAAATAATAAAAATCATATTTTTAAATAAACAAAAATCATATTTTTAAGTAAACAAAAATCATATCTTTCCTACATTAAAAATCAAATCTTTTTCATATAAAAATCTAAACTTTTTATTATTAAAAATCAAATCTTCTTCTCTATAAAAATCTAAACTTTTTATTCTATAAAAATCAAAACTTTTATTTATATTATATATAAAAAACTGAAAATAAAACACAGGTAAATAAATAAATAAATAAAAACTTACTGTTTTCAGCGTACTAAAGAGGGGTCCAGCTGCGTGTCGGAGGTCTGGTGAGATGACAGGGCGCGGCAGTGGTCGGGTGCATCGAAGGTGGGGGGCACGGCTGCTGGCGCGGCTCGATTTGGGCGGAGGAAGGGTGGGAGGCTCGGCTGTTTCAATTGGAGGAAGGGGAGAGGCAGAGGGTGGGGTCTCGCCTGACCGACGGCGGCAGAGGGGGAGGCCGCGACGACGATAGGTGGCGGGAGAGGGAGGGTTTGGGTGACACGGCAATTAGGGTTTTATTTATTTATTATTTATATTTTCCAACTGAACCGATCGTGGGAATGGGGAGAGAGAAGGGGGTATTAATGTTTTATAATAATTTAATTATATTATATTATTTAATTCCCCCAAAGTTGACTTTTAATTTCGACCTCCAAACGAGACCCAACGACTGTCGCCCCTAGCGTAATACCCCCATACCGAACACGAAGGAATATGTCCCGTAAGCCGATTCTACTGTTTCGGTCAGTTTCCATCAAAATTAAAATATAAAACAATGTATATTCAATTTAAACGTACATTTTAATTTACTACGGCAACATACGAACCCCAAAAATTCTAGAAAAATAAATCTTACTATGTTTTGACGATACGGTCCTAATAAAACTAATTTCGTTGAATTTGGAGACCGTTTGAAAAATGGTCATTTTTCAGTCGATTAAATTCAAACTGAATTGACTAATAAACAAGTTTAAATTCGCCACGCTCACATATTAATTCCAAAAAATATAAAAATTGGAATCTTGCAATAATTTGACATTCGGGATCCAACAAAAGTGTTCTCGTCGAAAACGGAGGTCGTTTGCAAAATTGCTATTTTTAAAGGCTATATTTCCATAGCGACTATTCTGAATTTTCAACTGGACATAACTTTTTATTCCCGCTATGAAATTCGGATTTTTCAGATTCATTGGAAAGATATTTTCAAACAAATTCAAATATTTCTAGTTTCACTAAAATCTGGTTTATTTTAATCCTTGTACATTCATTTGAAATTTGAGATCGAATTTTCAAACTACCGCGCCATTTTTAATTTCTTTTATAATTAAAATATATATTTATATTCTAACTTCGATTTAAGTAAATATTTACACTCTAATTCTATTCAAAACAAATTTCTCGTTGTAATTATTTAAAATAAATCATTTTAAGTATTCAAAATTCATTAAAATTGCCAAAATAAAAAATTTAAATTGGTTCTGATTTTCCGGGTTGTTACATTTATAGTCCAGTAGATAAATGTCTAGTGTCATCCCAACCCGAAGTTTTCCTACAGAAATAATGTTTCCAAGATGATTCATGTGTTCCCTAAATTTATCAATGTAACTACCGAAAAATTTGTGATCATATATGCACTCAGTTGCAATCGTGAAATTTGAACGCTAAGTATTGTTCAAGACTATATGATCGCATTTCTCAATTTATTAATTAAAAACGTATTTTCGACACTGACAATTTCACGTTCGTCGGAAGTTTTCTCAAAGTCAAAATTTTTGAGCTCGTCACTTGAATATACTTCTTCCTCATATAATTCAAAAAATTCATGTTCATTAAAATCCTTTTCCAATTTTGAGTTTTTAAAAAATTCAACATTTTCGTTTTGTTCAATTTCAAAAATTTCAAGTTTCTCGCAGCCTAAAAGCGAGACATCAAAATCTAAGCATAAATCTTTTTCCTAAAAAGAGTTGAAGTCCAAATCATTTGTTGAATTTTGAAAAACTTCATTTAGATCGCTATTCTCAATTTCCAAAGTTGTTATTTGAAAATTTTCACTGTCAGTAAAAATTGGATTATTTTCTGATTCAACGCCCATTTGATTTTGTTGCTCACATTGTTCAGCAAAAGGTGTCATTAAACAAAGAAGTTCATCCACCTTTTTATCTAGCCTTTCTTCCCTCTCTCTAAGAATATTAAAATGATATTCTTCAAAATCGTTGATTTGAGAGATCTCGTTTTGTATTCTTTGATTCTCAAAATTATATTCCACATCAATTCCACGATCAATATCATTTCCAATGTGGTAGTTGTTTGAATCTTCAGAAAAATGACAATGATATTAGAAATCATTTTGATTTTGAAAATTAGGTTCATAACCAAAACTGTTAAAATTCGAGAGAGAATTGCAATTTTGGTTATTTTCAAGATGTTGATATGGATTATAATTTTGAAAATTTTGGTTTACAACCCCATATTGATGTAGACCAGAGTTGTATTGGGATTCAAAGCTATTTTTATGTGTATGTGGCCCATGATCAAAATTATTGAAACTTGAATTGAAACCATAATTTCAGTCATTTTTATGATTTTGAAAATGTTGGTCAGTTGGAAAATTTTAAAAATTGTTGGCATTGGGCTCACGAAATTTCAGAAAAGTTTGCCTAATGAGTTGTGGTTCATACTCATATTCTTCCACGGAACGTCTTCTCAGGTTATTATCCCATAATTCTCTTAATTTTTTTTTTGAATTAGACATTTGAATGAAGTCAAGGCAAGACAAAAATTATTTTCACTTCAAAATAGTATAAAATACTGAGTTGTGCTCTATTAATTAACTGACCCAATCAAAAGGGGGAAGAGAGTCCTATGTACGTTCACGTATAATATAAATACTAAGGGATACGACCAATGTTTTACGGGTAGTATGCAATCTCTTTTGCTAATAGTTCAATAAATTGAACTACTATATATCCATTATCCAATTATACGAGACAGTCAACTTCACAAAACACCACTTTTCAATTATATTATTTTGCAACGTCTATTTTTATTGTTGAAAACAATGAGAATGAAGATTTCAGCTATGGAAATATCAGTCAACCACAAAAATCAGACAATAATAATTGCAGAAATTTTAAATATTGTACAAGCAAGCTGCTGCCCCTACAGAAGATTTTTACATGCATTTTCTATATTTTTCAGGAAGATGTAGAACCTGTAGGGTTTAGAAAATTTTACAGAGCGGGGTGCGGCTATCTGTCCAGAGCAGTTGAGCAATGCAAGCGCTTAAAATCCTAGTGTTTCCAATTCGTTTGATCTTTGAATTCCTTGTTGCTTGAACTTCGTTTACTTTGACCTTTGATCGATTTAACACTCTCTCTTTCTTTCCTTTTTTTTTGAAAAGAAAGCAAATACAAAAAACGAACAAACTAAATAGGAAAAATAAAAATAAAAACTAAACACTAAAAAGAAAACTAAGATCAAGCTTAAAAGAAAAACAAAGAACAAAACCTAATGAAACAAAAAACTAGACTAAAAAACGAAACAACTTAAGTTACTGAGCCAAGAGTGCGCAGTGGTCAAGCCACTGCTATATGCATTAAAAGTCTAAAACTACGCACTGGTCTTCCATAAAATTACACTAAAAAGCAGTCAAACCGGAAAGAACAATTCACCCTCTGTATTTCAGGAAACAAATACACCCTAAATTATCCTCTAAAAAAACGCACTTACCCCCGTTAATAAAAGGAAACAACAAGCCCAAAACTTATCACGTGTAAACAAAAACTCGCCCCGCTTCTTGCGTTCTAAATTGTATTCCTGCATTGAAGGGTATTCGAATTAATTGAGGGCTCGCTGTTCGAATAGGTTCGATTCTTCGAATTGGGGATGGAGTTCGAGCAAGGGTATTCGAATTGCAGGCCTCGATTTGGTATGGTGGAACAATAGATCGATGTTCGGATTGGGATTGAAGGGCTTAGGCTCGGACATGGGTTTCCAATTCATGGTTTTCGCGTTATTGAATTTGTGTAGGTCTTTAGGGGAATAAATGGTGTGATTTGCGAGTTGTTGGGTTCAGGTAGTAAGAGAAGGTGTCGCACAAGTCTTCTGATAGGGGTTGTTGACGCGAGTGGTAGGAGCATATGAGGTGGATGGAGTGAAGGCTTTGATGTGAAAAAGGTATTGAATTTGGTGTGGACTTTGTGATTTGTTGTTTCAGGCGTGGAGGATGGATGTTTGACTAAGTATGGTTTGTGATTCGGTGCTTGTGACTTTAGTCAACAGTTTGAAGTTGTTAAGGCAAGAAAGTGGGTTGAAAGAGACGGTTCAAAAGTTTGGAGAGGGAGGCGCTGGCTGATTGGAGGTGTGGTGCTGTATGGTTTGAACAGTGATGTAGATTCAGATTAGAAGATGTAAAGGAGGATACTGAAGTATGTAAAAAAAGGAAGGATTTTTTTTTGAATTTTCATTTGTGGAACTTGTAAAGAGAAAGAGAATGTAAAATAAGATGGAAGGAAATAAATGAAAATTGGAAGTTTTTTTAAGAAAGGAGAGATGAAATTGTAAAAGAAAAGGAATTGATTGGGAAAAAAGAAAGAAATAAAAGAAAATTTAGCAAGATTTTTTTTAAGCAAAAACAAACAAAAAGTAAAAATGAAAATAAAACAAAAACTAACACGAATCAGAAATTAAATAAATTATAAAATTTTACTGTTGCCTCCTCGGCAACGTCGCCAAAAACTTGATCGATGCTTTCTAAGAACTAGAAAAGCGCGAATTTTGTAATAATAACTGCAAGTGCACAGATTGTGTAATATGCAGGTCGAACATAGGGAGGAATTTTAAATTTTATTATTTATATATTTCTTGGGTGAGTTAGACAAAACTTGGAGGTTGGGTTGAAAAACAAAAAAAATTGAAACTGTAATTTGATTCAGAACCAATCTAATTGAACCAACGATCAAATCACAATTTTCAATTGAAAAGCAAATAAAACTATGAATCAAATCTGAATCTAATCAAATCGAATTTAACCTAGGAAAGCAATTAAAAAGCAGAAATTAAAATTGTAGAAATTAAATAACAAACAGAAAATAAAATTACGATTACCGCTGAATCTAACCAGACGGTCAATCACTAATTAAAATAAGTGCAGAATACAATAGCACTCTACCAAATATAATTGTGTTGTCTACACTAATTGCTAAGAAAATAAAAATGCAGAAAAGAGAAAAAGAAGAAAACTTTATTGATTCCAGGATGAAAAGTTTACAATGAGATTACATGGATATTTATAGGACAGATTAACCACCTAAAACCCTAATCCAATCTATGCATATATGGGCCTATTCAAGGATTGTTTTATCAGATCTTATGCCCTTTTCATTACTTGTTTTGAGGAAATAATCTTGAGAATATCTTATGGGTATCTTTGATACTATCTTGGTCTCTTGATTAGCAATTATTCATCTAGGCCTCTTGATTAGCAATTATTCCTCCTATATATTTCTTGTTTGGCATGTGACTAATTGATGGAAGATAAGATTTCATAAGATTTATTCAATCAAACATGAACATATAATAAACTCCAAAGTAACACAATGCTAAGTCTTCATCTGCAAATCTTCATATGTATATACATAGCATTTTGATCTTTATTTTCTGTTTTTCTGACTGCATATAGCTTAGTTGGCATATATGTAAAAGTGACAAAATAATACCCAAGTAATATTTATTTATATACAAAATATATGATGTAAGAGTATAAAATAAACACATTTCTATGTTAATCAGCTGTTGAAAATATAATGAAGGCAATGGGACGTGTGCTTGTAGTTTACGATTATGACTGGTCTCATTTTGACCCTAGATCTTTCTTCCTGAAAATGCAATTTTATGAAGACATTGGCTCTATCAATACTTTTGTTGTTCGATTCAATAACAAGGTTCACCTTATTAAGGTTCAGCGTTGTACCCATGCTCATTCTGGAACAAGGCCTGAACTTCTTTTTCTGAGCAATAAAGAGGAACAGGTGCTTTTATGTTTGTGTGATCACAGAGTGAAAATGGATTCAGATGAAATATCTGACGCGATGATACATGAAGTTGCTTTGCTACCCCCTTGCTAAGCTTATTTCCTGAAGCCACCCATGACATACATGGTGATAACCAATCCCCAATGAACTAAATGAATGATCAACAAATAAATCAGGAAGTAGATCAGGAAGCTTATTTCCCTCTTCATCAGTCGCCACCTTTGCTTCCTTCACCTCCTCAACTGGATAGGGATGTGACAACCCAAATTTCCGGTACCTTTTGAGCTGACCAAACAATACCAGACCAACCCAAATTGTACTGGAAACCCAGATGTCAATAGAAAGAATTCGGAGGGTGGCAAGAAGATAAGAAAGAAATATTAGAATAGAAGAAGAAGAACCAACACAACACAGAATATCACATTGCAACGGAACAAAATATAATATAGAAATAAATCTTTATTGAGAGCTTTAAATAAAAATTACAATTATCAAAGTACAACTTATAGTCAACACATCTAGACAGTTATAATAATCTATCCTCATATACAACACACATCGGAATAAATATTAATACGTCTGAACAACTCCAGCTCGTCTCTGGACTTTGCAGCATCCGATAACGTGGACCTCTACAACCCGGTCTAACCCGAGCATTACAAACACCAGGTCAGTCTGGTGGACCAGAGTGAGAACAACACACTAAGTTTAAGAGGAATCATCCAACTTGATTTTAAAATGCAACAAAATCTTTTCGAAAGAAAAGGATAATCGTAAGACCAAATCCACACATAAATATGGACGATTTTTACCTTACGATAACCCAAAACATTTTGAAATCAATATCTTGTTTGATATTATAATAGTCTAGATACAAATAAATATCAATCTAGCGGAACGCTTGCAACTCATGCTCCATATATATAGTATACAATCAAAACCGCGGGCGCTTATTGGAGATTGGATTCCGACTATGACAAGGTATGGAAGCACCCGCTGATAGTGCATTTCGAGAGGTGAATACACTAGGTTCAACAAGAACGTCTTGCAACCTGGCCCACACTAGACCGACCACTCATTTCGCTTGAGTGTATCGAATGTATATCACCAACATTTGGGATCAGCAACCATTTCCCGAAAGGGACAGCATCGATAGATTTAACAAGCAAAAGGAATTTTTCTAGATAGGTGATTATACACCCTAATGGGTGCGACCCACATAGCCATGCTGCCTGCCCGATTTTTGTCATTTCCCGGTTGTGAGGCTTGAGGTTTGAATTAGCATTCCAAGATAGCACATCACCGTTCACTTTGAATGCCACATCGTCAGATCCCTCAGAAATCACTAATTGATTTCCACAAAAATACTCTGATTATTAGGCTAAAGAAGTTTCCCTTCTTTGCCACCAACTTCGCATGTTTGAAGAAATCAAGGTACGTAATCCCTTTGAAAATACTCTGTCAGACACTCATCCATACAAGTCATCCAGGAACAGGATGAACCGAAGACACTTTCCTACTGGATCCTAGGAATCACCATATAGCTCAGTAGCAAGTAGTCCTTGCAAATCCATGGATTTTAACCACGACAGAGTTACAGTATATCTCTGGCCGCTAAACCAGAGATTATAAGTAATTCTACACTTTTATGAAGATTCACGGTCTTCAATTTATTCGTCTTGATTAGTATATGATATCTTCAACATTTCGTATTTGTTGGACGGAACAGTTTTCGAATATAAATTCGATCTCGGTATTTCCGTACCAACAATCGTATTGGCCAGGTTTGATAGTCGATTATTTAACTATCAAATAAAGCAACAATACAACCATAAAATAAAAATGGTTTTACTGGTTAGGTATTCAGCATCACTTGGCCCATTTAATTAAAAATAATTTATAAACGATTATTTTAAACTTCTAAAATATTCTATAATTTGAAATATGGTATTCGATTCTCATTTCAATATATTCATCTTCTCAAAACCATTTAAATCTAATATTTGGGATTTTTTTGATAACCATGTCCAATTTCTATTTTTCTATTATTTCAAAATGCTTATTTACAACATTATTTATTACCTATCATTGATTCAACTTGTCACTTGTAAAACAATCGTTGCGACATCTCCTTTGGTTTCGTTATTTGAATACTATAATCATCACTTACCTTTTTAGAATAAACTCATTCTAAATCTCATCTTATTATTTTGAAAATAGCATTATATTTTCAGAAATCTCCTTTTGTTTCCTTTCCTATGGAAATATCATTTCTTATTCTCAAGCCCGTTTTAATTTCCTTTTAAATCCGTTATATATATATATATATTCCGAAATTCTTAAAATACGTTACATTATTATTTCATTCCTTTTAATTTCTTCACCACTACAACTAATATCATCTCTTGATAATCCTAAAGTCGTTCAAGTTGGGGTATTTTAAATTATCTCTCAGACCTTGATCAATCGTGTTCTTATCTTAAGATAGATATCAGTTGTAATACCAAAATCGATATTCATTCCCAATATAAAACCAAATCCCATTTTAGTTAGATGAAACCTCATTTCTTATTAAGTATAGTGAATTTAAATCGCATCCTATACTTCCAGAATTAAGTAATGTTAATTTAATCTTAACGTTTTAGCCTCATACTCCTTTTATAAACATCGTTTATAACTCTCATGTTAAATATTAAACCCTATTTACGTCGATTCCTTCTTACTAAATTTAGTACTAAGTAAACACTTATTTAAGCTATTGCATTGGCTTAACACCCTTTCAATAAGTTAGTTTATAAAACCCGGTTTTATACTAAATTCTGTTCATAAACTTCTTTCCTAATTCAATCCTGTTTCAAAACAAACTTTGATTACTTATTAAATGAATACCATTTAAGCATTAACATCTTAAATTATTAATGAAAAATAATTATTTCCACATTAACGACCGTAGAAATGGTTAAGTTCTTTATTAACTAAATAAATGGTAAACCTCTTTCCAAAATCTTATTAGGTTAAAAAAAATATTCATTAATCTATTTCATTAGATTAAATTAAACCAGATCAATCAAATAACCAATTCCAATTAAATTAGTTGACTTTGTCAAATTAAAACATGATCATCTCATTAATCAACTCCAGTTAGCCCTTCTTTTAAATTAATTAATAAGATAATTAATTTAAATAATTCCATTTAATGGTCACTTGAGAAATGATTAATACCAGTCTTAACCGTTGCGTTAATTTCACTTTGCCTGCTTATAAATTGTATTAACGAAAGAATCAATTTATAAAATCATTTAATAATGACTTAAGAACATTAAATAATAAATAATAAATAATACATAATAATTTCCCTTTTTTATAAAACGCTTATTCAAAACAATAGTTTTTTCCAAAATTTATCTTCAGTTAAATAAATTTTATAACTTCATTACCGTCAATTCATCTAACGAAAATAAAATGATATATTTTAGGGTCAACTGCTACCAACTGCTCAAACAATACTGTCTATTGGTTAAAACAGAACAAATGTTGATTTTAGATTCAACAATCAATGATCCAATCCATCAATCAATCATATGGGTTAAACTGTTCCTATAATTGTAACAAAGAAATAAACAATAAATTTGAGGTATCCAACCGGGTCCCTCCAACCTGCTTTCCCTGCATCCAAATACGTTATCTCAACAATATCATTCAAATATAATATTTAACAAGAAAACAACAATCCAAACAATCATCTATAAATTTAACACGTTTATATTATTATAAACGTGACCAATGAGGTAAGTTACCTCCATCGGTTACAATCATTACCAATAACGATTGATTTAAATTAAATCAAACGAACGTTTAATTTAATCTGTTCATTCACCGCATATAAATATATTCAACATCTGTCAAACAACCATAGCACACAAATATTTAAACCCGTCTTATATAAAATATAAGTGAGATAAAACTGAGTGAGTTGAACTCACCTTGCTATGTCCGTCGCTGAAACGGTTCATTTTAATTAAATAACACTGGCGTTTAATTTAATTAAAAATTCCAGTAGCGTCAACTCTATCCATACCAGATTCATTTTTCGTTCGTCAATACGGATATGACGCCACTTGTTTTGTCCAATACCGTTGCTGTATGACACAGTTATAAAGTAAATACGGTATTTTATTTTATTATTTTTATATTAATGAAACCTAAATAATATATTATTTACTACTAATTTCTACTTCACGTTATAAATAACTTGAATTAACATATTTAAACTCTAACAAGGAGGCACATGGGAACGTTCAGGCAACATTTGTATTTTATATTAGGCATAACAAAAGGGCTGACCTATGATGTACATATAAAAAGTTAGTTTATTCTTTACTCAATTCGGCCCACATTTTGTTATAAGTTAGGCCCGTATGAACTTAGTTAGGCACATACTAATATCGATTAGGGCCCTTTTTAAGAATGATTTGGCACGATTATTAACTTCTTGTTTGTTACTAGAAATTCTTATTCCTACTGTGTTTTCCTTTCACCGTCTTTTCTCTTCACCGCTGTACCCTTCTGACATGGAGCACCCACGCTCCGACCTTACACAACTGCTCTCCCAGCGTGATGCTTCGCAACCAGCTGCTGTTTGAAATTTAAAACTTCACCATGCATTTCTTGTTCCCATTACATCGTATTGCTCCTTTCTCTTTTGCGCAGGCCATTCACTCCTCATATTCTTCTGCTGCAGTCATCGCCATTTTATATGTATTCAAGAGCTGCTTCCACCTCACTTTCTTTCCTCACACAAGATATATTCGGACTTTCCATTTTTATTTCTTCTTCACCCATTTGTTTTCCCACTTTAAACAGTCTCCTCACTTCCTTTATTTTCTCCTTTCACCGTGTACATACTGCGCCTCTGCACTATACTTCCCTTTCATCCGCAGTTGCACGTCTTCCCCAGCTCCATGCATCACGAGATTCATGACCAATCCTCGGCCAACAAATTCCTTGCTTCACATAAAAACAAATAGCCCTCCTGCTCCATATTCTTTGACCCACTCTTCTCTTTCTATACACCATCTCCCCTGTACTCTGCCCAATCTTTTCTCCCTCCTGCTTCTGATTCTTCATGTATCATGTTGTCTCCCATATGAACACCATTCATCTGCAAGCCTCCCACGCAAACTTCAACTCACCACTCCTCAACATTCCATCTAACTATCACCATGCTATCCATGTCACCAGAGAATCCCACACCCAACCTCCCCCCACGCTCCATCAGCCGGAGCTCCGACTGCACTCAACTAGGTTTGAATGTCGTTGTTGAACCACCACACCATTTCCCTTCCCACGGTAGCTCCTAACTCAAACAACACCACTGTGTACCCATGCCTTCAACACCAAGCTATTCACCAGATCTCCGGCGAACGCCACCAACCCTCTTCACTCTGTGTTTTAAAATATGAATTGGTGTATCCCCGTTCCTCCGACACCAACCCTAGGCTATCGCTATACAACGACATCGAACAAAAATAGGTTCGAACCTGAAGTTTATGCAAGAGGAAAGCAAAAGAATTTATTGTGGAATTTAATTTTATTATTTGGATTCATTTCTGGTTGAGAAAAAATGGTTTTCTCTATTCATTAAGTAAGAAAAGTGTAACATACTGACTTTCCCGTACCCTTTGAGATGACAATCACAACTCATGTCCAACCCAAATTGCATCCAAAAAATAAATGGTTAATAGAAAGAATATAGAGGGTGAGATAAGAAAGAATGAAATATTAGAATAGAAGAAGAAGAACTAACACATGATCAGAGTCTCATGTCGCAGCGGAACAAAATATAATATAGAAATAAATCTTGATAGAGAGCTTAAAAATATACTTACAATAATTAGAGTGCATCAACACATGTGGAAAGTTATAATATCTGTCCTCATATAGAACACACAGCGGAATAACAACTATAGATATCATACGTCTGGACTTTTTCCAGCTCGTCTCTTCACTGCATCCGGTAACCTAAACCTGTACAGCCCGGTCTAACCCGAGCATTACAAACGACGGGTCAGTCTGGTGAACCAGAGTGAGAAAAACACACTAAGCTTATAGGTAACATCCAATTTGATTTTAACGTCAAAATCTTTTTGAAAGAAAAGGATAATCGTAAGACAAAATCCACACATAAACACGAACGGTTTTTACCTTACCATAACCCAAAACATTTTTGAAATCATATATTGTCTGATATTACAATAACGTCTAATATCAAGTAAATAGTTATCTAGCAAAACACTTACATCTCACGCTCCACATACATAGTATACAATCAAAACCGCAGGCACTTATTGGAGAATGGATTTCCAACCATTTCAAGGTATGGGACCACCTTCCGACAATGTACCTCTGGAGATGAATACATTGGGGATTCAACAAGAACGTCTTACAACCCCGGCTAAACATGATCGGCCCCTCACTTCGCTTGAGAGTACCGAATATATCATTACCACGGTTGGGGCCAGCCAACCGAACCGATAGCATACACATAAAATAAAGGGACAACCGAAGGCATTTAATTTCACCAGATCAGGTAATAATATACCCTTTTGATGGGTGTGACCCACATAGCCATGCGATCTACCCAATTTTATACCATTTCCCGGTTGAACAGGCTTGAGGTCATAATTAATTAATTAATTACTTTACCTTTATTATTATTTTAGAACATTTGGCCACCATTCACTTTGAATGCCACATTGTCAAACTCGTCAAATCATAAATTGGTTTCTCCAATACCAAGGGTATAAGGCTAAGAGAAACGAATTCCTCCACCACCAAACAAAGTCATGAAGAGATCAATCATATGACCTGTTAGGCATACTCTGTCAGACATTTGTCCATATAAGTTGTCCTGGGACAGGACAAACCGAAGGCACCCTCCTACCACATCTTTATGGATCAGTAGCAAGTAGTCCTTGCAATTCGTAGATTCCAACCACGACTGAATCACGTCAGAATACCTCTGTGTTGCAACACAGAGAATATTCGACAATTAATCATTCCACTTATGAAGATCCCCGGTCTTCAGTTGCTCCATCTTCTATCTTTAACGTTACGTATTTTTTGGTCGGAATGGTTTTCGAATATAAATTCAATCCCGGTCTTTCCGTACCAACAATCGTATAGGTCAGGTTTGATAGTTGGTGATTTAACTATCAAATAATAATTGTGTAAATGAGTTTACTGATTCAGTACTTGGCATTATTTGGCCTTTACTTAAAAACAATTAACGCATGTTAATTTAAAACTCTTTAAAATATTTCGATATTAGAAATATCGCTTTTCAATTCTTATTTAACATAAGATTAATTCCAAAACTATTTTATTATGATACTTAGAAAAGATCCTATAATCATATCCAAAATTATTGTTTTCAAAACTTTTTCTATATCACTTCTCCTTATCTATAATTGGGAAAATTAATTCATCTTATCATTCGTAAAATAGTGTTACAAAATCTCTTTTGTTTCATCATTTGAAACAAAAACTAATCCTTATTCCTTTAGAATAAACCCATTTTAACACCTCCCTTTTCATTTCCTTTTTACTTGAAAATATCATTATAATTTTACACACCGTCTTCCTTATTTCCTTTATTTCAGGGAATTCCTTATATATACATATATTCTCAAATATTTCTATTTCTGTTACTTTGGAAATCTCCTCTTATATTCTTAACTCTGTTTATTTCTGTTACTTTAGAAATCTCATTATATTCTCAAATCTCGCAATTTACGTTGCGTTATCATTTCTTATCGGGAAATGTTCTTAATCTCTTTTCCATTACAAACTAATATCATCCTCAGATAATCTTGAAGTCATTCAAATTGGGGTATTTATTTACCTCTCAGACCTTGATTAACAACGTTCTTATCTTCAAACAGATATGAGTTGTAATTCAAAAACTGATATTTATTCCACTATCAAATCAAACCTCATCTAGCCATTTTACTTAAATTATGGTTTATAAAACTTCTTACCTTTTTAAAATATCTCCTTTTAAATACAACTTATTTTTACTTAATATGTTGATTAAGTAATTATTTAATAAAATCACTTCTTAATCTTAACTTCTTTCAAACATTCATTCTATAACTAGAATTTATTATTACTAGACCCCTTTTCAAATTCTTTACCAAATTCAATTGCAAATCCCTTACAAATCATTTCCCATTGAAAATCTCATTTTAATTCTAACCATTTTACTTAATTTCATTATTAAGTACCATAAATTCAAATCACGCTTTGACTTTTCATTTACTTTCATAAACTTTGTTTCTTGATCTCTGATTTAAATAAAGCCCTTCTTATTTTGATTTCCCTTTTCCTTCGTATTTCAGATGTTGTGTAAACATTTATTTAAACCATCGTATGCGCTTATAATTCATTTTATAGCTTTGTTATAAAATTCTTTTATAACTCCCTTTCAAAATTCAACCACATTCCATTTCAGAAACGGTTACTTACTTAAATGTATTTCGTTTAAGAAGTAATTAATCAAATTATTATTAATTAAAATAATAATTTACTTCATTATTAACTTAAATTAATATTAAATTTCTTTATAAAACCTTATTTAGGTTAAATAACTATATTCTAAATTATTTCATTTCTAATTGGCACAAACTAATTAAATCAAATAATCAGTTTCAATTATAAACATTTAACTTGGTCAACTCTAAAACATGGTTAAGTCGTTGATCAACTTTAACTCGTTTATTCATTTAAATTAATTAATGAACTAATTTATATAACCTCATTTACTTCAATTAATATTAAATAAATAATCATTTAATTCCATTTTAATTGTTTCTTAAAACAATAAATCTCACTCGTAAATCCTTATATTAATTAAGATGAGGCACGTGCTCAGCACATAGTTGATTTCCCTTTTTTTAAACTTCATTTTTAAATAATATATTAAAAATCTATATTCAGTTATAAAATAAATTTCATAACTTCATTTTTTAATATCAATTTACCTGACGATAAATCCATATTTCAAAGCGATTGATTTATAGGCCAACTGCTGCCAATTACTCAACCAATACTCCCCGTTGGTTAAAATAAAACAATTTGTTGAATTTCAGATCAACAGCCAAATCAATCATCCAATCAAAACAGTTCATATGATGATAATATAAGAATAATTAATATCTAATATATGTGTGGAATCTAGTTGGATTCCTCCAACCTGTTCTTCTCTGCATTCAAATGGTTACTTCACATGATATCATTCAATTCAATTTTACTGATTTAATTCTAAAACAGTGAAATAACCACAATTTAATATCAACCAGTTTTATTTAACACTAACAACAATTCAAACAATTCATTAAATTAAACACAGTTATTTTATAACCGTGACCAACAAGGTAAGTTACCTTGTTTGGGAATAATCGTTAAAAGAACGATTGGTTTACATTTAAATTTAACTAACATGCAATTCAATCAATTCAGACAGTATATATGTAAATAGTCAACACACAACAATCAATCAGCAATTATAGCACACAAAATAAAAACCCAACTTATATAAAATATAAGTGGGGATAACTGAGTGAGTTTAACTCATCTTGATTTATATTTCATTGTTTAAACGGCTTGTTTCTGTTAAATTAAACCAGTGTTTAATTTAACTGAAAAATATAGTTGGTCCCAGTCGCATCAAGTTCTATTCCAGAATGTTCTATCCTTCGATATGATTCCATCATTTCTTATTTGGTGGAATTCTGTCCATACATGACTGAGATATACCATTATCATTATATAACTTAAAATAAAACAATTATTTTCTAATTTAAACGTTTAATTACTTGGTTAGAATAGTTTAATCGGTCGGTATTCCCTTCCAATTTTCTTCATTCAACAGGCTCATGCATCTGCGCTGCTCATTTCATCATACACCAAATTTGTGTCTAACCCTATTCGATTAAATAGTAAACGATTATATATATATATATATATATAATTTAAGAAAATTAATACTTACTTATGTTTAATTGCATTACGTAACAACTATAATCAACTGAGCACTTTCTCATTCAAACTGCCTTCACCGTGTATTCCATCCATTCAACACCTATTTTAATTAACATATGACTGGCCGTTGTTTCCATTGTTCGCAAACTCCTTTCTTTTCATTAACGTGTCCAAAACTGCTCTCATTGTCCAAGAAGAAGACACCCATGCACCATCCACTAAACCTTAACAGTTTACTAGACCACTTCCTTACGGATCCAATGAATCTTTTTTTCATTAAATTTGGAGTTTGTTTGGCTAGTCGTTTATTCGTTAAAAGTTACCCCTGTCTAAATTGTATAAACAATTAAATAGAAACAGAGACATTTTTGCCCACCGAAGTCACATATGTCATCGGTTTCCCAGGAAAATTGATTTTCTGACAATAATTTAATGATACGGTTCTAATGAAACTAATTTCATCGAAAACTGAGATCGTTCGCAAAAATGGCTATTTTTAACGCTTATATAATATCGATTAAAATATTATATAAATTCTAAATTAATTCAAATAAATCCTAATAAATTACTTTCATCGCATATATCCCAACAGAATATATATACAACCTCAAAAAATTATACAACTTGATACTGTCAATTTCGGGTTAAACGGTTTAAATTTCCTATTTAAATATATTAAATAACGTTATATTTTAATAACGAATTTCCATAGCAACTATTTTGAAATTTGAATTTGACATAACTAGCAATCTATAACACGAAATATGTATTTTTCTCTTTCATATGAAAATTATTATCAACAAGATTCTAGCATTTCTTGTTTCACAGAAATCCGACTTATATCGGATCCGGTATATCCAGTTGAAGTTCAAAACTCCATTTTACGAACTGCAGCGCTATTTCGAGCTCAATTTATAATTATATATAATTAACGTTCAAACTTTGCTTTATAATCGAATTATATATTTTAAATCCATTTAAAATTCCAAATCAATGTTTAAAATATATATGTATATATATTAAATATCTGACTGCCGAAAATACGGGACATTACAAAAAGAAAAACAAGAGGAGAAACTTCTTTTATAGGGGTGGAATTCGTGGGATTGAAGTAAACTTGGGCATCACAGTTAGGATAGTGTGAGTTCCAAGCAAAGGGGGTAGCGGTGCTGAGGTACAAGTAGAATAGGTAGGCTGGGGTATTGAGTAGCTATTTATTTTGTTACTTTATCTGTACAAATTGTGTCCTTTCTCTTTTAGGTAGGTTTTCTTTGCTTTAAACTAAAATATATAGGTAAAACAATAAATATGCGCTTCGTTTGTATCTCATATGCACTGAGAATTTGGTGCACGCTACTGCTATTTGTGATAGGGTAGCCTAAGCTTTAAGTGGAAGGAATTCATTTTAGTGCAGTTAGTTTATTTATTTATTTTCCCTTTTTGACCATTATTTGACGTTCTACGTTAAATATATATATCTTTAGACACGATCTTCAAATACAGCAAAACTAGAAACACTGCTATGTCTTAATATCCCTAACCCAATGAAATTAATTTCGTTGAAACGGACTCCATTTGCACAATGACGCTTTTTTAATTTATCGGTTCACCTTTAAACTGCACACACTGATAAAACACATCAAATTGGCTCCAAACTGGAAATCTAGCAATAATTAGTTATACGCTTTCCAATAAAAAAAATCGTCGAAAACAGAGGTCGTTTGAAAACGAAACTATTTTTAAGGCTTATATAACGTTAATTTAAACCCAAAATAGTTCTTCTTAAATAAAAATAAATTATTACTATCCTAAATCTTTAACTGGACTATCATAGAGCTTCAAAATAAAACAAACTATGTTTTACCTCAATATTTAAAAATCCAGGGGGAAACGATAATCAAATTATATAGAAATCCATATTTAGTTTATTAAATAAACGTTATCGTTTATTAACGAATTCCATAGCGACTAGTTGAAAATTTGAATTGGACATAACTAACAACCTATAAGCTGAAATCGCCATTTTTCTCTTCCATTAGAAAATTATAATCAAATCGATTCAAACATTTCTTGTTTCACATAATTCTGACTTATAACGAAACCTATATATTCAATTGAAATTCAAATCGTAAATTGCAAACTACCGTGACGTTTTGAGTTCATTTTATAATTATACGTTCAAGCGTCGTTTAATAAACGGATTATATATTATAAACTTGTTTCTAATACCAAATTGATATTTTAAAATAATAAAAGATATTAAATACTTGACTACCAAAAATACGGGACGTTACATTCCTTCTCCTTAAAAGAATTTCATCCCCGAAATTATAAGATAGAAGAATTGTTACAAACCCATTAACTTCCCAAAAAATAATCCAATTTATTATAAATCAAAATTCAATTCATTCAATCACAAATGAATTTTATTTAATCTAGCAACAATTAACAATAATGAACCTCTAACATAACCCAATCAATTTGAATTTATATTCAATATTAATATTTGCTTTGGGTTAAACATATCCTAATTATCGATCGATTTTCACCCACTGATTTCCATTCTATTATTGTCAATACGATTTCCAAACCCCAAATTTATCTTATTTGACTCCACTACCCAATCTTAATTCCACTTAACCAAGTTGAGTTCCAATATCATATTCAATTAACTAATCGATTTTCTAATAAATTCACTACTATATCAGTATCCAATTCCCAACTTTATTTTCCTAAAACCATTTAGTTTCATACCCCAAGTTTGGGTTCAATTTAAATCCAAATTAGAAATTCTTATTCATTAATTTCACATGTGAAATCTCTTTAGTTACATTAAATAATTCTAGATTTTAAAATCAATTTGAATTCTACTCAAACGAATCAAACAAACAAATACTCAATAATTTAATAATACTATTTAGCTTGTATAAAAATATAATTCAGGTAAAATTATTTCATTTACCTTATCCAATTAGCTGGTTGAATTCTTAATTAGCCCACTTTCATTTCACACCCCGATCTTGATTTTGTTCCAAAAACCATCCATTCTAATCCATCATGTTTTCATTTAACTTAGCTTCAAGCTAAATACTGATTTAGGCATTTCTATTTAATTCCTAATTCATTCCATAAAATTTTCATTTACTCATTTCATATTCGGAATCTCCTGGTTATATTAATCCATTTCAATTCATAATCTAATTTGAATTCCATTAAATATAATTAGACAAATCAACATCTTAATAATTTGATAAAATTATTTACTTTATATACAAAAATATAATTTGGCCAAAATTATTTCATTTGACCATCTTTACAAAATAATATCGTGTCAGCTGTTAGTTCAATATTGAACTGATCGAATAACACAATACAAAACATTTGTATATAAAATTTACAAATATGCCCTCATAATATATACACTCAAACTCAATCTAGGGTATTATTAACCCGATCTCTATCGAGTTACGCAACAGAGCCAAGATTATCACTCAACCAGTAGCTCTGATACCAAGTGTGACGACCCAAATTTTCGTACATTTTGAGCTGACCAAACAATACCAGACCAACCCAAATTGTACTAGAAACCCAAATGTCAATAGAAAGAATTTAGAGGGTGAGAAGAAGATAAGAAAGAAATATTAGAATAGAAGAAGAAGAAGAACCAACACAACACAGAATCTCACATTGCAACGGAACAAAATATAATATAGAAATAAATCTTTATTGAGAGCTTTTAATAAAACTTACAATTATTAGAGTACAACTTACAATCAACACATCTTGACAGTTATAATAATCTGTCTTCATATACAACACACATCGGAATAAATATTATTATGTCTGAACAACTCCAGCTCGTGTCTGGACTTTGCAGCATCCGATCACCTGGACTTGTACAACCTGGTCTAACCCGAGCATTACAAACACCGGGTCAGTCTGGCAGACCAAACTGAGAATAACACAGTAAGTTTAAGGGGAATCATCCAACATGATTTTAATGTTCAACAAAAATTTTTTGAAAGAAAAGGATAATCGTAAGAACCAAATCCACACATAAATACGGACAGTTTTTACCTTACGATAACCCAAAACATTTTGAAATCAATATCTTGTCTGATATTATAATAGTGTCTAGATACAAATAAATATCAATCTAACGGAATGCTTGCATCTCACGATCCACATATATAGTATACAATCAAAACCGCGGGCGCTTGTTGGAGATTGGATTCCGACAAGGTATGGAACCACTTACCGATAGTGTATCTCTAGAGGCGAATACACTGGGTTCAACAAGAACGTCTTGCAACCCGGCCACACAAGACCGACCACTCATTTCACTTGAGTGTATCGAATGTATATCACCAACGGTTGGTGTAACGACCCGCATCCTACGTATCGAAGGATCGTAGCATATTTATTTATTTTTCATATGAGGTCGTATAGTCGTGTAACTTTAGGGCACGACTATTGCGGTCATTTCCCATGTTCATGATTTTTGCCGATTTTTAAATGATTGTTTTGCCCCTAACTGATCTTGTTTCGGCCATAACTTTTGATTGGTAAGGAATTTTGACCTGAAGACACTTCCATTATATCTGAATGATGGTTTACCTTTCCGTAGAGTGGTCAAACTTGTCAAACGGACTTACCGTTTGGGAATATGGCTGAATTAAGGTTTATAAGGTGAAAAACAGCTTAATTGGGCTTAACTGGGCGATTAGAAGCTGGGCCTATTGGGGGATTTCGGGATTAGAGCTATATGAGGGTTGATTAGGGTTAGAGAAACCTTTTCTTTGTCATTTTTCAGCCGCCACTAACATCCTTTCAGCCCTAGCAATGGCCTCCACCTTCTAGAATTATCTTTAATCACCGTTTAATCAAGGATTAGGCTAAACTACATCAAATCAAGGAGAAATAACACCAAATCTATAACACCCCGCCTCCGCTAGGGCCACTCGCAAAGGAATGCACTAGCTTTAGAGGGGCATTATTGGTAAACATGCACAGAAATATCACAAGACAGAACATATATAAATAGCGGAAGTAAAATCAAACTTTCATAAATTCAATAATTAAGGTCTAAAGCCTTTTACATCAGAGTACATCAAAACCTGTCTTGCAATAGTAAAGAAGCATAAAGACTTTTTAATAAATTATTCCCCAAGTAAAACAGTAAAGTAGCCATAGCCAAGAGAAGTCCAAGCCATCCATGATGACCTTCAAGCAGAAGAAGTCCGAACCAAACAGCATTGTTTCCTCCTTGAAACCTGGGGGGGGGGGAAACGGAAGAAAAGAGGCGAAACAAAACGGGTCAGTCAAAAAGACTGAGTAAGTCCTATCTACTTCCAGTATAAAAACAGGTAAAGGTAACATGACATGCATAAACTGAAAGTAAACATAAGGATAACTACAAGATAGATAAACCAGGGTAGCCGGTTGAACTACTGCGGCAAGGTAAACTAAGGTATCATGATAAACTACGGTGTTATGATAAGTCAAGGTATCACATCGTCAGATTTCTATCGAGTACATTATCCCAAGGTATCTACCCCGTCTAACATCCCACGGTATCTATTATGTATATTCTTCCTAGTTCTAACATGTATATTTGCTCTGCACCTCTCGTACTAGTATCCCTACCCGCGTCATGTGTTAACCATGAATGTCCCTTGCTCAAAGTCGTGTAATGGTCCATGTCAACCTAATATATCGCATATATAGGTTACTCAAATCATATGTTTCTCTCCATGTATATAAGTCCAGTCCTTTGTCGTACCTCGTACGGGCTTCCTCATGTCGTATTATCCTTGAAATCGTTTGGACTGTCACCCTTGTTCTAGCTAGGCTCTTCCATATGAATCATCGTTTGAACTACTAGGACTTACGCCACCTAGCACCACTAGGGATTACGCTTACCTATTGCACGCTTTCGTATTTCGGTTTGGGTTAAACCACCTAGGCCACTAGGGATTACGCTAACCCTCAACCGCGCCCTTTTCCCCACGCATTCATCGTGAATCGTTTTTCTATAACTGTATGCACATGTATCACATCGTGCCATCCGAGTCCTGTCACAGGGCAAAACAAGAAATACAGGACTCGGTCGGGAGCTTTAGATTTATCTGCCGATGCAGATACTAAGGTCTGCTTTTCTACACGTGGCTATGGTCCCACGAGACCCCTCCCTCAACTAGTGAAAGGCAACACAAGAGAAAATCTTGCATGGTTAAGTGTCATTAAGGAAATCAAGCCCGGTCCCACTTAACCTACCCATTCGTGTCATATCGGTTAAGTGTCATTAGTCAAATTTACTTAACCTTATCATGTGGCATTAATTTAATTAATGCACTCTTAACCTCTCACATTAGACCTTGTTGTGGTTACTAGTTAAGCCGGGCGGGTCCGGGTAGATTTACACCACAACCTAGTCTAACCTCGGGTCTTAAGCGCGACATGACCAACTTCTCACATTGGGTCCTATTGTTTGCAACTACTAGTTAGGCCGGTCGGTTCCGGGTAGCTTTACGTTGCAAACTCAACCCAACCTCGAGTTGGCCACACTTATATTATCTAAGTTCATCATGTTTCCCAAAACATGTTACAAGTTTTCAAGCGTTTGGGTAGACCTAACTTAATAGGTAAATTCCCAAAGGGTAGACCTAACTTAATAGGTAAATTCCCGAGCTCATGTTTTTATGCATATTTACATGTTAACTTACATGCTATATTCAATGTTGCATGTTGTCATGTTATACCCATTTAACCCAAATTATGTTTCACGTCATATTTCATGGAACTTCAAGTTAAGTTTCTCATGTATATTCACGCTCGTCTAACCTAACCCCAAAACGTGTTTCCAACGTAAGTATAGACGAGTCAACATAGTAGGAATACTATGACTACAAATTAGCCTCGAACATGCATAGTATCATAAAAAGGGTTTTGGGCCACAAACACACAAAATGTCACAAGGGAATTCGGCCACAAACATGCATATTATCAAAAAGGGTTTGGCCATAAACATGCACAACTTAAAATAGGGGATTGGCCACGAGCATGCATAATCTCATAAAGGATTTGGCCACAAACTTGCATGTTAGCATAAGGGGTTTGGGTTCATAAACATGCATAAACCCCAAAATCTTGTCTTAACCAATGTTTCACAAGTAAAGTGGTTCCTAGAGGTTCATGCTAGCATTTCATGCATAAAGATCCAAACTTGCAAGTTAAACTAGGTTATGCATAGCATGAGAGGCATGATTAAGTCACTCACATGGCCTAAAATCATAAACATGAACACAAGAGGCAAGGTAAGGTTCATATAGGTTCGCATAATCATGTTTAGCCTCATTTTATCCCATGTCATTATCAAAACTACCGTTTCCATCTAAAAGTAGCTAGAACTTACATAGTTAGGACTAGGGAATGAAGCATGAATCATCTTGGCTAAGAAAGGTGCCTCCTTTGTAGAAGAATCGTCATGGAACTCGCATAGCAATGTTGATTTGGCCTTGATTTGGTGTAGCAAGCTTGCACCTTTTGATTTGAACTTGATTTGAGTGCATAGGCTCTAGGGATTGGAGATGGAGGCCATGATCAATATTGATTTTGGCAGCACTTAGTTGCTAGGTTTGATTCTTAGGGATTTAGGTTAGGTTTAGGGTCTTTTTATAGAGATTAGGATAGTTTTAGGCCATAGGATTAGATCTAGGATTAATCTAGACCACAGAAATCGTCACAGGCCCATCAGACCAGACCAAGACTGCATCCAGGTGCACCAGATCAGAACCAGCCGACAGGGCAAGTCGACAGCCCTGTCGACATGCCTGTCGACATGCCTGTCGACATGCCTGTCGACTTGTCTGGGCGGGAATTTTCCCGCCTGGCCCCATTCCTGCATGTTTCGAAATTCAAATTTCCCGAAAACTTCTTTGGGCCTTAATCGGGTCATACGGACTCCGATTTTCGAAAACTCGGACTCTATTTCGTGTATTTTTCCGAGACGAACGCAATGGCATAGCCCGTTTTACTTGATTCAGAATTTAAAATTAAATTCTGCCTTGATTCTCGTTTTAACATGTTATTGAAATACGGGTTGTTACATTCTCCCCACCTTTTAGGATTTCGTCCCCGAAATCTCCAAGTTAGGAAGAACATATCCTACCATCCATCTACTCAAAACATCATCCACAAGCAACCATTGTCCTTAGATGATTTCTAATGCTGTATGAATACATGCAAAGAGTGTGTGTATATGTTCCTTAGCTAATGCTAATGATCAGGCCTGAAAAAATCTCTTGAATGCAAAAATATGTTTAGTGCTATGAATCCAACATGTATGCAAATAGTCCTAATCATATATATACACTATATGCGTGCACAAACATTCATCCATATGCAACGTCCACATGGTAACACATTCAATTTCATCCATAAACAAGTATAAATACTCGTGCATATGCAATATGAAATGTGACCGAGTCGAGCTAATATCTAATGTAAATTCGCGCATCCACGAGCAACCACTTGCAACCATATCAATCATAACATGTTTCAAATACATGTTTACATCCATAGGGTTCTACCTAGGATTCCCTGAAACAGGGTCGAGAAGATAAACAGGACAAACTCCTTACGGGGTTTGTAACAGAAAATAGGACCGAGAGGATGTCCACAAAAGATAGCCTACAAGTAAGCTTTACAGAAAACAGGGATCAAGGATATACTCCCAAAAAGAGATATCATGCGCGTATCTAGTCTTTGACCATCAAAGTCGTCTTTTAACTTCGCGATTTTGTAGCTTCTTATTCCTGTTTCCATAACATGAGCTGGAACTCATTTCTTCGTCGCCTCTCGTTCCACTTGCACTTATCCTTTTCCTAGAATACTTGACGCAAATATGACTGCGTACTCATGATCTCATGCAAGCTTTCCAAAATTCACTAGTGAATCTCGGACCTCGTACCACAGGGTATTTCTCGTAGAAGAACTTCCTCTTGAAAGTAAACAGATGCTAACCAAGTTATCAAGCGCACTTACTAGGGTGATCTCTATAACCCATGCATAAATGAAGTAAACCATCCGTCTTATCGGCGAACACCACTCGATCGGGCTTCAAATTTCCAATAAAGGCATCAAGGGATTCTAAGTAACTAGTCATGACAGAACCTCAAAAAGGTTACACGATACTTCGAGGGCATTACCAAGGCTAGTCAAAAGGTCTAACTACCCTCCTATCAAAACCGAGAGTGGCACCCCCTACTGGATAACCACTTCATCCCTAGAATCCATCCATAGCTTATAAACATAAGCATTATTTCCAAACTCAACACTTGGCATAGACATTCCCAAATCCAAACAAGTCATGAATATATGGACTGATTCTCCAATAGGACTTTGAGACAAAAATGGGATCCTCTATTACGCTAGTACTTAAGGTGCAGAGACTCAACTACCGAAGCAGACTTAAATGATACGAACAACGAAGTCCTAACGGGATGATAGAGAAGAAAAGCTAAACCTTTGACAAGATCGTTACCCTCCTTCCGAGGTACTCTAGAAATGAGAGCATACTACTGCCCTCCCGATGATCTTGTCCTTGTCCCATAATACTTAACTATCCGCCCCGTTTTACCATGCCAAAGGTACTCTCTCGTCATGGGTTTCATTGTTCATCTCTCTCCCTCCTTTGAGGACTAAGCCATACCAACAAGTTGCTCATCCTTAAGCTCGTATCCTTTATCCTTCTTTCTCACGATCCTTTCTTATAACGCGGTCACTGGTCTCTCGAGAACCACCTCCATCGTATGGAAAGCACTTTCGTAGGTAGAAAAGACTAGTCGCAGTTAAAACTACTGTGACTACAGATGGAGGAAAGAAAGGAAAAGAGACTCAATTAAGGAAACAAGGATAGTGCTAATGGCCTTTGGGGAATAGCCTTTTTCTTTTTAAAAGAAAATTTTCTTGAAAAATGCTTCTTTGTAAACGATTTTCAAATAGTTTTCAGAAGGTCTTTAAAAACTTTTGCCCAGTCTGGTAACCTTCTGCTCTGATACCAAATATAACACCCCGCCTCCGCTAGGGTCACTCGCAAAGGAATGCACTAGCTTTAGAGGGGCATTATTGGTAAACATGCACAGAAATATCACAAGACAGAACATATATAAATAGCGGAAGTAAAATCAAACTTTCATAAATTCAATAATTAAGGTCTAAAGCCTTTTACATCAGAGTACATCAAAACCTATCTTGCAATAGTAAAGAAGCATAAAAACTTTTTAATAAATTATTCCCCAAGTAAAACAGTAAAGTAGCCATAGCCAAGAGAAGTCCAAGCCATCCATGATGACCTTCAAGCAGAAGAAGTCCGAACCAAACAACATCGTTTCCTCCCTGAAACCTGGGGGGGGGGGGAACGGAAGAAAAGAGGCAAAACAAAACGGGTCAGTCAAAAAGACTGAGTAAGTCCTATCTACTTCCAGTATAAAAACAGGTAAAGGTAACATGACATGCATAAACTGAAAGTAAACATAAGGATAACTACAAGATAGATAAACCAGGGTAGCCGGTTGAACTACTGCGGCAAGGTAAACTAAGGTATCATGATAAACTACGGTGTTATGATAAGTCAAGGTATCACATCGTCAGATTTCTATCGAGTACATTATCCCAAGGTATCTACCCCGTCTAACATCCCACGGTATCTATTATGTATATTCTTCCTAGTTCTAACATGTATATTTGCTCTGCACCTCTCGTACTAGTATCCCTACCCGCGTCATGTGTTAACCATGAATGTCCCTTGCTCAAAGTCGTGTAATGGTCCATGTCAACCTAATATATCGCATATATAGGTTACTCAAATCATATGTTTCTCTCCATGTATATAAGTCCAGTCCTTTGCCGTACCTCGTACGGGCTTCCTCATGTCGTATTATCCTTGAAATCGTTTGGACTGTCACCCTTGTTCTAGCTAGGCTCTTCCATATGAATCATCGTTTGAACTACTAGGACTTACGCCACCTAGCACCACTAGGGATTACGCTTACCTATTGCACGCTTTCGTATTTCGGTTTGGGTTAAACCACCTAGGCCACTAGGGATTACGCTAACCCTCAACCGCGCCCTTTTCCCCACGCATTCATCGTGAATCGTTTTTCTATAACTGTATGCACATGTATCACATCGTGCCATCCGAGTCCTGTCACAGGGCAAAACAAGAAATACAGGACTCGGTCGGGAGCTTTAGATTTATCTGCCGATGCAGATACTAAGGTCTGCTTTTCTACACGTGGCTATGGTCCCACGAGACCCCTCCCTCAACTAGTGAAAGGCAACACAAGAGAAAATCTTGCATGGTTAAGTGTCATTAAGGAAATCAAGCCCGGTCCCACTTAACCTACCCATTCGTGTCATATCGGTTAAGTGTCATTAGTCAAATTTACTTAACCTTATCATGTGGCATTAATTTAATTAATGCACTCTTAACCTCTCACATTAGACCTTGTTGTGGTTACTAGTTAAGCCGGGCGGGTCCGGGTAGATTTACACCACAACCTAGTCTAACCTCGGGTCTTAAGCGCGACATGACCAACTTCTCACATTGGGTCCTATTGTTTGCAACTACTAGTTAGGCCGGTCGGTTCCGGGTAGCTTTACGTTGCAAACTCAACCCAACCTCGAGTTGGCCACACTTATATTATCTAAGTTCATCATGTTTCCCAAAACATGTTACAAGTTTTCAAGCGTTTGGGTAGACCTAACTTAATAGGTAAATTCCCAAAGGGTAGACCTAACTTAATAGGTAAATTCCCGAGCTCATGTTTTTATGCATATTTACATGTTAACTTACATGCTATATTCAATGTTGCATGTTGTCATGTTATACCCATTTAACCCAAATTATGTTTCACGTCATATTTCATGGAACTTCAAGTTAAGTTTCTCATGTATATTCACGCTCGTCTAACCTAACCCCAAAACGTGTTTCCAACGTAAGTATAGACGAGTCAACATAGTAGGAATACTATGACTACAAATTAGCCTCAAACATGCATAGTATCATAAAAAGGGTTTTGGGCCACAAACAAACAAAATGTCACAAGGGAATTCGGCCACAAACATGCATATTATCAAAAAGGGTTTGGCCATAAACATGCACAACTTAAAATAGGGGATTGGCCACGAGCATGCATAATCTCATAAAGGATTTGGCCACAAACTTGCATGTTAGCATAAGGGGTTTGGGTTCATAAACATGCATAAACCCCAAAATCTTGTCTTAACCAATGTTTCACAAGTAAAGTGGTTCCTAAAGGTTCATGCTAGCATTTCATGCATAAAGATCCAAACTTGCATGTTAAACTTGGTTATGCATAGCATGAGAGGCATGATTAAGTCACTCACATGGCCTAAAATCATAAACATGAACACAAGAGGCAAGGTAAGGTTCATATAGGTTCGCATAATCATGTTTAGCCTCATTTTATCCCATGTCATTATCAAAACTACCGTTTCCATCTAAAAGTAGCTAGAACTTACATAGTTAGGCCTAGGGAAAGAAGCATGAATCATCTTGGCTAAGAAAGGTGCCTCCTTTGTAGAAGAATCGTCATGGAACTCGCATAGCAATGTTGATTTGGCCTTGATTTGGTGTAGCAAGCTTGCACCTTTTGATTTGAACTTGATTTGAGTGCATAGGCTCTAGGGATTGGAGATGGAGGCCATGATCAATATTGATTTTGGCAGCACTTAGTTGCTAGGTTTGATTTTTAGGGATTTAGGTTAGGTTTAGGGTCTTTTTATAGAGATTAGGATAGTTTTAGGCCATAGGATTAGATCTAGGATTAATCTAGACCACAGAAATCGTCACAGGCCCATCAGACCAGACCAAGACTGCATCCAGGTGCACCAGATCAGAACCAGCCGACAGGGCAAGTCGACATGCCTGTCGACTTGTCTGGGCGGGAATTTTCCCGCCTGGCCCCATTCCTGCATGTTTCGAAATTCAAATTTCCCGAAAACTTCTTTGGGCCTTAACCGGGTCATACGGACTCCGATTTTCGAAAACTCGGACTCTATTTCGCGTATTTTTCCGAGACGAACGCAATGTCATAGCCCGTTTTACTTGATTCAGAATTTAAAATTAAATTCTGCCTTGATTCTCGTTTTAACATGTTATTGAAATACGGGTTGTTACAAAATCAGAGTTGGAACTACTGCTAAGCATTGGAATTCGACCTATAACAGTAGAAAATTTCATATATAAGAATAATTTGTGGCCAAGATGAGTGATTTGCATTGTTTTTCACTAATTACGGCTAATTAGGGGTGATTAGTGATAATTAGCGAAATTATGGCTTAGAAAAATCTAGAACAATTTGTAAAATTCTAAAATATTATTTTAGGGCTCTGATAAAAATTTGGGCTAATTTGGATAAGTTTTTCTAATTGTATGCTTAAACATGATTAAGGGGAATTAAGGGAAAATATGGGTTTTTGGGTACGTTTGATCTATATAGATATATCAAATTGTTGTTTTGGTGTTTGTGATTGATTTCACATGTTGATGTGACTGTTTAGAATGTTTTATGATTGCTTAGACCAGTTAGAATGGTCGAAAACACCGTCGTGTGGCGAAAAATAGTCATTGGAAAGGTTGCAAGAAAATTTTGCAGGAAACCAGACCAGATCGGATCGCCCGACCCGATCGTGACAACCCTCTCCGAATCGACCACCTTGTGATGATGGAAACCGATCCGAACCGCTCGCCTGAAGATGCAAATCACGAACTGATGCTCTGGAGCTGGCATCACGAACCGATCCCATTCGTGGCCTATGTACCACGATCCGAACCGATGTTCCAATCACGAACCAGAGCGAGAGCTATGAACCAAAGCAACCAGGAAAGGAGGACCATGAACCGTTCATGTGAGCCATGATCCGACCTGGGGCACCATGAGTCACCGTTGCCAGAGCTCCACGAACCGAACCGCCAAGGGTAATCATAACTGATCCAAACCAAGGTGCTTGGACTAGAGACGTGAGCCTTGAGCCGAACTAGGATGCGACCTAAAGTGAAGAGAAGTGGACAACCGAACCGATCCGGAGAAGACCAAAACCCGAGATGAAAAGGTAGTCCAAATAGGAAGTAGAACTCAGGATATAATTGGGAACCAACGAGTTAGCTTCATGAGTTGGGCTTTGCTGTGGGACGTGTGCTAAGGAGTTATCGACATCCATAGCTTTGATTCACCACGAAAAGACAAGTGTTAGGCTGTGGATCAGTGCAGTGGGGTAGTTACTACTCCATGGGGCAGAGTGATCATAGCATGGCTATGAGCCAGTGTAGTGGAGTCGTCATGACTTCATGGGGCAGAGTGGACTTAGTAAGGATTAGTGGCTATGGATCAGTGCAGTGGTGTCATCATGACTCCATGGGGCAGACTGATCATAGCAAGGATTTGGGTGATCAAAGCGGTGGATATCGTACGCTTTACACATTGAGTGAGAGATGTGAGGATGGTTGCTATGCTTGATTGTTTGACTTCATTATGACATGCACACCCCCGCCCCTGTATCTTTATACAATATGTTAGTGTCACCTTAGAGTATTGTACATCTTATGTGCTAACTCTTTGGTTGCAGGTCCAGGTTCAGGTATGGTTTAATATACCTGTTATTGTTCTGTTTTGATGTTTATCGCTCATACAAGACTTTTGTCTGACCCAGAGTTTTATGTCTCTTCTTATTACTCTAGGTACTCTTGAACGGGCAGACTAGAGATAGGTTAGGTGGTATGCACGAGTAGCTGTACCGGAGACGAGCAGGAGGCTTCCACGTATGATATATACATATATTCTCCCTGTGTCGCTGCTGGTCACTACTTTGGGCATTAGTAGTGTACCTTTCTTATTTTTCTTTGGAGATAGTTTTAAAAGTTGTAATAATAATGATGTGGAACATAAGCTGTATTTTGGATTTTCCGCTGCTATGATGGTTTAGTTTCAGCTTATGCACTGTCTCACCGGTTTTATGTCAAAGTTATGTTATTATTATATTTTATTCCATGCGCTATGAGACATTATACAGGTTCCTTGTTAGTTCAAATTCCCTTCTTTTATTTTCTTTGGCGACCATCCCGTGCTAGTCGAGCATCGACACAACGCACTTTCATTGGAAATGTCGGCTGGTAAGGGGCAGGCCGTCAGACTTGGTATCAGAGCTCTAGGTTGCATAATTAACCTAGGGAAAGACACCAGGGAGAGATAGTATACGTATATGAGAGCGCATATTTGTGATATTTTGGTTTTCGAAAGTTATATATATATATACTACTAGTATATCCAGGGATGAAGTCGCACTGCACTGGCACCAATGAAGGGATGGTTAATCGTTTTCTCCTTACAGATTGAACGATGAGCCAACATACGAGTGGTACTGGTAGAGGAGCTAATAATGGGAATGCTCCGGATATGAGGATGATGTTCACTGACTTCATGAGAGAGATGTTTAGGGATGTTCAGTGGGAAGCTCCTAATGCTGCAAATGGGGGTGGTGCAGCAGTGCAGGCGCCTAAAGTCGATTTCACCAAGCTCTGTAAGGGCTACACTAGTCTTGGTGGGAAGCCGTTCCACCGAACGGAATCGGCTACGTATGTTCAAGATTGGCTTGATAGTTGTGAGCCCATCTTTGAGGACTTAGGGATCGATCATGCAATGAAGAGAAAGCTAGCATCCCGTCAGCTGCAAGGACGGGCTATGAATTAGTGGAATGCTATTAAGGCAGCTACCCCTGAGGATCAAGTTACTTGGGATCAGTTCAAGGCCCGATTTAGTGATAAGTTTGTCCCAGCTGCTCAGAAATCAGAATTTTTTAGGATGTTCTTGGAGCTTAAACAGAATGGTAGGGCAGTCTCAAAATATATTGCTGAGTTCGATACTTTATCGAAGTATGGATTATCCCTTATTGACATTCTCGAGAAGAAGAATGAGAAGTTCATAACAAGCTTAGATCAGTACTTGGCTGAAAGGCTTATAAACCATATTGATGAGACTTTTGAATCGATTGTTGGGAAAGCATTGAGGTCAGAGAGCCTTTATGCTAAACCCAAGACTGAAGTCGTTGTTGCATCTGCAGAGGGGCCAAAGCCGCAAGCAAGCGGTGAGGGCAAGAATAATTCTCAGAATAAAAGGAAGCAGAATCAGACTAAGGATGGTCAGAAAAAGAGCAAGAAAGATGTTGAGTGCTTTAGCTGTGGCAAGAGGGGCCACTATGCCAAAGAATGTCGACCAAAGCCAGCGAGCTGGAAGTGCTTCAACTGTGGTCAAGTGGGACATCACAAGGACAAGTGTATGCAACCCCCTAAAGAGAAGCAGATTGTTAAAGCATATGCTATTAATGTTGTTCCTTCTTCGTCGAATGCCCCAACTGTGGTGGAGAAAGGAAAGAATGTCGCCATTCAAGGTATGCTTTCTATTTATGATGTTCTTGTTCGAGTACTGTTTGATACTGGGGCTTCCCGTTTCTTCTTATCTAGTGACTTGGTAGGTAGGTTGGGATTGGAACCCGAGATAGTCAATAGACTTTTAGCGGTGACGAACCCGATTGGTGGTTCGACTAGCCTTAGTATGATTTGTCGTAATGTGGTCTTATCGAGTCATGGATGTATGTTTGCTTGTGATTGCTTTGTTTTGGGCTTTACTGGGTTTGGCATTATTTTGGGAGTCGATTGGCTCCAAAGATACGGGGTGGTGGTAGACTGTGAGGGATTTTTGGTGATAGTTAGAGTGGATGATGGGCGGAGGGTAGTGTTTTGTGGTCTACCTAGTGATGGGGTAATGGCTAGTTTCCTAAATTCCCTTGACATCCCGCATGATGAATCGTTAGATGTGCCCGTAGCTGGCCAGTATCCGGACGTCTTCGAGGAAGTGACCGGACTTCCACCACACTGAGAGATTGAGTTTCGTATTGATTTAGTGAAAGATGCTAGACCTATAGTGATGTCACTTCGTTGTATGGCACCAAGGGAGCCGTGAGAGCTTGGGGTGCAAGTGAGTGATCTTTTGTTTATCAGAAGAAGTGTTTCTGAGTGGGGAGCACTATTTGTGTTTGCTACCAAGGCCGATGGTTCCCTTCAATTGTGTGTGGACTACTACGAGTTGAATAAGGTGACGAGGAAGAATAAGTATCCTCTACTGCGGATAGATGATTCGTTTGATCAGTTGAGTGGCATGAGAGTGTTCTCCCAGTTGGACCTCATGACAGGATTTCATCAGCTTCGAGTAACAGTTGAGAGTATTCCTAAAACGGCCTTTCGGACGCCGTCTGGATTCTATGAGTGGTTGGTCATGCCACCGGCATACTTTATGGATCCTATGAATAGGGTATTCAGGGATCAATTGAATAAGTTTGTTCTTGTGTTCATGGACGATATCTTGGTTTATTTAAGTACAGTGGAAGAACACGAGGAACATTTGAGGACAGTGATGGAGGTGATGAGAAAACACCAATTGAAAGCAAAGATTTCTAAGTGTCACTTCTGGAGGAGGGAAGTGAGATTCTTGGGTCATGTTGTTTCAGAGAATGGTATTTCCGTGGACCCTGCGAAGGTGGCTACGGTACAAGATTAGTCTACGCCTAAGAATGCAACAGACTTAAGAAGTTTCATGGGGTTAACTGGATATTATCGTAAGTTTATCCAAGACTTCTCCATGATAGCGGCATTATTAACTCAGTTGAGCAAGAAGAATCAAGCTTTCGTTCGGGACAAAAAGTGCAAGAATGCATTCACCGGTCTAAAGGAAAAGTTGATGCATGCACCAGTATTAGTCATTCCTAAAGGGAATAAAGAGATGACAGTATACATGGATGCATGTGGTACCAGACTAGGTGCTGTATTGATGCAAGGAGGTAGGGTAGTAGCTTATGCTGGTCGGCAACTGAAACCGCACGAGAAAAGATATCCTACCCATGATTTGGAATTGGCAGCGATCGTATTCGCATTGAAGATGTGGAGACATTATCTCTTGGGAGAAAGATTCGAGTTGTTTACCGATCATAAATCGTTGAAGTATCTTTTCTCTCAGAAGGATCTAAATCTCCAACAGCAAAGATGGTTAGAATTCTTGGCTTCCTATGATTTGGATATTGCGTATACACCAGGAAAGGGAAATGCGGTAGCTGATGCATTGAGTAGGAGACATGCCAGTTTAGGGGCCATGTTTCTTGAATGGAAGCAACTAGAGTATATCGCTCGGTACGATTTCAGAACAAAGTGCGAATTAGATCCAGAGATGTTAGCAAGTTTGACGATCAGATCCACTTTCATTGAGAGGATTAGTTCCAATCAGAGGGACGATCCTAACCTATTGGAAATCATATCCAAGTTAGAGATGGGTATTGACGAGGAGATGAACAAGAATGGGCTTGATCGAGAAGGATAGCTTAGAAAGAATGGAAGACTGGTTGTACCCAATGTCAATGGATTGAGAGACGAAGTTCTTAAGGAATGTCATCACTCAAAACTGACTATACACCACGGTGGTAATAAAACGTATCGAGACATGAAGCAAACCTACTATTGGGAAGGGATGAAAAGAGACGCTGGGAAGTTTATATCCAAGTGCATGAATTGCTAGTTAGTTAAAGCTAAGCAAAAGAATCCTAGTGGTTTGTTGCAACCATTAGAAATCCCAGAATGGAAATGGAAACAAGTCTCAATGGATTTAATTGATGGGTTACCAAGGACTAGATCAGGCCATGATAGCATTTGGGTGATTGTGGACCGATTGACCAAGAGTGCAAGATTTATACCCATCAAGTCGAATAGAACAACAGCTAAGTTAGCAGAACTATATATGAAGTGGGTAGTGAGATTTCATGGAGTACCCAAAAGCATTGTGAGTGACCGAGATCTGTTGTTTACTAGTGGATTTTGGAAGAGCTTACAAGAGGCTTTAGGATCAGAACAACATCTCAGTATCGCATATCATCCTTAAACCGACGGTCAGACAGAGAGGGTGAATCGTGTATTAGAGCATCTCTTGAGGGCTTGTATATTGGATTTTGGTGGATCATGGGATGACCATTTGCATCTAGTATAGTTTGCATATAATAACAGTTACCAATCTAGTATTGGTATGGCTCCATTTGAAGCTTTGTACGGAAGACCATGCAACTCACCATCATGTTGGTTAGAGACAGGTGAGAAATTTGTGCTTGGGCCAGATGTGATAAGAGAAACCTCAGGTAAGATCAAGGTTATCCAACAGCGAATGAAGGCTGCCAAGGATAGGCAGAAGAGTTAAGCTGATAAGAGGAGAAGAGATTTAAAATTCTCCATTGGTGACTTGGTGTTTGTCAAGATTTCTCCTTTAAAGAGCATGATTCGATTTGGCAGGAGAGGCAAGTTAGCACCAAGATTTGTCGGTCCATTCCCAGTTCTAGAGCAAGCTGGGAGTGGCATATAAAATTGAGTTGTCAGGCAAGATGACATGAGTTCATAACGTATTTCATGTTTCCCAATTAAGGAAATTCGTGCACGACCCCGTGTGGCTATTTCACCTGATCAGTTAGACGATATCGAAGTAGAACCCGAGGCGGTTAGGAACCGCAAGCCAATTCGTATCGTCGAGCACGATAAAAGAAACTTCAAAGGAAAGTGGTGAATCCAGTCAAAGTTCAGTGGGGCGGGGATGAGAATGACTGTACTTGGGAGACAGAGGAGAGCATTAAGGAGACGTATCCAGAACTCTTTGCCTGGTAAGGTTTTTATTTCGATTTAGTCTTTCTGCATGTTAGGATAGGTTTGTTTTGTTTGTTTTGCATGTTCGATTGTTGTATATGGCTGATAGGCATGCAGAATCCATTGGTTGTTTCTTAGTTGAGGAATTTCAGGGGCGAAATTTCTTAAGGGGGGAGAGTGTAACGACCCGCATCCTACATATCGAAGGATCATAGAATATTTATTTCTTTTTCATATGAAGTCGTAGAGTCGTGTAACTTTGGGGAATGACTATTGGGGTCATTTCCCATGTTCCTGATTTTTGCCGATTTTTAAATGACCATTTTATCCCTAGCTAATTTTGTTTCGGCCATAACTTTTGATTGGTAAGGATTTTTGACCTAAAACCACTTCCATTAGATCTGGATGATGGTTTACCTTTTCGTAGGGTGGTCAAACTTGTCAAACGGACTTACCGTTTGGGAGATATGGCTGAATTAAGGTTTAGAAGATGAAAAACAGCTTAATTGGGCTTAACCGGGTGATTAGCAGCTAGGCCCATTGGGGGATTTCGGGATTAGAGCTATATGAAGGTTGATTAGGGTTAGAGAAACCTTTTCTTTGTCATTTTTCAGCTGTCACTAACATCCTCTCAACCTTAGCAATGGCCTCCACCTTCTAGAATCATTTTTAATCACCGTTTAATCAAGGAGAAATAGCACCAAATCAGAGTTGGAGCTACTACTAAGCATTGGAATTCGACCTATAACAGTAGCAAAGTTCAGATCTAAGATTAATTTGTGGCCAAGGTGAGTGATTTGCATTGTTTTTCACTAACTACGGCTAATTAGGGGTGATTATTGATAATTAGCGGAATTACGGCTCAGATAAATCTGGAAAAATTTGTGAAATTCTAGAATATTATTCTAGGGCTCTGATAAAAATTTGGGCTAATTTGGATAAGTTTCGCTAATTGTATGCTTAAACATGATTAAGGGGAATTAAGGGAAAATATGGGTTTTTGGGTATGTTTAATCTATATAGATATATCAAATTGTTGTTTTGGTCTTTGTGATTGATTTCACATGTTGCTATGACTATTTGGAATGTTTTATGATTTCTTAGAACAGTTGGAATGGTTGAAAGCGCCGTCATGTGGTGAAAAATAGGTTCTGGAAAGGTTGTAGGAAAATTGTGTAGGAAACCGGACCGGATCGAATCGCCCGACCCGGTCGTGGCACCCCTCTCCGAACCGACCCACTCGTGATGATGGAAACCGACAAGAACTGCTCGCCTGAAGATGCCAATCATGACCTGATGCTCTGGAGCTGGCATCACGAACTGATCCCACTCGTGGCCTATGTACCATGATCCGAACCTATGTGCCAATCACGAACCGGAGCAAGAGCTATGAACCAAAGCACCCAGGAAAGGAGGACCATGAACTGTTCATGTGAGCCACGATCCGACTAAGGGCACCATGAGTCACCATTGCCAGAGCTCCACGAACCGAACCGCTAGAGGTAATCATTACCGATCCGAACCAAGGTGCTTGGACTAGGGACGTGAGCCATGAACCGAACTGGGAGTGCGACCTGAAGTGAAGAGAAGTAGACAACCGAACCGATCCGGAGAAGACCAAAACCCGAGATGCAAAGGTAGTCCAAATAGGAAGTAGAACTTGTAACACCCCATGTCCATTAATTTTACTCACAAAGGGAATGCATCAATGTCCATGAAGCGTTATTGTTGTATAGAACAGATAAATTACAAGAATAAATAAACACAGCAGAAGTTAAAACTTATTTTATTGCTTCATAACTCAAAACCGAGTTTACATAAGTTGTCTCCAAAACCATTACAACAGGATCAATAGTCTTTTCCAAAAACTTCAAAGTACATAAAGAAGGAAATACTTAGACCACATAGATGCATAAATCCCCACTGAGCATAAGCAAAGCCATAAAGATGAGAGAGTCCAAAGAGATACATCTTCTCTCTCCAAGCAACTGAGAGAAATCAGCACTAAGCTGTAGTATTCCCTCCTTGCAAACCTGATGGGGGAGGAAGAAAAGGGGTGGAAAGAAAAGGGGGTCAGATAAAGTCTGGTGAGTGCGATAACTTTAACAATATAATTATCAAAGTAACTAGACTAAGGCATAACCTGGAAAATAAGGAAATGACTGTGAACAATTAGGTATGACAGAACAAACAAGGAAATAGGACGAACAAAGGCGCCCCTAATCACTATAGGATCATTACTATACTGCACCACCACTAGTCATCCCGCCAACAGAACTTAATAATGATAATGGTAGTTTAGTGTACCCCTAGCTACCTTCATAGGTGTCGTCTGCCCCTATCTCCACTAGGTGCACCCACTACCTTCCCCATTCTAATTATAATATTTATTCATAATATGATAGTTATATTCCTAGCTGTCTTCATAGGTGTCGTCTGCTCCTATCTCCACTAGGTGTATCCACTACCCTCCCCATTCTAGTTACAATATTTATTCATAATATGGTAGTTATACTCCTAGTTGTCTTCATAGGTGCCGTCTGCTTCTATCTCCACTAGGTGTACCCATTACCTTCCCCATTCGATTGGCTCCCTAACTCGTAGATACCCGTGCTGGCCCCACAGTGGGGTGTATCACTCCCCAAAGTGGCAACCCGATTCAACCAAAAATGCACGGCTTATATCTACACGATGCAACAACGTCTTACCTACCAGGACGGGCCCACACACGCATATGAACCCGTTGGACTTGCGTTGCCACCGCTAACCCGTTTTGACCTCTTACAATCAAATCCAGTATGTGTGTCCTGTCCTCAACTTTGGTCAAGCCCAGAAAAATACTTACTAGGTTACTGGTTTGAAAAGTGCCCCCACACAAGCTTTCCCCCTATGCTTGGTCCTCACTAGAATTTCCCACTTAACCCCTCTTATTCATGTCTTCTTACATGTTTCAACTTTGTTAAGTGTTTATAATTATATCCCACATGTCACCCATGTTACTTACTCAACAAATCAACATGTGTTATTGGTTAAGCTTGTCTTAACCCTATCCACTTATCAAACTATTGTTTAAGTTTGTCTTAACCCTACCAGATCAATGTATATTATTGGTTAAGTTTATCTTAACCCTACCCACTTATCATTTTATTGGTTAAGTTTGTCTTAACCCTACCCACTTATCAAATTATTGGTTAAGCTGGTTTTAACCCTTTCAGTTAGTTTATGATTAGTTACTTCTTAGTCCACAGATACATTGGTTAAGAGAATAACTCCCTAAGTACCAACCCCGAAGACCGAGATCAACATCAGATCGTTACTCAGAGAATCACTCACTTAACCAAACTTCTGTTTGTCATCCATATTTGTCTTTAATCAACATTAACTAATTATTGAGACACCTAATCGTATTTCATATGCCACCCAAGGCACCCACTTAATTTCACATGCCATCCACGGCACCCACTTAACCCCTCATGTCCCACTACATGTTTATCTGGTTAAGTGATTCTTAATTCATTAAGACCGTAACCTTATAAAGACCTCCTACATTAGACTGACATTTGTGGCAGCTGGATTTGCCGGGCGGGTCCGGGCAGTCTTACACTATAAACGAGCCTAACCTCGTGTCTTTACAACTGTTATGCATTTAATTTATGCCTAAGAGCTCTCACATTAGACTGGCATTTGTGGCAGCTGGATTTTCCGGGCGGGTCCGGGCAGTCTTACACCACAAACGAGTCTAACCTCGTTTCTTATGCGATTAATTACACCTAATTAGTCATCCCCAATTTTGAATTAATTTCCCTATTCAAATTGCCAATCAATTACATATTCAACTATGTCCATAATTGACTCAATTATGTCCATCTATTTATGGTATATAAAATTATACCAATTAACATCACATTTAAGGCATTTATGCCAATTCTCAATATTAAATCTTTTAATATTATCCCATTGCCCCCACGTTGTACGTTCGTTCGTTTAACGTGAAATATACGTTAGACTCGAATAGTCTAACTTATGGAATAAAGAGAAAACATCACAACATGCATAGGATATAAATTATATCTAACTTATGAACAAAAAGTCATAACATAAATTGGCATATAGATCTAAACATAAGGGGTGAACTTGCATGTGTAAACAAGGTGTTTCATCTAAACTTGCATAGACAATGGGTGTCGTAGATCTAATCATAAGGTGTAAACTTGCATAGGCAATAGTTACAATCTTACATAAACTGTGGATGTCATAGATCTAATCATAAGGTGTAAACTTGCATAGGCAATGGTTACAAACTTTACATTACATGATTCATACTCCAACACACACACACACACACACACATATATATATATATATATATATACACACACACACACACACACTTGCATACGTGATTTATGCAACATAGACTATTAGGTAAACTTGCATCTAAACTTACACATGTCATAGCCTAACTGTAGATCCAATTTACACATAAAATAGATGTCATAAACATGTAAGGTTATATATGATTCTCACTAACTTGCATATGATTCATATCTAAATTAACATCTAAACTTGCATACATACATATGATTTAACATATGAATTAGTTCCAATAATCATAACCAAAATAGCATATGAAACATCATTATGAATTGATTGTACATAAGCCAACCATAGATTTACAACATAGATGATAACATCACAGCTTTACAACATAGATAATAACATCATAGAATTTACAACATAGATGATAACATCATAGAATTTAGAACATAGATAATAACATCATAGAATTTACAACATAGATGATAACATCATAGAATTTAGAACATAGATAATAACATACGGTCATTGATTCACAACATAACCATATAATCCAAATCATAGCTCAATCCAATTAAATTGTTAATTATCTTATTAAAGAAATCGAATTCACAAAAAGAAGGTCTTGCATTCTGAAATCTGAGTTCTGAAATTGATTTAGCTCGCCTTTGTAGTAGATTCGCTATTGTTTGGATTAGAGTTGAATAGAACTGAATTGATTAGCTTTGATTTCCCTCTAGTTGGTGGCGGCTACACTAGGTTACAAGATGACAGCATGACGGCCATGATTCAGATTTTTATTTGATTTTAGGGTTTGAGACTACCCATGTTTATATAGAATTTCAATTTAATTATAGCCGTCGGATGATCTTAGGGTTAATCAAAACCACTCAGTCGGGATAGGATGACACCTCAGTCCTAATGACTCAGCAAGGAGTCAGAAAGGACTCATCAATGACTCACAATATGGATCAGACTGCACTAGAAAGCTGTGCAGGCCTGCTGGTCGGCCTGGGTGCACTTGGCAGGTGCGCCAGTGCAAATTTGTACTGGCGGACTTCCCAAGTGCACCAGTGCAATTTTTTTCTTCTGGTTTTTCCAATTAACTTCGTTCGTCCATATCTCCTTCATCAATTATCTGTTTCTCGCAAACTCGGACTCTATCTCAACCAGAATTCCGAGATGAACACAATGGCGCAACCCATTCCCCTTAATTCTCACGTCTGAGATTAATTATTCTTTAATTTAGTTAATTCGATTATTCAAAAATCCAGGGTGTTACATTCTCCCCTACTTAAAGGATTTCGTCCTCGAAATCTCTAAGTCAAGAATAACGTATCCTACCATCCAATCATCCATCAACTCAACCATCAACCACTGGCAACCATGGTCCTTAAAAGATTTCTAATGCTTTTCATGTACATATCACTACAAGAAAATATACATATGGTTACATTCATTGGTGGCGTTTAATATGTAAATGCGACCAATATGGTTTTTAATTTTGCATTTTAGGGCTTTGGTTACATTTGAATAACAATTATATAAAATTCTGGTTACGTTTAACGTTCCCTCCTTTTACATTTAACTTCCCTCCTCTTTTTCAGTTTTTCCGCCTAAGTCTAGATTATTTTTCGCCTCGTTTCCCCTAAATTACTTTAATCCTCTTGTGTCTTCCCTGTTTCAACGTTTATATTCTTCCTTGCTTTTGTACTTTCAGGCCGTCCCTTTACACAAGCAATAAAGCAACGCTTGAAGCACCCAAAAACCTAGGGCACCATTCCATCCATCCATCGTATACGGAGTTTTTAAAAAGTGGCGATCCAATAACGAAAACAAATCAATCGCCGATACAAACCACGATCTCCAGACGGCTGCGATCAATTCCCGATTCTCCAACAAGCGAGGGTTGAAAGGCAGCCGACAGGCATGGGTGACGGCAGTTTTAGTTGAAGTGTTGAACCTGTTTTGATTCTTGAAGCCAAAGCCGAACTGCGGTGCGAAGGACAAGGACATTAGGTAAGTAAATTAGTAACTCACTACTGTGGAATTATGGATAATTGGATATTAGGTATTTTGGTTTTGAATTTAATAGTATATCTGTAAATTGTAATCTGTAGGCTGTAGCCAACTATAGGACTGAGACTGACGCATCAATGTAAGCATGTCATTTGGATAATTGCCTAATTGGATTATATGTTCAAATACATAGTTGTATTTGGTTTAGTAGCTTACCTGCTCACCTTAAGGAGTAAAAGTCCAAAACAAAATAATAAACAAAAATATATGCTGAAGTGAATTGTTGAATCGATGAGTTTGAATTTAGATGCAAATCCATTTTGCCCTTATTTTTTAATTTCAGGCTTCTAGTTAATCGGGATTAATTTAACACCGGTAATAGCTAATGAATTAGGGATAAAGGAAGTTGTGATTGAAGGACTTCAATCCAATCAATAAGGAAAAAAATGCTTCAAATTATTGTTGAATATATTTTTGATAAATTATAACTAGTAGATCACACATTCATACTTTTTTGTTTTGTTATTATAATAAGCATTAATATGTGGCATTATTCAATGTTATTTTGGTGGTGTTTAAAAATGCTTAAACAAGGTATGACCAATGAGCTCGAATATGATAATATTATTACCAATTTTGCTAGTTAGAAGGCTAGAAAAATGTTCATAAACAATTAGAATCTTACCACAAATGCTCGCACTATCAGTAAACTTCCCGACCTATAAATTCCTTCAAGCTTAAAGAAAAGTTGTTATCTTAGCATGGATAGGTGGTGTTGCACTCTTATTACACATTGGACGCTTTAGCTGTTCATTATGGTATGCAGTTGGGGGCATGTATGGTGTTTTAGTTGCTTATGGTATTTTAATCTGGCTTGTTCTGCTGGCCCAAGTTGCTTATGTCAGAGGCTGGTGCTATAATGAAGGATAGACTGGGTTTTCTTATGAGTCCTTTAAGAGTGTATAGGCCTTTATTAGGTAAATTATTGCTTCTACGATATTGTTGTGTTAGGAGATTTGGTATATGATAGTTCTTGCTGTTTTTACCGACCACGTTGGAAATGCTAAAATCGCAGCTATGTCTTCTTTAATTTGGCATGGCTCTTCTATTTTTAATGCTTGAAAGAGTTTGAAATTGATTTTTTATGTCATTATCAACATGAATATAAATAGATGGGATGTCATATCTTCACAGGCGTCAATGCAACTATAAAGTAATGATTCATAATGTGAAAGATTATGTATGACTATACAAAGAATTTAAAGTTTTTGATTCATAAATGGATTGGAAGTTTGTTGATTACTGAATGCCAACCTGCTGAGTGGAAGGTCCAAATGGAGATGCATGCCTTACATAGTTGGCAAGTTTGGGTTCATACATCAAACATCATTGCATATATGGTGGATCATTTTTGTATAAAGTAAGCTGTAACTGAATACATTACAATCGTTTGCTGTTTATTTTAGCCTGTTGCTTGATTCATTTATTTATGATGCACGTAGGGGTTTGTTCTTTACTGTGGATGTTGTTGACAAGTGCAGAGGCGATCTCTCCTTTTGAGACGTTATTCTCTTGTAACAATTAGCATGGGATCAAGGCCATAAGGCGTGCCTTTCTTAGTTTGTATTATAGTCGTGGAAGAGTTTCGGTTCTCTTATATACCAAAGACGTATATGGAAGGTTTTTCATGGTGCGGTAAGATTCTAATTGTGTCTTAGCAGTAGTTAAGTTTAGGCAGCGATCACATTTCTAGGCCCAGTTGATTTTTTGCCTAACTGTAAACATAAACACCAAATGTTCTCATTAATACCAACAACGATCACTAAGGTTTGAATTTCTTTCATTTTTAGATTCGTTTACTGATGAATTTAGTTGATATTGCCTTGTGAGGTTAAGTCATTGCTCACAGTTTTCACGTCCTCATGCCCCCTTTTTCTTTGTTTTCTTTTTTTGTTATATTAAACACTGATTATTTAGCTTGATCAAATAGATTCAGTCTTGTTCATCTCTGTTTCATGGATTTTGAGGTATCTCATTTTGTCATTGGTCCATAGGAACAAAAAACAACAATGATTGTTTAATTCATTTACTGATAGAATTATGAGATGTTTAGGAAGTATTGTCGTCGCTGTCGTCCCCAAATATATATATATATATCCTTCTCTCTATTAAAAAAAATGAAAAATCGATAATTATTTTCCAAATACGACGTACTGATTATTTAGCTTGATCAAATAGATTCAATCTTGTTCATCTTTGTTTCATGGATTTTGAAGTATCCCATTTTATCATTGGTCCATAGGGACAAAAAACAACAATGATTGTTTAATTCATTTACTGATAGAATTTTGAGATGTTTAGGAAGTTTTGTCGTTGCTTATTGGAATAAATTAAAACTAGCATTAAATATTGCATTAAATTATGTTTCCTGTTTTTTCTTATTTGATCATGTTTGGAAAGGATTTATTGTGATCTTATCCAAATCCTTCTTTCAAATAGAAAATGCATGTATAAAATGAGTCTTATGTCAATCATGTATTAATCAAGAAAAAAAGGAATAAAATATTGCCTTCTCCAAAACTTTTTATCTCTTCCTCTCAAATTATTTTTCTTCAATTGGTATCAGAGCCAGGTTAAGAAAAAACATGGCTGGAGGTTCATCACATACACAGACTCCCATTCCACAACTCACAAAGCTCAACTATGACACTTGGAGCATAAAAATGAAGACTTGGTTAAAGGCTGATGAAACTTGGGAGATGGTCAGAGATGGTTTCACAGAACCTGAAAATCTGGGAGCTTTGTCACAAGCTCAACAAAATAAAGTAAAGGATGAAAGAAAGAGAGACAACAAAGCTCTATGTGCTTTGCATAGTGCAGTGGAAGATTCAATTTTTGAGAAGATTTCAAAAGCTGAAACATCCAAGGAGGCTTGGGACATTTTGTTTAAGACATTCAAGGGGGCAGACAAGGTGAAGCAAGTGCGTTTACAAACACTTAGAGGTGAAATGGAATCTATGACAATGAAGGAGACAGAAAGTGTTTCAGATTACATCACAAGGATTGAAAAGGTAACAAATCAACTAAAGAGCAATGGAGAGGAGATGAATGAAGCAAGAATAGTAGAGAAGATCCTTAGATCTTTGACAGACAAATTTGAAAATATTGTCTGTGCAATAGAGGAGACAAAAAATCTTTCAGAGATGAAGGTAGAAGATCTAGTTGGAAGCCTTGAAGCTTATGAAAGAAGTTAAAAGAAAAAGAGCCAGTGGCTGAAGCTTTGCAAGTGAAAGTGGAAGATGAAGGAAAAATATTATATACACAACAATATAAAGGAAATTGAGGACGAGGCCGAGGAGGCAGAAATTTTAATAGCTATGGAAGGGGCAATGGACGCGGCATGTACAGACCTGAACATAAAGCACCAATGGTCCAAAATAATTATGGAAGCAAAGAAAGCAGCTTGAATCAAAATTTTAGAGGTTCTCAAAGGGGAAGAGGACGAGGAAATCAAAGAGGAAGAGGTCGTGGCTATTTTTGTTATAACTGCCACAAACCTGGTCACTTGGCAAGTGATTGCTGGTTCAAGGAGGAAGAAAAGCATGAAGCAAACATGGTGCATGGACATAAAAATGAAGAGACTTTGTTGCTCGTATCTCATGGCGAAAGTTTTGATGATGTTTGGTACATAGATAGTGGAGCCAGCAAACATATGACAGGTAACAAAAAATTATTTTCAAATTTACTCGAATCTAATCATGAAGAGGTTAAAGTGGGAGATGGAAAGTCATATAAAATTAACGGTGTTGGTGAGATTGCTTTCACCACGAAAGCTGGAAAAAATGGAGAAAATTGGTGAAGTATATTTTGTCCCTGGCCTTCAAAATAATTTGCTCGGTGTAGGTCATCTCTGGAAAAAGGGATATGATGTCCATTTTCATGATATGGCGTGTTATTTGTCAAAAAGAAATCAACTTGTAGCAAAGGTCAGAATTGCTTCAAATAATCTTTTCTCACTCAATCTTCAAAATCAAAATATTTCCTGTTTTGCTGGTGTTGATAAAGAAGTTTCAAAGCTATAGCATGAAAAATATGGCCACCTAAATTATGGAAATTTGGAGATGCTTTCAAGTAAGATGATGGTCACAGGTTTGCCAAAAATTAATCATCTTGACGAAGTTTGTGGAACATGCCAGTTCGGAAAGCAACACAAAGATTCATTTCCTTCACAATCTGCATGGCGAGCAGAAAGACCATTGCAACTTATTCATTCAGATCTTTGTGGTCCAATGCCAGTGACATCTTTGGGAGGTAATCGTTATTTTATTTCATTTATTGATGATTACTCAAGAAAAGTTTGGGTGTATTTTGTTAAAGAAAAATCAACAACCTTCCAAAAATTTAAAGATTTCAAAGCAGAAGTGGAAAATTACACTGGGCTAAAAATCAACATGCTGCGGACTGATCGTGGAGGCGAATATATATCAAATATGTTTGAAAAATATTGCAAAGATCATGGCATTCGGCATGAAATGACAGTTCGCCATACACCACAACAAAACGGTGTATGTGAAAGAAAGAATCGAACAATTATGGAGATGGCTAGATGTTTGCTTAAAAAGAAGAGGATGTCAAAAAGTTTTTGGGCTAAAGCTGTTTCTTGTGCTGTGTACCTCATTAACAGGTGACCCACAAAGGTCCTAAAAAATTGTACACCACATGAAGCATGGTATGGTAAAAAGCCTAGTGTTCATCATCTGAAAGTATTTGGAAGCATTGCTTACTCTCATGTCCCAGATTCAATGAGAAATAAGTTAGAAGACAAATTTGAAAAATGCATTTTCATTGGCTACAGTGAAAGAAGCAAGGCATACAAGCTATATAATCCCATGACCAAGAAGGTGGTGATAAGTCGAGATGTCCGGTTCGATGAGAGTTCATTATTTGAGGACGCAAAAGTAGAAAAGGAGAATTTGCCTTTTTTTCCTTTTGAAATAGAGGCCGAAAATGTGGAGGATGACACTGTTGAAGAAAATGTTCCTGCTTCCCCAACATATTCAAGCAGCACAAATTCTTCACCAAGTCCACCAAGAAGGATGAGAGATCTTCATGAATTATATGATGTTACTGATGAAGTTGAATCAAATAATGTTGTGTTCTTTGCCTTTTTTGCAGGGGAAGATCCAATCTCTTTTAATGATGCGAATCATGAAGAAAAATGGAGAAAAGCCATGAAAGAAGAGATTGACTCAATTCAAAACAATGATACATGGGAGCTTACAAATTTGCCACCGCACAAGCATTCTATTGGAGTAAAGTGGGTTGTACAAAACAAAGATTAATCCAGATGGCTCTATTAACAAGCACAAGGCAAGACTAGTCGCAAAAGGGTACAAACAAAAAGAAGGAGAAGATTTTAAAGAGGTGTTTGCTCCCGTTTCAAGACTTGAGACTGTTCGTTTGCTTATTTCTCTAGCTGCTCAAAAAAATTGGAAGTTGGTTCAAATGGATGTAAAATCTGCGTTCTTAAATGGTGTGCTGAAAGAAGAAGTGTATGTTGATCAACCACCAGGATTTGTCAAGAAAGGAGAAGAGGACAAAGTTTACAAGCTAAAAAAAGCTTTGTACGGGTTAAAACAATCACCCCGAGCATGGTACAGCCGAATCAATTCCTACTTTGAGAAACATGGATTTCAAAAATGTCCATATGAGCATACTCTCTATATCAAAGATGATTCTCAAGGAAAGTTCATGGTTGTTAGTCTCTATGTTGATGATCTAATATTTACAGGAAATGACGTGAAGATGTTGAATGAGTTCAAGCTTTCAATGATGGCAGAATTCAAGATGACAGATTTGGGAGAACTTCATCATTTTCTTGGCATTGAAGTGCAACAAACTCAAAAAGGAATTTTTATTTCGCAGGAGAGCTATCAAAAGATATCTTGAAAAAGTTTAAAATGGAAAATGCTAATCCAGTTTCTACTCCATGCATTACAGGTTTGAAGCTATCTAAGGAAGGTGAAGGCAAACTTATTGATTCTACCATGTTCAGGAGCCTTGTTGGAAATCTAATGTATCTTACAGCCACAAGGCCTGACATTATGTATGTTGTTAGCCTTATAAGCAGATTCATGGAGAAACCGTATTCTAACCATTGGGAAGCTGCCAAAAGAATACTGAGATATGTGAAAGGAACTGTTGATCATGAAATTTTTTATGAAGCTACTACTCCAGTTAACCTTATTGGTTACACAGACAGTGACTTAGCAGGGAGTATCGATGATAACAGAAGCACGTCTGGTTATGTCTTTCACCTTGGAAGTGGAGCTGTCTCATGGAGTTCGAAGAAACAACAAATTGTTGCGCTATCTACAACGGAAGCTGAATATGTCGCTGCGTCATTTGCAGGATGTCAATTGATTTGGCTGCGTGAAATTTTGGAAAGTCTCTATCATAAGCAAAAGAAGCCAACGATTTTGTTTTGTGATAATAGGTCAACTATTTCAGTTACGAAGGATCCTGTTCTTCATGGAAGGACCAAACATATCCGCATTCGATATCATTTCTTGAGGGATCTAGTGAATAAAGGTGATGTCCAGGTTGAATATTGCAAAACAGGAGAACAGATGGCAGATATCTTCACGAAACCTCTTAGTGGACAAAATTTCAGGAGAAATGCAGGAAGATTAGGAGTAAGGAGCAAGTTTTAATTTAGGGGAGACATTATTGGAATAAATTAAAACTAGCATTAAATATTGCATTAAATTATGTTCTCTGTTTTTTCTTATTTGATCATGTTTGGAAAGGATTTATTGTGATCTTATCCAAATCCTTCTTTCAAATAGAAAATGCATGTATAAAATGAGTCTTATGTCAATCATGTATTAATCAAGAAAAAAAGGAATAAAATATTGCCTTCTTCAAAACTTTTTTATCTCTTCCTCTCAAATTATTTTTCTTCATTGCTGTCTTTTCCAAATATATACCCCTCTCTCTAAAAAAAAAATCTGAAAAATCAATATTTATTTTCCAAATCCGACACACTGATTATTTAGCTTGATTAAATAGATTCAGTCTTGTTCATCTCTGTTTCATGGATTTTGAAGTATCCCATTTTGTCATTGGTCCATAGGAACAAAAAACAACAATGAATGTTTAATTCATTTATTAATGGAATATTAAAAAAGAAGGTCATCATTGATAAAGATTCAGGAATTGATAATAGCTTGGCAATTTTGATGGCTTTCGAGGCCCAAAAACTTGGCATTATAGGTTTGAAGACAGTTTTTGGTAATTGCCATACTGAAGTTGCAATGCCATACTTTTGGACAGTGTGAGATAGTAGGGCATTCTGGAGTACCATAACAGAAGGTAGTCATGAGCCACTGAAGGACAAAAATTGATAAAAATGCATCTGAGTTTTTGGTTGACAAAACTTCTGAATATCTGGTGAAGTTTCTGTACTTGCGTTGGGGCCTCTAACAAATTTGGCTTTGGCAATCGATACAGACTCGTCGTTTGCTAACAAAGTGAAGAAATTGGTTGTACTTGGTGGAGGTTTTTGCGCCTCTGGCAATGTTAATCTTGCTGCTGAAGCAAATATTTATGGGGATCCAGAGGGAACTGACATAATGTTCACCTGTGGAGCAGAAGTAGTGGTAGTAGGAATTAACATTACAATTTAAGCCTCTCTTACAAGTAAAACCTTAGTCTTTGATGTTAAACCTTCACTTATGTCTCCTATTCTGAAATATTTTTGTCAATAATTCTCAGATGAAAACATCCTGGATTTCAGAAATTCCAAGGGAAAGCATTCAAATTTCCTATGTGACACGCTGAAGTTTTACAGAGACTAGCAAGTAAAATCTGATGGAGTGTATGATATATAGCGTTCCGTGTTGTTCTGCTTACCGCATTATAACCATATACCCAAATTAGCGATTTCTTTATAATAAGGTATGTTTCTTCATGATCCGGTTTGTCTAGTTGCACTACTTAAACCCGATTTATTTACTTATAAAAAGGGAGTGGCTAGGATTGAGACTCAAGGAATTTGTACCGGCCACACGTTGATGGACCAAGGATTGAAAAGGTGGAACTCTAGTAATCCTTGGATGGGTATCCGTCAATGTCAGTTACGTGGGATGTGAATGTGCCAAAAGTTCTCACATATCTGAAAGAGTTTCTCCTGAAGCCTTGAAATCAAAAGGATTATGCGTCTTTGCAGAATTTTCAGCTGAGATCAAAAGGACTGCGTCTCATTATTTTAAAAAATTATTATCATGGGTTTCATGTTTCAAATGATTTTCCGCTGGCTAGGAATTTATAAACTGAATTGGTTAATACATTTAAGCGTTTTTAAATCGTGTTTTGTTGTGGTCTTATTGGTATTGTAGCACTTACGTTATGCTGTACGCATTCCAAAATCGAATCGTTGAACGACTGCACTTTGTCTATTTATTTATTATGAAAAAAAAGATGTTTAGGAATTATTTTTACCAAGGGAGAAAATAAGTTGAATCCATAGTATATGAAGACAAGATAGACTAATAAATTTGGTTCATTTTTTAATAATATCTAAAAGGAGAAAAGGTAAAGCAGTCTTTAATTATTATTCCATCCAGTATTTATAAAATAGTCTTTTGCATTAATGCATGTATACTCTACGGTGGAAGGTATATGGCATTGCTGCAATTAGATGAGCTTCTATTTTTTATGTATTCGTAATTGCCTAGTTTTGACTTTCCAGAACTGATGTTTCTCTTCATTTTTTGCAACCTATCATAACTTTATAAGCATTTTGAAATAACACTAAAGTACATTTGTTTACACTTATAAATCTCATTGCTGTCTTTAACTTGTCTCTTTTTGTGCAGAATGCTTTCTCATTTGTCTGGGTTCATTGTGATCTTTATGACCAGTTACTTTATCTAATCGAAATCTTGGCATGCAACGAGGAAAAAAACTGCAGTAATTTTGTCTTATTCCTCGATTAATTGCTTTTTTGTACTACAAGGCTTACTGATGGGTGTCGGCTTTCTTTCTTATGCTTCCCGTTTTGTTTATGAAACGTTTCTAACTCATTTCCCAATATGTTTCATCAAGAAGCAAGCTGTGCATTGTTCTAATTAATCAGTAAAGTTTTCTGCTTAAAATATCATGTTTATAGAAGCATAATTCTATATATAGTCTATTTGATATTTTGCTGTGCATGGTATGTTTGGAAATTACTTTTTCTTTAACCTTTATCCAACTTCTTCAGTCTAGAGTATTCATTTTGATTGATAATATCCTTTTTCGTAAACAACTTGTTGTTTAAGACTTGTAAGTAGATATTCAGCATGAGCTTCTATTACGTTGACATTGACAAAGCTTTACAAATTTGATTTAACGTTGATGAGTTATATTCTAACACTATTATGTTTGCATATTTTGATGCACACAAGTTGGTTCGAAGCTGGTCCAGAGCATAGCGAGCATAGCAAAGTTATAGAACAGGTAATGTATTTTTTTTCATTCTTTAACGTTATTCTATGCTTTTATAAATAATAATTATAATATGTTTACAAAGTTTATAGTAAATAATAATGATGATGATTAACTAAGTTTACGATTATAATAATAGAGTTTGGGATGAATTTTGGTGGGGATGATTTGTTGCGATCGGAAGATGTTTGCGGTGCGATTGGGGTTTCGATGATAAGTTGTAGCAAGATAATAGTAGGTTTTTTTGGGGATTGCCAGGTACTATAGGAGAGTAAAAGACAGTGCAACTGTGCAAGGCTACGTTGAAGGTGGTTGTTAGTAGGCTTGCTCTAAATTAATCTGCAAGGCTGTGTTGAAGGTGGTTGATAAAAAGGAGAGGAGTCCAAAGTTGTGGAGTAGGCTTGCTCTAAATGAAGCTGCTATGGCTGTTAATATCATGACTTGAAGAACATTGAGTTTGTAATATCTGCACTCTTTCATGTGACATTATTTCATGTTTACGTTAGTATATGTTATCCTAATGAAATTTCTGAAAACTTAAGTTTTTAAACAACAATATTTATCTCTGTCTTCTAATAAAACAGTTCACTATTTCTAATTTTGTCATCTCATCATTTGCTTGGTTGATAGGCCGGAAAAAACTGTATCTCACACTTCTATTAACTTAGACTGCTAATGGAGCACTTATTCTCGTATGACCTGACTACACTTAGATCAGTATTTCACCTCGAGCTGGAAGAGGATTATGTGCATGCGAAGGTGGACCACATTAAATTTCAAGGAATGCTTAGGTTAGCTTTCATGAAGCAGTTAACAATTTGCATGTTATATAAAATGATGTTCATATATGTATGCTTCCTTTGTATGCAACCGGCAATCGCTCCTTTCCTCTCAACCCAAATCGGTAATTTTAATCATGACAGTTTATTACATTAACATTGTTCGGTATTTTGTCTGGCTTCGTTGTATAAGGTTTGGCCAATGTCATCAGTGTCATATTAACAGATTAAGGTCAATGTTTCTTGTTTCAGTATTTTGATGTGATTTCTGCAAGCAGTATTTTGGAGAATTAATTCATATTGGCATCATATTTTCCCTACTGGATCAAAAATATATCAACTCACCGGTATGTAGTTTGGAGGATTCATTCATAATGGCAAGCAGTATTTTGGAGGATTTCTGCAATCTGAATATATTTTCCCTACTGGATCAAAAATATATCAACTCACCGATATGTATTTTGATATGATGGCTAATCATGAGTTCGCATGATATTTGAATTATTAGTTATAAGGTCTGTGCATGCTGTTAACAAAGGCATCCGTGACTAATGTTTTTACAATAGAATAATCTACGATAAGCTTGATGTATTGTTGAAATTTCAATATAAGAAGAACAAACTATAGATGCGTTAGCAATGAAATATTTGATGTACCAATAACAAATGAGTAAATTGAATGGATTTACACCATCTCTGTTCAATAAATAATGCTTTTATTTCAATATTTCTTACCATTATCCTCCTTTTGGATGTGTCTATATTTAACCAAGGTTTACACGTAGAATCACTGTGAAAGTTGGAGTTAAACTGGTAATTCAATATTTACCAACTATATACATATATCACAACAACTAATATATAATATATATCAAAATGAAGTTAAACTTGCATGTATTTTGTTGGTGAGAGATATAAAAATACTCACAATAATACACGAATTTGTACATGGCACCTACATACAACTATATCCAATCAACCCAATGAATATGAACAGATATGAACACGATACCCATGAGCAAAAAATGACATGGTAGGTGATTTCAATGGTGGTTGCTAGGCAATGTGTTATGCTAGTGATGTAGGGACTGAGTGTTGGTGGCTGAACCTGGATCTGGCATGGGTACTAGTGGTTGTTGCATGAAAGGTGGGTAAGCTAAGTGGATCTGGGTTGAAAAAGGATGGATGTATAGAAGGGTCTGCTATAGCAGATGAGGGTTTGCAGGAGGATTTCTTCTCTTTCTTTCTTTTTTTTTTTTTTTTTTTAATGCATTGGTGATCATTGAAGGCTGTGTAATGGTCAGTGAGGAATGTGGGTGACCGACGGAAATGTGATCGACCGACGGAAATGTGATCGATTAGGAAATATGGTGGATGTTCTTGGCGGAGGATCAATCGAAGCTTGTCAGATTTGTGATAGAAAATTTGGATATAGGCAATTAGTAAAGATTCTAAGAATGAAAAATGAATACAGAATGATAGAGAAGAATAGAATGTAAAAATAGATTTGTGAAAAAATTGTAATGAAATGTTGAAAATGAACTAGGTTTATGGTCTGAAAAGAGAATGCTGCAAAGAACTGGGTTATGAAGTAATAGCGTAAAGCTGAATCTAGAGAGTATCCAGCTTTTAACATAAAAAGTAACCAATAAAACTCAGTTAAAAATATTATTGTTATGCTGTCAAATACTTAACGTTGATTGGTTTTGAACTTATGTTTGAATGGAAAATTTATGTTTATTAAGTGTTTTTATAGTTGTATATATTTAGTTGTTGACTTGCATATAAGCTTGTGCATTGTAAGCGGTATGTATTTAGTTTTTCCTGTTAACTTTTGGCGCTATAGGTGTGACTTGTCTAGTTGTTTCTTCTGCTGAACGCTAGAGGCGTTGTTCTTCCAAAGTTACCAAGGCTACGTAAGTTTTTACAGATTTCTAATTTTATTTTAGATAATGCAAGGAGATGAACACACATATATTGAAGCTATGAAATTTTTACATATGTTTCCATATATATAATGAAGGGAGATGAACATGCCGATCGTAAGGGAGGCTTGGGTGCAAGAAAGCATTCAGAAAAAAGAAGCTCAACCGTTGAAAGTATATGATACAGCATCTGACTGACTACAATATGGTAAAAAGTTTGAATCGCGGTAGTTATTTGTAGTTGTATACATATTTTTTTCCGTTAGATATATTTATTGATCTTTTTAGAGTAAAACTAGTAGCGTAAAAAAAATTGCAATCTTTTTTGATTGGAATGTACCGCAATTAGCATGAAATGTCATGATGGTGAGTTTTGGCTGAGATGGAGGTAGATACGGGATTGTTGTCTTGATGGTGTGTATGGAGCGAGAGAACGTGTTAGTGTGGTGTGGCTGACTGGAACTGAACTAAGTAGCAAGGCTATGTAAATAGCAGCAAACAAATTTCACTAGTGTTTGATCTAGCTAAACCAAATATATGTTTTTATATACTTTATTTACCAACTATGATAACTGAAAATGCTTTAGATCAGCAATGCCATCTATTATTGAAATTATATTTAACAGTTTAGGAATTCGAACTACATGAATTTAGAGTGCAACTAATCACCATATATCACCATTCATAATAATATGTTGCAGCTACAATCTTTAGGTGGCATGCAACATCCAACAAAAAAAACGCGTCTATCTTATCGTTTCCTTTGATATGAATTATTGTTTGAATGTTACTCGATAATTCATGGCAAATTCTTATTGTTGATTATTAACCTTGTCTACAGGTAATTAGTTTTTCTGGAGTAAAGACCGTCAACAACAGTGGACATGACTTTAATTATTATGTATTATGATATTTGTTAGTACTTATTATGTAAACTTGTTTCTGAATGCTTATGGTATGTGATTTTGTTGATTTTGTCAAATAACTATTATCTAAATGGTCATGGAAAGTACTTATGTGATTAATGTTTTTTCAGTTATTTGAGTATGATGATTAAATGATTGACTGTTGATTTAAATCAGACTTCTATACGATTGATGTTGATTTTAATATGACTATTATATAATTGGTTGTTGAAAATAATTTAAGCCATCAACAGTATATAGTTACATCTAAAATGTGCTACAAAACAATCAACACGTTTTAGTAGCGTTTAAAGAACCCTACAGAAATAAATGTAAAACACCACTTGAGTTTTTAGTGGCAAAAATTAAATGCAACAAAAACTTTTTAGTTGCACAAAATAAACGCTTCAGAAAAGCAAAAATTGACCCAGGTACAAACCTTCAGTAGCGTTTGGAAAACGCAACCGTACAAAAGATTTGGTAGCGTTTATCAAAACGCAGCCAAAAAAACAAGACTTTTGGTTGCGGGACCTGTAGTAGCGTTCTTTAAAACGCTACCAAAATGTTTTGGTAACATTTTTTAAACGCTGCTAAAGGCATTTTCTGGTGTAGTGTATGCATAGTGTGTGTATATGTCCATTTACTAATGCAAAATCGGGCGGTCTACTGATTCAGTCGACCTCCTTAATGCAAATAATGATAGTGCCACGTATCCATCATGTATGCAAGGAACCCTATACATATCATTGCTACATGTGTGCACAATCATCCATTCAAATGCAACATCCATATGATACACACATTCAATGCACATTCATTTTACTAAATACATCCATTTATATGCAATATGCATTATGAAAGTGACTGAGCCGATCTAGTGCCTAAAGTGTGTGTATATGCATCCACGAGCAACCACTAGCAAACACTTGCATCCACATGCATCCATCATACATAACATGTCTCAAACACATGTTTCAACCATAGGACTACCCTATTTAAAGGTCAAAGATACTAACGAGAGGACACACTAAAGATAGAATAAGTACAAGCTAGGCGATAAAGGAGAAATTAAAAGACATACCCTCGAAAAGAAAAAGGGTACTATGAACGCATCTTCTTTTCCATCTACCAAGTAGCGTCGTTCTCATCATCTCCCCATTGCACTTTGACTAGCTTGACCTCTCGCCTCCGACCCAAGAATGCATGTAGGAGCTCGTCGAATCGTCGCATCACGCTCTATCTCCACCTTTCTAAGCAAGCTCAGCTCTACCACTTCCGCGGTCTCATGCAAGCACTTCCTCAAATGTGATACATGGAATACGTCGTGTACACCACTAAGTCTCTCGGGCAAATCTACGCTATACGCCATCTGTCCAATCCTCTCCTAGAAAACTTCTTATTTCCGTTGCTTTTCTTGGAACCTTCAATTCTTGGATTGCCGCCACCTTCGCGGGATCCACAGCTATCCCTTCCTTAGAGGCCAGGTGTCCTAAGAATCCTGCCTTCTTCCTCAAAAAAAATGGCATCAATATAGGGTCCTAAACAATCCATCACTTCACATCCCACTCGAGTCATCTCATAACCCTATTGAATCTAACTCGGGGCAACCCATACCATCGAATAGTCTTATCATGTCATGGCTGCACATCACTTCTTGAGAAAACCAAGATATCATGCAATGAAAATTGCCACAACTATTTATCTCACACAAACCATCCTAGTCGAACTCGACATTCCCCAAGCACAAGCCCCAAGGGTCTAAACCAATATCAGACAAGCACCCGAGGAATATCTCCTTCGAATTCGGACAATCTATGTGAGTAGATACTAGCAAAGCAACCAAACAATTGAGCACCCCACTTTGATATACTACGTTTTATGAACCCCTTCTCAAGCAACTCCCCTACTTGCTTATTGAGCTCCCTCCTCTCACGAGGAGTCATGTGGCGTACTGGCAGAGATACTGGTTTTGCATTGTCTACAAGATAAATACGAAAGTCTATCTCAAGCCTCGGGGGTAAACCTCGAACCTCTTTGAAGACGTTACTATATTCACGGACCACACGAACAGATTTCAGATCATCATTGGATATGTCAAGAGATTCTAGGTAACTAAGCATTACTGGACCTCTAGGGTCACAAGAAATATCAAGGGTCTTTCCACAACGAGTCAAAAATCTAACTACCCTTCTCTCACAATCGAGGATGGCACCGTATCTAGTTAGCCAATCCATACCTAGAATCAAGCCGTGGCCCATGAAGCCAAGAACAAAGGCGTTGCATTCAAACCCATCACCCAAGATAGCACTCTCAAATCTCGACAAATCATAGAAAGATGAGTCGAACCACCAATAGGATTCACTACACCAGAACAGGTGATTCCCAACGAGTGTAACCGTCGCAAACAATTTCCACAACGCTTATAAGCGTTGCTATGAGGGTGTGGCAATTTAGTACCAACGCTTATAAGCGTTGGTAGATTTTCTTTAGCAACGCTTATAAGCGTTGTTAGATTTTCTTTACCAACGCTTATAAGCGTTGTAAGATTTTTGTGCGCAACGCTTATACATGTTGCAATATATTTGTTTGCAACGCCTATACATGTTACAAAATTTTAATTCACAAGAAATATAAATTTTAATAATAACAGAAATATGTATTCACAACTCGCATATTCTAACATTAATAGTCAATTAATAACAAACATGATGATAATATAGACGATATTTAATATGAATCAAAAACTGGTATTAAACTCAATGCATACTAATAGATAAAATTCATAATCACATAACGACATAGAATATCAGTTAACAATAAACAAGCACAATACATAATTAAGATCTCAAATTCAATAAATAATTAGTTTGCTAAATTCAAGACATAAATGAGATTCTACAAATATCGAATACGAAACTCTGACCATATAACGAAGCCTCCATCTGAAAATTCATATAACTTGTACAGTCCATTTTGAGGACCATCACAAATTAGTGCATCTGGTTTTCCGTTGCCTCTGAAAATTCACATAACTTGTACTGCACCATCAAAACTACCATCTAATTTTCCGCTGCCTCTAGAAGTGCCTGCATTTAATGAATATCACATTAAATTGAAAATTTCGGTTTCTTGTTAAAAACAAAAAAACATGAATTTACATCTCGCACAACAGAAAATTTCGGAGTGACTAAATAATACCAAACGGCTACGACTCAGTTTTTCTGAGCCATAACGCTCAGCAAAACTGAGCCATACGGCTCAGTTTTCTGAGCCACAACGCTCAGTTTTCTGAGCCACAAGGCTCAGTTTTGCTGAGCCACAGGCTCAGTTTTTCTGAGCTTATGGCTCAGCAAAACTGAGCGCTATAGGCTCAGTTTTTCTGAGCCGATAAGTTCGGAAAAACTGAGCGCTATAGGCTCAGTTTTGCTGAGCCATAAGGCTCAGCAAAGCACAGCCTTACGGCTAAGTTAACCTGAGCCATAGGCTCAGTTTTTCTGAGATTATGGCTCAGCAAAACTGAGCGCTATAGGCCCAGTTTTTCTGAGCCGATAAGCTCGGAAAAACTGAGCGCTATAGGCTCACTTTTGCTGAGCCATAAGGCTCAGTTAACTGAGCCTTACGGCTCAGTTAACCTAAGCCATAGGCTCATTTTTTCTGAGCTTATGGCTCAGCAAAACTAAGCGCTATAGGCTCAGTTTTTCTGAGCCGATAAGCTCGGAAAAACTGAGCACTATAGGCTCAGTTTTGCTGGGCCTTATGGCTCAGAAAAACTGAACCATAGGCTCAGTTTTGCTGAGCCATAAGGCTTAGTTTTTCTTAGCTTATGGCTCAGCAAAACTGAGCGCTATAGGCTCAGTTTTTCTGAGCCGATAAGCTCGGAAAAACTAAGCGTTATAGGCACAGTTTTGCTGAGCCTTATGGCTCAGAAAAACTGAGCCATAGGCTCAGTTTTGCTGAGCCATAAGGCTCAGTTTTTCTTAGCTTATGGCTCAACAAAACTGAGCGCTATAGGCTCAGTTTTTCTGAGCCGATAAGCTCGGAAAAACTGAGCGCTATAGGCTCAATTTTGCTGAGCCATAAGGCTCAGCAAAACTGAGCCTTACAGCTCAGTTAACCTGAGCCATAGGCTCAGTTTTTCTAAGCTTATGGCTCAGCAAAACAGAGCGCTATAGGCTCAGTTTTTCTGAGCCGATAATCTCAGAAAAACTGAGCGCTATAGGCACAGTTTTGCTGAGCCTTATGGCTTAGAAACCTGAGCCATAAGGCTCAGCAAAACTGAGCCTTACGGCTCAGTTAACCTGAGCCATAGGCTCAGTTTTTCTGAGCTTATGGCTCAGCAAAACTAAGCACTATATGCTCAGTTTTGCTGAGCCATAAGGCTCAGCAAACCTGAGCCTTACGGCTCAGTTAACTTGAGCCATACGCTCAGTTAACCTGAGCCATAGGCTCAGTTTTTCGGAGCTTATGGCTCAGCAATACTGAGCGCTATAGGCTCAGTTTTTCTGAGCCGATAAGCTCAGAAAAACTGAGCGTTATAGGCTCAGTTTTGCTGAGCCTTACGGCTCAAAAAAACTGAGCCATAGGCTCGGTTTTGCTGAGCCATAAGGCTCAGCAAAACCGAGCCTTACGGCTCAGTTAACCTGAGCCATAGGCTCAGTTAACCTGGGCCATAGGCTCAGTTTTTCTGAGCTTATGGCTCAGCAAAACCTCAAGGACTGATCCACGTTAAACTATGATATTTATAAATGAAATTGCTCATTTGCAATTCATAAATACTGTAAATTTATCAAAGAACTTTCACGGAAAAAAGTAATTAACATATTCATTCACTGGCGAGCCGAAAGGATCTCTACAACAAAATACTTAAATAATTTGTACTACAAAACAGTATGGTATTAGTTGATTACCATGAGAGTAAAGTTCCATAGGCATGGGAAATGAAACAAGCCAAGCCTCATCTGCCATAAGCGTGTGTGACGCAACTATGCTAAAATGGCAAATTCAAGGAAACCAATGTATGTATGTCCTTCCGCTAACCAAATTCTACACCAATTATAATTATATATATATATATATATATAACTCCTGGAAAACACTGATGTTTTACCGATATTGGTTCAGTAAAACTTGCAGTGTTACAACCAGAATACATCGAGAATAAAAACATTAATGATCATATGTGTTATGACCAGCAACAACAGACAAGCTAAGTAGAATTTGACTAGCAACGGAAGAAAATAAATGAATTTCAGAAGTACTTACATCGACAAACTTGTAACAAATTTCATCATTTATCCCCCCGGCAAATTGGCTCAGATAATATATGCTAGCATTGGTTACATCCTTCCAAAACAAAATAAAACATTAAATCAGCATTAGGCATATGTTGCATGTTATGCATCTGCTTCCAATTGTTGTTGATGAAGACAGACCTGTTTGCCTTCAATAAGTTTGATTTTCCCTTCCTGACTAGAAATGTGATAACCACATTATGTTAAGTCATATGATCACCCATGATTTCACATTTGTTTAGATCACTGGAAGATTGTCCACCTGATTTTGTTGTTAGAAACAAAAGAAGCAACTTAAATTTAATTCTCATATATCGAGTATGCAGCAAAAAGATCATTATTCTGAGTGATACTAGAATGCAGCAAGGAAACATCATTAGCAATTTAGGTGAGCTTTGAGATAAAATTATTATAAAAGAGGTTAATGTGGATCGCACTGAATGTCGTCACAATCACGCGCTGCTCAAGACAGGTGACCAAGAAAAAAGTTACAACTTGACAGAATACCATGGGTGGTCACATCCATTAGCAATGATTAGGAAAAGAAAATAGAGGAAAAATAACCATAAAAAGATTGCAAGCAAACTGCACCTATAATTATAAGAACCATCAATGTTATGAGCTTTTGAAACAATGCCATTCCTTTTTGCCCTTTCCCCAGATCTACAGTGTTTTAAAAAATAATCAGAGCATACACCGTAGAACAAATCATTTGTGCCCATGAAAGATAGCTTATCCATTCACATCATGTAACTAGCATCCACATCTTGAAATAATGAAGTATATCCAAGGTTAAAATCTCTTAGCTCTTGCCCAAAACAATCGAGGGCTAATCTTTGAATAGCGCAAGGACACCAAAATGTTTGCTTTATGGATTTATAGTTACTAAATATCTTCAGAATCTTCATTTTATTGTTAATTTCTGGTCTGGTAAATAATAGTTTGAGTGTCATCGTATTTTTTTTCATACTGTTAAGTGGCAAGAAAAAGGATGCATTTTTCATCTCACTACTCGAACTGCAAAAATGATACGCACTTCAAACTATATACATCACGTAGAATAGAACGTCAATGCAAAATCAATGTTTTGCATGTACATCCATCTTTGTCTTTAAGTAAAAAATGTTGGACGGCTAAGAAAACGATGAACTCACAAATCAGTTAAACGAGCTTATAATAATGAAAGAAAAATTTGACCACATAAAATAAAACATACCAATTATGTGCCTCTTAGCCTTAGTTCTAACGAATTTCCCTGGTGAGTTAGTGTAACGACCCGTGTTTTTTGACCATTTGAATATGAATATTTAAATTAGTTTTAAATATTATATTGGAATATTAATGAAATTTAATATTGAATTCGTTATTTAAAACGAAGTTGAACATTATATATTTATATATAATATAAATCGAGCCTGAAATGGCGCTGCAGTTCGCAATATAGAATTTTGAACTTCAATTGAGAATACAGGATTCGATATAAGTCGGATTTCTGTGAAACAAGACACGTTGGGACCGTATTGACAATAATTTTCATATGAAAGAGAAAAATCCAGATTTCATGTTATAGTTTGATGGTTATGGCCAAATCAAATTTTGAAATAGTCGCTATGGAAAATCGTTATTAAATTATAGGCCTTTAAAATGGCCGTTTTGCAAACGGACTCAGATTTCGACGAAATCAGTTTTATTAGAACCGTATCGCTAAATTATTGTACGGTGGTGAATTGCGTGGAAAACCGATATCGTATGTGACCACGGTAGCCGTAAACGCCCGTTCAATTTCTATAGCGCGTATTTAAATAAATAAAGGGGTATTTGGGTGTAACTTGAAAAGACGATCGAATTAGGCCACGAAACCAGTTCCGTTGAGTTCGAATCGTCGATTAGAGTCAGGATAGGTATATAGTTTGTTATTTTTAAAGACCGAGAAATTTGGCGTTAAAAAGGGTAGGGCGGTTCGGGGTAAAAATGGCCTACCGGGGCAACAGTCTCAGAATGCGACGAAATTAGTGCCGTTGGGTTCGTATCGAAAAGTTATTGTCGATATTCACAGTTTCAAGTGGATTCGATTTATCTGGTGACCGTGGAAAAATTAAACGCGTGTTCATTTCTGGTTTTATAAAGGAAAATTTTCCATACGACCTCGGATTTTGATGAAACTTGTCTCATTGGATCCGGGATATCTTTTTATACGGAAAATAGCTTTTTTATCAGTTAACAGAGATCATTTATAGGGATTTTAATCAATTACTTCACCGTGAAGTTTCGTATAATAATAAATGCATATACAAATCAACTAAATTCTAGGTTCACTGTATATTTCGTGCGTCCCAAACATTTTCTTTTCCTTGCTGTGAAAACTGCTACCCGTGCCGACCAAGAAACTTTTCGAGACTCTCCACATAACAGCTATGCTACACCTAGATGAGACAATACACTGACCTACCATGTCCCCTAATAAAAAAAAAAATTGCCTGCCAAACAAAATGCGTGGTCGCCAAACTTCCTTAAACTATAAATATACATCATCTTTTCCCTTGGCCATCTTCTTCATTTCAACAATAAGAAACCGACCCCTCCCCCATACCGACGTCTCCTCCATTTCTTCCCAGCGCTGAAGTAAACCGAACACCCCTCCAGCATATAAAACCAATCGACTCTCCATCCAAAGATAATAAAATAAAGAAAAAAAAAAAGAGGCCAACGCAGGTCAGTTCGGAAAGGAAGCTCGGCGCAAGATGCCGGTGGCTGACGACAATGGTTCGGTGGACATGGCGTGGAGTGAGAGCAAGTATGGGATGTGGTGGCGATAGGAAGTACTGGAAAGGACGCAGCTTCGGTCGAAGTAAGAAGGGTGAGGTGTTGCGGGAAGGTTACATGCGAAAGGATGTTGCATGAAGAAACATGGGGAAGCAAATACGGTGAAGTCCATTTGTGTATGGAAGTGTGCACTTGTGTACAGCAAGCTTTTTGGGACAATGAAGTGGGGAGGTTAGCAGACAAGGTGGCGCAGCGGGTCCTTCTGACGTGAGGAGTGATGGAAGTGGAATGAACCACGGTGTAAGGGAACATGGAAGCGGGCTTGAAACACAGTAGGATGACGGAGGGCAGCTGAAAGGGTGAGGGGCGGATTTCGGAGCAAAATGGAAGAAGAACGGAACAGAGAAAACGAGGGACGGTAGCAACTGATCACGGTGGGTATCCAACAGGTATAAGAGAAGTAATCACCATTTTAAAAGTGCCTAGTAATTATTTAACATAGCCAATATAGATAATTATTTAGTAAACAATAATTAATATGCCTAGTTTTTAGGGACCATGCCTAATCATGTTGTTCATGCCTTACTATGTTTACACGTGAATTAATTTAAGAGTGTTAAATGTTAATGAGAGGTTAGTTAATAACTTATATAATCAAGCATTTACGGGTTAGTGTATGTATTTGATCATAACGAGTTAATGTCGACAATGTTTTATATTAATAACGTGAATTACATTAATTAAACTTAGTTAGTTTAAACGGTAACCTGGCATATGTGTAACGTGCTTATATAATAATAGAATGGAACGAACCAAACGACGTTGGATCATATCGACGGGCATAACAGTATGGAGTTGATCGGACCAAGGATGGTTGCCACTGAAACAAACTGGTTTGACAATGAATGGAAATCAGGTGAGTTAAACTCACTCAGTTACCTTTTTTATATTTTATATAAATTAGGTATTTTTATTTTGTGTGCTCTGCTTGCCAATAATTGACTGTTGCTAGTTATACATTTGTTTGTTGATTTAACTGATGAAATTAAACTGTGTTTAATTTCAGTGAAATACCAAATCGTTATTTTTAACGATTGGTTCCAATAAAGATAACTCACCTTGGTTGGTCACGTTTGTTTATAAACGTGTTTAAATGGTTGAATTGTTTGAATTGCTTGTGGTTGATGTTGAATGGTTGCTATTTAGCGTTATCAGTTAAACAAAACTGAATGGTCTGATTTGAGATAACCATTTACAGGGAAGAACAGGTTGGAGGGACCCAACCGGATCCCTCAAATGTATTTTTTTTCATATTCTCATATATGAACTGATCTGTTTGTATGATTGATTTGATGGTTGATTATTGAATATTCAACATCTATAAGTTTAAAACCAATGGGTGATATTGGTTGGGTATTTGGCAGCGTTTGGCCAATAAAATCAATCGTTTTATAGATATTGATTCACCGTCAGGTGAGTCAATAGAGGTGAAGTTATAAAATGCATTTTATAACTGGAAATAGATTTTTGAACAGATTATTTTGAATAAAAGTTGTTCAAGAGAAACAAATAAATATTTTATTTATGTAAGACTTTAAATTATTTTTAATTGATTTTATAAAGCAAGTTCCGATGTAAATCAGATTGATAAGTACGAGATAGGAAATAAAATCGCATAGTTAGAATTGGATAATCGTTTTGTTAAGGAAACCATTAATGGGATTTATTTAAATTAATTATATAATTAATTAATTTAAAGTGAGAATTTATTTGGAATGGGCTAACGAGATAATCAAGTTGAGTGAATTAAATCGACCATTTTGAATTTGAATTGATTATCGAATTAATGTGTTTTTGGATTAAATATCGTTTAAATGTAGATATGGTTTTGAAAAGGGTTTAAGATAAACCAGGATTTTTAAATGAGTTTCAAAGTGTAAATCGTTAATATTGAATTAACGTTATTTGAAAAGGAAATCAAGAGGGGAATTTGAAATAAGATTTCAAAAGTGGGAAATGGTCGAACAGATTTGAAAGAAGATTGGAAATAAATAAATATGGTTAAAGAAGTGAGTTATAGGGTTATATAACTAAACCCCAGTTATAATGGAATGTATTTCGAGATGGAAATAGGAATATTGATTTTGTGATTACAACTGATATTCATCTGAGGATAAGAACGTTGTTTGATCAAGGTCTGAGAGGTAATTAAAATACCCCAACTTGAACAACGTCGGGATTATCTGAAGATAGTATTAGTTGATAATCGTAAGAGACGTTAGTGGATATGGTTTGAAAATCTAAACAGCGATTTTAGCGCCGTTGTTATATTATATGTTTTGTAAATCTAATATAGCGATTGTAGCGCTTTTGCTATAGTAAATGGGTTGTAAACCTAAACGGCGTGTATAGCGCTGTTGTCTTGTAAATCTAAATAGTAATTATAATGCTATTGTTATAACATATGTGCTATAAACTTCTTTGTTAAAACAAATGGATTTCCGAATTTAAAAGATGATTTGAAAGAAGATTTAAGTGGGTAATTGAATATAGTTATTCGAGATAGAATTAGCCAAACATAATTATTCGGCTGAGTTGCCATTGCGTACGACTGCCAGCGTAATTCGCAGGGCTGCAGATAGCCTACGGTGGTCGGATGTTTCCTGAGGGAATCAGGCGTAACCATTGTGATCGCTGCGACCTAGAGTCAAGCGAATGGGTTAAGTCGAGTTAATTGAATAGATTTAAATCTAATTAGAGTTATTCGAATATTGTATGTTTTGAATATTAAAGGAATTAGAAGTTTTACTGTAACAAAAGTAAACCAGTTTGTTAAAAGCCAAGTGATGCTGAATACTGGACCAGTAAACTCATTGGAGTGTCATGGTTGAAACACTGTATATTTTGATAGTTAAAACACCGACTATCAAACCCGCCCAATACGATTGTTGGTATGGAAAGACCGGGATCGAATTTATATTCGAAAACCATTCCGTCTAACAAACACGTGAAGATATCTGAAGTTGATCGTGATGGAGCATTGAAGACCGTTGGTTTTCACAAACGGAAGAACCACTAATATTCTCTGCCTGGCAAGCCAAGAAAAACTGTGATTCTGTCGTGGTTGGAATCCACGGGTTGCAAGGACTTCTCGCTACTGATCCATGGGGTGATTCCTATATTGGATACAGTAGGAGAGTGTCTTCGGTTCATCCTGTTCCTGGATGACGTGTATGGACGAATGTCTGACTGAGTATTTCCAAAGGGTCACGTACGTTGATTTCTTCAAACGTGCTATGGTTGTTGGCAGGGAATTGCCATTCTCTAGCTTTCAGCTAGAGTATTTTTGTGGACGTCAATTAGTGATATCTGATGGATTTGACGTTGTGGCATTCAAAGTAAATGGCGACCAGATGTCAAGAGTTAATTCTGGCCTCAAGCCTCATCAACCGGGAAATGACAAAAATCGGGCAGGCAGCATGGCTATGTGGGTCGCTCCCATTAGGGTGTATAATCACCTATCTAGAGGAAGTCCTATTTGTTTCTTAAATCTATGTTTCGATGCTGTCCCTTGTCGGGAGACGGTTGCTGATCCCAACCGTCGGTGATATACATTCGATACACTCAAGCGAAATGAGGGGTCGGTCATGTGAGGGCCGGGTTGCAAGAAGTTCTTGTTGAACCCAGTGTATTCGTCTCTAGAGATACACGATCGGAAGGTGGATCCATACCTTGTCAAGTTGGAATCCAATCTCCAATAAGCGCCTGCGGGTTTTGATTATATACTATATATGTGGAGCGTGAGATGCAAGCGTTCCACTAGATTGCTATTTACTTGTATTTAGACATTATCATAATATCAGAAAAAGATATTGGTTTCAAAACTGTTTTGGGTCATCGTAAGGTAAAAACCGTCCGTGTTTATGTGTGGATTTGGTCTTACGATTATCCTTTTCCTTTGAAAAGATTTTTGAACTCTAAAATCATGACTGGATGATTTACCCTTATTACTGTGCGAGTTTATCTCACTCTGGTTCACCAGACTGACCCGGTGTTTTGTAAATGCTCGGGTTAGACCGGGTTGTACAGGTTCAGGTTATCGACTGCTGTGAAGAGACGAGCTGGAAGAGTCCAGACGTATGATATCATTATTCCGCTGTGTGTTATATGAGGACATATTAGTATCACTGTCCAGATGATGTACTCTGATATTGTAAGTATTTTCAAAATTCTCAATAAAGATTTACTTCTGTATTATATTTTGTTCCGCTGCGATGTGAGACTCTGTGTTGTGGTGTTCTTCTTCTTCTATTCTAATATTTCTTTCTTTCTTATCTCACCCTCTAATCTCTTTCTATTAATGATCTGGAATGTTCGATGTCTGAATGGTCAACATGATAGTTTGATGTTGATTTTCGGAGTCGAAAATCCTGGTTCGTTACTGTGGTATCAGAGCTATTGGTTAAGTAATTACCTTGGCTCTGTGGCGTGACTCAGTAGAGATGGGGTTAGCAATACCCTAGATTGAGTTTGAGTGTATATATATGAGCGCGTATTTGTAAATTGATATAAGAACTATTTATATTGTGTTGATTGGTTTGTCGAGTAGTTTATGAATTCTGGTCGATACAGTAATGCAAACTGTGTCGATAAGTGTTTCTAAACTCTTGAACAAAATAATTCGACACAGTATGTTTTTGAAAGAGGGTAAATGAAATAATTTTACCCAAATGGTATTTTAATATAAAGGAATAATTAACATTTGAAGTATTATAGTATATTGGATGTGTTGGTTGATTATAATGGAAATGGTTATATAAGTAATCAATTAGAATTCGTATAATATATGGAATCAGATGAATTAAATCTGAAATCTAAACCAGAATTGAAATTAAAATTCCTAAAAGTGGGAAAGGTGTTTGCAAATGAACTTGGATTGAATATATGAGAAATTTAAGATCCTGGGAGATTTTAAATTTGTTTTACAAACTTTGAGGTGGGTATTTTGAAAAGATTTCAAAATGGAAATGATTAAATATGATTTTGAATGGTTATATAGTATTGAACTCACTTCGATAGCTGGGAAATAACTCTGAGGATGCTGGCCACATCATCAGTGTTCATTTCCGAGTTCTAAGTGACGAATTACTACCAAAGATTTTGTTTTGAATTGCTTTGAGAAAAACAAGTTGTTTTGAATCCTGAAAAGGAGTATTTGATTTTTGAAAGGTTTGAACTATTTAAAAACTCCCAGGGAAATTGTTGAACAAAGACAAAATTAGATAGAAATTTGTGAAAGCAAATATGAAATGAATTGAAACCAATTAACTGGAAATTGAATCAGGATATAATATATCAAGTTGAATTAGATTTTGAATTTGGGAGACAGGAATCTGAAATGGTATTGGACTGGGGAGTTAAGAGGTGAAATTGATAATGGATGGAAAAGGAGTTAAGAATGGGATTTGGCCTGGACGCGAGGAGGATTGGGTTTTAAGGATGAAATTGGAATTTTGTTGGAAATGCATTTGTATGTGCTGACAGGGCAGCAGATGGAAAGGATATAATGATATGCCCGACAAAAAGGTACACGTTTATTTTTACATGGATTTGGAGATTGGTGAGCCGATTTGGCAAGCCACTTGGCTGTTTTATTTTCTTTTGAATTGGAGAAGGCCCAGAATGGCGAGTTGTAGTTGTACCGATTGAGCCGTACAAAGGAGGTGTTGGCGAAATTTTCGGAAATTCAAGGTGTTAGAAAATTTTCAATATTTTTGAAAATATTTATATATGATATTCAAATTGGTTTCTAATTTAATATAAAATTGAATTTGGAAGTTAATGAATTTATAACGTTCTTTCTTACCTTAGCAATTTCGAGGACGAAATTATTTTAAGGGGGAAAGAATGTAACGACCCGTGTTTTTTGACCATTTGAATATGAATATTTAAATTAGTTTTAAATATTATATTGGAATATTAATGAAATTTAATATTGAATTCGTTATTTAAAACGAAGTTGAACATTATATATTTATATATAATATAAATCGAGCCTGAAATGGCGCTGCAGTTCGCAATATAGAATTTTGAACTTCAATTGAGAATACAGGATTCGATATAAGTCGGATTTCTGTGAAACAAGACACGTTGGGACCGTATTGGAAATAATTTTCATATGAAAGAGAAAAATCCAGATTTCATGTTATAGTTTGATGGTTATGGCCAAATCAAATTTTGAAATAGTCGCTATGGAAAATCGTTATTAAATTATAGGCCTTTAAAATGGCCGTTTTGCAAACGGACTCAGATTTCGACGAAATCAGTTTTATTAGAACCGTATCGCTAAATTATTGTACGCTGGTGAATTGCGTGGAAAACCGATATCGTATGTGACCACGGTAGCCGTAAACGCCCGTTCAATTTCTATAGCGCGTATTTAAATAAATAAAGGGGTATTTGGGTGTAACTTGAAAAGACGATCGAATTAGGCCACGAAACCAGTTCCGTTGAGTTCGAATCGTCGATTAGAGTCAGGATAGGTATATAGTTTGTTATTTTTAAAGACCGAGAAATTTGGCGTTAAAAAGGGTAGGGCGGTTCGGGGTAAAAATGGCCTACCGGGGCAACAGTCTCAGAATGCGACGAAATTAGTGCCGTTGGGTTCGTATCGAAAAGTTATTGTCGATATTCACAGTTTCAAGTGGATTCGATTTATCTGGTGACCGTGGAAAAATTAAACGCGTGTTCATTTCTGGTTTTATAAAGGAAATTTTTCCATACGACCTCGGATTTTGATGAAACTTGTCTCATTGGATCCGGGATATCTTTTTATACGGAAAATAGCTTTTTTATCAGTTAACAGAGATCATTTATAGGGATTTTAATCAATTACTTCACCGTGAAGTTTCGTATAATAATATATGCATATACAAATCAACTAAATTCTAGGTTCACTGTATATTTCGTGCGTCCCAAACATTTTCTTTTCCTTGCTGTGAAAACTGCTACCCGTGCCGACCAAGAAACTTTTCGAGACTCTCCACATAACAGCTATGCTACACCTAGATGAGACAATACACTGACCTACCATGTCCCCTAATAAAAAAAAAAATTGCCTGCCAAACAAAATGCGTGGTCGCCAAACTTCCTTAAACTATAAATATACATCATCTTTTCCCTTGGCCATCTTCTTCATTTCAACAATAAGAAACCGACCCCTCCCCCATACCGACGTCTCCTTCATTTCTTCCCAGCGCTGAAGTAAACCGAACACCCCTCCAGCATATAAAACCAATCGACTCTCCATCCAAAGATAATAAAATAAAGAAAAAAAAAAAAAGAGGGCAACGCAGGTCAGTTCGGAAAGGAAGCTCGGCGCAAGATGCCGGTGGCTGACGACAATGGTTCGGTGGACATGGCGTGGAGTGAGAGCAAGTATGGGATGTGGTGGCGATAGGAAGTACTGGAAAGGACGCAGCTTCGGTCGAAGTAAGAAGGGTGAGGTGTTGCGGGAAGGTTACATGCGAAAGGATGTTGCATGAAGAAACATGGGGAAGCAAATACGGTGAAGTCCATTTGTGTATGGAAGTGTGCACTTGTGTACAGCAAGCTTTTTGGGACAATGAAGTGGGGAGGTTAGCAGACAAGGTGGCGCAGCGGGTCCTTCTGACGTGAGGAGTGATGGAAGTGGAATGAACCACGGTGTAAGGGAACATGGAAGCGGGCTCGAAACACAGTAGGATGACGGAGGGCAGCTGAAAGGGTGAGGGGCGGATTTCGGAGCAAAATGGAAGAAGAACGGAACAGAGAAAACGAGGGACGGTAGCAACTGATCACGGTGGGTATCCAACAGGTATAAGAGAAGTAATCACCATTTTAAAAGTGCCTAGTAATTATTTAACATAGCCAATATAGATAATTATTTAGTAAACAATAATTAATATGCCTAGTTTTTAGGGACCATGCCTAATCATGTTGTTCATGCCTTACTATGTTTACACGTGAATTAATTTAAGAGTGTTAAATGTTAATGAGAGGTAAGTTAATAACTTATATAATCAAGCATTTACGGGTTAGTGTATGTATTTGATCATAACGAGTTAATGTCGACAATGTTTTATATTAATAACGTGAATTACATTAATTAAACTTAGTTAGTTTAAACGGTAACCTGGCATATGTGTAACGTGCTTATATAATAATAGAATGGAACGAACCAAACGACGTTGGATCATATCGACGGGCATAACAGTATGGAGTTGATCGGACCAGGGATGGTTGCCACTGAAACAAACTGGTTTGACAATGAATGGAAATCAGGTGAGTTAAACTCACTCAGTTACCTTTTTTATATTTTATATAAATTAGGTATTTTTATTATGTGTGCTCTGCTTGCCAATAATTGACTGTTGCTAGTTATACATTTGTTTGTTGATTTAACTGATGAAATTAAACTGTGTTTAATTTCAATAAAATACCAAATCGTTATTTTTAACGATTGGTTCCAATAAAGATAACTCACCTTGGTTGGTCACGTTTATTTATAAACGTGTTTAAATGGTTGAATTGTTTGAATTGCTTGTGGTTGATGTTGAATGGTTGCTATTTAGCGTTATCAGTTAAACAAAACTGAATGGTCTGATTTGAGATAACCATTTACAGGGAAGAACAGGTTGGAGGGACCCAACCGGATCCCTCAAATGTATTTTTTTTCATATTCTCATATATGAACTGATCTGTTTGTATGATTGATTTGATGGTTGATTATTGAATATTCAACATCTGTTAGTTTAAAACCAATGGGTGATATTGGTTGGGTATTTGGCAGCGTATGGCCAATAAAATCAATCGTTTTATAGATATTGATTCACCGTCAGGTGAGTCAATAGAGGTGAAGTTATAAAATGCATTTTATAACTGGAAATAGATTTTTGAACAGATTATTTTGAATAAAAGTTATTCAAGAGAAACAAATAAATATTTTATTTATGTAAGACTTTAAATTATTTTTAATTGATTTTATAAAGCAAGTTCCGATGTAAATCAGATTGATAAGTACGAGATAGGAAATAAAATCGCATAGTTAGAATTGGATAATCGTTTTGTTAAGGAAACCATTAATGGGATTTATTTAAATTAATTATATAATTAATTAATTTAAAGTGAGAATTTATTTGGAATGGGCTAACGAGATAATCAAGTTGAGTGAATTAAATCGACCATTTTCAATTTGAATTGATTATCGAATTAATGTGTTTTTGGATTAAATATCGTTTAAATGTAGATATGGTTTTGAAAAGGGTTTAAGATAAACCAGGATTTTTAAATGAGTTTCAAAGTGTAAATCGTTAATATTGAATTAACGTTATTTGAAAAGGAAATCAAGAGGGGAATTTGAAATAAGATTTCAAAAGTGGGAAATGGTCGAACAGATTTGAAAGAAGATTGGAAATAAATGAATATGGTTAAAGAAGTGAGTTATAGGGTTATATGACTAAACCCCAGTTATAATGGAATGTATTTCGAGATGGAAATAGGAATATTGATTTTGTGATTACAACTGATATTCATCTGAGGATAAGAACGTTGTTTGATCAAGGTCTGAGAGGTAATTAAAATACCCCAACTTGAACAACGTCGGGATTATCTGAAGATAGTATTAGTTGATAATCGTAAGAGACGTTAGTGGATATGGTTTGAAAATCTAAACAGCGATTTTAGCGCCGTTGTTATAATATATGTTTTGTAAATCTAATATAGCGATTGTAGCGCTTTTGCTATAGTAAATGGGTTGTAAACCTAAACGACGTGTATAGCGCTGTTGTCTTGTAAATCTAAATAGTAATTATAATGCTATTGTTATAACATATGTGCTATAAACTTCTTTGTTAAAACAAATGGATTTCCGAATTTAAAAGATGATTTGAAAGAAGATTTAAGTGGGTAATTGAATATAGTTATTCGAGATAGAATTAGCCAAACATAATTATTCGGCTGAGTTGCCATTGCGTACGACTGCTAGCGTAATTCGCAGGGCTGCAGATAGCCTACGGCGGTCGGATGTTTCCTGAGGGAATCAGGCGTAACCATTGTGATCGCTGCGACCTAGAGTCAAGCGAATGGGTTAAGTCGAGTTAATTGAATAGATTTAAATCTAATTAGAGTTATTCGAATATTGTATGTTTTGAATATTAAAGGAATTAGAAGTTTTACTGTAACAAAAGTAAACCAGTTTGTTAAAAGCCAAGTGATGCTGAATACTGGACCAGTAAACTCATTGGAGTGTCATGGTTGAAACACTGTATATTTTGATAGTTAAAACACCGACTATCAAACCCGCCCAATACGATTGTTGGTATGGAAAGACCGGGATCGAATTTATATTCGAAAACCATTCCGTCTAACAAACACGTGAAGATATCTGAAGTTGATCGTGATGGAGCATTGAAGACCGTTGGTTTTCACAAACGGAAGAACCACTAATATTCTCTGCCTGGCAAGCCAAGAAAAACTGTGATTCTGTCGTGGTTGGAATCCACGGGTTGCAAGGACTTCTCGCTACTGATCCATGGGGTGATTCCTATATTGGATACAGTAGGAGAGTGTCTTCGGTTCATCCTGTTCCTGGATGACGTGTATGGACGAATGTCTGACAGAGTATTTCCAAAGGGTCACGTACGTTGATTTCTTCAAACGTGCTATGGTTGTTGGCAGGGAATTGCCATTCTCTAGCTTTCAGCTAGAGTATTTTTGTGGACGTCAATTAGTGATATCTGATGGATTTGACGTTGTGGCATTCAAAGTAAATGGCGACCAGATGTCAAGAGTTAATTCTGGCCTCAAGCCTCATCAACCGGGAAATGACAAAAATCGGGCAGGCAGCATGGCTATGTGGGTCGCTCCCATTAGGGTGTATAATCACCTATCTAGAGGAAGTCCTATTTGTTTCTTAAATCTATGTTTCGATGTTGTCCCTTGTCGGGAGACGGTTGCTGATCCCAACCGTCGGTGATATACATTCGATACACTCAAGCGAAATGAGGGGTCGGTCATGTGAGGGCTGGGTTGCAAGAAGTTCTTGTTGAACCCAGTGTATTCGTCTCTAGAGATACACGATCGGAAGGTGGACCCGTACCTTGTCAAGTTGGAATCCAATCTCCAATAAGCGCCTGCGGGTTTTGATTATATACTATATATGTGGAGCGTGAGATGCAAGCGTTCCACTAGATTGCTATTTACTTGTATTTAGACATTATCATAATATCAGAAAAAGATATTGGTTTCAAAACTGTTTTGGGTCATCGTAAGGTAAAAACCGTCCGTGTTTATGTGTGGATTTGGTCTTACGATTATCCTTTTCCTTTGAAAAGATTTTTGAACTCTAAAATCATGACTGGATGATTCACCCTTATTACTGTGCGAGTTTATCTCACTCTGGTTCACCAGACTGACCCGGTGTTTTGTAAATGCTCGGGTTAGACCGGGTTGTACAGGTTCAGGTTATCGACTGCTGTGAAGATACGAGCTGGAAGAGTCCAGACGTATGATATCATTATTCCGCTGTGTGTTATATGAGGACAGATTAGTATCACTGTCCAGATGATGTACTCTGATATTGTAAGTATTTTCAAAGTTCTCAATATAGATTTACTTCTGTATTATATTTTGTTCCGCTGCGATGTGAGACTCTGTGTTGTGGTGTTCTTCTTCTTCTTCTATTCTAATATTTCTTTCTTTCTTATCTCACCCTCTAATCTCTTTCTATTAATGATCTGGAATGTTCGATGTCTGAATGGTCAACATGATAGTTTGATGTTGATTTTCGGAGTCGAAAATCCCGGTTCGTTACAGTTAGGGCATACATAAATCTCCTACAAACACACAAAGAAATTAAAAGGTCAGATCTTAACCAAAATTTATCAATTGAAGCCCAAAATTCTAAACTCAGGACGATTTTCACCTTACTAAAACCAGATATGTTTATTTCAGGCGTTATATAATCAAGAGTACTGCAAATCAAATAAAAAAGGTTAAATTAAAAAGAAATCCATGAAAATAAACGGACAAAATTGGTAAAATACTTAAAGAAATCTTGGCTAAGAATTAGAATTTCTTCAGATTTTGTGACATCAGCCGCAGTGTTGGCAGTTTCGTCGGGCTCTTTCACAAGCTTAACTTTCTGGAAATAGACAGTGAGGTCAGTCGTCGGTGAACTTTCTACAGCTGTCACCGATTTGGAGGTTCTTCGGCATCTGAATTTGGGATTCAACGTTTTGCTGCTCTTTTCGTACCAATGATTATTTACTACGGTTATTGCTTTTATACCTCTAAATTCAAACCTAACACCTTATACAACCTAACACATTGTGAATCCTAAAAACTGGATAAATGAAATTTATAGCTGAAATCAACAAAGCATGAATCGAACAAAATTTATACCTAAAGCGATTGAATTCGAGTTAAATGCGAGTTGAATGCAGCACAAATCGAACAAAGATCCCAAAATCGAACGCGAGTTGTTCGCAGAAGCGACCCCAACACCCGATTAGAGAGGAATGAATTCGAATTTTTTAATATTAGACATGCTGGGATTCAAGGGATTTGGACGTGATTCTTTTTCCTTCTAAAATCATGAGATTTGGATTTGTGATTTAGGCGGTCGTTCTTGCTAAAAGCGTTGGCCAAAGGAAGGATAAATGAGAAATAGGGTTACAGATGGTAGTTTACATTTTCACCCTCAGAAAACACCCTTAACAACCCAAATAAGCGTTGGGACTAAAAAATTTATTATTATGTATTTTTGGCAATACTTTTTTAATATAGCAACGCATATTACGGTGACTACCCTACAAAATAAATAAGTGTTGGCAATTGAAAAAAAAGGGTTACCAAATGGACATTTTGGTGTAGTGATTTGAGACTACTATGGGATCCGAAACTAGACTAGTGTTTAGGTGCAGTGTTTCAACTAACGAAGCAGATACAAACAAGTGTGATATGCCAAAGTCAAACAAAGTACAAACAGGATGATCAAACAGAAAAACTAAACTTTCAACGGAAATTGTTCTACCTCGCTCTTGCAACGATGGGGCCATGAGAGCCTGGACCTGCCCTCTTGCCTTCCCTGGTGCCATAAGAGCCTGAAGCTGCCCTCCCGAGGTAGACCCTTGTCCCTATTTCCTTGGGCAGTCCTTAACTACATGACCTGCCTCTACACAGTGGAAACAGCCGGTCTTCTTCTTTTTCCTATAGTCTTTACTCAGATGGCCTGGTGTCCCACAATTAAAGCACTTCTTCTTTCCCTTGCCATTGTTGTCCTTACCACCCTTCTTGTTCTGCTATTGTTGTTGCGATTTTTGATCCCCTTTCTTCTCGGGTGCTTTATTAGTATGGCGCCTTTCTCCTCTTCATACATAAGCGCCATATCAACTAGCCTCTCAAAGGTGGCCCCCATAGGGATGTGGGTCATAGCTAACCCATGTAGTGGCTCGTTCAAACCCTTAACAAATCTCAAGGCCTTCTTTTCGGGTGTATTCACCAAGTCCAAGCCAAATCTCGCCAACTGGTTGAACTTGTTGACGTATTCTTTTACTGACAGATTCCCTTGCTTCAACGCCAAAAATCTTTCCATGTATAGATTCTCTTCAGCCCATGAGAGAAACTTTGCCTCAAACCTACGTCTGAAATCCAACCATGTATCAACTGGATGCCCTCCATTAGTGACTTATCACCAAAATGAAGCTTCGTCCTTCATCAACCAAGCAGCCAATTGGACCTTCTTACAATCGTCCAAATCGAAAATGCAAAACAGATCCTCCACTTCTTTCAACCAATTTCTAGCTTCAATGAACGTTTCAGATCCACTAAAAGATTTTCCACCCATCAAACGAAAGTCTTTACATATCTTGGAGAAAGTATCTCCACGCGGAGGAATGGCTGGAGCTGGGGGAGGAGGAGGAGGAACGTTGGCCGGACCCGCGGCAGCGGCCCTAGCCTCGAGATATTGACGAAACCAACCGGGTACATGAACACCCTCTAGTATCTCAGATGCCCCAGACATGCTGAAAACAAAAAGAAAGAGTTTCAAAACAAGGGAAGCGAAAGAGTGATGTATGGCTTGTGGGGATTATGCTCTTTTAAGTAAATTTTCCTTCAAAATAGCTTCTTTAAAACAAGTTTTTTAAAATACTTTTTAGGAAAATAATATTTTTGAAAACATCTTTCAAAACTTTTTATCTGTTCTTGTAACCATAGCTCTGATGCCACGTGTAACACCCCATGTCCATTAGTGTCACTCACAAAGGGAATGCATCAATGTCCATGAAGCGTTATGGTTGTATAGAACAGATAAATTACAAGAATAAATAAACACAGCAGAAGTTAAAACTTATTTTATTGCTTCATAACTCAAAAACGAGTTTACATAAGTTGTCTCCAAAACCATTACAACAGGATCAATAGTCTTTTCCAAAAACTTCAAAGTACATAAAGAAGCAAATACTTAGACAACATAAATGCATAAATCCCCACTGAGCGTAAGCAAAGCCATAAAGATGTGAGAGTCCAAAGCGATACATCTTCTCTCTCCAAGCAACTGAGAGAAATCGGCACTAAGCTGTAGTATTCCCTCCTTGCAAACCTGAGGGGGGGGGGGTAAGAAAAAAGGTGGAAAGAAAAGGGGGTCGGATATAAAGTCTGGCGAGTGCGATAACTTTAACAATATAATTATCAAAGTAACTAGACTAAGGCATAAGCTGGAAAATAAGGAAATGACTGTGAACAATTGGGTATGACAGAACAAACAAGGAAATAGAACGAACAAAGGTGCCCCTAATCACTATAGGATAATTACTATACTGCACCACCACTAGTCACCCAAAAGGTTGATCCCGCCTACAGAACTTAATAATGATAATGGTAGTTTAGTGTACCCCTAGAAACCTTCATAGGTGCCATTTGCCCCTATCTCCACTAGGTGCACCCACTACCCTCCCCATTCTAATTACAATATTTATTCATAATATGGTAGCTGTCTTCATAGGTGTCGTCTGCTCCTACCTCCACTAGGTGTACCCACTACCCTCCCCATTCTAATTACAATATTTATTCATAATATGGTAGTTATAGTCCTAGCTGTCTTCATAGGTGTCGTCTGCTCCTATCTCCACTAGGTGTACCTAGGGCTGTCAATTTCGTACACGACCCGTGACCCGACCCGAAACCCGCACGGAAATTAGCAGGTTAACCCGACCCGTTTAGTTAGTGGGTCATTTTCGGGTCAACCCGAATTTGACCCCCGCTAACCCGATTTTGACCCGCCAAACCCGATTATATGTTGTATCTCTTCCATACTGTTAGTCTTTTATGTATACTGTTAATGTTAATCTTTTATGTATGCAGTAATCAGTATGCTTGTATATGTAAGCTGTTATATTTTACTAATTTATTCTTGTATGTTAATAATTATATTTTACTTATAACACCTGTATCTCTTCCATATTGGTAGTCTTTAATTTATGTAGTATGATAATATATACTTTTGTATAGAAAAGGATTTTTGGATATGATGATTTCATGCTTTATGTATGTATTGTCTGTTAGTGACTTTGCAACTTGTTGCATGTTGGTGATTATATAACAATGTATATGTTGGTGATTTGGCTCTTTTGTTGCTTATATTAGTAGGCAATATCTATCAATGAGTCAAATGGGTAAACCTGGCCCAACATGACCCGACACGACCCATTTAGTTAAACGGGTTACGCGGGTCGGGTCGGATCAACCCGTTTATAATGGGTCGGGTTAGGGTTGGGAAAATATGACCCGTTTAATAAACGGGTTGACCCGACCCGTTTATAAATCAACCCGAACCCGACTTGACCTGACCCGAACCCGACCCGACACGACCCATTGACAGCCCTAGGTGTACCCACTACCTACCTCATTCGATCGGCTCCCTAACTCGTTGATACCCGTGCTGGCCCCACAGTGGGATGTATCACTCCCCAAAGTGGCAACCCAATACAACCAAAAATGCACGGCTTATATCTAAACGGTGCAACAACTTCTTACCTACCAGCCCGGGCCCCCACACGCATATGAACCCATTGGACTTGCGTTGCCACCGCTAACCCGTTTTGACCTCTTACATTCAAATCCAGTACGCGTGTCCTGTCCTCGACTTGGGTTGAGCCCACAAAGATACTTAATCGGTTACTGATTTGAAAAGGTCCCCCATACAAGCTTTCCCCCTATGGTTGGTCCTCACTAGAATTTCCCACTTAACCCCTCTTATTCATGTCTTCTTACATGTTTCAACTTGGTTAAGTGTTTATAATTATATCCCATATGTCACCCATGTTACTTACTCAACAAATCAGCATGTGTTATTGGTTAAGCTTGTCTTAACCCTATCCACTTATCAAACTATTGGTTAATTTTGTCTTAACCCTACCAGATCAATGTATATTATTGGTTAAGTTTGTCTTAACCCTACCCACTTATCATTTTATTGGTTAAGTTTGTCTTAACCATACCCACTTATCAAATTATTGGTTAAGCTGGTTTTAACCCTTTCACTTAGTTTATGATTAGGTACTTCTTAGTCCACAGATACATTGGTTAAGAGATTAACTCCCTAAGTTCCAACCTCGAAGACCGAGATCAACATCAGATCGTTACTTAGAGAATCACTCACTTAACCAAACTTCTGTTTGTCATCCATATTTGACTTTAATCAACATTAATTAATTATTGAGACACCTAATCGTATTTCACATGCCACCTAAGGCACCCACTTAACCCCTCATGCCCCACTACATGTTTATCTGGTTAAGTGCTTCTTAATTCATTAAGACCGTAACCTTATAAAGACCTCCCACATTAGACTAGCATTTGTGGTAGCTGCATTTGCCGGGCGGGTCCGGGCAGTCTTACACCACAAATGATCCTAACTCGTGTCTTTACAACTGTTACGCATTTAATTTATGCCTAAGACCTCCCACATAAGACTGGCATTTGTGGCATCTGGATTTGTCGGGAGGGTCTGGGCAGTCTTACACCACAAACGAGTCTAACCTCATGTCTTAGGCGATTAATTACACCTAATTAATCATCCCCAATTTTGAATTAATTTCCCTATTCAAATTGCCAATCAATTACAAATTTATCTATGTCCATAATTGACTCAATTATGTCCATCTATTTATGGTATATGAAATTATACCAATTAACATCATATTTAAGGCATTTATGCCAATTCTCAATATTAAATCTTTTAATATTATCCCATTGCCCCCACGTTGTACGTTCGTTCGTTTAATGTGAAATATTCGTTAGACTCAAATAGTCTAACTTATGAAATAAAGAGAAAACATCACAAACATGCATAAGATATAAATTAGATCTAATTTATGAACAAAAAGTCACAACATAATTTGGCATATAGATCTAAACATAACGGGTGAACTTGCAGGTGTGAACAAGGTGTATCTAAACTTGCATAGACAATGGGTGTCATAGATCAAATCATAAGGTGTAAACTTGCATAGGCAATAGTTACAATCTTACATAAACTATGGATGTCATAGATCTAATCATAAGGTGTAAACTTGCATAGGCAATGGTTACAAACTTTACATTACATGATTCATACTCCAACATATATATATATATATATATATATATATATATATATATATACTTGCATATGTGATTTATGCAACATAGACTATGAGGTAAACTTGCATCTAAACTCACACATGTCATAGCCTAACTGTAGATCCCATTTACACATAGATGTCATGAAACATGTAAGGTTATATATGATTCTCACTAACTTGCATATGATTCATATCTAAATTAACATCTAAACTTGCATACATACATATGATTTAACATATGAATTAGTTCCAACAATCATAACCAAACTAGCATATGAAACATCATTATGAATTGATTGTACATAAGCCAATCATAGATTTACAACATAGATGATAACATCACAGCTTTACAACATAGATAATAATATCATAGAATTTACAACATAGATGATAACATCGTAGAATTTACAACATAGATAATAACATACGGTCAATGATTCACAACATAACCATATAATCCAAATCATAGCCCAATCCAATTAAATTGCTAATTATCTTATTAAAGAAATCGAACTCACAAAAAGAAGGTCTTGCATTCTGAAATCTGAGTTCTGAAATTGATTTAACTCGCCTTTGTAGTAGATTCGTTATTGTTTATATTAGAGTTGAATAGAAGTGAATTGATTAGCTTTGATTTCCCTCTAGTTGGTGGCGGCTACACTAGGTTACAAGATGACAGTATGACGGCCATGATTCAGATTTTTATTTGATTTTAGGGTTTGAGACTACCCATGTTTATATAGAATTTCAATTTAATTATAGCCATCAGATGATCTTAGGGTTAATCAAAACCACTCAGTCGGGATAGGATGACACCTCAGCCCTAATGACTCAGCAAGGAGTCAGAAAGGACTAAGCAATGAGCCATAATATGGATCAGACTGCACCAGAAAGTTGTGCAGGCCCGCTGGTCAGCCTGGGCGCACTTGGCAGGTGCGCCAGTGCAAATTTGTACTGCCGCACTTCCTAAGTGTGCCAGTGCAATTTTTTCTTCTTCTGGTTTTTCCGCCTAACTTCGTTCGTCCATATCTCCATCACCCGATATCTGTTTCCCGCAAACTCGGACTCTATCTCAACCAGAATTCCGAGACGAACACAATAGCACAACCCGTTCCCCTTAATTCTTACGTCTGAGATTAGTTATTCTTTAATTTAGTTAATTCGATTATTCAAAAATCCGGGGTGTTACGGAACTCATGATCCAATTGGGAGCCAACGAGTTAACTTCATGAGTTGGGCTTTGTTGCGGGACGTGTGCTAAGGAGTTGTCGACGTCCATAGCTTTGATTCACCACGGAAAGACAAGTGTTAGGCTGTAGATCAGTGCAGTGGGGTAGTTACTACTCCAAGGGGCAGAGTGATCGTAGCATGGCTATGAGCCAGTGTAGTGGAGTCGTCATGACTTCATGGGGCAAAGTGGACATAGCAAGAATTAGTGCATATGGATCAATGCAGTTGTGTCATCATGACTCCATGGGGCAAAGTGATCATAGCAAAGATTTGGGTGATCAAAGCGGTGGATATCGTATGCTTTACGCATTGAGTGAGAGATGTGAGGATGGTCGTTATGCTTGATTGTTTGACATCATTATGACATGCATACCCTCACCCTTGTATCTTTATACAATATGTTAGTGTCACCTTAGAGTATTGTACATCTTGTGTGCTTACTCTTTGGTTACAGGTCCAGGTTTAAGTATGGTTTAATATACCTGTTATTGTTCTGTTTTGCTGCTTATCACTCATACCAGATTTTTGTCTGACCCAGAGTCTTATGCCTCTTCTTGTTACTCTAGGTGCTCTTAAACGGGCAGACTAGAGACAGGTTAGGTGGTATGCACGAGTAGCTGTACAGGAGACGAGCAGGAGGCTTCCACATATGATATATACATATATTCTCCCGGTGTCGCTGCTGGTCACTACTTTGGGCATTAGTAGTGTACCTATCTTATATTGCTTTAGAGACAGTTTTAAAAATTGTAATGATGATGATGTGGAACATAAGCTGTATTTTGGATTTTCCACTGTTATGATGGTTTAGTTTCATCTTATGCACTGTCTCACCTGTTTTACGTCAAAGTTATATTATTATTATATTTTATTCCATGCGTTGTGAGACATTCTATAGGTTCCTTGTTAGTACAAATTACCTTCTTTTCATTTCTTTGGCGACTGTCCCGTGCTAGTCAGGCATCGACGCCGCGCACTTTCATTGGAAATGTCGGCTGGTGCAGGGTGGGCCGTCACAGTTGGGATCATCTATCATTTCCCAAAAGGGACAGCATCGATAGATTTAAGAAGAAAAAGGAATTTCTCTAGATATGTGGTTATATATCCTAATGGGTGCGACCCACATAGCCATGTTGCCTGCCCGATTTTTGTCATTTCCTGATTGTGAGGCTTGAGGTTTGAATTAGCATTCCAAGATAGCACATCACCATTCACTTTGAATGCCACATCGTCAGATCCATCGGAAATCACTAATTGATTTCGACAAAAATACTCAGATTGTTAGGCTAAATAAGTTTCTCTTCTTTTGTCACTAACTTCTTACGTTTGAAGAAATCAACGTACGTAATCCCTTTGAAAATACTCTGTCAGATACTCATCCATACAATTCATCCAGGAATAGGATGAACCGAAGGCACTCTCCTACTGCATCTTAGGAATCACCCTATAGCTCAGTAGCAAGTAGTCCTTGCAAATCCATGGATTTCAACCACGATAGAGTCGCAATATATCTCTGGCCACTAAACCAGAGATTATAAGTAATTCTACCATTTTATGAAGATCCACGATCTTCAATTTCTTCATCTTTATTAGTTATGATATCTTCAACATTTCGTATTTGTTGGACGGAATGGTTTTCAAATATAAATTTGATCCCGGTCTTTCCGTACCAACAATCGTATTGACCAGGTTTGATAGTCGGTTATTTAACTATCAAATAAAACAACAATACAACCATAAAATAAAAATGGTTTTACCGGTTAGGTATTCAGCATTACTAGGCCCATTTAATTATAAATAATTTATAAACAGTTATTTTAAACTTCTAAAACATTCTATATTTTGAAACATGGTATTCGATTCTCATTTCAATATATTCATCTTCTCAAAACCATTTAAATCTAATATTTGGGATTTTTTTTGATAAGCATATCCAATTTCTATTTTTCTATTATTTCAAAATGCTTATTTACAACATTATTTATTACCTATCATTGATTCAACTTGAGACTTGTAAAACAATCGTTGCGACATCTCCTTTGGTTTCGTTATTTGAATACTATAATTGTCAGTTACCATTTTAGAATAAACTCATTCTAAATCTTATCTTCTTATTTTGGAAATAGTGTTATATTTTCACAAATCTCCTTTTATTTTCTTTCCTATGGAAATACCATTTCTTATTCTCAATCTCGTTTTAATTTCCTTTAGAATCCATTATATATATACTCTGAAATTCTTCAAATACTTTACATTATTATTTCATTCCTTTTAAGGTCTTCACCACTGCAACTAATATCACATCTCGATAATCCTGAAGTCATTCAAGTTGGGGTATTTTAAATTACCTCTCAGACCTTGATCAACAGCGTTCTTATCTTAAGATAGACATCAGTAGTAATACCAAAACCGATATTCATTCCCAATATCAAACCAAATCCCATTTTAGTTATAACTGACGAAACCTCATTTCTTATTAAGTATAGCGAATTCAAGCCGCATCCTATACTTCTAGAATTAAGTAACGTTAATTTAATCTTAACGTTTTAGCCTCACACTCCTTTTATAAATATCGTTTATAACTCTCATGTTAAATATAAAACCCTATTTACCTCGATTGCTTGCATCCAAATACGTTATCTCAACAATATCATTCAAGTATAATATTTAACAATCAAACAGCAATCCAAACATTCATCTATAAATTTAACACGTTTATATTATTATGAATGTGACCAATGAGGTAAGTTACCTACATCGGTTACAATCATTACCAATAATGATTGATTTAAATTAAATCAAATGAAAATTTCATTTAATCAGTTCAGTCACCGCATATAAATGTATTCAGCATCCATCAAACAACCATAGCACATAAATACTTAAACCCGACTCATATAAAATATAAGTGAGATAAAACTGAGTGAGTTGAACTCACCTTGCTACGTCCGTCGCTGAAACAGTTCGTTTTAATTAAATTAAACTGGCATTTAATTTAATTAAAAATTCTAGTAGCGTCAACTCTATCCAAACCAGATTCATTTGTCGCTCGTCAATACGGATCTGACGCCACTTGTTTTGTCCAATACTGTTGCTGTATGACACAGTTGTAAAGTAAATACAGCATTCTATTTTATAATTTATATAGTAATGAAACCTAAATAATATATTATTTACTACTAATTTCTACTTCATGTTATAACTAACTTGAATTAACATATTTAAACTCTAACAAGTAGGCACATGGGAATGTTCGGGCAACATTTGTATTTTATATTAGGCATACAAAAGGGCTAACCTATGATTGTTATAAGTTAGGCTGTATGAACTTAATTAGGCACATACTAATATCGATTAGGGCCCCTTTTAAAAATGATTTGGAACAATAATTACCTTCTTCTTCATTACTGGACATTCTTATTCCCACCGTGTTTTCCTTTCACTGTCTTTTCTCATCACCGTTGTACCCTTCTGACATGGAGCACCCACGCTCCGACCTCACACAACTGCTCTCCACTGCGTGATGCTTCGCAACCAGCTGCTGTTTGAAATTTCAAACTTCACCATGCATTTATTGTTCCCATTACATCGTGTTGCTCCTTTCTCTTTTGCGCAGGCATTCACTCCTCATATTCTTCTGCTGCAGTCATCGCCATTTTATATGTATTCAAGAGCTGCTTCCGCCTCACTTTCTTTCCTCACGCAAGATATTTTCAGACTTTCCTTTTGTATTTCTTCTTCACCCATTTGTTTTCCCACTTTAAACAGTCTCCGATCTTCCTTTATTTTGTCCTCCACTGCGTACGTACTGCGCCTATACACAATACTTCCATTTCATCCGCAGTTGCTGCCTTCCCCAGCTGCCATGCATCACGAGATTCGCGACCAATCCTCGGCCAACAAACTCCTTGCTTCACGTAAAAAAAATAGCCCTCCTGCTCCATATTCTTTGACCCACGCTCCACTTTCTATACACCATCTCCTCTATACTCCGCCCAATCTCTTCTCTCTCCTGCTTCTGATTCTTCCTGTATCATGTTGTCTCCCATATGAACGCCATTCATCTACAAGCCTCCCACGCAAACTTCAACTCACCACCCCTCAACATTCCATCTAACTATCACCATGTTACCCATGTCACCAGAGAATCCCGCGCCCAACCTTCCCCCATGCTCCATTAGCCAGAGCTCCGACTGCACTCGACTAGGTCCGAATGCTGTTGTGAACCATGGTCGATCGTACACCATTTCCCTTCCCACAGCAGCTCCTAACTCAAACAACACCACTGTGTACCCATGCCTTCATCACCAAGCTACTCACCAAATCTCCGGCGAACACGACCAACCCTCTTCACTTTGTGTTTAAAAATATGAACGGCGCATCCCCGTTCCTCCGACACCAACCCTAGGCTATTGCCTTACTACAACATCGAACAAAAATAGGTTCAAACCTAAAGTTTACGCAGGAGGAAAGCAAAAGAATTTATTGCGGAATTTAATTTTATTATTTGGATTCGTTTCTGGTTGAGAAAAAAATGGTTTTCTCCATTCATTAAGTAAGAAAAGAAAAACAAGAGAAGCAACTTCTTTTATAGGGGTGGAATCCGTGGGATTGAAGTAAACTTGGGCATCACGGTTAGGATAGTGTGAGTGCCAAGCAAAGGCGGTAGCTATGCTGAGGTACAAGTAGAATAGGTAGGCTGGGGTATTGAGTAGCTATTTATTTTGTTACTTTAGTTGTGCGTTGTGTTCTTTCTCTTTTAGGTAGGTTTTCTTGCTTAAAACTAATGCTACATTTGTTTGAAATTGCTGAATGCTTAAAGCTGAACGCTGAATGCTAAACGCTGAATACTGAACACTGAATGATAAGAGCTGGATACTAAAAGCTGAACAAATTAATACTGTTTGATTCTTTGTTGAATAGAAAATTGGTTTGTTAAAATAAATATTACTTTGACAATATTACCCTTAGCTTTGTTTACCATGTATATGTTCGAAATACTTCTCGTTTGTACGTATAGACTGTCTAGAAAAAAAAATTAAAAACATACATTTATCTATCCTAAATTTGTTTATACTTCAGGTGTTTAAAGTACACTTCATGTATACATGTAAAATGTGCACTAAAAAAATAAAAAAACATACTTCTTTTTTATTATCACTATTAAAATACTTGCATATTTCTATCAATATTCCAAAGTCAAAACAACAGCACACATAATTATATGGGAGAGGATCACCTGAATCCAATACACCATGTTCCCATAGACCCAACCAATCACAACCCCCTGATTTTCTTCATTTTGCAATTAAACCCCTGAAATAATGGGGTTTAATTGCAAAATGGACAAATCAGAAGGCTGTGGTTGGTTGGATCCATGGAAACAAGATATATTTGGCCCAGATGATTCTAATTATATAGCCAATAGAGAAGGCCGTGCATAAAAAAACATAACATAATCAATACATTCACCTAAAAAGTAGCCTATATCTTACTATTTAGCTGTCATTTCTCGCAGCAGTACTATAGATAAAACATAAACAATTCACTTCATTGATTAAATTTTATTGTTACTTAACGCTTTTTTATCCATGAACTTTTTTCTATACAGGGTTGTTACGTATGAAAGCTATTTATATATAAAGGAAATGACAAGGGTATAATTGGTATGCATAGTTGAATCAGATCCAGCGAAGTGATTAAGCGATATTTATGTGCTGAATAAAAAAATGCTGAATTGGCTGAATATCACTGAATGAAATTGAAATACAAACAACTTCCCAAGTTCTGAACGCTTAATATTTCGCTTTTCAGAAGCTTGTTCAGCAGCACTTAACCAAAACAAACGGTGCCTAAAGTATATAGGTAAAATAATGTATATGCGCTTCGTTTGTATCTCATATGTGTTGAGAATTTGGTGCACGCTGCTATTTGTGATAGGGTAGCCTATGCTTTAAGTGGAAGGAATTTATTTTAGTGCAGTTAGTTTATTTATTTATTTTTCCTTTTTGACCATTATTTGGCGTTGTACATTAAATATATACATCGCTAAACACAATCTTCAAATACAACAAAACTAGAAACACTGCTATGTCTTAATATCCCAGTCTCAATGAAATTAATTTCGTTGAAAACGGACTCTGTTTGCACAACGATGCTATTTTAATTTATCGGTTCACCTCTAAATTACACACACCGATAAAACACCTCCAATTGGCTCCAAACTGGAAATCTAGCAATAATTAATTATACGCGTTACAATAAAATTTGTTTTGTCGAAAACAGAGGTCGTTTGAAAACACGACTATTTTTAAGGCTTATATAACGTTAAGTTAAACCCAAAATAATTCTTCTTAAATAAAAATAAATTATTACTATCGTAAGTCTTTAATTGGACTATCATATAGCTTCAAAATAAACCAATCTATATTTTACCTCAATATTTAAAAATCCAGGGTTAAACGATAATCAAATTATATAGAAATCCATATTTAGTTTATTAAATAAACGTTATCGTTTATTAACAAATTCCATAGCGACTATTTAAAAATTTGAATTGGACATAACTAACAACCTATAAGCTGAAATCTCCATTTTTCTCTTCCATTAGAAAATTATAATCAAATCGATTCAAATGTTTCTTGTTTCACAGAATTCCAACTTATAACGGATCATGTATATTCAATAGAAGTTCAAATCGTAAATTGCAAACTACCACGACGTTTCGAGTTCGTTTTATAATTATATGTTCATGCGTCGTTTAATAAACGGATTATATATTATACTCTCGTTTCTAATACCAAATTGATATTTTAAAGTAATAAAAGATATTAAATACTTGACTACCAAAAATATGGGATGTTACAAGGGACATGGAATATGATTGGCCAAACTACCTTATCCCTTGTCTTAATGCTGCAGGTCCATCACATGTTGTTACTCACTTCGGACTGGCTCCCCCATAGCCGCGAAGCCCTAACGAATCTGTTGGAAGTTCCACAGCCACAAAAACCTGACCTGGTTTGAACTGATGCTACTAAAGTCATTGTTTTGGTGTCTATATATGTATGTATTAAGTTATGTTCTATGTATGACTGCTTTATGATACTTTTGCTGCCTTTTGATGCTCGCTACCAACTGGGCGTGTCAGTTGGGCTTATTACTACGTAGCGGTTGTGTACGTAGCACCAAGCAAGGCATAATATGAATGCATCCCTGAATTCAATCAAAGATGTTTCTAGGAATACTAGGACCTAGCCCCACGACAAGCGTTATAATGAAGAAAAATGTAATCATAGACTTGATTTTGAATTAGAAGAAAAAACTCAATGAAAATTATATACTATTCCTATAAGAAAACATATGAAGCGCCAAAGACAACATTGGTTATCAACTAATTCAGATGCTGAAGTTAGCTCAGTTTGCAAATTTTAGCAAACGTTCAATTTTAGTTACACAATGATGATCAAGCTAATACATGATTAGCATCTAAAAGCAAGGGATCCAAGTGGAAGACTTTCAGTAAATAATGCTTACAACTAACTAACTTTTGGCTTCATATTTGGACTTCATGATCATGCTTCCCCCCAACTGACTTACAATGAAAAATAATTAGCAAACCCAAATATAACTATCCAGGTACATAATTACTTATGGTGTGGTAGCTCCTCTAATCTTGAGAAACACACAAAATGAACAACCACATTGAAAGCAGAGGCAATCCTAGGATATACTACTTTAAAACGTGACAGGTAAACCTCAAAAGAAATGGATTTACTTATTCGATCCTACCTAATATTCAATAGACAGGGTGTCCATGTTTCACAGCTCATATATACATAAATGATTTAGAAAGAATAAAAACAAATTCATAGTAAAGCAAAGAATACAAACTTAGCTCATACTTAGAAAACGACTGTACCACCGTCTACTCCGAAGTCATTTCATATGGATTTGTAGGATAAATCACGCATGGGAGAAAGGCCACAACAAGTCCACGGCGATACTCTTCAAATCGAAACATTGAAATTGGTAGTTTTCAAAATCAAATGGAAAATACATGTGCGTGTATCGGATTAGATACGGGTGAACAACTCGTCCAGATTGGGAGGATTGGGGGAAATAAATGTGATGGGGTGGGGAATCGAAGGTTATGTGAATTTAGGTTTAGACTTTAGGGGAAAAATTCGCCCTAAAATTTCACATAGCAGAAGAATACAATGAGGTGACTGTCACTGATTGGATGATGGAGTAATGTTTTAGATAGCAAGCAGGAATTAGTTTGAACCGCTAGATTAAACTGTCATCTACGGTTGTTTGTTTGTTTATTTTGATAACGTGGATCACTGACTTGGATTGTATTTATGTAAAACTACGCTTTAAAGTGGTGTTGCATGTCATAGCACTAGAATTCTAACCGCAACAGTGCATTCATGTCTAATGCAACAACATATGAGTATTGCGGCAGAAAATTAAATAAAGCATAGCTTTCGTCGTACTTTTCATGCAACATACACACATTAGTGTCGAATATGCCCACTTTTGTAGTAGTGATGATTTTCATAAGAAAAAAACTTTTTCAATTTATGTGCAGCATACTTTTACAAGATATCTTTTATTTAAAGTTTTTATAAGACTGAATAAATCTAAATGATGTGTGTTTTCCTGTGCGGTAAAATCAAGCTCAGCGGTCCTATTGCGGTGAAAGTCTAAAAAGTAGTAGCAGGGATAAAGCGGGTAAATACCAAGATATAGATGAGCTATGAAAAAATTCATTATATGTATAATAAAATATTTAAAATTAATTAATTATCATTCTCACATCATTAATGTAAAAGAAACTAATATTAATTATTCTTACATAATAAAATCAAAGAAAATCACAGTTATGTACACTAGATTTAATTACTATAACAGATTTTAACTTATCTTGGGCATTTATGTCATTAAATTAGCTCTTTACTCCAACTTTTTAGTTTTTTTTTTAAAATAAACTTGTTAAATCAACCTTTTTGTATTAATATTGCTAGAAAGGATGCTAAAAATCTCGCGCCTTTCATAAATTCCTTAGCTTATTTCAACATTTTTTTTAATTAGATCTTGTGCTGAAATAACTTGTTGTTCTTGTTTCAGAATCGGAGATTAGCGGGTGTAACAAAAAATAATGAGACTTAAATCGAATCTACTATTCATCAGCACTAAATTACAATAACATAGCTGTCGAAGTGTGCCACAGGCTCTAGTGGAGTTTCAACAGGGTTTCAACTGCACAGATGTTTACCAACGTTGATGTATTTCTTGATTAGGTTTAGCTTACTTTGCACTTTAGGAGATGAGCTAGATGCCCGAGACATATTTTGTATTTGCTTTACTCTTCCATTGTGATTCTTTGGTTGTGTATAAGTAGCATTTGTAAGGATAAATTGTTATAACTGTTCAAGGCAGATGATAGGATTAGCTACTCTGATGTTGTCCATGAAAGTTTATTTCTTTTTGTGAAGACATGTGTATATTATATATTACTCGTCACTATTACGAGATATTCTTTCTTTCTTATTTCTCTTTCACCCTAATGATTTTGACTTTCCGGCACTTAAATGTTTGACAAATGAATACTGAGGATGTATTAATGTCGGATGTGAAAGTCGAAAAGTCGAGTTGTTACACCATAACTATTTCCTTTGAACATGAAACAAAAGAGAATATATAGAAGCAGTGTGCGAACTACAATTGTACAAATAAATTATACTAATTAAATTTAATTTTAACTATTTATTTTCAATAATGAAATTTATATAAATTTACTGTATCGGTTTTATGTAATTGATGCAGAAAAGAATTAATTTATAGAAACTTTAATTTTACTGCATAACCACAATGTCGTTTATATTCAATTGTTTTTAGAGCTTTAGGTATAAATAAGTTTGAAATAAATACATAAATAGATTAAGTGCATATATACTATGCATGTAACTTTTTTGGCTTATAAACCATATTATACAAATAACATACTTATAGATAAACTCCGTTGTCTAAATGGTTAAGATACTTCGACAAGGTGTGAGTGTCACAAGTTTGAACCTGCCTTGGGGGATTTAACCCATTCGCCATGTAATATATCATATACTACGTTGACATGTATATAAAGTACCCAATTTCAATAAAAAAAAAAATCTTGCTGTAAATACTTGTAATATAGGTAACCAGGGCCGGTCCGACACCTTGGGTTGCCCAAGGCAAATGGGCAACCATCAAAAAGCAGCAGGCAAAATATGTTGCTTATAGGTATTGAACCTAGAACCTAGGACAACAAACTTACATACCCAACCAACTTCACCAAGCACGCATTGTTAATCTTAAGGTACATAAACATATTTAACATATATTTTTTTAGCATCACCATCATCCCCACCACCTTGTTGCCCCCTTCAAGGGGGTTGCGCGAGGCTGGTGCCTGATGGGCCTTGCCCTAGGGCCGGCACTGTAGGTAACTTATTATTTCATAATTATTAAAACTTAAACAATAAACATAGAATTCTTTTAAATTTTAATAAATATAAAATTATATAAATTATTGCATAAATGTACGTAATGCAACTGAATACGAAATTGAACTAAAAAATCAGTAAATATTTCAAATGCACAAACATAACATAGTTAAAAATAATATATTTGTACTACTTTATGTTTGGTTTTTCACCTAAATATTAAAAACATGTAAGTAACTTGATAATACGATTCAATTTTTTTTTTTTAACAGTTGTCTATATGCAGCAATAGTTACAAATTATTATTTTTCTTAACTAAATCATTTATATTATTGCATAAACCTAAAACAGTTAATTATAAATGAACACAAATAACTACATAAACATAGTGCAATAAAATGTATAATTGATTAAAAATTTAAATGCATTTTCAAAATGTAGTTAATAATGCGAGTATATAATTCAATATATTTAAGAACTAATATAAATAGCTATTTATATTAGATTCTTCTGAAATAGTCGGAAATCGATTCAATTCTAAAGAATTTATCGAACAGTTGGATTCTTCTGAAGATCTAGATTCTTATGATGGAAGTCAATCTTTATAATTTATAGTCTACAAATACAGATAAATTTAAATAAGTAAAATCCATGTAGTGCAAAATAAATTTTATTTAATATATTTTGTGGTTGTACCAGACTTGTAATAATATGGGTCAAATTAATACTTTAGCCAGTAAAGTAGATTACTGCTAATTAGAAATGAATTTAAATTTTAAAAGAATGTTACTTTTTTTGAAATGAACACAAAATGGAATGAAGAAGAAAATAAATTTTTTTGACATGGAAGGTTTTGTATGGATCGCATTGTTTCATGGTTTTATAATAAATACTTTAGTCAATTTTTTTTCTTGTAAGTGGGTATTGTAGCCAACTCCTCATTTAACCGTGTGCTGACAGTCTTCGTTGTAACGCCCCATGTCCATTAATGTCACTCACAAAGGGAATGCATCAATGTCCATGAAGCGTTATTGTTGTATAGAACAAATAAATTACAAGAATAAATAAATAAAACAACATAGTGGAAGATAAAACTTATTTCATAGCATCATAACTCAAAACAAGCTTACATAAGTAGTTTCCAAAACCATTACAACAGGATCAATAGTCTTTTCCAAAAACTTCAAAGTACATGAAGAAGCAAATACTTAAATAACATAAATGCATAAATCCCCACTGAGCATAAGCAAAGCCATAAAGATGAGAGAGTCCAAAGCAATACATCTACTCTTTTCAAGCAACTGAAAGAAATTGGCACTAAGCTGTAGTATTCCCTCCTTGCAAACCTGAGGGGGGGGGAAGGAAAGAAAAGAGGTGGAAACAAACGGGTCAGACATAAAGTCTGGCGAGTCCAATAATTTTAATAAATAATAGGTAAGATAAATGATCAAGACATAAATAGACATCATGATATGGCTGTAACATAGACAAGGTAGATAAGAAGGATGGACAAGATGATTTCGTTCCGAAGTACTAAGACAATCCTACACCTTGGCTAAGCGAACAACCCTCCAAGTACTAACCCCGAAGACCGAAGTCTACATCAGACTAACACCCAAAGGACTATCCAACTCAACCAACATGTATTTTGTTACACCGCATTTTTGCTAAGTTACACCACATTACTTAATTACACTGCACTACTACTAGTCTCTTTTACTCAAGGTTGATCCCTTCCCACTAACTGTACCCACATGGCAAAATTGGTAGTTACTTGTACCTTGCTGCTATCGTAGGTGCCGGCTTGCTCCTACCACCGCTAAGGTACCCTTACTCTACCCATTCGATCAGCTCCCTAAACCCCGTAGGCACCCATGCTGGCCCCACAGTAGGGTGTATCACTCCCCAAAGTGGCAACCCCGATACCAACATGAAATGCACGGCCATACCTACATGATGCAACAACGTCTTACCTACCAGCCCGGACCCAGACACGCACATGAACCCGTTGGACTTGCGTTGCCACGGTTATTCATGTTTTGACCTCTTATATTCAAGCCCAGTAAGCATGCCCTAACCCCAGCCTAGTACCGGGCCCAATTAGATACTCAAACGGGTTACTGGTTGAAACGGGTCCCCATCCGACACAAGCCTCCCACCTATGCTTGGCCCCCACTAGGTTTTTCCCCCACTTAACCATTTTAATTTAAATGTCCATGTCTTACACATGCTACGGTTAAGTCCATACTTACATGTAATAATTTACATGCCTTATCTTATTCCAGTTAAGTCCATATTTACATGTCATAATTTACATGTCACCCCACTTAACCCTCTAACCATACCCATTTCTTATTATGGTTAGTATTCCTTAATTCATTCCTTATGACGAACGGTGCATGACCTCCCACATTAGACCGAACACTTTGTGGTCGCTGGATTTGCGGGGCGGTTCCGGGCAGTCTTACGCCACAAACCAGGTCTAACCTCGTGTCACCCATCGTTACGCCTGCAATTCATGACTTTGACCTCTCACATTAGTCATACAATTGTGGCAGCTGGATTTGCCGGGCGGTTCCGAGAAGTCTTACACCACAATTGCGCCAAACCTCGTGTCAAAGGTTTATTATTAATCGTATTTCACCCAAACCCCAATTTTCATGTCATGTGTTTCCAATTCAACATATAATCATGTTTACACTTTTTGCATATTCCAACTTGTCACTAATTACATATTAATTAGCCTAAATTACAAATTTTCAATAATAGGCAATTTCATCAATTCCATGTAATTCATACCCAAATATGCCAATTTCACATATTATCCAATTATCCAAAATATCCAATAATATCCAATTTTTCATATTTCACATATCCCCATCGTTCCCACGTATTCGCATTCGCGCGTATTTTTAACATAGGCTCGAAGGTAGCCTAGATCCAAAAATAAAAGGAATAGGGATAAGAAGAGAGAATCAAATCACAGAAAATTGGAATTAACATCACGAAATAAAGGGGCATATAAACTAGCATAGAGGCATAATGACAGATTTAACATGAATAAACTGATAAAAGGTATGAAGTTTATATAGAAGCATAGGCATATGATGACATGAATCAAAAAGGTGAAGACTTGGTGAGATTTTCATTGCAAACATATATGAATCCTTTTTACAACTTTTTCATGTTACTTTAATCCCATTAAATTTGTGAAAATAATTGTACTCAACTTTCATGGCTTAAGAAAAGGATTAACAAATTGAAATTGGTGTAGAAACGTTGCGGTGATGTTGATTGTCTTCTTTAATTGTTGTTGAAGCTCTAAACTTTGATTTGAATTGTGTATGAACACTTGAGATTTGATTAGAGGCGGCGGCTAGGGTTTAGGAGAGAGTTTGACAGCATAATGGTGTCATAGATAATATTTATGAATTAGGATTAGGTCTTAGGGTGTATATATAAGTGTAGAGAACCATTTAGGGCCTTAGATTTAACCCTAGAACTGATCTGGACCATCAAAGATCATCCCAGGCCAAATTTTCGGGTCTGCAAAACCAAGGGAGGTCGACCCTCTGGTCGACCTATCCGATCAGGTCGACCCCCTGGTCGACCTGGGTCTTGGGCGGGAATTTACCCGCCCAGCCCGGGTACCTGCAATTTCGAATTTGAATTTTCTGGCTGGGTTTAACTTTAATTTATTCTGCTTAATTACTCAAACTTCCGAGGCCCATAACTTCCTCATACGAAGTCCGATTTACGCAAATTCGGACTCTATCTCATGCTGAATTCCGAGACGATCGCAATGGCGCAACCCATTTCCCTTCATTCCTCATTTAAAAATTTAGTGTCATTAAATTTAATTAATTCAATCATTCAAAACTCGGGGTGTTACATTCTCCCCTACCTAAAGGATTTCGTCCTCAAAATCTCTAAGTCAAGAAGAACGTATCCTACAATCCAATCATCCATCCACTCAACCATCAACTACAAGCAACCATTGTCTTTAAAAAAAGTTTCTAATGCTTTTCATGTACATATGCATAGTGTGTGTATATGTTCGTATACTAATGCAAAATCAGGCGGTCCACTGATTCAGTCGACCTCCTTAATGCAAATAATGACAGTGTCATGTATCCATCATGTATGCAAAGAACGCTATACATATCATTATTACATGTGTGCACAACAATTCATTTAAATGCAACATCCATATGATACACACATTCAATATTCATTCATTTTACTAAATACATCCATTTATATGCAATATGCAATATGAAAGTGACTGAGCCGATCAAGTGCCTAATGTGTGTGTATATGCATCCACGAGCAACCACTAGCAAACACTTGCATCCACATGCATCCACCGTACATAACATGTCTCAAACACATGTTTCAACCATAGGACTACCCTATCTAAAGGTCAAAGATACTAGCAAGAGGACATACTAAAGATGGAACAAGTACAAGCTAAGCGATAAAGGAGAAATTAAAAGACATACCCTCGAAAAGAAAAGGGTACAATGAACGCATCTTCTCTTCCATCTTCCAAGTAGCGTCGCTCTCATCATCTCCCCATTGCACTTTGACTAGCTTGACCTCTCGATTCCTCAACTTCTTAATCTCCGACCCAAGAATGCATGTAGGAGCTCGTCAAATCGTCGCATCATGCTCTATCTCCACCTCTCTAAGCAAGCTCGGCTCTACCACTTCAGCAGTCTCATGCAAGCACTTCCTCAAATGTGATACATGGAATACGTCGTGTACACCACTAAGTCTCTCGGGTAACTCCACTTTATACGCCATCTGTCCAATCCTCTCCTTAATAGGAAACGGCCCTATGAACCTTGGTGCTAACTTCCCAACGGACCCAAAGCGAACAACATTCCATAATGGAGACACCTTGATAAAGACCATGTCCCCAATATCAAATTCAAGATCTGTCCTCAAGTTCTCATCTCGTGGTACACAAAGTATACCGTCCCTACGTAACCAACCCTTATCATCTAGGGTATACCTACTAAGATGGCTCGATGAATCCCCCCTCCTTATGAGCTTCTCTACCAACTCAACCAACTGGAGGTCATCTCGCTGTACCTCACCAATCCGTCCCAAAAGCGTAGATCTGACCTCTAAGGATGCTAGCAAACCGGGTACAAAGTCAATGGAAGGTCTAAAGTCAAACGTAGAGATAAACTCTAAGCTTTGTCGCTCAACAAACAACGAACTCAAGGACAACCTTTTCCTACTTAAGGCGTCTGTCACCATGTTACCCTTGCCAGGGGTATATGCTATCTCGAAATCGTAGGAAGCTAAGAATTCCATCCACCTTTGCTGCCTTAAGTTCAAGTCCTTCTGAGAGAACAAGTATTTTAGCGATTTGTGGTCTTTGAACAATTCGAATTTCTCGCCAAGAAGATAATGGCGCCAAGACTTAAGCGCGAAAATAATAGCGGCCAACTCTAGGTCATGTGTAAGGTAATTTCTCTCATGCACTCTCAACTGCCTTTCTCCATAGGCTATTACCCTCCCCTCTTGCATTAAGACTGTGCCTAGTCCTGTCCCACAAGCATCAGTATAAACGGTAAATGGCTTGCTCCCATCTGGCAATACTAAGACTGGGGTTGTGGTCAAAGCTCTCTTTAAACGTTGGAACGTATCATCATAATCTACGTCCCATGTGAAAACTAGGTTTTTCTTCATCAAGCGTGTCAATGGGGCTGATATCTTTGCAAAGTCCTTTATAAACTACCTATAGTAGCCTGCCAACCCCAAGAAACTCCTCACCTCGGTAGCATTTTTAGGGACCTTCCAATCTTGGATGGCCACCACCATCGCGGGATCCACAGCTATCCCTTCTTTGGAAACCATGTGCCCTAAGAATCGCACTTCCTTCCTCCAAAAGTGACATTTAGAAAATTTAGCTTTAAGGTTATGCGCTCAAAGGATCTCCAACACTTCCCTAAGATGTAGGGCATGCTCTTCCTCGCTCTTAGCAAAGATCAAGATGTCATCCAGAAAGACCACCATGAATTTATTAAGGTACTCCCTAAAGACCCTACTCATCAAGCCAACAAAGTATGCGGGGGCGTTTGTCAAACCGAAGGGCATTACAAGCCACTCATAGAAACCGTCCGGAGTCCTAAAGGCAGTCTTGTCTATGCTATCCTCAGCCACTCTCAATTGATGGAAACCAGTGGCTAAGTCCAACTACAAAAACACTGAGGCGCCAACTAACTGATTGAAGAGATCGTCGATCCTCGGCAGTGGCTGCCTATTCTTCTTAGTAAGCTTATTAAGTTTTCTATAGTCCACACAAAGTCTAAGGGACCCATCCGCCTTCGTGGCAAATACTACTGGAGCACCCCACTCCGATATACTACGTCTTATGAATCCCTTCTCAAGCAACTCCCCTACTTGCTTATTGAGCTCCCTCCTCTCACGAGGAGCCATGTGGCGTACTGGCAGAGATACTGGTTTTGCATTGTCTACAAGATAAATATGAAAGTCTATCTCACGTTTTGGGAGTAGACCCCTCACCTCATCGAAGACATCAACATATTCACTGACTATACAAACAGAATGTAAATCACCATTGTATGCGTCAAGTGACTCAAGATAACTAAGCATCACCGATCCTCTAGGGTCACAAGAAATATCAAGGGTCTTTCCACTACGAGTCAACAATTTTACTACACTTCGTTCACAATCTAGGATGGCACCATATCTGGCTAGCCAATCCATCCCTAGAATCAACCCATAGCCCATGAAACCAAGCACAAAAGCATTACATTCAAAACCAATGCCTAAGATAGACAATCTCAAATCCCTACAAACCATGGATAAATGAGCCGACCCACCAATAGGATTTGAGGATACAATGGGATCCACAACGTGACTAGTATTTAAGTGCAGTGTTTCAACTAATGATGTAGAGATAAACGAATGTGATGCGCCAGAATCGAATAAAGTACAGACAATTTGATCAAACAAGAAAATCAAACTTTCGACAGAAAATTTTCTACCTTCTTCCTGTCCCGGAGCCAAGAGAGCGTGAACCTTCCCTCCCGAAGTAGAACCTGCCCTCTGCTCTTGCTTCTTAGCACAGTCCTTCACAGCATGACCCGTATCACCACAATGATAACAAGCGAACTTCTTCTTCTTCCTACAGTCTTTCTTCAAATGGTCGGGTATCCCACAGTTGTGACACTTCCTCTTTTCTTTACCACCTTTCTTTTGTTGTCGGGCATTCTTTGGATCCTCCTTCTTATCTTGCGGCCTAAAAGAACTTACACCCTTCTCTTCTTCATGCATGTATGCCATATAAACAAGATTCTCATACGTAGCCCCTATTGAGATGTGGGACATAGCCAAACTGTGAAGCGGTCCATTTAGGCCCTTTATAAACCTCAAGGCCTTCTTGTGAGGCGTATTCACCAACTCTAGCCCAAATCTCGCCAACTTAATAAATTCGGTCACATACTCCTTCACGGTCAAGTTTTTCTGCTTCAATGTCAAGATCCTCTCCATGTACATACTCTCCTCAGCTTGAGAAAGGAATTTCAACTCAAACCTTCCCCTAAAATCAGCCCACGTCTCTACAGCACGCTCTTCATTAGTAACCTCCCACCAAAACGACTCTTCGTCCTTCATCAACCAAGCAGCCAACTTGACCTTCCTACAATCGTCCAAATCGAAAATGCCAAACAGATCCTCCATATCTTTCAACCAATTTCTAGCTTCAACGAACGTTTCAGACCCACTAAAAGGTTTTCCACCCATCGAACGAAAGTCTTTACATATCTTGGAGAAAGCATCTCCATGCGGAGGAATTACTGGAGCTGGGGGAGGAGGAGGAGGAACGCCGGCCGGACCCGCGGCAGCGGCCCTAGCCTTGAGATATTGACGAAACCAACTGGGTACATGAACACTTTCTGGTATCTCAGATGCTCCAGACATGCTGAAAAGAAAAAGAAAGAGTTTCAAAACAAGGGAAGCGAAAGAGAGATGTATGGCTTGCGGGGATTATGCTCTTTAAAGTAAAGTTTCCTTGAAAATAGCTTCTTTAAAACAAGTTTTTGAAAATACTTTCTAGGAAATTAATACTTTTGAAAACACTTTTTATCTATTCTTGTAACCATAGCTCTGATACAACGTGTAACACCCCATGTCCATTAATGTCACTCACAAAGGGAATGCATCAATGTCCATGAAGCATTAATGCTGTATAGAATAGAAAAATTACAAGAATAAATAAATAAAACAACACATCGGAAGATAAAACTTATTTCATAGCATCATAACTCAAAACAAGCTTACATAAGTAGTTTCCAAAACCATTACAACAGGATCAATAGTCTTTTCCAAAAACTTCAAAGTACATAAAGAAGCAAATACTTAAATAACATAAATGCATAAATCCCCACTAAGCATAAGCAAAGCCATAAAGATGAGAGAGTCCAAAGCGATACATCTACTCTTTTCAAGCAACTAAAAGAAATCGGCACTAAGCTGTAGTATTCCCTCCTTGAAAACCTGAGGGGGGGGGGGGGGGGGAAGGGAAGGAAAGAAAAGAGGTGGAAACAAATAGGTCAGACATAAAGTCTAGCGAGTCCATTAATTTTAACAAATAACAGGTAAGGTAAATTATCAAGACATAAATAGACATCATGATATGGCTGTAACATAGACAAGGTAGATAAGAAGGATGGACAAGATGATTTCGTTCCTAAGTACTAAGACAATCCTACACCTTGGCTAAGCGAACAACCCTCCATGTACTAACCCCAAAGACTGAAGTCAACATCAGACTAGCACCCAAAGGACTATCTAACTCAACCAACATGTATTTCGTTACACCGCAATTTTGCTAAGTTACACCACATTACTTAATTACACCGCACATATACTAGTCTCTTTTACTCAAGGTTGATCCCTTCCCACTAACTGTACGCACATGACAAACTTGGTAGTTACTTGTACCTAGCTGCTATCGTAGGTGCCGGCTTGCTCCTACCACCGCTAAGGTACCCTTACTCTACCCATTCGATCGACTCCCTAAACCCCGTAGGCAACCGTGCTGGCCCCATAGTGGGGTGTATCACTCCCCAAAGTGGCAACCCCGATACCAACATGAAATGCAAGGCCATACCTACACGATGCAACAACGTCTTACCTACCAGCCCGGACCCATGCACGCACATGAACCGGTTGGACTTGCGTTGCCACCGCTATTCACGTTTTGACCTCTTATATTCAAGCCCAGTAAGCATGCCCCGACCCCGGCCTAGTACCGGGCCCAATTAGATACTTAGACGGGTTACTGGTTGAAACGGGTCCCCATCCGACACAAGCCTCCCACCTATCCTTGGCCCTCACTAGGTTTTTTACCCCACTTAACCATTTTAATTTAAATGTCCATGTTTTACACATGCTACGGTTAGGTCCATACTTACATGTCATAATTTACATGCCTTATCTTATTCCGGTTAAGTCCATATTTACATGTCACCCCACTTAACCCTCTAACCATACCCATGTCTTATTATGGTTAGTATTCCTTAATTCATTCCTTATGACGAACGGTGCATGACCTCCCACATTAGACCGAACACTTTGTGGCCGTTGGATTTGTCGGGCGGTTCCGGGCAGTCTTACGCTACAAACCGGATCTAACCTCGTGTCACCCATCGTTATGCCTACAATTCATGCCTTTGACCTCTCACATTAGACGTCCAATTGTGGAAGCTGGATTTGTCGGGCGGTTCCGGGCAGTCTTACACTACAATTGCGCCAAACCTCATGTCAAAGGTTTATTAATAATCGTATTTCACCTAAACCCCAATTTTCATGTCCTGTGTTTCCAATTCAACATATACTCATGTTTACACTTTTTGCCTATTCCAACTTGTCACTAATTACACTAATTACGTATTAATTGGCCTCATTTACAAATTTTCAATTATAGGCAATTTCATCAATTCCATGTAATTCATACCCAAATATGCCAATTTCACATATTATCCAATTATCCAAAATATCCAATAATATCCAATTTTCCATATTTCACATATTCCCATCGTTCCCACGTATTCGTATTCGCGCGTTTTTTTAACATAGGCTCGAAGGTAGCCTAGATCCAAAAATAAAAGGAATAGGGAAAAGAAGAGAGAATCAAATCATAGAAAACTGGAATTAACATCACGAAAAAAAGGGGCATATAAACTAGCATAGAGGCATAATAACAGATTCAACATGAATAAACTGATAAAAGGTATGAACTTTACATAAAAGCATAGGCATATGATGACACGAATAAAAAAGGTGAAGACTTGGTGAGATTTTCATTACAAACATATATGAATCCTTTTTACAACTTTTTCGTGTTACTTTAATCCCATTAAATTTGTGAAAATAACTGTACTCACCTTTCGTGGCTTAAGAAAAGGATTAACGAATTGAAATTGGTGTAGAAGCGTTGCGGTGATGTTGATTGATCTTCTTTAATTGTTGTTGAAGCTCTAAACTTTGATTTGAATTGTGTATGAACACTTGAGATTTGATTAGAGGTGGCGGCTAGGGTTTAGGAGAGAGTTTGACAGCATAATGGTGTCATAGATAATATTTATGAATTAGGATTAGGTCTTAGGGTGTATATATAAGTGTAGAGAACCATTTAGGGCCTTAGATTTAACCCTAGAACTGATCTGGACCATCAAAAATCGTCCCAGGCCAAATTTCGGGTTTGGAAAACCTAGGGAGGTCGACCCCCTGGTCGACCTATCCGATCAGGTCGACTACCAGGTCGACCCCCTGGTCGACCTGGGTCCTAGACGGGAATTTTCCCACCCAGCTCGGGTACCTGCAATTTCGAATTTGAATTTGAATTTTCTGGCTGGGTTTAACTTTAATTAATTCTGCTTAATTACTCAAACTTCCGAGGCCCATAACTTCCTCATACGAAGTCCGATTTACGCAAACTCGGACTCTATCTCAAGCAGAATTCCGAGACGATCGCAATGCCGCAACCCATTTCCTTTTATTCATCTTTTAAAAGTTTAGTGTCCTTAAATTTAGTTAATTCAATCATTCAAAACTCGGGGTGTTACATTCGTGGTCTAATAGATACTCTAGCCGTGTCTAGAACCGCATTACAATCATCCAATCATTTTTATTCTAATATGTTATAAAATAAAATAGAACATATGATAAACATGAAGCCATTAGAGAGAACAGAAAGACAGGGGAGAGACTTTTATTTCTATTGCTTAAGTTATATCATTTCTATTACATTGCCTCCTTTATATATAGGCTTTGGAGCTGATGTAAGACTTATTTCCATGATGTGGGACTAAATAGAATATGACAAAAGCATATTCACTCATATATGTTACAATACTCCCTCTTGAATATGCGCCTTCAAAATCTTGAATGCTCTGCTAACTTGAAGTTGTCCCTTTTAAAACATATATAATGATTGCTCCCCCTTATAATTATCTTGCTTGCATATATATATATATATATATATATATATATATCCGTTCAGTCGATACAACTATTGTCTATTGCCTTCAAAACTTTATCAGGAAAACCCAATGGGAAAAATTTTGAACAAGAAAAAGAGTACAACGTATGGCATTATGAATATCATATTAAAATGATATTCCTTAAAAAAGTTTGATGCTTCAGGATTAAAACAATGCCTCATTAAAACCTTTTTATGAAAAACCCTGTGGGAAAATCTTAAACAAGGAAAAGAGCACAAATTTATTTCATCTTTAGGTAATATGTTTACAATGTTACCGTAAGGGTTGATACTTCAGGATCAAGATAATGCCTCATTAAAACCTTACTAACAAAAACCCAGTGGGAAAAATATTAGTGAAGAAAAGAGTACATTATATCATATTTTTATATGCTTCCCCTTATTTATAACTCATTATTCAATTAGTCTATTGATGTAATTGACGCATGCCAATTTTGTACATCATCTTCTGGAATATTGAATTGGAAATTGCCTTTGAGAACAGATCTACCCGCTTTTCTTGAAGTGAATTTGTTTCTCCTCTTTCTTGTTATCCTTTCATTCATGTGTAATGAGAAATTTAGAAGAAATGTGCTCCATCCTATTACCCTTGACAAAATTCACTTGAATCTGAGCCATGCAAATGGCGTTGTCTTCTTCATAAATAATATTTTACTGCATCAAAAGATGTTTAATACTTCTAGATCAAAATTTTGCCTCGTCAAAAGCTTACTAAAAAACCCTGATGGGAAAAATCTTAGTGAAGGAAAAAGAGTAAAATATACAATGTCATATTTACTATGTCAAAAGTAGTATGATACTTCTGGATCAATGTAATGCCTCATCAAAACCTTAATAAGAAAAACCTAGTGGGAAAAATCTTAAATAAGGAAAAAGAGTACATTATAACTTATTTTTGTATGTTACGTTTGGGTTGATACTTCTGGATCATGAGCCATGCCTCATTAAAACCTTACTACGAAAACCCAGTGGGGAAAAACTTAGTTAAGGAAAAAGAGTGCATTATATCATACTTATGGATGCTCCCCCTGATTTAATAATTTCCTCTGAATTCGTATTCTTCTTTCAATAACTCAAATTTCTTACAAATATTTCTTAATGAAGTTTTTCTTTTAAACTTCATGTGCATTTCCATGCTTCAGGCATGTTTTCTTACTTAAAATGCCTTCCTTTTGGGATTTGTATGTTATTAATATTCATTTATGAATAGACTTCAGGTGCTTATAATTTTCTGTTTCAATCGGACTTGCATATTGCAATACATATTTGATGAATAAGATAACTTTCATTACTAAACAGGAAGTAATATACTCATCTTCAAGTATATTAAGATTTCATTACAACAATACTTAGAAGAATGAAGTATATCAAGGTTTTCATTACAACAACACTAAGTAGGAAGTGATCTACTCACCTTGAAGTATATCAAGATTTTTAATACTTAGAAGAATGTTGTAATTTATCATCCATGTTCTTGGCCTTCTTTATAATAACAAATGTTATTTATGTTCCTTAGGTACTTATGTATTATAATAAGTTTTGCATATCGCAACTAACACTTCAATGGATATTAAGAGTTTCATTACAACAATTCTTGAAAGCAGGAAGTGATGTACTCATCATGAATTATATCAAAATTTCATCACAACAATACTCAAACGAATGTTTTAATATACATTTCTTACTCTTTGCATTATTTGTCACTAACAACGTAATTTAAATTCTTTCGAAATTTGTATGTTTTCATCGTTTATACCTTCAGAGTATTATAAGTGTTTTAAACACTTTCACCACTTTAATCAGTTCAATTATCTCTGAAAAATACAATGCTCATGACACTTGACACTCTATGGTGCTTTAAAAACTTCCATGTGCTTTTGTCATTATATATATTTCTATTTTTATCTTATGAACTACAGGTTCATATCTTATGGACTACAGGTCCATATATCTTATTTACAAGAATTTCATGATGGCTAATCATGTTTTTCTCTAATATGGGATTTTTAATTCATTTATAAATAAGCGCTTCATTATTTATTAATTGATCATCGATGATTATTTCTTGTCATTTCTATACATGATTTATTGAGATCTAAAAAATTATCATGCTTTAGGTACCTAAACCACTTCTGGGGTTATTTTGACAATCATATCATGGGTTTCTTTTAAAACACCCTTAAGTGTTTCTTCAGAAACACTCACCTCCTTTATTTTGCATCTTTATGACTTACTCCAAAAAATTTGAACTGACTTTTGTACCACATTTTCAGCTGCGATTTACACCTTTTGATCTTTCGGGGATTCAAATGTATATTGGAGAAAGTCTATTAGGGACATAATTAATAATTTATGCAAGTTACTTAATACTTTGCATAATTCTAGATGTTAACAAATATTTAACATCGATGAGTCCTTTACCCCCGTAATGTTGAGAAACATTGTCACTTTAAATAATAAACCTTCTATAGATTCTCATTTTTGACCCATTATCGAATTATAGCTAGCAAATACATTAGATGTATTTCAATTGTAGGAGGATAATGCTCTTATTGGTTGATAAGGTGCATTCATATTGCATTGCTTATTCTCTTTCATTGATCCGATGACTTAGAGGAGTTTTTTATCATTTAAATATGCACATGACTTCAGGTCAATCGATATTGATGTCAATCGACTTTCTGAGATATTAAATAATATATGCATAATTTATAATATGAGCTCAGGACAACTTCAGGTTATTAATTAAATATTCATATATATGTGTATATACGTGCGTCCACGTATTCCATACATAATTGATTTGCATATTCTTTCTCATTCGAGTTACCTATTTTAGAACAAATTGTTCATAAGGTTCTAATCGTTAAATTTTGCTTATCAAGCAATGTCAATGCGAATCATAAAGATTGTATCATAATATCCAAAACATCTGATTTGGAACTGTATTGAACTTCTGGTTCAAATAAAATATGTAAACAACAAGTTGTTAATCAATATTGAACTTCTGGTTCAAATAAAATATGTAAACAACTTCAACTTGTTAAACTGTATTGAACTTCTGGTTCAACTATATTGAACTTCTGGTACAAATAAAATATATAAACAACTTCAAGCTGTTAAAATTTATTCCTCAATACAATATGCAAATATAAATATATAAGCAAGATATAACTCATTTTGAAAATTGTGCAATCTTTGGATGCATTATCATTGTCACACATGATGTAACTTCTTTAAGAAGTATAATGTTATTATTTCATTTAGTTTCAATAAAGCTTCAGGCTTTTAAATTATGAAGTATTTCAAGTTCATTGATTAAGTAACTTCAAGTTCCTATACATATATATATACACATACATATGTATATCAATTTTATCAATTTATGATGAACATCTGGTTCTCAATCTTTTAACATACTTCTATTTTAGAAGCCTTTACATTCTTGTTAATTGTCAAGAACTCAAACTTGTAAACTTTATCAAAAAGTTTCCCCTTTTTTCATAATTCAAGACTTCAGATCTCAGATCTGAGTTAGACAACTTCTTCTAGTACATTAGATATTAGTTGCCAAATACATCGAATAATAATACATACGACTTTTCTTATTCCAAGCACAAACATACATCATCTAACTTACAATTACAAATGATTTTAATACATTTATAATAATATGGCAATACAATATATATTACCATAACAATACATTTAATGCATTTATTATAAAAATAATGGAAATAACCATTATAAGGTCTAAATATATGAATCAAATTAATAAATTTTACTTAAATTGACAGAATAAAATTTGGATCTAGCTGTAGTATTGATCAACGACAAAACTGAAATAAACAACTTATAGTTGTACTGCATTTCTCAATAATCAAATTTTCTAAAATATCGTATATATGTATAATATCTTATCAAGAATTGAGTAGAAATGCATAATTATAGAACCGAATTTTACATTGTTTAATATGAATGATTCTAAAAACTTGCAGATCTATACATAAAATTAACAAATATAAAAATTACATGCACTAGATTCAAATTATACAATTCATATAAAAATCTTTTAGATCTTTCTTTTTTATATCAAAATATCTCTTACCTTTGTAGCAACTGCAGGTTCTAAATTTTCCATTTTTATAAAAAAATTGCTTCTGCATATACTTCAGGTGTGCTAAATAAAGATCAATATTTAAATCTTAACTTATGATCTTCGAGATGCATATTTTCTTTTTCTTTTTTAAAGGAAAAATTTATGAACTTTTTCTACAAATATTTTATCATCTTTAATTGTAGAAATCTCTTCTCGAGATATTTTATTATTTTCAAATATACATATCTCTTCTAGAGATATTTTACCATTTTCAAATATACAAATATCCTTTGAAGATATTTTGTTATCACCGCTTCTAGGATGAACTTATCTCCTTCATAGATAAATATATACAAACTACTGAAATGTCATATCAATATATGAAAATACATATCAAACCTTAAATGCATTAACAAAATTAGGTGCATTAAATAAAAATAAGATTCAAGAGAGAAAAGATATCACTACTTCTGGAGTGTATGATATTCTCTCAGGGAACATATCTTTTATTTATGTAATTGCAGTGCAACAAAAAAAATCTCTAACATCTCTTCTAGGATGTTGGATTTGCTGCATAAAATTAAATCTCTAAAACATCTCTTCAAGAGATTAATATACATACTATATCTTCAGGATATTCAGTTAATATAAACTGTAGTCAGTTAGATGAAACTCGTTTAGATATTTTCTATTGAACCTAATGTTATTGTCACATATTATAATGTGTGTGTCTTTTTTAACTTCTTCTGGAAGTACAATCTTTTTATGTCACAAATTTTAAGAAAGCTTCGGGTTTCATTTTTTTTCTTCGGCATATGAACTTCAGGTTCATATTATTTCAGATTCCAAAGAACTAATATACTTTATGATTTTTCATTTGTTTATGAACTACAGGTTCCTCATTTGAATAAACAATTGTATATGAATTTCATGCCATATGAACTTCAGGTCATTTACATATGAACTTCAGGTTCCTCATTTGAAAGAATTGTTTTACATCATGAGTTTTCAATTTCACTTCCAATGATAAATAAATACTGCTATTGAATTTAAATGCTACATCATTATATTTTATACCCATAATTCTATCGAATATACATAAAAAAACATTTTTTTCAAGAGATATTTTGTCTTTAGCCTATCCAAAAAAAATTACATACGAAAAGTAATAGTTGATCGGAAAGGATAAACTAGATCTACCTCTACATCATCAATAATGTAAACAATATATATATAATCAAATTTCCATTTGGATTTGAAAATCTCAAAATTAGATCTGCAAAAGAATTGAAAGAAAATATCTACACATACTTAGGATCAATATAGATAATTAGATTTAAAAAGTTAGATCCACTAAAATAAAATCTAGATCTACAAAAACTGAAAAAGAAAAGAGATATAAAAGTATGAATCACATCTAAGCAGAAGATACAACAAATTCATAGATGTAGATATAGATGGTTTTTTTTTTAAAAAAGTTAGCTCAAGTGGAATCTCGTGCTGATAACATGTTATAAAATAAAACAAAACATATGATAAATAAGAAGTCATTAGAGAGAACAGAAAGATTGGGGAGAGACTTTTATTTATATTGCTCAAGTTTATATCATTTCTATTACATTGGCTCCTTTATATATAGGCTTTGGAGCTGATGTTAGACTTATTCGCATGATGTGGTACTAAATAGAACATGACAAAAGCATATTCACTCGTATATATTACAACATAATATGCATTTTTAATAAGTTAATCCACCATTTTACTTTGATAAGTTAATCCACAACTATTTTATAAGTTAACTCATAAGTGGATTAACTTAAAGATTTCATGTTTTTGTTATTCCTTTCTCCTGCATGTTTTTTTCATTTTCAATATTAATTTATTTTCAGTAGTCATTGCATATTTGGATGCAGTTATATCCTAACGTCAGCGGTAATATAATTTTCAAAATTTCTATGCTTCTAACTTATGATGCGTTTCTTTTGAATTGTGTAATTTATGCCAAACGACATGGTATATTCACAAAATTACGAGTTGATAATGAGAAAGAGAGAATAGTTGCAAGTTATCTTTGACACTAAAAGGAGTAATTAGGAAAAAGAATCATAACGTAATCTCACACGGAAAATGGTGATACACAACCACTTACATAGTTACCTATATACTTTTCTATTTTATGTGCATATATGCAAAAATAAAATCGTCAATTTAAGATAAATTAAAAATGGGAAACGTTTATCACCAAGTCAAATTTGAAACACCAATATTTTTCGACCTCCTTTGCGAATGAAGGTAAAAAGGTAGGTTTTAGACTGCTATATGTCAGAAAGAAAATGCACATCAAATTTGGAAGAATCATGCAGATTTAATGACAAAAGTAATTGAATTTGTTAGAATAATTAATATATGGTATTTATGTTAATAATATATTACATAATTACCATATATTAATGGTAGAAGATTTGTGTTTGAATAATTAGTATATGGTATTTATGTTAACATAAATGTCATTAATTATTTTAACAGAATTTTTCTAGAGATATCACTACTAGAAAATGCTGTTATAGTGACACAACTATTGTGACGGAAAAATTCGTAGCAAAACTGTGTCGGATTTGAGATGAATCTGAGTTGTTTTTTTAAGTTTTTTTTTCAAATATATTTTTCTGTTGACCAACATATTTTTTGTGATGTAACATGAATCTCTAACAAATCCGTGGTAAACTAGTCATGTAATTGTCACGGATATGGAAATCATGGCTAAATTTTGCCTTTAGAAAAAAGGAAAAATAAATTAGTCATGGAATTGTCATGGATATGGAAATCATGGCTAAATTTTGCCTTTGAAAATAAGGAAAAATTATGTTAAATGCTAGTTGTCATTGACGGTTGAAAAGTCACTAAATTTTATGTTAAAATTAAGTAAAATATTGTTGCCACAAGAAGTCATAACGCCTTAGTAATTTCTATGTAGATTTGTTATGGATTTGTGATGTTATAATATCCAATTAACTTTTTTTTATTAAAATAGATAAATCAAAAGAAATCTATCACAAATTTATCACAAGTTTATCATAGCTTTGTAATTTTGTTTCCCTTGAGGAAAAATAAGAAATGTATTAGTTATTACAAATATAAAATTCAACATAAATCTGTGACAAATTTGCTATGATGGACTTTTCTTAACAATCTACAATAATTATATTTTAAAAATGATTGGAAACATCTATCATAAATCAATGTGTCACGTTTTTGTGATGGATGTATATACAATATATATATATATATAAATAATTTCATAACATATATGTCTAAATAAGTATTATAGGAATTATTGACAATGAATATCACTTATACACACCGGTCCGCCCATTTACAACCTAACAACATATAAACTGATAAACAAATAAACAATACCACGTAACAACAGATAAACTGATAAAAAATATCACAGGCGGCAAAAATAGGTGGCGGTAAAAGTAGATAATATTAGCGCGCTTCCTAAAAAATGATAATATTCGCGCGCTTCCTACCCTCGGCTTTTCGAAGCTTCTTCTTCTAAAACCTAATTTTCAAGCCGCCATTCCCAAATTTTCAACGCTACAGCCACCAAAATATCTTCCACGAAATTCCGATTGAGATTCCATTTTGCTGTTCAGAACAGGTACTCTTATTATCATTGAAATTCCATTTTGCTGTTCAATTGCCTGTCATGGTTTTGGAAAATTGTGATTTGAATCCCATTAACTGTGGCCATTGAATCCACCGAGCATGTGTTTGTTTTGAGCAAACAAGCGCTTGCTGGATGATGATTGGAAATGCTGATTCTCATCAGTGTTTATTTAGGCGTTTTACTTTTTCATTCAGCCTTTTCGGGTCCAATCAGTGAAAATTTGTTCAGCTGTTTTCTAGTGCTTTTTGCAATCTGAATAAGTGTTTCCAACTAATACCTTGACATTTTAAATAGCTTTGTAAAGTATATTGCTCTTTCACTTTCATTGCTACCATCTACTGTGTAGACTGACATTGAATCATACCCGAATTTGTATGTATTTTTGTATGTATGTTGGAGGTATGTTGTACCAAGTGCTTTTTTTAAATAGATAAAGTCATTAATGTTGTACCAGGTAATCTTTCAACTTTTTTTCTTTAAAGATTCCAAAACCAAACTTTGCTTTATAAACTCTAAGAGAGTATGTATGAGTCGCCAACCCGTATTGCATATATTTTCACATGAAATTACATTGAATTTAATATTATTAACATATTCATTTTGAAAAAAAACCAAATGCTAGTGTTGGCTTAACAATTAATGCTACATAATGCTTGGTTTTTACAATTACATTGGTTTAAAGACACATGATGGACGAAGAACGTTGGTGCATAAATTATGGTGGTACAAGCATAGCATAAAATGTTTGGTTATATTTACATATTGTTATGTTTTATAACCTGGATACATATACCCCTTTGAGCATACCATGTACGTATGAAGCATCACATGAGCATGTATCCTGTAATTGCGCTTTTCATATTCCTATATTTGGCCTACTGTAACATTATTCCTTTGCGACCACTAAGTCTAACAAGTTGGTACTTGCGTGGTTGTGCCGTAGGCAGTACAAGCTTATTGGAGTTGATACATAGCAATATCAAGAGCAATCCTAAAGAACCCTTCAATTCTTCTTCTAGATGAAGCCAACTCATGTCAGATTCACATAGCGTGTATGCATCTATGGTTAAGCTTCAAGATGTCACAGCTACTATATAGGACTCTTCACAGTTTGTGAATGCAAATGTCATGCGTACGAAAAGGTAAAACTGTTTTTTTTTTAAAGCTCGGTATTATCTATATAACAAAAAGCATTGATTAGTTATTAAAAGACAAAGAAGGGCTAGCATTTATTCTTGGCATAGACAAAGAGCGGTTGCAATTTACATGCACGTTCTATTTTATTCCAATGATTTACCACAATCTTCTCCATTCTACCACATTCCAGTTCATCATTTTCGCCATTTTACGTCTCAAATCAAATCTCCATCACTACAATTTCTTCGAAATCAGCGTTTACATCTGTAACAACCCTTCCGATTCACACCATGGTTGCATCAACGACCTTCTTCATCTAATTCTCACCATGTTTATTGTTCTTTTAATTATCAACTTGACATATTCCTCTAAAGATGGAAAGAGGGACATTAATAGTGCATATTCATGAATGCCACCTTTCTAAAATCATGTTAAGTATCTAATTCTTTTAGTAGATTTATTGGTAACATTAAAATTATTGCTCTTAATAAATTCTATTAACATGCCAATGCCTAATCTGATTTAATCTCTCATCTGTGAGAACGTTTTCCAATTTATTTTAACATATTATGCCGTATCCTTTTAAATATTTTACATATTTTCAATTCCTCTAACAAAAAATATTGGTAATTTTGCTAAGTACGAACAGTTTCATTTCCTTATTAAAAAGCTTTTTTTTCCTTATTCAACGTACCCTTAAAGTATCCTGCATGTTTTTTTAATGTAAATTATTTTTATTTCTTATGATTTATATTACAAAAACTTCTTTGTTATTTGGCTTATCATACCAAAATTGATGAGGGGGTTACCAATAAAAGAAAACTTTTAGAGAAATTACCAATCCTATAACCATGTGTACTGTAATTAGTTCACTGATTATTATCCATTATGTATCACATTAAATATGAATACTAAAATTCTCTTTGTAATGGATATAAACAATAACTGTCCTTTTGCAAATGAAAAAACATAAATGATTGATCTTTCTTCATAAAAAATTCGTTATTATGATTTCTATCTTTTTAATTTGCTACATTAAGTGGTAAGTATTTGTATCATTAGGTTGACTAATCTATCTACTGCCATATGTGATGGTTTAGATTGAATTTCATTATATGCCATGCCTAATTTGATTATTTTAGTATAGTCCAAAAGCTGCACCTTCTATCTGATTATAGCAGAAAGTATCGGATGAATTTGACAGTAAAATTTGATAAGCTATTTTTATATATTTCTATTTGGAGTACCCATCCCAGCACACAATTCTAAATAAATAATATATCTGTAATAGAAGTAGTTGCTTTTATTACCATTTACCACAAACAACTAACTTTTTTCTATTGATGTCATGTTTGGCAGTATATCATTAGTAACATAGTTGACATATTTTAGATAATATTTACAAAAAATCCGTTCATCCTTTAAATAATTGACAATTTATATACTGAATATAAATGCCATGATGTCTGTGTTATATTTATCCCATCATACATGTTGGTTGTCTTTGATATATTCAGCAAAAAAATTCATACTTTCTAATTTGATGAAGTAGCTCACTTTCTAGGTGTGGCTAACATTTACATGTTAAGTTCTGAACCTCTCAAACCGTATAACCTAATCTTATTTCGTAGTGCTGCTATGTTCATTCTATGCATGTAAATTAAGATGGCTGAGCCTCGCCTTAAGATGTTTTGCCCAATCATATGTTGCAAAGAATGTTAGTTTGAGGTGATTTTTGTGTTCAGTTACGAATTTGCTCAAGACCTTATCATTTTAACATAGAAGAAATTTGTTTGAATATTACTGTTTATTAATTTTTTTATATTATTAATAAACATGTGCTTTAATAGTCCCCATAAATTAGGTAACTGAGGTAATCTTTCCTCCTCATATAGTAAGGTTTTCTTCTTTGCTATTACTTCATATGCACTTGCACTTTTACAAGAAATAGGTAAGTAAACACATCCCTGTTTCTCTTCTTTCAATTTTATAAACTTTGGAAAAACCATCCATTAAGAAAGTAGAGAGAACGTAGCGCATCTCCATCAACAAAAGAGTATTCAAATAGGTTGCATCTTTAGAATAAACATTGTCTGATTGGGTAGTGTTAATGAATGTATTTATATTACTGCATTTCCGATGTTACCTGGACACATAACTGCAAAACATAATCCTCTTTTCATTTTTAACTGCATCTATTTTAGGCAAATATAACAAGGATTATTTGGAAATTGAATAATTCATGCAAGCCGCAAGCGTTACTGCAGGTTACACTCTATTATGATGTTTATCTGTAACATCTTATATGCTACAACGTCTGTGCAGTCAAGTATACTGTAAATTGTATTGCGTTCAATTCTCTAGTTTTTCAGTCATTTGAGAACACTTTCTGGAAGCTGTTTTTGTAAACATTCCACTTTCGGCCAGCTAGATAAAATTTAGTGCGTTCTGATTTCCGTTAAAGCTTGTGTCAAATGCCTCTGTTCATTTTTTTGGACGGAAGTGTTTCGGTTATAAGTTATAAAAATCAATTCAATTTGTTTTACTATTTTTTTGGCATAATATATGAACATGATATCTCATTAAGATTTACATTTTTCCTTCATAGCATCAAGTATTCAAGAGAGCTCTCTGGTAGAGCTGCAACAAGCACAGGAGGCAGCTTTCGAGTTGGAGGCAGCTTTCGTGTTGGATGCTTTTTTGTCTCAGATAAGGACTCAGTCAGTAGCTACCATCCAGACGAAATTGAACAGCCAAAAGCAAAGGCAGTATCGATGAAAAGATTGTATTCTATGGTTGGTCCCGACTGGATATATGGCTTTTTTGGAACCATAGGAGCAGTTGTGGCTGGTGCACAAATGCCTTTGTTTGCTTTAGGAGACTACAAAAAGAGAGGTAAAGAAAATTTCACTCCTCTTTTGTGGCGGTGTTGTGATTTTTTTCGTTGTCCATGTAATTGAGCACCTCAGTTTTGGTATCATGGGCGAAAAACCAACTCTCCGGGTTCGAGAAAAGATGTTTATAGGTAAGTCTATATTCATGCAGTAAATAAACCAACATGGACACTTGGATCCACCTGAATTTTTTAATTGTATGGAACATCTTCCCGTACATCTTCCACGAGAAGCTATGCTACGAGGACCTGTTAAATATGGATGGATGTATCCATTTGAAAGATATGACAATTTAAATTTTATATAATATCATTTCCTAGTATATGAAGTTCATATCGTTTTTAACTTCAACTTAGTTACTTATTTCATCTTAAAAAGAAAGTTTCAAATAAAGGTCAAGTGGAAGCTTCAATCCGTAATGCGTATATTTTGGAATAAGCCGCCATTTTCTTTTCACACTATTTCGAAGATCATGTCAAAACAGTCCGTGTTGAGGAGATTAGTCGACTATATGAGGAGAGGCTTTACAATGTTGAGGAGTAACGTCGACCGATTGAGGTGGAGCGCCGACATGACAGAGAGAATCGTGAAGCACTGAATAGTAGGTTAATGCAAATCGAGCAACGATTGTCACAAACCACTCATCCTCCTCCATCGTGGTATTCTAGAACTTTAGGTACACATCATATATTTTGGACAATATTTAGATGCGACAAGCTATAATTTATTTTTGGTAGTTTGGATTGTAGCTATTTTTTTGTTGTGGTTTGAACCTGGGGTGTCAACTTCGTATTTTGGTGATGTATTTGTATTAGGAGTACTTATTTTATATTTAGTTATCTTTGTCTATATTGTTGTATTGTTTTCCAGTGTAATCTTTTGTGTAATATTCCAAAGAACAATGTATACGCAGGTTGTATGAAAGCAGCAGAAATTCATAACAATTGTTATATGCTTCGTGATGGATTTGCCATGGAGTTGCTAAGTAAAACAAAATTTCAGTGTTTGATTTTGTTATGGATTTGCAATGTGAAACAAAATTTCAGTATTTAATTTTGTTATGGATTTGCGATGGATTTTTGAAAATACATTTAATTATTTGTTGTTTGAAATAATTTTACATGCTTTTCAAAATGAAATATAGAAAAATAAATGGTCTGCTATGAACCATGACAAAAACATCACAATTTTTTTTGACTTTCCGTCACTAACCATTCTGTGATGGATCTAACACCTAATGAATTGGGAGGGAAATATCCATTACAAATCCGTTGCAAAATATTGTTTTGTGATGGAATTTCCCATCATTAAAACATCATTTTCTAGTAGTGTATATGGTGATTAAAAATTAATAATGGAAAAACAGGCAGTAGATTATAAAGGGAGCCGGATGATGTGGCTCATTAATACCTAATGTTGCTTTTTATTTGGGAAATAAATCAGTAGTAGTTGGCTTAACATAGCAAAATTTGTATTTGTACTGATAAACACAACAGAAATTTTAGAGAAGTTTCATACTATATTTCCATATAATGCATAAATGTGTTCATAATTTGTATTTATGAATTTTTAGTTTAATCGTCTGATGACTTTGATGTGTTACTCGTGCTTCATATAGAGATGAAAAAATAATATATCCACACAATTAGAATTTGATTTGGAAAAATTTTAGAATATGAAAATAGCAGTCTATTTGATGCATAAAAAAAGAAACACAACTTTTGTTTGGCAGTATTAGAGATTGATTAGGATATTTGACCTTTTTTTAGGTGGATAAATTAACTAATATTACCGCACAGCGGTGGGAAAACCGACCGTTAAAGTATTCGACATAAAATACAAAAATATTTATTAAAATTTATTTTAAAGCAAATTTTAGTGAAAAAAATTATATCATCATAAGTTTTTTTGCACCATAATTTGTTCGTAAAAAAAAAACTATTACAAATGGGTACATAAATTACTAATGTTAATGCAAATCATAAACAATAAATTTATATTAAGTTGGATCATTGTAATTAAATAACTCACTTTAAACTATAATTGTCATTTAAAATATTGAAATTGCTAAAATAAAAAACAAAATAAAACTGAATGTTAGAGCCTAAAACGAAATAAAACAAGAAACTTGATTCGGATAAAATTGATGTTGATTGCAATATAAATGTGATCTTATTAATAATTACCGTACATCATCAGCATCTTTTATTGTGCAAATATTAACAGGGTGTTTTGCTTGCTTTACGGTACAGGAATCAACATCGACCCTTTTCCTCCATATTGCAATTTCATCCATCTCAGGTATTTTCTCTCAGCAAAGAAGTCTGGCAGTTGCTTCGAAATTTTCCTAAACAACTTCACGATCCGCTCCTGTATGCTACGGTTCCATGCATTGCAAGTTGTTCCTCCAGTTGGTTGGAGGGCCTGAAAATCCTTACGTTCGAACAGTAATAACCTTCGAAGCTTTGAACCGAACTGTAACTTTACCAAAATATGGATGCCAAAACAGACATCCTAAACAATGCTACACCGAACACTATGGAAATAGACACAAAACGGGATACAAATGCGACCTCAAATACAACTATATGCCTCAGCCAGATCAATTTAGCATTCGCAGCAATATTGAAAACAACACAACACAGTTGCCTATTGACAAAGAAATTCATATCTGAACAAATACATCAAGTGCAAACTCAGCCATGTAGATGGAAAAAGACAATACTATGCCACATAAAATTAACATAGGCTTAGCCATTTACAAATGAATACATCAATTATGGAAACAAGTGACCCCCACATGTATATCAAACATAAGGAAAACACGATAATAGTTAATGAATCAACACCTAATAGTAACCAACTTATAAATCAATCACACACAAAAACAATGAATACTCCCAGTCATGGGATGGAGAACTTGTCTGCTGCTATGAAGGTAAACATGACAGTTGATACAAATTCGAATTCTAAAAGTCAGGAGGCTAATCATCTCACCACCAGATCTTGCACAGTCTGCAAAACCAGAGATGAGGAAGAGCCTTCCAAATTCAAGGCAACGTCCAATCCCAAGGTGATTGTTAACCCTTCATGGCAATCCATGGTAACACAATAAGGATAAAAATAAGAAAAATAAAAAAGCAAAAGAAATCAGGGCCCACCACCTCCTCGGAAACAGGTGGTACTCTTCCTCCAGACAATTAATAGAGTTCCTCATTTGGAACATGAAGGGGATGAACTCCCCTACCAAACAGTTTGAAATTCACAATTTAATTCATTCAAACATATTTTCCTTCATTGGCCTAAATGAAAGTAAACTCGCAACTAGAAACATTCAGAAATTTATGCTAACTGTGGATAACAAATGGAATTTTATCCATAGTGCTAAATGTGATGATAGAAGCAGAATTCTCATTTTATGTGATAAGTGCTACTGGTCCATGAATCATGATCTCCATGCATACGGACAAACAATACATCACCTGAATCCTACATAACTCGAATGATCTTAATTTGATATGTACATTAATCTATGCCTATAGCACAGCCGAGGATAGGATGGGCTTATGGAACTGCATCAACAATCAAGCATCTTAATTCAACCTGCAATAAAACTATCTTTATGTTGACTATAACACATTAGATAAAGCACCCCACGACATAGGAGTGACCTTGGTTTTCCAAGTCGGCATAGTAGCGCTTTGTCAAAAAACCAAGTGCATTCAACGCTCATTCTGATCTTGCATCTACCCTTTCCAATGGAAAAGAAGAAAATTCATGTGTTCATGTTTGTACTATAGTTAAAGAGAAAAGTACCAGGATCACATTCCCATAGAAAGGCAGAACCATCCAAAATAAATGAAATCAAGGCCATCAAGCAAAATCAAGATCATCGACTGTTTTAATTAATGTAACCCAATTCGTATGAACATAATGCATCTGCGTAGGTAGGACTTTCTGAGTTAGACCATGGTTTTTAAGTAATCATACTAATTGTTTCTATGAGTTGAAACATAGGAACATACAACATTTGGCAAAGGATATTAACTGACATTGCAAGAGCCTACTGTTTATTCACTAAAGAATAATGTAAACGTGTATCTTTCTTCGAAAATTATGTAGGCAGCAAGAAAAATGTAGTATGCATATTTTAACAATAATTTGCAATATTTTTAGTTTTAAAGATTACGACAACTACAAAAATTTTAGTTTATATTTCAACTAACGATTGGTCTTCGTGAATACAAAAGTAGGTAGCAAAAAAAATTCATTATGTAGATTTTTTCTATATAATGAATTATAAAATAATGAATAATTTAAATTAATTGTTTCCAAAATGGAATTCTGATGCGGAAGACAGCCCTTTAGTCCCTTTAGGTCTAAGAACCCAGTCCACTTCCATTATATACATTCCATCTACAAAACAATATATATTATAATGAATTCATTTCTCCTATCGTTATTCATTATTCTAATGAGCTGAATGAATTTCACTCAAATTTAGAATCACAAATGGGCCTAAGCAAGAGGTAAACGCCTATATTGAAAACCTGCTTGAGTGTTGCTACTTTGCATAATTATATGGACTTCAGGTGCTTTAGCTAATAATAGAATGATGCTTTTCTGCAAGCAAACCAACAAGTATAAGCAAATCGGATCGAATATAAATATTAGATAGTATTATGATCATTATCGAAACAAATGGAAAGAGAATAACTTTCCTGCATTAGAATTAAAATGACACTGACGCAAATAGAAGTAGTGAAAACTGGGTTTTAGATTTAGCTTATGAAAAGCCAACTACTTCATAATTCTCCAAAGATCCTTGATAAGTTTAAGCGATCACGATTATCATGCGCGGATGCGATATTATTAATTTCTTCAATTTATTTTTCTTCTCACCAATGTTTCAATAAAATGTTAAAATAAGACGAAAAAAGCTAGCAAAAAATATAAAATATGCACAATTTTGCAAAGAGTTTGAGCTACAGTTCAACTGCGCTGAAACACATACCTACAATTCAAATACCTATAATTCAAATAGTAGCAACAACTATCAAGTAGAAAATGGAAGGATTATAAAGCAAAACTATATTATGGAACCTAATTATCATTCCAAAATTAATAGAAGTTTACCTGTCTGTAGAAAAGAGCTTTGAAAAGAAACAGCTGATGTAAATGCTTAGATCACTCTATTATTATCAACATCGTACATTTGTTTACAAATACAAAATACTTAGATCCACAATAAATAGTGATTAATGCAATAAAAAAACAAATACACAGATTCAAGTGAAAATTAAAATGGAAAACGAACAGTTATGCGCAAACAAAATGCAAATCTTTTGTCGGAAAATGATAACTGAAGCGGGAAGAAATAAATGAACAAAACAAAACACAAATAGCAGAAATTAAGTTTAACAATATATTACCTAAAGAAAATTAGTCATAAAACAAACTATATTAGATGAACTACAATAACTAAACATCAATTTTTGTTAAAGAAAATTAGTCACAAAATATATTGAATAGATAAACTTCAAACTCTTTTTGAAATAAGTTTAACTTGCCACCCCATTAATTTGCAGAAAATCCTGGAATACAATCATGTTAATAGGATATCAGCAAAAGCTGCAATGGAACACCCTTGACACCCTTGGTATATCCCAATTCTAATGTCTTTGCTATGTATTTGGAAACTTCACTTGTCGCCTTGATTTGCATGTTGCGGTAATTTTATGAAAGTGTACTATTGTTTGTATGCTAAAATCATATATATGTTTATTTAAGAAAAAAATCTGAAACATGACAAGTTATACTTATATTCAAATTTTCATTTTCCCCTGTTTCTGTGAATGAATCTGGAAAGATATATTCCTTTAAATATATGCATGAACTACAATGAATGATGATTAATTACTCTTCAAACATAGCTGCTAATTTTAGTAGTCAAAAGAATGGTCATACATCTATTTTGTATTTTATTAAATATCAATTTAAAAATTCATATAATGATCATATATTTTCTAAAAATATCCACCTTATTGTCAAATTGATATTTTCAAAAAATTGTCAATTCAAATATATATATATATATATATATATATATATATATAGGTGGATATCAATTGTCAAATTGAAAATAATAAGGTTTACATATCGGATGAATCAGGAAATATATCTTAGTTGATTTAATAGGGCAATATTAAATGTGTATCTTTAATTATAAGCAATTTTAGAAAATAAAATCATGTATAATGGAACTAAACAGAAAGATAAACAATATCAAATCTAAATATGGGAAACTATACCTGAAATCAATTGTTTAATATTTTAGCTACAACAATAAGGAAAAAACTACTAAGTGCAAGTAAACATTAAAAATAAAGTATAACAACACAATATTTTTTTTCATTAATAACATGCTAATCAACAAAATAACAAAAAGAAGAATATTTTTCTTAATTACTCATCAAACATCAATCAATGATTTTACTTGTCTTCTTTGCAAGTTCGCTAATAGTTTTTTTTTTTTATTTAGAGAAGAAAAGGTCGAATATCACCATTTAGAGAAGAAAAACCTCAAGCTATATATTAGATTAATAAGTATTAAGTAATAAAGCCATAATATTAAATGAAATATGTAACGTACTTGTATAGAATGCATTCTTCCATGTATGTTATAGAATAAAGAAAATAAATGAAATACTTACCATTTTACACTGCTTTGATGTCGGCCTATAATTCAACAGCTTCAAAACTGAAAAGGAAATATCCAAACCTGATCATAATTGACATAAATGAGTAAGAATTTAATATTGTTATAAGTTTGTGGTAGTACAAGAAATTAGTTACTTGTATTAACAGTATTGTGATGCACGGGTCATAGTTTCCTCTGCATATATTAGCAATTAATTAACTTTTATGTTGATGACTAAAAATTAATAGCCTTTATGGAAAATATAATATGGCAAATGAGTAACTATGCATGTATAAGAGCCAGTGATTAGTTGGTCCCTTATTGTATAATGCAATCTTGTCTTGAATACACTATTCTGCCACATTTTAGTAATTAAATAACTTCTTTCTTCAAGATATTAGTGATGCATGCATGCTATTACAATCTTAATATGAAACATTCAAGGTAACAATAATATTTTTCGTATATGATATATAAAAACAAAAACAAGCAAACACAAAGAAAATTGACATTTTAGCACCTTCTTTGATTAAAAATACTCTTTTAATAAAATAATTATAATTGTTTGATTAGTGAAATTTAGAAGCATATCTCATTTACCCTTTAGATTCTCTTGTTTTGAAGTTATTTGAAATCCCTGAGAAGTTCTCAGTATTGAACTGGGCCTTATATGTTAGAGTTGATTAATCTCCTTATTATCACAAAACCAATTGGCAATGTGATGGAGAATATCTTAGTTTATATCCAAGATCTTAGTTCAGTATTCCCCGATGGGGACAACTTTGAAGCACCATTCAACACACCCCCTTGCTTCAAAGTTGTTGAGATCGAAGCACTTTCTCTTCGATTTGTGATGCATTTTCTCATCATCTTCAATTGTTGAAGCACTTTCTCTTCAACTCTACTGAAATCCTGAGCTTCGATACCGTGTTAGTTCTTTTTATTAATCCCCATATTATCACAAAACCAATTGGCAATGTGATGGAGAATATCTTAGTTTATATCCAGTATCTTAGTTCAGTATTTCCTGATGTGGGAAAACTTTGAAGCACCATTCAATATTATAATATCTTTTTTTTGTTAACACATGATATGCTCAATAATACGCAGACATTTTTAATAGTAAGAGAAACAACTATACCAACACATGTATAATAGGACAATCAAAGCTATGTAAACATATAATAGTAAAAGAAACTACTATACCAACGTATGTATAATACTACACAGTACTCCAACAGTGTCTCCCTGTAACATGTTTAATATGACAGTTTATCAAAATCTAGTTAAACAGAGAGTTAAGATAAACAGATGTACATTGGTGCCATACCTTTCCTTCGATCCTCCCAGAATAATAGTGGTATCAGCTACACTAGGTTTAGCCACATACACCTATTGAAATGTGCGCGCGCTAATAGAAGGACTAAACCTTTAGCAGTTTCAATGAATCCTTTGGACATTTAAGCTTATACCTGAAAATGTGATACTGGATCAAGAGAAAAAGCTGCTATCAACTACAATAAAAGTAAAAATAAATTTAGTTAAATTTAAGCATATATCATCTATAAAATCATAATGCTCCGGTTCATTTCAAGCTTAGTTTGCAGCTAACTTATGATGCGTTTCTTTTGAATTGTGTAATTTATGCCAAACGACATGGTATATTCACAAAATTACGAGGTGATAATGAGAAAGTGAGAATAATTGCAAGTTATCTTTGACACTAAAAGGAGTAATTAGGAAAAAGAATCATATCATAATCTCACACGAAAAATGGTGACACACAACCACTTACATAGTTACATATATACTTTTCTATTTTATGTGCATATGTGCAAAAATAAAATCGTCAATTTAAGATAAATTGAAAATGGGAAACGTTTATTACCAAGTCAAAATTGAAACACCAATATTTTTCGACTTCCTTTGGGAATGAAGGAAAAAAGGTAGGTTTTAGACTGCTATACGTCAAAAACAAAATGCACGTCAAATTTGGAAGAATCAAGCAGATTTAATGACAAAAATAATTGAATTTGTTAGAATAATTAATATATGGTATTTATGTTAATAATATATTACATAAATACCATATATTAATGGTAGAAGATGTGTATTAGAATAATTAATATATGGTATTTATGTTAACATAAATACCATTAATTATTCTAACGGAATTTTTCTGGAGATATATGGTGATTAAAAATTAATAATGGAAAAACAGGCAGGTAGATTATAATAGGGAACCGAATGATGTGGCTCATTAAAACCTAATGTTGCTTTTTATTTGGGAAATAAATCAGTAGTAGTTGGCTTAACATAGCGAAATTTGTATTTATACTGATAAACACAACAGAAATTTTAGAGAAGTTTCATACTTTATTTCCATGTAATGCATAAACGTGTTCATAATTTGTATTTATGAATTTTTAGTTTAATGGTCTGATGGCTTTGATGTGGTACTTGTGCTTCATATAGAGATGAAAAAATAATATATCCACACAATTATAATTTGATTGGGACAAATTTTAGAATATGAAAATAGCAGTCTATTTGATGCATAAAAAAAGGAACACAACTTTTGTTCGGCAGTATTAGAGATTGATTAGGATATTTGACATTTTTTTATGTGGATAAATTAATTAAAATTTAAATACGATTAAAAGTCAACAATCCTATTCTATAGGGTGACTTATTAAAAATGTGATTTTATTCACCGGAAGGATCCTAAGCCCTAGATTTTAAATCGTTAAACCCACAAGCGAAAGCTTCTCTTCAAGATCCACCGGGAGCAACTATCTATAGGTAACGAAAATTTATTTGTTAACTTTTCATGAAGTAATTTACAACTTACGATGGTTTGTAAGAATCTATGGCGTCTTTTGAATGTCTGCTGCACTTTTTATTCTTGTAGTGCTGATATTTAGTAACGTATCGTGATCTTCTTCTCAGAAGTGTGCATGGAGCATCGATCAGTGCATTTGCTTCTTGATTTTGTTATATGGAGGTTGATTTTAGAACCTTTCATGAAATCAGCTGCCAATGCTGCGTGTGTTTAATTTATGTTTTTTTTTTTTTTTTTTTTTTTTTTTTTTTTTCAAATATTCCTTTTAATATAAATAAGTTATATTAGTTATTTAAAATAATATTAAGTGCATTCATTGTTAATGATCCATAATTTGAAATTGTAAATAACATATCAAAATTAATACTTTAGAACATTAGATCAGCAAATTTGCTCTTAATGCGCCTTCATTAGGTCTGCAGTTGTTTATAAGTAGGAAAGGTCCAAATAAAAATTAATTACAGTTGTTTTATTTTTTAGACAGAACACAATGTTTAGCCAAATTGCCAAATTTGGTTGGGTACAGGGGGATAGAAAATATTGAGTACAGGGTATTTCATTCCGATAACCGGCTTAAGTCAAGACACTCACTGGGTGATTTCTCATCATTTTAGATCAGCGCTGTTTGCATAGAAGAATAAGTGGTTTTATTCAACAAAACATAGATGATTTTTTTTTTTTTTTTTCAATTTGATTAATGTCAGTCAGATTATATTCTTTTTTCAGTATTGGTAATTCTTCGTCTGATGCGTGTCTATATCGTTCAAGTCTCCACTATCAATGGACACCGATGTATATTTGTATAAACAAGATGCACAAACTATAAATGCTGCAAACGAGTTAGATGAGACATTATTGAAAGAGCTTAATGAAACAATTTCCACAATAGTTGGTTTGGAAGGGGTGAAGGATCAACTTAAAAAATGGATGAAAGGACTACTCTTATACCAGAGAAGAAAGGCTCTCGGTATCAATGTCTGTGCACCAAAGATTATTCATTTGGCCTTTTTTTTTTTTTTTTTTTATTAATCATAACATAACATACCAAAAGGGAGAATCAAGCCATTCTCCAACGGCTCACAAAAACGCTTTCCGAATAACAGAAACCGTACACACGCAAACGAAAGAAAAACCGATCTACACCAATAACTAAAAAAAAAAAAAAAAAAAAAAAAAAAGCAAAAACAAAAGGAAAACAGGTCCAAACAAATCCTCGGCAGCAGCGGATGAAACAACAACATGAAGAAGGAGAGACCACAGATTCATCATCTCCAGAATCTGCGAACGAGAAACAAAGAGCAAGAGGAGCGAGCAACCCTCCTAGAAAGCCAGTAGACCAAGTCTGCGCAAACCCCAGCGTCCTCCTCAGAACAAAGACAACCCAAAAACTGCGAGCTACCTCAGCTCCAACGAAAGTGGAACCCTAAGAACCCGTCGGGACTGGTCTTCCAAAGCTTCAAAAAGGGAAGATTGAACCCGTCGGGACTGGTCTTCCAAAGCTTCATCAGAACCTGCTCCAGCGTCGTAAGAAATAAGGATCCACCAAGCTACAAGCAGACCAAACCTGTGACCTAAAAAACTGCATCTGCACAACTAGCAAACGACATAAGCCCTGGGGGGGGGGGGGGTTTGGGAGCAAAGATCATAAAAAACTAACACAAAAAAGGGAAGTTAGAAAATAAGGCACCAACCCAAAATCAACCTACTCCAACCCTCAGGCTGGTCGCTGCCGGTAAAATATCAAAGGTAACGGCCAGTCTCCTAGAGCGGGCACCTAAGACACCTCTGAAAGGACGACCACGGAAGGCAAGAAACACATCGTTCCTAATCTTCCGGATAATGGAAGGAGGAGACATCGCTACCTCGTCAAAAACTGCCTTATTCCTGGAGCACCAGATGTGCCAGCAGATAAGGCAAGGAATCATACGCAGTAGAATAGATCGAAAAGATTTACTAGAGTTTCCAACCCCCCAGAAACTCAACAAACCTTCCAACGAGATGGCGTTACCTCGACAACCCATCAGGTTCCCGAAGTAATTCCAGACAGCTCTGGCACAAGCACCAGCTATTAACAAATGAAAGGAGGACTCAGAGTGTCCAGTGTTGCAACACCTGCATCTAGACACGAGCGGGATGCCGATACGCTGTAGGTTCTCATCTATTGGTAATCCATCATGCAATGTTTTCCACATAAACAGAGAAACCTTAGGCGGAATACGGGCATTCCAGATAAAGCTGAAAACCAGGAGGCGAGGACTAGGCATCCGCACAGTTTCCCATGCTGACCTGAGAGTGAAAGGACTGCCATCCCAAATGGTGCCATTCCCATGGGCATCCGTTAAAGCCTTCACGGATTGCATACGTTTCCACGTCTCACTAGCGTAGGACGGGATACCTGTGTAATTCGTGCCCGCTAGCCTATGGTACTTAGCATGGAGAAACGTCGCCCAAAGGGAGTTGTCTGCTCCAAACCGCGCCCAAAGCTTGCAAGCAAAGGCCAAACAGATGTCCTTAGGATTGCGAAGGCCAAGACCTCCCTCATATTTAGGACGACAAATGGAGTTCCAAGAAATCCAGTGATGACGAGTGGCGTTGTCCTTGTTTCCCCAAAAAAAGGAAGAGGCCAAGGAACGAAAGGAGCGAAAGAAGGCAGCAGTGGGAGTCATAGCAGCAAAGATATGAGAACCCATGGAGTCAAGGACTGACTTAAGGAGAACTAGTCTGCCTGCCTGAGAAATAAGGGAAGCATTCCACCGAATAATCTTTCCCCTAACTTTGTCAGTTAAGGGATCGAAAATGGCGTTGAGCTTTCTACCTCTATAAAGCTCAATACCAAGATAAGGAAGCGGGAGGGAGGAAGCCTTAAAGCCAGTGGCAGACTCGATCCAAGAGGATCTAATCAAGGACAGGTCTTTTGCTGGCACAAAGCAGCTTTTGGAGACGTTAACGAGTTGGCCCGAACAATACTCGTATTGCCTGATGAGACCAAGAAGACAATAGATAGAACGACGAGAACCATTTGTGAAAATGATTATGTCATCAGCGAAAGATAAAGAGGAGATGATAGGGCAACCCCGCGGGATACCGAACCTGTGGATCTGCCCAGCTATCGTTAGGGAGTGGAGCCCCCGAACAAAAGCCTCGGCAGCAATGACGAAAAGGGAAGGGGATAGGGGGTCACCCTGCCGAAGGCCTCTACCGGACCTGAAATATCCCGTAGCCGAACCATTAATGAGAACGGAAAACCAACAGTTGGAGATAAGTCTCCAGACAACATCGATAAGGGGTTCCGGGAAGCCGAAAACCCTAAGAACCTTAATGATGAAGAACTACGACATGCGGTCATAAGCCTTAGCCATGTCAAGCTTGACGACCACATTAGAGCCGCGAACCTTCTTGTCAATCTGGGAAATTAGCTCCTGGGCTAAAAGGACGTTATCAGTGATGAGGCGCCCTTTTACGAACCCAGCCTGCGAAGAAGAAATAAGGCGCTCAAGAAAAGGTGCTATCCTAGAGGTTAGGACCTTAGAAATGACCTTGTTAGAGAAGTTACATAAGCTGATGGGTCTGAAATCAGAACAAGAGCTAGGATGATCACATTTAGGGATGAGAACCAGGTTGGTGGAAGACCAGCTAGCGGGGAGGTCTTCACCAGAGAAGAAGGACTGAATGGCGAGGCAAAAGTCGGATTGAATGATAGGCCACACACTCCTATAAAAAACTCCGTTGAAACCATCTGGCCCACTCGCACTATCCTTACTTAAAGCAAATACGCAAGCACGTATTTCTTCCAAGGAAGGGGGTGCGGCTAGGTCAGAGTCGTCCGACGGAAGGATCACTCTAGGAATGAAAGCAAGGAGAGACGGGTCAGACACCGAGACCGAGGGAACGGAGAGGAAAGATTGGAAGTGGGAGAGAATAGTGTCTTTGACTTCACCAGGAGTGGAAGCCCAAGAAAGGTCCGGGCGAAGAATCCGGTTGATGGTGAGAAGGCTATTCTTCTTACGAATAGTCGAGTGAAAGAACTTGGAGTTCGTATCTCCTTCCACAATCCACTTAATTCTAGCTTTCTGACGGAGGTGGTCGAGTTCGATACGAAGTTCAGAGGAGAAAGCGAGTTGGGCCAACGCCCAAGCCTCCTTGTTGGCAGCATTAGGCTCCTCGTCGAAAGACGCTTCTGCTAGGATAAGACTTTCTAGCAACCATTTCTAGCAAGCCTCTAGAAAGCCTCTAGAAAGTTTACCATATATCGTGTGTCTGTGTCACTGTAAATTTACAGGGAAAACAATGGTGGCACAAATTGTTGGAAAATTACTTCATAAAGTCAGACTTGTATCTACTGATAAATTTGTAGAAGTGCAAAGAACTGATTTGGTTGGAGAGTATATAGGTCAAACTGGGCCAAAAACACGTGATAAGGTGCTTCATTCAACCACTGTTTGAATTATGTCAATCAATCATGTTATATATAGCTGCTTAATTATCTGATTTGTTCTGCAATCATGAACCAGATTGAAGCAGCACGCGGTGGTGTTCTGTTCATAGACGAAGCATATAGGCTGATTCCACCAGACGACAGTGGAAGAGATTTTGGCCGTGAAGCTTTAGAAGAAATTATGGCTGCAATGGATAAAGGGGATACAATGATAATATTTGCTGGCTACACTGAGGAAATGGAACGAGTATTCACAGCAAATCCAGGCTTTACTAGAAGGGTGAGCAAGGTCTTTTATTTTGAGGATTACACACCCAAAGACATAGCCATGATTATGCTGTTGAAATTCAAAGCACCGGACAAAAACAATACCTTGAAAGGATTCAAGCTACATCAGAGATGCACAGTCAATGCAATTGCTGGTATGATAAGTAAACATATTCCGGACAAAGTCTTAACGAAAATGAATGGTGGCCTTGTCAAGCCGTGGCTAGTGAATGCTTTGGAGAGTCTGGATCTTAGATTGGATGTGAAGTGCAATGATGTTGGAGTTCTGATTACCATTACCATGGAGGATTTAGAGCAAGGACTTAAATCCCTGCAAAAATGTAAGTGTTTAGTGTATGCTTTGGTAACATGCATTAGAGTTCAGTATGATATACGCAAGGTTTTTCAGTTCCCATTCTTTCATATTTCAAAACTCTGACCGTAGTTTTTTCATGCTAGCCACGACAACAGAATGCCATTCCACGGAAGAAGTAGCCATACCAAAGGCTTTTGTATCTAGGAAATCTCCGACCAAGAAGAAAGCAGAAAGGAAATCTCTATCTAAGAAGGCATTTAAGTGTGTTTTCTTTCTCTTTTTCTTTTTTTCTTTTTTGGCAGTTGGAGTTAGATCAGCAGCAAGGAGGGCTTGAATGCAACGTTAGGTATTTGGAAGCACCATACTTGTCGCTGTGTAGAAGATCCTAGCCCGTACCATTTGGTAGTTAGAAATATAACATGGTTTGCAGTTAGAAGTTTAAAATTTTCACTGTAGCTAGTTCACGGTCATCTTTTGGCAAATGATGTAAATTAAGCTTTTTGTGTTATGGCTGTGATGCTGTTATCATTGTATCATTTTGATCGTCTTTCAAATGGTTGTCTTATTTGCATGCATAAGTTACCGTTGCGATTGATGTGTTTTCATCCACTGCATTGTGTCCGTTTACACTGCGGTGGTGATTCTGTGTTTGCCACAAAACTGCTCTTTTTGCACGTCTATGTGAACGAAATCGTTTGGGAAGTTTTTCAACTAGAGAGAATGGAGGAAATGGAAAACCATAATATGAAAAAATTAGGAAAAATCATACTAAAGTTTACAATTTAAAATCAATTTTGTTTTAAACCATTTCCTGTCTTTAATGCATTTCAAAATGTGTACCAGTTAAAATCCAAGGTGAAAAACTTAATCAAACCAAACAAACAAGACTAATTTTATATCGTATTTGTTATGGTTTTCCATTTGATTTAGAATCTTTTATACTGATTACTGAACATACAACTATAGACATAAAGTATAAAAATATAGCACAGTTAATGAATATCCGAAAAATCAGAAATCCGTATTTCATAAATGGATAAATTTTCAATATTAAAAAAAGGGATGTGGATGAGGTGTACATACAAACAAGTTTTATTTTTAGAGAGAAGCACAAACATTAAAAATGAAATTAGAGTGAAGGACAATACTAAGTATAACTAGCATTTTATTGAGTGTAAAACTCAATATAATGCTAGTTATAACTAGGGTTTTTTGCATTGTATAAAAATATAATGTTGGTTCTTATTAGGATTTTCTTTCTGTTTAATTTTTGTTTAAAGTTTGTCCTTCAACTTAAAAACGAAACTTGGTGTCTTTCAACCTAATCTTTTTTCAAACTTGTCCTTTAGCTTAATTATCCCATACTAATTTTATATTATATTTATTAAGGTTTCGGATTTGATTTAGAATCTTATATATTGATTACTGAAAGCACTACTACACGCATAAAGTATTGGATTGTGTCCTTCACATGCGGTATGCATACACCAATGATTATGTTTTAACCAACCCTATTGCTGATGTTAGAGATACATTTCAGTTACATTTCAATATAGGTTGCCACTAAACATATCAGTTCATTTCTAATCCACCGAAGTACACTCCCAACCCTAAATAACAAAGCCCGCTAACAATGGCAAAAAATGCATGATGTTCCCTTCTTTTGATCAAGACCGATGTACATTAGATGTTAGCATATGAACTGCTCAACCGCCACGACAAATAGCTCGGAGTACAATTGAAAACCTCGAGACTCGAGCATGGATAAAGATACAAGGCTTTGGATAAGCGAAATCACACAAATAGTACTTTGAAATTGGTTGAGAATGGACTTGGAATCGAGATATATATCGAATTGATAGGAATTCGAAGCAAGGAATGCCCACATCAACTTCACAAAAGACGATCAATAACTCAAAAAGCACTTAGACAACTTAGATCAAGGATCATGACAACTCAAAGAGGAAGCTGGAGAGGACACTTGGCATGGATCACATGTGCCAATTCGTTCAGCATCATATTCGATCTGGTTACCATAAAACGGGTACTAATACATTTACATGTGTATGATCCGGTTGCAATTCTCGAGGCATGCAGCTCTTACGAATTCCTTTACAAAATATAAGATCGAATTGAGTTCGTTCGCACCTACAAGTATAACACCTATGACACTTGGAAAATGAGATCTTCTGAAAACTACACGAAAACTTCTTCATTTTTCTGGATTAACGACATTTTCTTTTTTACCTCATTCAGAACCAAAAGGATTGTACCGATAGTCCTATAATATAAATAAAAGACCACATTTAGTGGATATAGGTGGATTGTCAAACCACTACAAATTTGTTGTCTTCTTTCCTTTTACATCGTTGATTGTTTGTAATCTGTATGTATTTTGTGATAAATTTTACTTAGGTGTTTATGACTATAAAATCCGCAAATACTTTGGTGCCACCATGCAGATCGAGCCACAAACCACTAGTTTACAAGACTAAATGTAACATCTGGGGATTTTTTTGACTGTTTAAATCGACAGTGATCCTCAATGTCGACTAAAATAAATCAAATTTCAGATAGTTATTGGGATTATATAAGAAAACGAAGAAAGAAGCAAAACAAACATAGAATCTCACAGCGGAAGGATAAAATATAATAAATAAATAACAGTTCATGAAGCTATTAAAACATATATTTGATTATATTTTACAACGATTATCAGAGTTAACTATAATAAACATACCAATATTTGCAGCGGAATAATAATAATACGTCTGTTGAGCACCATCTTCATCTTCGTAACAGTGTCCTCAAGGCAAGGTAATCTTCGCTAAATGCAACTTCGGCTGACCTGAGCGTATTGCATAATAAGAAACACAACAAACACTCGGATTAGAACTAAATCATTCACATATTGGTCAAATTAAAATACGAAATAACATGAGTGTTATGGGTGCGGTAATCTAAAGAAGTATCATGGAAAATTCGAAAATGATTTTGGAAAAATGAAGCTATCATAAGCTCGTCCCACATCACACAATGCAAGCGCACACCAAATGGGTGAGTTTTGTCTTATGATAACCAAACATGCTTTCATACGTGAAAATCTTCTTTTTAATACTATTATTAGTGTATAGTGTTGAAACCATTTTGCAAATAAATATATTAATCTTAGCAAGCTTAGAGGTTATGCCTACATACATAGTGTACAAACAAAACGAAAGGCTCGTATTGGTTGTTGGATTCCAATATGATGATTCCTGACACGAAAGATCAATCGGGAACAAGGTGCAACCTCGCGGTTCATGGTTTTCATCCAGACCCGGACACCAAACACCAGGTAAATCACCGGTTAACATCCAGACACGGACACCGAACATACCTTTATTTTCCCCAGGTTTCGAAGTAGATCTACCGACGAAGCTTTCGAGTTTCAAGATATATATATATATATATATATATATATACACACACACAACCTAACCACCAGTTTACCATCAATCCGGTGTGAGTGGTTCGTCGCGGTCATGATTTACACAATGTTATCACCACTAGCTCATTTCATAACTTGAGTATGCCACATTGTCAATTTGCAACATGTCACTGATTTCTATCAATACATAACCTCTAAGCACGTAAAACTTAGAGATGGGAATAATTAATTGCCACAATCCGATATATATTAATAGAAATCAGTGCTACACAGTCAATTACAGTGTCAGACACATAATCCATACAAGTCCGTTCTGGGTCTGAACGGAACATAATTCGGAAATCCTCAAATATATTTAGACCTCATGCCACTTATAACCTCATATTAAGTGATCAGCCCAGTAGAGACATCAGCAGTCAATCCAAATAAATTCAACGATTCCCGCATTTATCGATTTCCAAGTCTTTAGTTTCTTTATCACGTCATATTATTACTTGGAATGAGTTTTGAATATATATATTCGATCCCGGTCTTTCCAAGCAATAAGCGCATTTTTTTAAAACAATAGTCATGCCTCCAAATTTTCATATCAGTACCAAGATTATTTAAACATCGATTTTTTTTAACTTGAATCAACGATTTAAATCGTGAACAATTCCAATTTATGAAAAATTACAAATATTCAACTAACTTGAAGAAAGAAAAAAAGAATAGATTATTATAAATAAAACCTTTTTATGAAAATATATATTAAAATAATTTGGGTAAAATAAAATAATTTGAATCAGTATATATACATATATTAAATAATTTTCCAAAATAATTTTCTTTTTAATAATAAATAATATGACATAATTTATTTCAAAACTATAGACATACATATATTTAACTAATTTTTAAATCGTAATTGTTCTTTATTCAAATTTGAATAAATTAGCACAAACAAACATACACATCATAAACATTTCATCAAACAGTCAATATTATGTCGTTTCACTAGTTAACAAATGTCAGGTTTTCAGACTAGCAATTAAATTTCGAATAAATAATTTAATGTCAATTCTAAATTAACACTGCAATTTACTTATATGTCAGTTTAAGCAAATATCAACAACTAATCACAACCAGACAATCAAATTTATTTCATAATTTAATTTGACAAATATGGACATAATTTAGTTAATTGTGTGTGAGAACTTCACTCACCTTGATTTATGAACGCATTTGAAATCCAAAATAAGCCCCAAAATTTAAATTTCTCGGAATCAGTACAAATTAGTGTCGTCGCGAAGAGCTCGTCGATATGATTCTAACGTATCCAACCGTGTGTCATTCTGAATTCGTATGTAAAAGTTATGCACGTTACAAGTTATACAAATTTGAATATAAATTAAAACAAGATAATTAAACACACCCTCTCACCTTAATGCCACATTGCCACCTCATCATTCCTTCCTCCTCACATTCTCTACAGCAAATAAAATTATCCATGTCCTAAAACACGTCTCCTCCTTACGTACGTTTTTCACTACAGGTTGCGACACATTTTGTCGCGGAATCCTCTCAAATTTTGTCACAATGTGCTCCTCCATGCCACAAACCCGAATACAATCATCAATTCGCGCATAGATCTCTATAATCAACACAAATCTCTACCCTAGTTTAATGTCCTTTACTGTAGACATTGAAACCCAAATAAAATCATGATGCACCCTCTAACAAAAGAATAGAATTGAAGAAAATATTTATCTGAGTTGAATGAGATAAGTTTTAGAATTTTTCAATGAGAGGTTCACAAGATATTGAGTTTTGGATGAGCAGTTAGTGGGGAAGATGAGCAGAAGGCCCAACGTAGAAGAAGAATTATGGCAGTTTGAACGTGAATAGTTAAACAAATAAAAGAAAAGTGACGTGGCTAGAACATGTGTTCCTATGATTTAAGGCACAATATCCGCTCCACTTAAATGGCAAGTGTTCATCTTGGTTCGTACACATTTTAAATTTTAAAATCTACTTAACGGATTTAGTTAAATGACATACACCGATCAATCTTGTATGTCCATATGTACGAAAATACAAATACAATAAAATAAAACAGATTGTTCAACCACATAATTACAAATATTGTTTTTCTTGTTGCACCGACACAAACGCTAAATAATTCATTCAAAATTTTAAATAAAATGTTCGCATAATATTTCACCATGTTCATTACATATGCTACCGGTTTATTAAATATTTATATAAACCGATTTCAGCGGTCGGTATCTGATGAAGCTGACGTTGTGAAATGTCATGTAATATATATATATATATATATATGTATGTATATGTGTGTGTATATATATATATTCAAAATCAATGCTTTATTGTTATAGTTGGTCAATTTCGTAATTAAATAACTAAGCTTTATTATAAATTTATTACTCAATTTGGTTCAAATATCCAATATAAACTTCCAAATATTCAATATTAACCTTCAAATCTCAATAAATATTACAAATCAAATCATGGTTTCATTTACAATCAAAGCAAATTGTTATAATTATAACAAGATAAATTTCGTCACTAAATAAATTTGGTAAAGTTTACAAATAAATTTACATTATTAAATCTCCAAATTCAATTTTAATTCCAATTATAATTTGGTTAAGTCAATTTCATTTAAATACTTAAATATTAATTGTAATACTTACCGAAACAAACCAAATTTTAATTCCAATTATAATCAATAAAGTTATTATCGTTCAAGTAACACTACTACAAAACTGGGCATATTCGACACTATTTTTATGTGGCCGTAGATCAAAAAAGCGTTGTCGTAGGCCATTTTTTCAAATAGGCAACACCAGGGGGGCGTGGCATCCGCGGCCGTTGCATTAGCCACCTAAAGCAACACTTTTGCCCATCTACGGCCACGGAAAGAAAGTGTTGCATTATAGCCATAATGCTACACTATTTGCACGTAATGCAACGCTATTCAGCGTTGCCTTAAGCATTAGTTAGGGCCCGACTTCCAGTGCCGCCACGTCAGCTTTCCACGTCAGCTGTCTACGTGTCACACGACACGTCATCTCTCCATGTCAGCACTCCACGTGTCACATGCCACACCAGCTATCCACGTCAGCTGTGGGGTCCACGTGCGACGGGTAAGCAATTATATTTAATGTAATGCAACACCACTACAATATGTAATGCAACACCATTACAATGAAATGCAATATCAATGAAAGCTAACGCAACAGTAGAAGAAGGAAAATGCAACACTAATTTGATAGAAATACAATGCTTTAATTAAATATTTTGCAATACAGGTTTTGTACAAGAAACTCATCCAAAGCAATTGTTTTAATTATCCAAATATCAAAACTCAAAAATCAGCTACACCGTTTTGTTCATTGTATACAGTAAGCTCGAACTACTTCAAGAATAGGTGCACGGCATAAGGGACATTATCCTGATCCATTCCTAGACAATTCTTTAGCGAATTCTGAACATGTACACATGTGTCCACACCTGCAAAATGTATTACTCATTTATATATATATATGAATCATATATATGCAGCAATCCGATTGCAATAGGAAATATATATGTATGTTAGTATGTACCTATATATGAATCATATATATGCAGCAATCCGATCTGCAAAATGTATCCCTCTGCTTCCAGAATTAAATATGCACCTGATCAAATGATAACAAGTTATTTGATAAGTGGTGGCATCGAATGGCCATTGGCCTTCTTAGTAAAATGTTATGAACACAATTATTACAATTGACTTACTGACCATTGGCGATTGGTCACTCATGCCAGCCAACAAATAAGCAATTTCATATGGCCATTCGTCTTCTGAGCAAAAAGTTTTCAGTTCCCATATTACTGCCATGTACAGTGTGTCACTTCATATCCTGTCAAGCTTCAAAAGCATATCGTCATCTACATCTTCAACTCCTAAACAAAACTCCATCGTCAAAAGTTAAAAAAAACAATGGAGGACTCTTCACTATGCATCACTGCCACTGTTCTTTCAGGACATTGGACTTACGAATTTGTGCATCTCACGCTTAGGCATACGCTGAAGCTTAATGAGGAGTGGACTATACGGGTTACACCCAAAAACTCTTTTCTAATAACATGCCCATCTTACAGTACGCGTGATCATGCGCTAATGTTGAAACTTCTTACAAAAAATGGAGGTGCTTTTTATGTGCAACAATGGTCTGCTGAAGAATTTGAGCCTGAACCAGCGTTCGAGGCAGAATCATGGGCCAGAGTTGTTGGTTTTCCCGAGTTCCTGAAGACAAATGTTCCTGCAATAAAAGAATTAATGACGCCAATGGGAAATGTGTGTGAAATTGACGACTGTCATTGGTCTCGAATTGACCATAGATCATTATACCTGAAAATGGAATTTTATGAAGGCATTGGCTTGGAGAATGTTTTTGCTGCTCGATTCGACAACAAGAAATACATCATTAGGGTTGAGCGCACCACACATACTCATCCTTTGACGAGGCCTGAAATTCTGTTTGTGAGCAATTGGGAGGAACCGGTGGTACCATTTTTTTGTGATCATAGGTAAATTTTACTTCCATCCACAGTTTCTTATAGTGAGACACAACCACACATGCACACACTCACATACATACATACAAGGTTATAATGCCCCACCCAAGATTCTGAAATAATAATACAAACTGGTGCTCTGTTAGTTGTACATAGATGTGGTTGTGTGGCTTGAATTCGAGACACTGTTATTGTATGGCTTGAATTTCCTTCAGATGTGGTTACATGTCAAATTGTTTGATAATTAATGTGTGTTACATGTCAAATTGTTTGATAATTAAGGCATATAAACTCGTAGGTGGATCACATTATTTGAGAATTGAATCATATAATATATTAGGTGGATCACAAAATGTTTACAGAAATAGAAGTTTGATCATATAATATATTAGGTGGATCACAAAATGTTTACAGAAATAGAATTAACATACCTATTGAAGTTTGATCATCCAAATATCACTTTGCCCTCCACAACAAGAAATTCTGGTTTGGTCGCTGACTATGCTCTATCCTTAACAGCCACTCTGACATAGACAATGACTCTGACATGGACAATGACTCTGACATGGATGCTGGTGCTGGTGTGGATGCTGGTGATGATGCTGGTGATGACTGGTGATGTTTGTGGATGTTGGTTTTATTATGCTGGTAATGATTTTTGGCTTGAAATTTTGTGAATATTTGTGAAACTTTGTGTGGTTGTGGAAGTTTGTGATGACTGGTGATGACTGATGATGGATGCTGGTGAATGTTTTTGAATGTTTGTGAATGGTACGTTGTTTTGTTTGTGAATGCTGGTGATTTTTTAAAATCTCTGCGTACGTCTCTAGTGTATACTTATGATACTTGTGCGTGTATACTTGTGCGTGCCTTCAGATGGCTGCCTTATGATACTTGTGCGTGCCTTCAGATGGCTGCCTTATGATACTTGTGCGTGCATGTATACTTGTGCGCGCGTGTATACTTGTGTGTGTCTACTTGAGCGTGTGTACTTGTGCGTGTAAACTTATGATACTTGAGCTTGTATACTTGTGATACTTGTGCGTGTATACTTGTGGGTGTATACTTATGATACTTGAGCGTGTGTACTTGTGCGTGTATACTTATGATACTAGAGCTTGTATACTTGTGATACTTGTGCGTGTATACTTGTGATACTTGTGCGTGTATACTTGTGCGTGCGTGTATACTTGTGAGTGTATATATGCACTGCGTGTATGATGTGTATTGTAATAAAACGAAAATGCTTGAGTGCCCGCTTTAGTTTTGTCAAAATCTGCGGTAAGAGGCTTAAAATTCGGATGTCACCGCAGTGCATACACACCGCAGTGCAAATTAACATCAAGCATACAAATTAACCGCAGTGTAAGGTATGAACCTCAAGCAGTGCAAATTAACCGCAGTCCCCATTCCTTAACTAGCTCGACCTCTATAATAAACCAATGTCTTTTTCATGCCAGTAGCCCAGTTCTCATGGTTTATTGCTGGGTATAATTTTCGAATAAACCTCAGCATAATCCCAAATCCCAAATCAATAATAAGCGCAACTAATTACTCATAAGCGAATGGGTTTTCCAAAATGTAACAAATGAACTAATTACTAATTACTCATAATCCAATCTATAATAAGCGCAACTAATTCACAGTGCAATAAAAACTGAAACTGAGGGAAAAAACTGGCGATGTCAGCGCCCTGAGCAATCAAAACTAGAAAGCATTTCAAAGCTTCATCCTTTTCGGAATAGAATTTGCTGTCAAGGAGAGGATCGATACTGACGTGAATTTAGGTTTAAATTTTTGTCAATAGTAAAAAGGGGGAAAAACAATTAGATGATAGAGAAGAAAACGATTTCATGACGGGAGAAGATCGCGCCAAAATTTCGTCAAAAGAATGAAATGACGTGGCTGTCAATGATTGGATGATGGCTAACATTAAGATCATCAGATCCATAGATGGTTTGAACCGTTGGATTAATCTTTCATCTACGGTTGGGGTTTTTATATGTTGATAACGCGGATAGCTGAGCTGGATTATATATACGTAATGCTACGCTTTTAACTGGTGTTGCACATCAGAACACTAAAATTCCCACCGCAACAGTGCATCCACGTATAATGCAACAACATATGAATGCTGTTGCAGAAGCTCGAAGAAATCATAGCTTTCGCCACACTTTTCATGCAACGCACACAAATTAGTGTCGAATATGCCCACTTTTGTAGTAGTGTAAGTCGAATTTCATTATTTACTAATTCAAAATTTCATTTCAATTATTAATTACACCAATAAATTTCACAAATGTATTTATATTAGATTCCAACCTTCACTGTCAATCAATATAAATGAATCATGAATCTATTTGGAATCAAAACAAGTCACAATTGTCATAATAGATTGAATTTCTATAATTAACCATTAAATTAAGTTTTCACCATAAATTTCCAAAATTTAAATCATTGAAGTTTTAATTACAAATTCATTGACTCAATTTAATCCAAATAACAAAAATATTAATTTCGATCCACAAAATTTATAATAAACCAATTTATAACTATCCTATGGTAAATGTAAAAATTTACATTGACTACATGCTGAAATTTCATTGCACAATCGAATTGTTATAAAATTTCCATATTCCATGAATAAAATTAATCTCAAATTCAGTTAATCCATTTTTATATTGTTAGTTCGATATAAATTTCAAACTCCATTAAAAATAGGTTGTCAAACCCTTTCATTATCATATACAGCTATTGTAGTTCATTGTTCAACAAGTCAATTTTAGTTCACGCCTTATCAATATACGATATAAATCATAAATTTTAATATTTAAAACAATTTTGTTCTCAATCACTTAAAATTTAATATTTTAAATTGTCACAAAACTCGGGATGTTACACTCTCCCCCACTTAAAACTTTTCGTCCTCGAAAAGGAGCGTAGAATGAAGTGCAAAATAAAATTAAAATAGTATAAAATTTCTACTAAATTAGAAATATCTAACTTATACAAAACTCACATTTTCACACAATTTTCTAAGTCATAACTTCACGAAAAATTTCGGAAGAGTCTCCTTTGTACGGTTAGGTCCGGAAAACAATAATATATATATATATATATATATATTGAATCATAAATATGTATCTCATCTCAATAATGAGGCATCCTAAAATGGGGAAAATAATATAAAACACCAAAATACGATATATAAATTCAATTTAAGTACCTTTCATTTGCGTAATTAGCAAAAAAAAAAAAAAAAAATCAGCAAGCAAAAGCAATTTTTTATGTGCAAATAGTTCCAATGCAAGCAAGTTTCTTTCAGTACCTAATAAGCAGTCAACAACATATACAAGAAATAATATATATATATATATATATATATATATATGTGTGTGTGTGTGTGTGTGTGTGTTCACTGTAAACACAATTGAGTTTAGCAATTGCAACTAAAACATAAGTAAAATATCCAATCAATTATATTAATTCAACCAAGCAATCTAACAAAAAAATTTACTGTCACTTTTTATTAGCATGATCTCATTATTTATTTCACTTTTAAACAATTCATAATTTCATTTGTTATATTTCATTCTCAAATTCATTTCCAATGTCAACGCTTGTTTATTTTATTTATTACTCTATATCATTGTTCAAGTTATGATTTGTTGCCGTTTTAAATAAACAACCAAGTTTTCCAATTCATATTTAATTGACTTACATTGAATTATGTTTCATATTTAGTTCAATATCCTTCAACACTTCTATCAACCAAATTTAGTGTTCGTTTAAACTTAACTATCGTCCATTTTATTTACAATTTAATTTTAAATCGCGAATTTCCCTGGTGCTGTTTTTCTGAAATTTTGATTTACACATATCTTCAAATTTCCAAGTTTAAATTTAAAATTTTCTCTTTCATTAGGAAACTATAATCCAATAGAACCGAAAGATTCTTGTTTCAAAGATTCTGACTTATTTTGGATTCTATACATTCATTTAAACTTCAATTCAGAAAATTACGAATTGCCGCTACGCAACGAGTTCGTTTTTAATTAATTTAATTAATTCATTCAACGATTGTTAAGTTTATAATTATAAGCCTATTAACTTATATTTTCACCAAACCAAACATTAATATCAATACATTTAATATATTACTAAATAATTTGCTTAATCAATTTTTCATTGATTCGGTTAATTCATGTTACTTAGCATAACATAAGTATATGTCGTTTATTACATAACTTAAATTTTATTTATAACCAATCAAAATTTTCCACTTTGATTTTCCATTCTTATACTTATGCATTAATTTATTTCTTATTCTTATAACATTCAACTTCTTAGTTAATTGGTAAGTTATTCATCTTATACAATAGAACTGATTATTACACAAGTTTCAGTGGTTACGTTCGTTTCAATTTATTATCCAATTATTAAGAATTTTATTTTAATTATAACTCTCTTAATATTCAGAAGTTTCAATTCAATACTTATTTAAGATTTCAAGAATTAAATTTCGGGTTCTTTTTTTTTAATTTTTTTTCATATAATATATCATTACAAAAAACCGTACTGTAAAAGGGATTTAAATAAAGTTCAATTTCGTAAAAAAAAAAGTCTCCCTACTTACACTCTTGAAAATAAACATCGATGATGCGTGCACTCATCACCGAAATCATTTTCAAAGGAAAGAGGGTATACACTTATTTCTTTTTTTTCAATAATTCATTTAAAAACAATTTCTATATGAAACACTTTTAAACTATAAATATATTATTTCAAACCATTTGCAAATCAATATCACAAAATCACTCGAAATCAAATTCTCAAATTCATATTTTACTTATTATTTCATTATCAATAAATTTTCAATATTTCATTATCAATTTATTTTCAATATTTATTTCTAAAATCATTCAATAACCAATAGTTTTAGATTATTGATTAATCGAGTAATAAATGATGAAAATTTAATATTATCATCAACAAAATCAAAATTCATATATTTTCAAATAATCCTATATATAAATAAAATATAATTCAAAACAATATTATCTCAATAAGCCCTATTCGAGTGTTTAGAAATCCCTAACATTACATTGGCATCCCAAGTACCGACCAGAATTCATAAATACTCAACAGAACAAATCAACACAACACAAAACCATTTTATCAAATTACAAGTACGCTCTCTCATATACACTCAAACTCATTCTAGGGTATTACTACCCTTTCTCTAATGTGTTAATCCAAACAGAGCCAAGGTTTTCGCTAAACCAAAGCTCTGATACAAATGTAACATCCGGGGATTTTTTTTTTTACCGTTCAAATCGACAATGATCCTCATTGTCAACTCAAGCAAATCAAATTTCGGATAGTTATTTGGATTTATATAAGAAAACGAAGAAAGAAGCAAAACAAACATAGAATCTCACAACGGAAGGACAAAATATAATAAATAAATAATAGTTCATGAAGCTGTTAAAAAATATACTTGATTATACTTTACAACAATTATTAGAGTTAACTATAATAAACATACCAATATTTGCAGCAGAATGATAATAATACGTCTGTTGAGTACCATCTTCATCTTCGTAACAGTGTCCCCAAGGCAAGGTAATCTTCGCTAAATGCAATTTCGGCTGACCCGAGCATATTGCATAATAAGAAACACAACAAACACTCGGATCAGAACTAAATCATTCACATATTAGTCAAATTAAAATACGAAATAACATGAGTGTTATGGGTGCAGTAATCTAAAGAAGTAATATGGAAAACTCGCAAATGATTTTGGAAAAATGAAGCTATCATAAGCTCGTCCCACATCACACGATGCAAGCGCACACCAAATGGGCGAGTTTTGTCTTATGATAACTAAACATGCTTTCAAACGTGAAAATCTTCTTTTAATACTATTATTAGTGTATAGTGTTGAAACCATTTCGCAAAAAAAATATTAATCTTAGCAAGCATAGTGGTTATGCCCACATACAGAGTTTACAAACAAAACGAAAGGCTCGCATTGGTTGTTGGGTTCTAATATGATGGTTCCTGACACGAAAGGTCAATCAGGAACAAGGTGCAACCTCGTGGTTCATGGTTTTCATCCAGACTCGGACACCAAACACCAGGTAAATCACCGGTAAACATCCAGACACGTACACCAAAAATACCCTTTATTTTCCCCAGGTTTCAAAGTAGATCTACCGCCGAAGCTTTCGAGTTTCAGTAGAGATATATATACAACCTAACCGCCAGTTTACCATCAATCCGGTGTGAGAGGTTCGTCGCAGTCACGATTTACACAATGTTATCACCACTAGCTCACTTCATGACTTGAGTGTGCCACATCGTCAATTTACAACATGTCACTGATTTCTATCAATACATAACCTCTAAGCACGTAAAACTTAGAGACAGGAATAATTAGTTGCCACAATCCGATATATATTAATAGAAACTAGTGCTACGCAGTCAATTACAGTGTCAGACACATAATCCATACAAGTCCGTTCTGGGTCTGAATGGAACAGAATCCGAAAATCCTCAAATATATTCAAAACTCATGCCACTTATAACCTAGTATTAAGTGATCAGCCCAATAGAGACATCATCAGTCAATCCAAATAAATTCAACGATTCCCAGTCTTTATTTATCAATTTCCAAGTCTTTAGTTTCTTTATCACGTCGTATTATTACTTGGAATTGGTTTCGAATATATATGTTCGATCCCGGTCTTTCCAATCAATAAGCACATTTTTTTAAAACAATAGCCATGCCTCTAAATTTTCATATCAATATCAAGATTATTTAAACATCGATTTTTTCTTAACTTGAATCAACGGTTTAAATCGAGAACAATTACAATTTATGAAAAATTGCACATATTCAAAATATTCATCTAACTTGAAGAAAGAAAAAAGAATAGATTATTATAAATACAACCTTTTTATGAAAATATTATTAAAATAATTTGAGTAAAAAATAATAATTTGAATCAGTATATATACATATATTAAATATTTTACCAAAATAATTTTCTTCTTAATAATAAATAATATGACATAATTTATTTCAAAACTATGGATATACATATATTTAACTAATTTTTAAACCGTAATTGTTCTTTCTTCAAATTTGAATAAATTAGCACAAACAAACATACACATCATAAACTGAATAATGCGGACAATTTACATTAATGATATCCATGCAATAATCAGTACATGGAACACATCACAAATATTTCATCAAACAGTCAATATTATGTCGTTTCACTAGTTAACAAATGTCAGGTTTTCAGACTAGCAATTAAATTTCGAATAAATAATTTAATGTCAATTCTAAATTAACACTGTAATTTACTTGTATGTCAGTTTAAGCAAATATCAACAACCAATCACAACCAGATAATCAAATTTATTTCATAATTTAATTTAACATATATGGAAATAGTTCAGTTAATTGTGAGTGAGAACTTCACTCACCTTGATTTATGAACGCATTTGAAATCCAAAATAAGCCCCAAAATTTAACTTTCTCGGAATCAGTCCAAGTTAGTGTCATCACAAAGAGCTCGTCGATATGATTCCAACGTATCCAACCGTGTGTCATTTTGAATCGTATGTAAAAATTATACACGTTACAAGTTATACAAATTTGAATATAGATTAAAACAAGATAATTAAACACACCTTCTCACCTTAATGCCACAATGCCACATCATCATTCCTTCTTCCTCCTCACGGTATCTATAGCAAATAAAATCATCCATGTCCTAAAACACGTCTCCTCCTTACGTATGTTTTACACTACAGGTTGTGGCACTTTTTGTCGCGGAATCCTCTCAAATTTTGTCACAATGTGCTCCTCCAGGCCACAAACCCGAATACAATCATCAATTTGTGCATAGATCTCTATAATCAACACAAATCTCAACCCTAGTTTAATGTTCTTTATTGTAGACATTGAAACCCAAATAAAATCATGACGCACCCTCTAACAAAAGAATAGAATTGAAGATAATATTTATCTGAGTTGAATGAGACTAGTTTTTTTTTTCAATTAGAGGTTCACAAGATATTGAGTTTTGAATAAGGTAGAAGCCATTTTTATTTCTCTAATTTATTTAAGTAGAGATTTATAAGCAGATGAGAAGTAAGTGGGGATGGTGAGCAAAAGGCCCAACGTAGAAGAAGAATCATGGCAGTTTGAACGTGAATAGTTAAATAAATAAAAGAAAAGTGATGTGGCTAAAACGTGTATTCCCATAATTTAAGGCACAATACCCGCTCCACTTAAATACCAAGTGTTCATCTTGGTTTGTACACATTTTAAACTTTAAAATCTACTTAATGGATTTGGTTAAATGACATAGACCGGTCAATCTTGTATGTCCATATGTATGAAAATACAAATACCATAAAATAAAACGGATTGTTCAACCACATAATTACAAATATTGTTTTCCTTGTTGCACCATCACAAACGCGAAATACATTCAAAATTTTAAATGAAATGTTCGCGTAATATTTCACCATGTTCGTTACAAGTGCTACCGGTTTATTAAATATTTATATAAACCGATTTCAACTGTCGATATCTGATGAAGCTGACGTTGTGAAATGCCATGTAATATATATATATATATATATATATATATATATTCAAAATCAATGCTTTATTGTTATAATTGGTCAATTTCATAATTAAATCACTAAGCTTTATTATTTTATTACTCAATTTGGTTCAAATATCCAATATTAACTTTCAAATATTCAATATTAACCTTCAAATCTCAATAAATAGTACAAATCAAATCATGGTTTCATTTACAATCAAAGCAAATTATTATAATTATAACAAGTTAAATTTCGTTACTAAATAAATTTGGTAACGTTTACAAATAAATTTACATTATTAAATCTCCAAATTCAATTTTAATTCCAATTATAATTTAGTTAAGTCAATTTCATTCAAATACTTAAATATTAATTTTAATACTTACCGAAACAAACCAAATTTTAATTCCAATTATAATCAATAAAGTTACTAGTCGAATTTCATTATTTTCTAATTCAAAATTTCATTATTTTCTAATTCAAAATTTCATTTTAATTATTAATTACACCAACAAATTTCACAAATGTATTTATATTTGATTCCAACCTTCACTGTCAATTAATATAAATGAATCATGAATCTATTTGGAATCAAAACAAGTCACAATGGTCATAATAGATTGAATTTCTATAATTAAACCATTAAATTAAGTTTTCATGATAAGTTTCCAAAATTTAAATCATTGAAGTTTTAATTACATATTCATTGACTCAATTTAATCCAAATAACAAAAATATTAATTTCTATCCACAAAATTTTCAATAAACCAATTTATAACTATCCTATGGTAAATGTAAAAATTTACATTGACTACAAGCTGAAATTTCATTGCACAATTGAATTGATATAAAATTTCCATATTCCATGAATAAAATAAATCTCAAAATCAGTTAATCCATTTTTATATTGTTAGTTCGATATAAATTTCAAACTCCATTATAAATAGATTGTTAAACCCTTTCATTATCATATATAGCTATTGCAGTTCATTGTTCAACAAGTCAATTTTAGTTCACGACTTATCAATATATGATATAAATCATAAATTTTAATATTTAAAACAATTTTGTTCTCAATCACATAAAATCTAATATTTTAAATTGTCGTAAAACTCGGGATGTTACACTAAAATTTTGAAGATTGGATTTGAAGCAATGGCTAAGATAAGAATAAGGAGTTGGGCACAAAAGAAGTCAAAAAGCTTCCTCTACTGCAAATGAACCATCTACTTACGTTATAAGGGATGAGATGCGAGCTATGGTGGATAATATGCAGGAGTGGATGATGAAGAGACAACAGGAAATGATACATAACATCTTCAAATTAGTTGAACAAGCATGACATGAGCTAACTATCGAATTCAAAGTGTTGCAATCATAGCTAATAGACAAGAGGTCGCAAAAGACTAACCGAAGGCTTCCCCCGATCAATGATAACCAGTTGGTACTAATCCTCCCTCTCCGATTTGAACTATAAGTGTTATGACTTTTATAATGATAATCCATTGGACATGTAATTCTATGGAATTTCTCCGCTAGATTTAATGTCATGCTGGTTTCGGTGGATCGACATGATCCATCAATGGTTCGATGGCAGTAATATTAGAAGTGGCTAATAATTTGAATTTAAATGTGTCATTGGAACAGGACCCCATGGGGTCTCTGGAATTTTATAATGAATCTAACAATTTGTTTAGATGGATGTTTAGATAGTGGGTCAAATCGAAAATCCACTTGGTGGATTCAATTGGAATTGATTGTTATTTGGATATACTTCTTTGATATTTATTTGATAATGTAATTCAAGGGAAGAGATTGCCTATAGTATTATTGATTTCTATTGGGATAATAGACGTAACCATTTGTGTGCTTTAATCTACGGTTTGTTTTTATGGCGTAATTCCTGGGATGTTGTTGTCTACAATTACAAATGATTCCACAAGAATAATGGCATAACCATTGCATAACTACGATTCTTTGAGTGGTGCTTTCCGCATTTACTTAAAAGTTTCCTTTAAGTATTTTAACAAAATGTCGAAACATGCCTATTAAGTACTTGGAAATTTTAGGCATGTGCTTGATCAACAAATGTCTAATTCTATAAAAACTAAACTAAACCTTTTTAATCTAAAGTGTCCACCGATAAAAAACTATCAGAATGATGGATAAGGGTGTAAAATAAAAGAAATAATAGATGGAGACAAAGCACCCCATCATGGACAAAAGACAATCCAAAATGAGACTCTTGTAAACATGAAATTACAAAGCAAACATAAAATAAGAATCAGAGCCTGAATCAAGAAATCAGAGGAAGCAAGGTTGATCCTGTAATAAGGGCCAGTATGACAATCCCAGAGCCAACGGGGATAGAAAATCTAATACTCCTAAAATAAAGCATCTCAAAGCTCTTGAGGCCTTACCAAGGAAAGCACAAAACAATAGTAACCAAGAAAATGAAGCACATGTATACTAACCAGAAAAAAGAAACGAGGATGGCATTTGAACTATAAATCATGCAAAAACATGGATTTAAAAGTTAATGTTGAATGTATGTAGGAAGCTATTAGCACGGCCATTGTATAGCTGAGCCATGAATGAATTTTTACTGTCATTGTAGATTAATGAATGATTTTTGATTTGTCAATGTATTTATCATCAAAACGAAACTGTTATGAGCTTACGAGAGGCGCCAACAAATAAAGGTTGGGATAATACAGAATAGGATGGCACACACATATTTACCTCTTGAATTAGACCACCAGGTCAGGCATCTGGATTGAAAGCTAAGATTTTGGCAGACAATACCCATAAGAAATTCAAAATGGTGCCAAATAAACTTACCAGAAGCCCCTGAGCCAAAGTGATGAGCAATGGACTCAAGATGGCACTCGGGGCAACAAAAACATTTAGAAAAAGTTTGAATTCCAATTTTAGCAAGATTATGATCAAAGGGGAGGGCAAAGTGAATTTTTTCCACATTAGAATAGAAACCTTAGGCGGGATACGGGATCCCAAATCAATTTCAACTAGAGACTGGGTGAACTCAGAGTTTGAATAGCATTCCAAGCCATATTTAAAGAGAATCCACCTCAGCCCAGTCAGTGCTAGCAACCATATCAGCATCAAAGGGAATTTTATGATCTTGCATGTGCTTCCAGGTTTTGCTAGCGGCAGCAGGAGAACCAACAAAGCTACCCGATTCTAATCTATGATATTTATGGTGTAAGAAGCTGGACCAAAGGGAGTTGAAGACTGGGAAGTGCGCCAACATTTTATACCCGTAGCTTTGCATACATTACTCATGTTCTAAACTCCAAGGCCCCCCTCAATCTTAGGGCTGCAAATGTTGTCCCAAGAGAACTAATGATGCTAATTAGGGACTTAGAAGAAATTAGCACACAAATACGATGAAATTCATTAAAGAATGAATTAATGGGATATAAGATCGAGAAAATCCGAGATCCTAAAGATCTAAGGACATAGTTAATAAGGACCAACCAACCCGTAGACAATAGCAGAGAAGTGTGTCATTTAGATATGAGTTTTTTTGGCTTTAATCGGGGGTCATGGAAGTATAAGTTAATTTCTGACCACCATGGAGTTAAATACCCAAATACAAAATGGGAAGATTTTTATGCACGAATCCAGTGATCCTATGGAGATTGGACTGTTGTTACGTAGAAGTTTGAGAAGAACAAATAACAGAGATTTTGGACTCATTAACTAGCTGGCCTGAGCATCTTTCATATTCATGGAGAAAAAGCGTTAAATTAAGAATAAATCTCAAATAGCCACCAGTGAAGATAAGAATGTCGTTGACAAACAAAAGGGAGAAAATAATAGAGGCACCACTAGGGAGACTGAAGTAATGGATTCTTCCAGTCTTCATCGATTGCTAATGACCCCAAAAGAGGGCTTCAGTAATGATGACGAATAGGACAGGGAATAGTGGGTCACTCTGCCATACTCTGATTGGAAGAAACTTGCGGTATCCCATTTACAAGAATTAAATAACAATATTTTTAGATAAGATGCCAAATGTCAATTAATATCCCCTAAATCCAAAGTTCGTAAGAACTTTGATGAGGAAGAACCAAGATAAATGATTAAAGCTGCTTTGACTTTGTCGAGCTAAATAACAATGTTAGATTCCCTAGCTTTTTGGTTAATTTAGGAGACAAGTTCTTAGGTAAGAAAGATGTTGTCAGTGATAAGTCTTCCTTTAATGAACCCGGCTTGGAAGCTGGATATAATGCTAGGAAAAATATAAGATAGCCTATTGGAGATGATTTTGGATTTAATTTTATTGGAGAAATTGCATAGACTGATGGGTCTAAATTTGAAGCATAAAGATTGATTATCCGCTTTAGGGATAAGACTGGTATTTGTGGCGGTCCAGTTTTTGGAGGAGGGGAAACTCTAAATAAAAACTAAACGGCCAGGATAACGTCTGTCCCCATGGTATCCCAACATGTATGGTAAAAGAAACCATTAAATCCATCCAGACCAGCAACACTGTTCTTGTCCATCTGAAAGACAACAAATTTTATCTCCTTAGGAGAGAGGATATAAGTCGAGCATTGGAGTCAGGCTCATGGAGAAGGCGGTGAATATGGGAAAGGAAGCTAATATTAGAGTAGGAGGCAGATGAGGAGCCCAAGAAAATTTTAAAGAAACAGAGATGGTGTTTTCCATCTCTTAGCCCATGGCGGCTCAGGAAAGAATGTTCTTTCCAATTTTATGGATGGTAAAACTTATTTTTATTATGATTGACCACATAATGAATTTTTTTGGAATCAAAATCACCATGAATGGCTATTTAATTCTAGCCTTTTGTTTTCCAATATATTTCTTCAAGCCGTAGAGCCTCATTAAAAGCATCCTTAGCCTGGACTCAGTTAGATCTATGAGCAGTAGAGGTATTAACATCAAAGAGTGCTTCATTAGTAATTAATTAGTTCTTTTCACTAATGACTCTATTAAAGATGTTAGAGAAGGTGTTTTTTTGGAGTTCGATGCAATTTTAAATGTGTCTAGAAAAGTGTGATGCTTGGCCCACATGTTCGGGAACCTAAAAGGTTTGGGGATTGAACTAGTGTGAGAGAAGATGACGTAAGAGCATAGCGGAATGATCAGAGTTAGTTCTGTGACGATGTTCAATGGAAGAAGAGAAAGGGTAAAAAAACTAACCTTTGTTAACAAAGACCAAATCAAGTCTAACAGAGATCTGAACGTCCCCATCTTGGTTATTACACTAAGAACAAAAGGAATCATAGAAGAGAATTTCAATTAAATCGACCGAACAACTTGAGTTTGTGAAATCCTTGATCGTGTTCTTATTCGTGAGGTTACCAGCAGACTTCTCCTTATGGTTAGATATATCATTGAAATCTCCACCAGTAACCAAAGAATTGAAATTAAGAGCCGATAAGGATGAAATGGAAGACTCTAGGCCATAATTGTCAGTCATGTTTCATTTAGCATAAACATAAGTTAATAGTTGAGGAGGTGTTTAAGGAAGGATTTTGATGGAGAAGGCAAGATCCTGATCATAGTCGAGAATGTGAATGGCATCCCTTTTATATTTCCAAAGAACCTAGATTTTATCAAAGCAATTGGATAATCTCCCAAAATCCTAGGTTTTGAATAAGGACAAGGAGAAAGTGATTGTCAACCAAAGGTTCTTAAATGGATATAACAAAGATTTCTTTCTTTGGACAAATGTTTGAGTCTATTAATAGTGGGATCATTTCTAATCCTCTAATATTCCAGAATAATATGACAATCATGGTTTTTGAGAATATGATGTAGTTTTGATATTTTAGCTAAGGCTGACCGAGTTTTAGCTTAAGAGGGATAACGTATAGATTTCCCACGCGAGGCATGGGAATATGAGGCTTAAGCCTTGGAACAAAGAGATATCGAATGAGTACCGGAACAAATGAAATCTATGGGAAGACCTGGTTTCGATATTGTCAAATTTCCCGAACCAGAGGAAGTTTGAGTGGTAGAAAAGGCACTAAAAGGGGCAGCGATGGAATACCAGGTGTAACGACCCGAATTTTTAGACTGTTAATTTTAAATATTTAATATGGTTTTAAATATTGAATTGATAATATAAATGGATTTCTTATTGAGTTATCAATTTAATAATCAAAATACGATTTATTTCGAATATATAAAATTATCGTAACATGAGAATATGAAATAATTCAATTTGAAATTTAAATCGAGTCAAAACAATTCGGGTAATTAATTGAAATTCTATTTGAACAGAAACGATGATAATAATAAGTTATTATCAAGGAATTAATTGTTTTGAATTTAATTTATCGATTTAAATTAATATCTTCTCCATACGATCAAATGAGGCTTTAGAACCCATTCCAGTGTGTTCCGAATAGTGGTATTACCTTAGGAATGTCGGTTGTTGCTTTTAAATAGGAGTTCAAAATATCATGATATTTTAAATTTGATAAAATCATATTCATTCAATTCAAACTAAAATAATTAATAAAATAAAAAGGGATTTTTCTGCCCTAAGCTAATCGTACGCTCTAATTTTTCCAACACAAAGGGGCTACCCTTAGCTAGTTGTTTCTTCTTTCAACATCGTGTATTATTTGTTCTCTCTCTTCACCACCAAGTGAAACCGTGATTTAATGGTTCATGTACTTCTGGTTCTCCGCTCTCCTCTATTAAACGCGATGACTCCACCCCTTTTTCTCATTCGTTTCGTTCCTCCTTGTATTCCAAAATCAAAATAAAAAGCTTCTATTAAAATTAAAAAAATGGTCGTGCTACCTTAATCGATTAAAAATCGATAACCCGTTTCCTCAAACTAAAAAAAGAGGAAAGTTATTCGCGATAAACTTGATCATCGCGTGGCTCATGAGTTCAATTTTAGGAGAAGTGGAAGTCACGTTTGATTTGGAGGGGGTTTGTTGAAGCTCGAGATACTCGTGATAATGGGCTCGGCGTCGATGTTTTCTCAGAGTTTTCGGTAGGGGTTTTGACCTAGAATTGGGTAATGGGATGAGAGGGTGTGTCGGTTTCAAGAGGTCGACGTAGTGGAGGAGCGATGTAGGCACTGGAGTTCGATGCTTTGACGATTGAATTATGTTGAACTATGGTGATTTAAGGGGAGAGACAGTTGGAAAATTTGAGGAAATAGATCTGTGATCGGTGCGTTTTCAATGGAGTATAGGTGCGAGAATGGATTATAGCACTGACATGATTTAATTGTGGTATTTCAGTGTGTACCGTGGAAGAAAGATGTTTATACTGACGGTGACATAGTGGATTTGGTAAAGGCGGTAGGAGCTAAGAATTGGTGATTAGGTTAATAAGGTATATATTGGGAGAAGAGCAGTTATCAACGGAGAAGAGTGTTTAATGCTGATGATTAAGGTAAATTACATTGTTAATAAATTTTTATTTAACAAGTTAATAACTGTTTGAATCATATCAAACTTATTACTAATATATATATATATATATATATATATATGATATCAGATCTTGACAAAATCAATTACTTTAGAAACATATGGAAAATATAGTTGTGGAAGGAGGAGTATTAGCAGCTGATTTAAATTTAATTAAGGTATATGTTTAAAGTTAAGTTAATTTATTCAATTTGAAGCTAATGGTGTTTAAATTTAATTCAAATTTATTATAAAATGTATAACCGTCGTATACATTTCCAGAGTGAAAAGAAATTGATTACGTTGGATTTGAGTGGCAAAAGCTTGCAATGGAACCAGGTTTGGGATTTGTTAGAGTTAACAAAAATTTCAAACTTTAATCAAATATTATTAGATTTAAATTCGAAAATAATCTAGAATGGATTGTGAATAAAGTCACGGTGAGCAAACTCACTCTCTGGATTTTATTTAAATAATTTAAATACTATTTGTTGGTTGTTTGGATGCGTTGAAATATTTTTGTGGCTATTATAAATATATTTGTTATCTAGGCTTGGTGTTTGTGGTTATAATATATATATATATGTGGTTGGATATTTCCCGTAGTATCATTAGCGGATGCCTGCAGTATCATTAGCGGATGACCCTATACGCCCCACACTATGATAGTGTATGACCTTCTATACAATGATATCCTGCCTCGAAGCAGGATGGGTATTATTTATGTTGGCTAACGTCTATGGATGTAGGAAAAACAGGTTGGAGGGATCCAATTGGATTTCTCAAAATTTATTATTTTTGTTTTCATATATATTATCATATATGATGTGTTAGAAAATCTGTGATTTATAATTGGGTGTTTTGGATGTTTAAATATCAATGAGTTTAAATGTTGATTTATAAAAATACCATGAAAGGAAATTTTGAGATTTAAAAGGGGAATTCAACTTTTTTAAAATAGAATTTGAATTTCAAATGAACTATAAAAATATTAACTTGTTTTGAACAAATAAAACAAGTGGTGAATTTATAAACGATGTTTGTAAATGAAATAAGATAATTTTCATTTGATGATGAGGGAAATTGTAATGAATTTATAAATGGTGTTCGTAAATAAAGTGAAATAAATTATCATTGGATAATTTGAGAAATGTAAATACCAAGGGTGAATTTAAAAAGGAAATTTTATTTTTCCAAAGTAGAAATTTAATTTCAAAAAAATGGATTTGAAATCGAGACTTATTTAAATATATGAACAAATAAAATAAATGATGTTTATAAAGAAAGGTGAAAAATTATCATTTGGATAATTTAAATATTTAAATTCAAATATTAATTTAAAATGAGAATTGGGAACCGTGTTAAAAAGGGAAACAATGAAATCTATTCTGATGTTTATAATTTAAATTGAATTAAAATAAAACCAAACGGATTTACATTAGAATTCGACTATGTCGAATTCATAAAAATAAATTACATCTAGAAAGGATATTTAAATTGTATTAAATAGAAATTGAAATTAAATATGAAAATATATTATACAATTATATATGGAAGTTATAAAAATAAAAAATTCCAAATATAAGAATCGGGTTTCAAATAGATTTTGAAATGGAACTTGTTTAATATCTAAAACAAGGAAGTAAATTTATAAACGGTGTTTATAATAAAATTGGATAGTTATTATGGGATGATTTGGAATTTTAAATTCAAGTATGAATTTAAAAGTGAATTAGAAATCATTTCGAAAATGGAACGACGAATGTTATTCCGGAATTCGAAATAGAAACCATTGAGATAAATCCGAAGGATTTATAATCAGAATCTGATTACATCGAATTTTATAAAATAAATTATTTCAAAAGGAATTTGGATCTTAAAAAAATAGAGTTGTATATAAATTTACAACTGAGTTATAAAAATCGACGATTTAGAAAAATCGAAATGTTTAACTTAGGTTTGGAAAGCCGATCTTATATATATTAAAATATATAAGAATAAAGTTGAAATTTATAAAGTAAACAAAGTTTAACATTTATATTTAATTATAATTAAAAGGAACTTGCCGCGGCACGATAGTTCGTAATATGGCGTTTTGAACTTCAGTTGAGTATATAAAAATCAATTTAAGTCGAAATTCTTTGAAACAAGTATCCTCAAGACTAATTTGATAATAGCTTTGTAATGGAAGAGAAAAATCTAGACTTAGTCTAATAGATTTTGAGTTATGTCAAAATCAAATTTTTAGAAAAACAATGCCATAATCATTCAAAACCCATAGCGATTTATTTAATAAAATAAAGAGGATTTTAAGCAAATAAAATTTGGATTTGCATTAGAAAAAATTAGATTTGAGTTATAAAATAAATATGAACTCAAGTGGAATAAGTGAATTGATTTTTGAAATAAAAATCAGATTTTTAATTATTGAATAGAATTAACTAATTGGAAAAATAATTAGTTAATGGAATTTTTAATACTTTGGATAAGAAAAAGGGGTTTGTAAATTCATATTCGAAATTAAATATGAAACTTGAGTTGAAAAATGGAATTCGATTGTTTTTTTAAGTAAATTAAAATATATTGGAATGTGATATGTTCAAATAAAAGTGAAATAGGCAAAAGAGCTAAATAACAAAAGAATTAATGAATTGAGTTAAAATGATCGGATTGAGTTGGAATAAATTTGGAATGGACGTATATATGTTAAACAGGTATGGAATGAAGAGAATAAAGTTTATATTTTGAATGCCCGACAAAAAGGTACACGTTTGAATTCGATATGAGTTTTTATGCGCCGAATCGGCAAGCTTCTTGGCTTTTTGATTATCTTTTTGAATGGAAAGGGCCTAGACAGGCGAGTTGGAGATTGAGCTATTGACTGGTACAAAAGAGGTGATGGTGAATTTTTCTGGAAATTTAAGGAGTTGGAATATTTTTAAGAAAAAATGATAAGTAGAAATCTATAACAACCCGAATTTTAATAGCACGTTAAAACAAGAAATCAAGGCAGAATTAAAGTTTAAAATAAGAATCAGGGAAAACGGGTTGCACTATTGCGTTCGTCTCAGAATTCTACATGAAATAGAGTCCAAGTTTTCGAAAATCGGAGTCCGTATGACCAAGATATGGCCTAAACAAGATTCAGCAGGCTTTCAGGCAGACTGACCCCAGGTCGACTGTCGTGTCGACTGCATAGTCGACCTGCCCCCATTCCCTCCAGGTCGACTGTAGTGTCGACCTCCCCCCTGTACAGGTCGACCTGGTCGGCCTGGTGTGGCTCAGAACCCATTTTTGAGGCCCGGGATGAGTTTTGATGGTCCGGATTGATTCTAGGGTTAATCCTATGGCCTAAACTAGTTTCCTACATCTATATAAACACCCTAAGACCCTAGCTAATCCACAACAAATCATTCTAACACCATTATGCTATTGAGTCTCCTTTTGAATCGTGACCGCCGCCTCCAACTTGAAGCTTAAACATTCAAACTAGAAGCTAATCAACATCAACCTAAGCAACTCAATTCAAACTAGAGATTGAAGCTTCTACAACGATCCTACGACAATTTCTGTTCTTAGTTCTCAAAAACCACGATCTGTAAGCCCCTGTTACTCTTAGATCTAAACTGTAAATTTAACATGAACACGATGTAAACTGAAATTATGCCTAAACATGATAACTAGGTTGGATCTATCGTTGTAAATCCTTGATCTATGACTATCCTTTTTAGACCTACTATTTTAGATCTAATTTTGTACACCCTAGATCTATTCATGTGAAACTTTGACTTGTGGATTATTGTATGAACTTGATTTGGGACATATTCATGTTACTAACCTAAAACCTCTCATGACCTTTATCTAAACATTACCTGTGATGTTGAAACTATTATTGGGGATATTATCTTATGTCAATGCATTACCATGTCTATCACCATATTCTGCCAAGTTGATGTTGAGACCCTTATTCATATGCCTGAAATGTTATAATCGTCATGCTTAACTTGTAAACACCTTTGCCATCCTATGACTATCCTTTTTGTGTTATTCCCTATCTTGATATCTTGTGTTGATGCGAATTCACAAACGTTGGGGATACGTTTTGGGTAGATTAGGCAAACTTGAAATTGGCTATAAAATTTTCATGATATGACATGTAAACTTGACATGAAATTATACTTGAAAACTTGAATCATGAACATGTCTAACACGAACTTGAACTTGACATGAAAAATTAAGCATGGACATGACACTTAGATAACTTGAACGTGGCCAACTCGAGGTTGGGTTGAGTTTGCAGTATAAATCTGCCCGGAACCGCCCGGCGAATCCAGTAACTACAAACAATAGGACCCAATGTGAGTAGTTGGTCATATCGCACTTGAAACCCGAGGTTAGACTAGGTTATGGTGTAAAACTGTCCGGACCCGCCCGGCACATCCAGTAACCATAACCAAGTCTAATGTGAGAGGTTAGGGGTGCATTAAGTAAATTAATGCCACTGGATAGGGTTAAGTCATGGACCACTTGAATATACTTAACCAATTTGACACGTTGATTTGATAGGGTTAAGTCATGAACCGCTTGAACACACTTAACCAACCTGACACATGATTCGTAGGACTAAGTCTTGAACTAGAACGACAAACTTAGTCAATTTGACATGACACGTAGATGGGGTTAAGTCTCGATTTTAAATGACAACTTAACCTGCTGAACGAAACCCTAGTTACGCGGTCCTTTTCAGCAGTAACCCACTAGATGTATCACGATACCCTGGGACTAGGCAGGGTGGGGCACGATTGCTGGGCTGATTGTAAGCGACTAGAACGACGGCTGAGTTGGTGCGCCATTGTAGGTTCAGGCGGATTAGGGTCGTGCACTTAGTCCGGAGTTGAAAAAGCAGGCATTGGGCATCAGTAGGATTATCTGTGCATTCTTGATTCGTGTCGGTGGTTGGCACCCTAGGGCTTGATACACCCTATGGTGGACCTAGCACAGGTGACTACATTCGTGATAGGGCTGTATGACACAGACGCACGACGAGCTAGACTTGTAGGGAGCCGATCGATTAGATCATACCGTTGGACCCCGAGTTGGGTCACTTCACGATATTAGGCCAAGGGATTATTTCTTGATTTATAGTTGACACGGGATTAGTATACCAGTATAGTTGGTATGGCGAACCTTGAATACACAATGTTAGACTTGAGTTATCTTGTTAGCTTAGTTATCATGTCAGACTTATCATCATTCCTATGTTTAATTCCAGTTTATTCATGTCTTGTTTACTTTACTAGTATCTATGCTGATAGTCACTAGGGCTTACCAGTTTGTTTGACTGACCCGTTTTCTTTCGCCTCTTTGTCTTTCGTTCCCCCCCCCCCCAGGTTCTCAGGGAGGAAACTCTAGCTCTTAGCTTGGGCTCTGCTTGCTTTCTGACAGCTCATGTACGGTTTGGTATTGAGCTATGCTATGGCTGCACTCATGCACTTTTTGGGGAATAATATTTTACTTATGTTGTTTTAAGTACTTTGCTTCTTTAGAACTTGATGTAATGAAATAATGACTTGGCATTTTGATGTAAGAGGTTTTGACTCCATCTTTCAGTAATGAGATTTGGTTTTAAAGTTTATATCCGCTGCTTTATATACTCTATTTTATCTATGTTCTGTCTTTTGTTATCTCTGTGCCTGTTTACTAGATAATACCCCTCCAAAACTAGGGCATTCCCTTTGTGAGTGACCCTAGCGGAGGTGGGGTGTTACAAAATAAATATATTGATATATATATATATATATATATATATATAATTCGACAAGGAAACGAACTTAAAATATAATATTATAACAAAAAGAAAATCTATAATTAAATCTGGTAGAAATAGAAAGAGAAATTTATACACGTTTTAAAAATGAATAATGGGTTTTTATGGTGTTGATTATTCGAGGTAAGTGGTCTTGTCTGTTTTGAAGTTAAAGATGTTTTCAGTCAAGGTCTGAGAGGTAATTAACCCCCAAGTTGATTGATTTCATTATTAACTGATAAGTAAGAAGATTCAGTCTCAAAGATTAATGTTTAATAAGATTTAGCTGAATACAATATTTTTGGTTGGTTTAACGATGTTTTACACAACATACGTTTAACCCAAGTAAGTAGAATTTTGGAAATATAAAATAAATATTTCGTGAGTATAGGAATGAATGGTCATGAATGGAAGAAGTAATTGAAATATTTTCCAATTATAAATAGAAAATATTTTCTAAGTATAGAAAATAAAAGAAGGCGATAGATGGGAATGTTTTCCAAATAGCATAAGAGACCAAGATTGTAACAACCTAGATTTTGGAACCAATTTAAAATTTATTTTTAACTGATTTTCATGGCAATTAAATATTTTAGATGAATTATTTTGAGAATAAACGATTTAAAATTTATTTATATCAAAGTTAGAACGTAAGAATTTAAAATTTAATTAAAATGAGCTTGAAATGGCATGGTAGTTTGAAAATTCGTTTTTAAATTTCAATTGAATATACATAATTCAAAATAAATCGGATTTCAGTAAAGCAAGAAACATTGGAATATTTTGAAATGTAATTTTCTAACGAATGTAAGAAATTGAGATTTCACTTTTTAAATTGTAAGTTATGTCCAGTTTAAAATGCAAAATAGTCACCACATTTGGTATCAGAGCCTTGGTTTACAAAGCTCGAGAACAAGACTTATTAGAACCGAACGAGAGAATTCATCAGAGATAGGATTAGTAACATCCTATAAGAATGACTCGTTCGAAATAGGGTTAGTAATACCCTAGAATGAATTTGAAGAGTATTATTTATTAAAAACAAATTTAGTTTTGAAAATTATATCTTATTATACGTATTTGAGTATTTTATTTTATATTGAATTTGGAATATCAAGTATACGAAGATTTTGAATATACGAGTAATTAACTTATATCCGGAGTCTTAAATATACTGGATAGATATAGAATGACACTCTAGTCGCCCGGAGATGATTCTGATGATTGAGGCCTCATCATCAGTGCTTATTTTCGAGTTTCGAAAGTGGGATATCTATATGATTCCAATTGACTAGTGTGAGAACCAAAACTTAGTTAGAGTTTATGTTGTGATTTGGCATTGAAATATGATTTTTGAGTATATATAATAAGACATATGTTTGAAAAGTTAACCGACTAATTGATTGTTGGTCATATGATGGAGGCTAAGAAGAGAAATAAAATTGTATGCCCGAAAAATATGTACATGTTTACTATATTCATTAGGTTTGATGATTTTATGAGCCGATTGGCAAGCCGCTTGGCTTTTTCTTTTCCTTTTTGATTTATGAGGACCCTGTGAGGCAAGTTGCGGTTTTACAGATCAGTCCTTACAAAGGAGGTCATGGCAAAAAATTCTAAAATTTAAGGTATTAGCCAAATTTTTGAAAAATTAGAAAGTCTTAGAAACTGAAAAGTTGAAGAACTTAAGTCAAGCAAAGGTGGAGCTGATTAAGTAAGCAACCATTGATTCTATCTTCCTTTTCGAGGACGAAAAGATTTTAAGTGGGGGAGATTGTAACAATCCAGATTTTGGAACCAATTTAAAATTTATTTTTAATTGATTTCCATGGAAATTAAATATTTTAGATGAATTATTTTAAGAATAAATGATTTAAAATTTATTTCAATCGAAGTTAGAATGTAAGAATTTAAAATTTAATCAAAATAAGCTTGAAATTGCACGGTAGTTTGAAAATTCAATTTTAAATTTCAACTGAATATACAGAATTCAAAATAAATCGAATTTCAATAAAACAAGAAACACTGGAATATTTTGCACTATAATTTTCTAACGAATGTATGAAATTGAGATTTCACTTTTTAAATTGTAAGTTATGTCCAGTTTAAAATTCAAAATAGTCGTTGCAAAGATGACTATTGAAAATATTTGGTTAACAAATATTGATAAGGAAATGGAGAAGTGATTTAATTAATGAAATAGTAATTAAGGGGTCTAATGATTGTTTGATGGTTTGGATGAATGTTTGTTTTTCTTCGATAGTTGAATAATCAACTATCGAAGTATTGGCCAGTATCGTTGTCAATATGGAAATTTCGGTTGGATTATTATCTAAGAACCACTCCGTATTGGCAGTAGCATTGCGGATCAGAATATATGAAGACAATCGAAGACGGAGTAAAGTGCAAGGGCTTTTTCTGTTAATCCTAGGTAGAAATTGCCTAATATGGATTAATGGAAATTATGCCTTTGGTTTCGTTCAGCTCCAGAACGAACGTGTATAGACGAATGTCTAACACGATATTTCTAATGGTCACATATGTTGATCTATACAAATATACATCGGGTGGCGGAGAATTTATTCTCTTAGCATAATATCCAGAATATCTTTGTGCAAATCAATTAGTGGTTAACGGATCTGAAAAATGTGGCATTCAAATAGATTGTGCTATTAATGAAAGGTAATTAATCGTAACCTCAATCCTCGCAGTCGGGAAATGGTATAAAATAGGGTAGGTCGCATGGCTAAGTGGGTCGCACCCAAGTAGGGTGTATTGTCACCTGATCTAGAGAAATTCCTTTTGCTTCTTCATTCTATCGCTTTTGTTGCTTCGGAACGTTTGCTAATCCCAACCGTTGATGACAATACATTTGGTACTCTCAATTGAAGTGAGGGGTCGGTCATGTTTAGCTTGGGTTGAAAGATGTTCTTGTTGAACCCTGTGTATTCCTCTCTAGAGATACACTGTCGGAAGGTGGTCCCATACCTTTCAAGTTGGAATCCATTATCCAATAAGAGCCCGCGATTTTGATTGTATGCTATGTATACAGAGCGTGAGATGCAAGTGTTTGGCTAGATTGCTATTTATTTAAACAGTATTATAATATCAGAATCAGATATGATTTCCAAAAACTATTTTGGGTTATCGTAAGGTTAAAACCGTTTGTATTTATGTGTGGATTTGGTCTTACGATTATCTTTTCTTTCGAAAAGGATTTTTAAAAGTTAAACCAAGTGTTTGAAGTTTACTCACACCAGTCTCGTGACCGGCCCAGAGTTTATTTTGTTTTGTTTTACCCTAAACTCTTGGATGCCCAAATTTGTACGGGCAATCAAGTAATTCAGGTATTTTCAGATATCCTTGGAGGAGCTTGGAGCAGGAGGCTTCAGTGTTAGTTATATATAGTTTATTCCGATGTGTTGTATATGTGATGAACAAATGTTGTACTCTGATAATGTTATGTACGTACAGTAAAACTTATATTTCAAAAGTTGTTATATATTATATTTTATTCCGCTGCGTTGTGAGATTTTGTGTTGTGTTTATGTTCTTCTTCTATTCTAATATTTATTTCTTTCTATTTCTCACCCTTTGACTTCTTTCTATTTATGATCAGGTTTGTTCGATTCTTAAATAGTTGACACGGGTTTTATGTCGATTTTCGGGGTCGAAAATTCCAGTTCGTAACAGTGGTATCAGAGCTTTGGTTGAGAGAAAACCTAGGATTTGGTGGTAATTACTCATTAGAGACAGGGTTAGTAGTACCATAGAATGAGTTGAGTGTATATACGAGCGCTGGTAATTGATATAAAAATTGTTTTATATTGCGTTGGCTAATCTGTTGAGTGGATTATGAATTCTGATCGAATCGTGGGACGCCACGACATCTATAAGTGTTTGTAAACACATGAATATATGGTTGGACATAATATTATCTTTAAGCGGGTAAATGAAATAATTTTACCAAAAATTCTATTTTGTTATACAAGGAATAATTTTTTGAAATTATTATAATATTTGGATTCGTTGGATGCTATTTTTATAATCAAATTAAATTATAAAATTGAAATGGTTATATATAACCAAGTAGAATTTGTATATGAATGAAATATACAAATAAGATGAACTAAAATTGAAGTCAAACCATAATTTGGAATTTAAAAACCCGGAAGATTGGAAAATATTTTCTGAAGTATATTAGAACAATATAGCTTTGTGTTTGAAGGATTTTTTTAATCAAAATCATTTAAGATGAATTTTGAAAGTGATAAAGCACTGAACTCACTTCAGTGGCTGGAAAATAATTCGGATTATGACTACAGCATTATCATGTTCATTTTCGAGTTTCTACATGATGGATTGCACCTTACAAAAGTCTTTGATGGAAATTTGTTTGAAAGAAAACAAGTTGGTCTGAAAATTCAAATGTTTTGAATTTGAAATGGTTATAAATATAAGTGTATATATTTACGTGATTTCAAAAGGATTTAAATGAAAACCTGGGAATTTGAATGTGGAATTTAAATTTAACTTAAGCAAGTTAAATGAATTGAAATGAATAAATTAATTAGAATCAATTTGAATAAATTTAAATGAAATATGAATTGGATGTAAATGTGTTTATTGAAAATCATTCGAATTAATTGAATGTGAGCATATATGGTGTGCAATGTAAATCGAATCCAAAAGTTTTGTAGTACTAAATTTGTATAAATATGAAATATTGAGTTTCAACATAAGTGAATTTTGAAAAGTTAATGGGTTTGTAACATTTTTCCTATCTTATTAATTTTGGGGACGAAATTCTTTTAAGAGGGGAAGTATGTAATGAACCGAATTTTTGGAAGATTAATTTTAAATATTTAATATGGTTTTACATATTGAATTGAATTGATTAATTTGAAGAATAATTAGTTAATGGAATTTTGAATCAAAATTTGACTTTGGATAAGAAAAAGGGTTTTGTAAATTCATATTCGCAATCAAAAATGAAACTTGAGTTGAAAAATGGAATTTGATTGTTTTTTAAGTAAATTAAAAAATATTTGAGTGTGATATGTTCAAATATAAGGAAATAGGCAAAGATCTAATTAACGAAAATATTAGAGAATTGAGTTGAAATGACCAGATTGAGTTGGAATAAATTTGGAATGGACGTATATATGTTAAATAGGTATGGAATAAAGAGAATAAAGTGTATATTTTGAGTGCTCGACAAAAAGGTACACCTTTAAATTCCATATGAGTTTTTATGCGCCGAATCGGCAAGTCGCTTAGGTTTTTTATTTTCTTTTTGAATGGAAAGGTCCTAGAGAGGCGAGTTGGAGATTGAGCTATTGACCGGTACAAATGAGGTATTGACGATTTTTTTCGAAAATTTAAGGAGTTTGAATATTTTTAAGAAAAATTGATAAGTAGGAATCAATATATCGATATATATTGAATACGATATGGAAACGAACTTAAAATATAATATTATAACAAAAAGAAAATCTATAATTAAGTCTGGTAAAAATAGAAAGAGAAATGTATACACGTTTTAAAAATGAATAATGGGTTTTTATGGTGTTGATTATTCAATCTATTTTGAAGTTAAAGATGTTTTCAATCAAGGTTTGAGAGGTAAAATTATACCCCAACTTGATTGATTTCATTATTAATTGATAAATAGGAAGATTTAGTGTCGAAGATCAATGTTTAATAAGATTTAGTTGAATACATTATTTTGGGTTGTTGTAGTAATGTTTTACACAACATTCATGTAACAACCCGCAAATTCTGAACCAATTTAAAAATTTTATTTTAGAAAATTTTAATGAATTTTGATGTTATAATATAATTTATTATTAATAATAATGGCTAGAATTTATTTTTGTCGAAGTTAAAACGAATAAATTTAATTTATATATAAATGGAGTTAGAAATGGCGCGGTAGTTTGAAAATTTGATTTTGGACTTTAACTGAATGTACAGGATTCAAAATAAATCAGAATTGAGTGAAACCAAAAATATTTAAATCTGTCTAATCATATCTTTCTAACGAATCTAAAAAAATTGAAATTTCATAGCGGAAATCAAAAGTTATGGCCAATTCAATTTTTAGAAAGGTCGCTGTAGAATTTATTTATATAATATATATGGCCCGAAAGGCTACTTTTCACATATGAAGGAATTTCGACTCGAAACCATTTCCATTGAGTTCGGAATGACGTTTCTGCATTGAAAAACAGTAAGCACTTATATATTTTGAGTTTCAGAAATTATTTGTTTAAAAATGTATTTTTAATATTAAATATATTACCCTCAAAAATAGTCATTTTTCAAAAGACCTCTGTTTTCGACGAAACCACTTTTGTTGGAACCGGAATGTCAAATTATTGCTAGGTTTCAATTTTCAAAATTTTTCGAATTAATATGTGAGCGTGGCAAGAGAAAATGTGTTTTGACTATTTCAGTTAAATTTAAGCGATTTAAGGCCATTTTTAAAACAGTCTCAGAATTCGACGAAAATAATTTTGTTGGATTCGTATCGTCATAAGAAGGCTAAAAATATTTTTTTAGAATTTTCTGAGGTCATATGTGGCCCCAACATATTTAAATGTACGGTCAATATTTAATTAATAAATTTTTAATGCAATTTTAAATAAAAATCGTATAGATTTCGGAATTGGGCCACGGGACCTATCCCATTGCGTTCAGAAGGTGTCAAAACCTTAAGAACGACAGTAAGCAGGCCCAAATCAGAGAAAGTCCAAAAATCCACCTTTTAAGCACAATTTTCGAGATTTAATATTAAAATATTCAGGCCGAAACCCTAACCCTAATTTCAGCCGCCGCCCTTAAAACAATGGCCAGAAACATCCGATTTTCAAACATCAATTTCTCTCAATCCGTTCAACGAAAATCTACAAAGTATATATCGAATCGAAGAGAATTTCAAGACCTTTCAATCCATATGGTTAAGATCGGGTTTCAGTGCACGGATTTCGCGAATTCTCAGCCTGAAGGGGACTGCATTTATGGGTGGTTGGCGGGTCCTAGGGGGGCGTGAGCTGGGCCCCATGGACGGCGCTGGAGGAAGGCGAGAAGGCGGAGCTAGTGGTGACTTCGGATCAGTTGCAAGTGGTCGGATGGAGGTGCAATGAGATGCCCTAGATGGTGGATGATGGGTTTCAACGCACGAAGGAGAAGATGAAAGGAGCGGCCTCGTGAACGATGGGTACAAACATATTTTATTAATTTAAATTAATTATTTAATCTATTCAAACTTTAAAAATTTGTATCTCTCTCATACGAGGTCTGTTTGACAAACCGTAAATTGCGTTGGTATCACAAAATTAAGATCTTCGCAATGGCGCTGATTAGAGCTGAAAAGGAGCACTTTTATTTTCAGCCAAATTGAGGTGAGAATTCTGAATTTTATTATTTGATTAATTATAAATTATTTTTATTGCGTTAGAAATAATTGTATAATGATATAAATTCAGATCTAAAATGTTCTGTGATTGATGAATTGTTGATTGTTTGGTGAATGCGATGAACCTCTGTTTGGAATTGTATGTATTCATGTTTGTTATAATTAGATAATTAAAATTATCATCATTGTCATATTTGGGTAGTCGAATCATAACCGTCATTAGTTTGAATAAAATGAATATTATTTCACTGTGAGATTTGTTAGAAATAAAAAGAACAATTTGCCTTGTTAAATTTGCTAGATTTAAAAAGGACATTTTTTTACTTTTTACCGTCATTTAGTTGAAAATGAAAAAAAGTACATTTTTATTGTAATTTTATTAGAATTAAAATTACATTTTTTTTTGTTTTGCAATTTTAGATGCAAACAAATATATAAATCAAAAAGATTACATTTTTCACTGTAATTAGAAATAAATTAAAAAGATTACATTTTTCAATGTAATTAAATTGAAATAAAATGATTACATTTTTTCAATGTAATTAAAATTGAAGTAAAATGATTATATTTTCAATATAATTAAAATTGAAATGAAAATAACATTTTGATTAAAACTTAAGTATTGAAATAAAAATAACATTTTTGTTAAAGCATAAGTATTGAAATAAGAGATCATATTTTTAGCCAAAACTTTATTAGTGAACATTTTTGGTCAAGAATTTATTGTTGAATTGAAAATTTCACTTTTATCAAAACTTGATTATTGGATTGAAAATATTATTTTTTGTCAAAACTTGATTTCTGAAATGAAAGTAACAATTTTGTTTACATTTTATTTGTAAATAAGAAATTAATTTCAGAAGTTACATAGAAATAAAGTTAATTTTTTATTTGCATTTTACAATGCAAATATTACATAGAAATAAAGTTAATCTTTTATTTGCATTTTACAATGCAAATATTACATAGAAATAAAGTTAATCTTTTATTTGCATTTTACAATGCAAATATAACATAGAAATAAAGTTCATCTTTTTATATGCATTTTTCAATACAAATATAACATAGAAATTAAGTTCATCTTTTTATTTGTATTATCCATACGAATATGACATAGAAATAAAGTTTATTCTTTTATTTGTATCTTCTAATGCAAATATACATTAAAATATAAATTGTTCTTTTATCTGCATTCCCTAATGCAAATATATTTTGAAAATAGAGTTTGCCCTTTTATTTGCATTCACAAATGCAATATATTCTAAAAATAAAATTTGTTCTTTTATTTGCATTCTTCAATGCAAATATACATTGAAAATAAAATTCTTTCTTTTATTTGCATTCACTAATGCAAATATATATTGAAAATAAAATTTGCTCTATTTACATTCACAAATGTAAATATACTTCGAAAAATCAAGTTTGTTCTTTTATTTGCATTCCACAATGCAATATAACATCAAAAATGAAAGTAACATTTTTATTTGCAAACATAAAAATGAAATAAACATCCTTGTCAAACTTGATTTAGTTAAAATGAAATAAACATTTTTGCCAAACTTGATTAATTAAAATAATTACTTTTGTCAACTAATACTAGTTGAAATTAAATAATCACTTTTATCAATTTATACTAGTGGAAAAAAATATGCATTTTTTCCAATTTATAATTAGTTGAGATGAAAATAACATTTTTGTCAATTATATTAGTTGAGAAAAATGCACATCTTGTCAACTTTAGATGGTTGAAAACAAAAAGGACATTTTTGTTAAATAAAAGAATTAAGCACAAATAGCATTTTTATAATTTATATGCAAATTTAATAATTGTTTTATTTGCATAACATGTTGAAGAAATTATAAGCAAATATTCACTTTTGTCAATTCACCCTAGTTAAGACCAATTATTTACTTATGTCAATTTACATTTGTTGAAACCAATTATTTGTTTGTCACGGCTATATATTGTGTATTACACTTCCATTCGTAAGTTACCCGACTTGTGTATGTGATTGGGACGATTATTTTCACACATCGCCCAAGTGCACAGATTAGTTTATTATTTGTTTGTTGGTTGAAAACCCCACACGGGTGTTGGGATGAAAATTTATATACACTAATCCCAATTTTCAGTTGTATGTTGATCGTTAGATCGACAGGCTGTGATGAGCGTTATTGTTTCATTTTAACGCTTACATAGTGGAATTTACACTCTGGATGTAAATGGATGAGTTGATGATTATACTATTATTGTTATATACATGATATGTGTGAAATCCATATAATCCAAATTATATGGTGAATGATTGAGTCGCTTTTCGATTCCGGTGTTCTTTTAAATAATAATATTCTTACATTAGAAATTCTTTTTATATAAAGAATATATTTTAATATAAAAATATATTTTTAATCAAGTATATGTTAAAACAAAGAATATTCGTAAAAGATAAATATTTTTAATATAAAGAATACTTCTCATTTAGAGTCTTTATATAAAGAATATTTTTATGATTATTTTAAAATATGTTTTTAAAAGATTACTAGCATTTGCAATTATATTTTGTGATATGAAATAAATTGAGATGTGAAGTGGATTTATCGTGGACGATGTTTTAAACGACATTTGTCCTTTAATTCAATTTACATTGAAATTATTATTTGGAATTTATAAATCTAATTTATAGATTTAAAAAGGCATTTTCTAAAAAATCAAGTTTTCCAATTTAATATATTAAAATTGGAATTAAGTAGAAATTCGATTGGTAATAATCGAGATGAGCTTCTGTAATAGAAGACCGATATTATATATGGAATTTAAGAGGCTTTGCCGTTATTCCATGTATATTGTTAGTCCGATACAGAAATTCATATCGATTATGTATTGATTTGATTTCTGTGAAATTCCTTATTTTAGAAATTGATTTGTGGGTTTATCGTGAACGGTGTTTTAAAGAACACTAGTTCTTTAACCCGTTTGAAGACAAGATTTATTCCATAAAATAAATGATCTTGTAATAATGATTTTTGATATTAAATCAAAATTAGAGTTTTAATAAATCTTTTAAGGAAGATTTAAGGTTTTATTTTCAAGGATTATCTTTGATAAAATTAATGTGAATCCTTTAATATGAATATTCTTATTAAAAGAATATTCGGAGTTGAAATGTGGCGTAATGTGTGATTTTCCAATATTTGATTTTTAATCACAAAATACGCGAGTTATTCAGAAAGACCGGGTTTAACCCATTCTGAATAATCCTCACGACGATCAAGAGTCGAAGATGAAGACGGTGGTTGAATACCGAAGTTTTTCACATCGTTGGGATGGTGGTGACTGGTATCTTGAATTGGGACTGTACATCCCAAGGCAAGGTATTGGGTAATGATCGTCCAAACGTATTTGGAGATCGATGGACACGTTGTTTCGCTCAGACCCAGAGCGGACTTGTAAATGGATTGCGTGTCTGACATTGTATTCCTTTCTACTGTATTTGTTGAACGCTACTGAATTATATATTTCTGTTTGGTGGTGAAGAATTTATTCTTTACTTATCACCCTTCTCTAAGACGTATGAGCTTAGAGGTTATATATATATTGGTAGATGATCATTAATATGGTAGGGTCTGACAATGTGACATGTTAAGATGCAAATGATCAAGGCTTTGTTGAAACGCAGGCCTTGTGGTTGATGATCAAAGCATAGCCTGTTTAGGCATTGCTTTGTGTATATCGTGACTTCGCGAGCCTTACACCCCGGTATGAGTCAAAAACGGGATATGGACCGTAGGGAGTGCACACATTTCTTTCTAGCTAGGAGTGGTGTTTGGGCTTTGACACGGCCCGACATTTTACTTATGTGGATTTTGGATTGAGGTACCTCGGTTTTTATAGGCCGGAAGTGGTCATATTATAGGTCCAAAGGGACCGGGAAACGTGTGTTCAGGCATAACTAATCCACTACCGTTAGGTAGGGACAGGCCCTACCGCATCCAAGGGTTCACTGCGGGGGATCCTGAGGCATTTGCTAGAGTGTCGCGAATCGGAAGAGGATGATCCCTAGCCTCGATCTCATGATGGAAACCCAATTCCCAATACGACACCACAGTTTTGATTGTAAACTTATATATGGCGACATAGTTGGATGGGGTACTATGCCGTCTAAGATTAATACATTTATATTGAAATGTTTTAAATATATATACACACTAATAATAATATTGTTTTTACGTATCAAGCATCTTTTGACCACTATAAGGTAAAACCCTATCCTCTGGTGTGCGTTGCATTATGTGATGGGACCTGGGTCTTATAATGGTTTCATTTTCTCTAAAAAGCATTACCTTATTTGACGATTTACTTTAATTATGCACTGGCAATCCAATGGAGTAAACCCGTTCTGCGTTAGCGGTGTGGTCCTGTGATTAGCCTACTTATTAGATAGGTTAAGTTATGAATTCTCACACCAGTCCCACGACTGACCTGTAGTTTGTTTCAATTTGCAAACTCGGGTGCCCTCTTTCCACACGGGCAGTCGAGTAGCTTTTTGCAGATGTAGTTAAGCAGGATCGTGGATTGAAGCCTGAAGCTGGGTCCAGAATATTGATGGTCTTCCGCTAAGATTAGTTCCGCTGCAATGTATTTAATTTATTGTAAATGTATCTTCCGCTGTATTATTTATTGAGGTACTCTGATATATTCTGTACTCTGATGTAACATTTATTATTGATGTTATAAAAGTTTGTGTTGTTGTTCTGATGTTTTGTATGCCCAAAGTTAACGTACGCGGGTTTTGAACGGTCTTGATCGATCTTGCGATCGATTGGGGTCGGGCGAAATCCGGGTCGTCACAATTCATTTAATCCAAGTAAGTAGAATTTTGGAAATATAAAATAAATATTTCTTGAGTATAGGAATGAATGGTCGTGAAAGGAAGAAGAAATTGGAATATTTTCCAATTATAAATAGAAATATTTTCTAAATATAGAAAATAAAATATATGGGAATGTTTTCCAAATAGCGTAATAGACCACGATGATTACTAGAAATATTTGGTTAACAATTACTGATAAGTAAATGGAGAAGTGATTTAATTAGTGAAATAGTAATTAGGGGGTCCAATGATTGTTTGATGCTTTGGACGAATGTTCGTTTTTCTTCGATAATTAAACAATCGATTATCTAAGTATTGGCCAATATCGTTGTCAATATGGAGAGACCAGTTGGATTATTATCCAAGAACCACTCCGTATTGGCAGTATCGTTGCGAACAGATTATATGAAGACAATCGAAGATGGAGTAAAGTGCAAGGGCTTTTTCTGTTAACCCTAGGTAGAAATTTCCTAAGATGGATTAATGAAAATTGTGCCTTCGGTTTCGTTCAGTCGAACGTGCATGGACGAGTGGTTGACACGGTATTTCTAATGATCACATTTGTTGATCTATACAAATATACATCTTGTAACGACCCACAAGAATTCGACATACGAATTCTGACAATAATACACAAATCCCGTATTACTATCCAAAACTCAAGTATCGAAAACACAGATAGTTAATAGAAAGAAGTTAGAGGGTGAGATAAGAAAGAAAGAAATATTAGAATAGAAGAAGAAGAAGAACCAACAACACAACATAGAGTCTCACATCGCAGCGGGAAAAAATACAATATAGAAATAAATCTTTGTTGAGAGCTTTAAAAATACTTACAATCATCAGAGTACATCACACATCTGGACAACTATAATACCCTGTTCTCATATACAACACACATCAGAATAACACTAAATATCATACGCCTGAACATCTCCAGCTCGTCTCTTCACAGCATCTGATAACCTAAACCTGTACGACCCGGTCTAACCCAAGCATTACAAACGCACGGATCAGTTTGGTGAACCAGAATGAGAAAAACACACTAAGTTTATGGGTATCACATAAGTTGATTTAAAGTCAAAATCCTTTTGAAAGAAAGTATAACAGTAAGACCAAATCCACACGTAAATACGGACGGTTTTTACCTTACTATAACCCAAATCGTTTTTGAAATCATATATCATCCGATATTATAATAATGTCCAAATACAAATAAATAGCAATCTAGCAGAACGCTTGCATCTCACGCTCTACATGTATAGTATACAATCTAAACCGCAAGCTCTTATTGGAGAATGGATTTCCAACTATGGCAAGGTATGGGACCACCTTCCGACAATGTACCTCTCGAGATGAATACATTGGGGACTCAACAAAAACATCTTACAACCCCGGCTAAACATGACCGGCCCCTCACTTCGCTTGAGAGTACCGAATATACCATTACCCCGGTTGGGGGTCAGCCAACCAAACTGATAGAATACATACAAAATAAAGGGACAATCGAAGGCAATTAATTTCACCAGATCAGGTAATGGATATAACCTTTTGATGGGTGCGACCCATATAGCCATGCGAACTACCTGATTTTATACCATTTCCCGATTGATGAGGCTTGAGGTCATAATTAATTAATTAATTGATTAATTAATTTATTAAATCACCTTGATTTTAATTTTTATGTTTTAAAACATCTGATCACCATTCACTTTGGATGCCACATTGTCAGATCCGCCAGAAAATCACTAATTGATGTCCATAAAAATACTTTGGGTATTTACTCAAAAAGAAAGAATTCTTCCGCCACCAACAAAGTACGTTTGAAGAAATCAATATACGTAATCCTTTGGAAATACTCTGTTAATCATTCGTCCATATAAGTTGTCCTGGGACTGGACAAACCGAAGGCACTCTCCTACCGCATCCTTGAATTACCCTATGGATCAGTAGCGAGAAGTCCTTGCAATCTGAAGATTCCACTCATGACCGAATCACGTCAGAATACCTCTACGTTGCAATATAGAAAATATTTGACGAGTAATTATGAAGATTCACGGTCTTCAATTGCTCCATCTTGATTAGTATCTTCACGTATTTGCTGGTCGGAATGGTTTTCAAATATAAATTCGATCCCGGCCTTTCTGTACCAACAATTGTATTGGTAGATTTGATAGTTGGTGATTTAACTATCAAATAACAATTGTGTAATTAAAACGAGTTAATTGATTTAGTACTTGTCATTACTTGGCCTATTAACGAAAGTTAAATTAAAACTCTTTAAAATATTTCGATATTAACAATATCGCTTTTCAATTCTTATTTAGCATAAGATTAATTACAAAACTAATTTATTATAATACTTAGAAAAGATCCTATAATCATACCCAAAATTATTGTTTTCAAAACATTTTATATATCACTTCCCCTTATCTGTAATTGGGAAAATTAATTCGTCTTATCATTCGTAAAATAACGTTACAAATCTCTTTTGTTTCATTATTTGAAACAAAAACTAATCCTTATTCTTTTAGAATAAACCCATTCTAACACTTCACTTTTCATTTCCTTTTTACTTGAAAATATCATTATAATTTTACACACTATCTTCTTTATTTCCTTTATTTCGGGGAATTCCTTATATATACATATATTCTTAAATATTTCTATTTCCGTTACTTTGGAAATCTCCTTTTATATTCTCATTTCTATTTATTTCCATTACTTTGGAAATCTCATTATATTCTCAACTCTCGCAATTTACGTTGCATTATCATTTCTTATTTGGAAATGTTCTTAACCTCTTTTCCATTACAAACTAATATCATTCTCAGATAATCCTGAAATCATTCAAGTTGGGGTATTTATTTACCTCTCAGACCTTGATTAACAACGTTCTTATCTTAAGACAGATATGAGTTGTAATTCAAAATTCATATTTATCCTAATATCAAATCAATTCTCATATAGCCATTTTACTTAATTCCATTATTAAGTATCACCAATTCAAATCACGCTTTGACTTTTCATTTACTTTCATAAACTTTTTTTTTCTAAATTTCGGGTTTAAATAAAACCCTTCTTATCTTGATTTCCCTTTTCCTACTTATTTCAAATGTTGAATAAACATTTATTTAAACCATCGTATGCACTTATAATTCCTTTTATAACTCTGTTGTAAAACTCGTTTATAACCTCCTATCAAAATTCAACCATATTCCATTTCAGAAACGGTTACTTACTTAAATGATTACATTTAAGAAGTTGTAACACCCCATATTTTCTGTGAATGTTAAAGTAACGAATTAAAGAATACTTAATTTAAAAAGTGGGAATTAAGGGAAACGGGTTATGCCATTGCGTTTGTCTCGGAATTCTGCTTTGGATATAGTCCGAGTTGGCGTAAATCGGGCAACGTATGAAGAAGTTATAGGCCGTAGAAGTTTATATAGGCGTAAGGAAGTATATATATATATACACAAAATCATCTCCAGAACCAAAATAAGTAAAAGACAAGTGAGCGAGAAAGATCCCGCTCAAATGGTGTCGACCCCTCTTAAGGGAGGTAGACATAGGCGTCGACCCACCTTAAGGGGTTAGACATAGGCGTCAACCCCTCTTAAGGGGGGTAGAGCCCTTTCGAGATCCAGTTCCTTTGACGATTTCTGTAGTTTTGAGCTGATATGGCCTTCTCTGATTGTCCCAATGACAAATTATGATGTATTATGCTTATGTATCGTACTGTGATTGGCTGAGTGACACATCTCTTTCGTTTGGATGGCTCTGATTACTCCTAGACTGATCTAAAGGCTAGAATTAATCCTAGACTTCTATATAATTAGCTCAAACCCTTAACCTAAAACACATAAACACATTCTATGAAGCCGTCATGCTTTCTCTCTCTGAACTAGCGTAGCCTCAATCTTCTTAAAACTATAATATCTTCTTTAACAGAAATCAATTAGAAGAACATCAACAGTTTACATCAAAGGAATAACTTAACAAATTTAGAAATCAGATTCCAGAATACAAGAACTGTTCTTTCTCTGTACGTTCAGTTATATTTTAGATTTAAATATATAAAAGTCATGACTTGAAATAAATCAAATCTAGAACTGTGCCTAATTGTGATTATGATTCATGTTTGTCCTTATGACAAATCTGAAATTAACTATGCCTATGAGACTATTGTGATTTGTACATTTGAACCTATCATATTGTATATTAATTTGGTGATGCTTTTATGTTATGTTATGTACATGTTCATAAACTAAGTCATGTTTATATATGCTTATATGCTTAGATCTACGTGCTTGCTTTATGTTATGTTATGTACATGTTCATAAACTAAGTCATGTTCATATATGCTTATATGTTTAGATCTACATGCTTGCTTTTATGTTATGTTATGTACATATTCACAAACTAAGTCATGTTCATATATGCTTATATGTTTAGATCTACACGCTTTCTTTTATGATATGTTATGTACATGTTCATAAACTAAGTCATTTTCATATAAGCTTACAAGTTTAGATCCAAGTTAATACATATGTTTAAGATCTATGTAAATTCCTGTTCATACGCTTAAGATCTATGTTAATTGGATCTAACTCAAGTATAATTTCACATTGATATGCTTGATTGTATTGTTCATGAAAAATTTGTATTACACATGCTTAGTTAGATTCATGTTATTTTGTGTTGTTGGAACGCTACATGTTCCTTTCTTTTCCCTTTTGTTTATGAGTTAGGCTAATTTGTGAGCCTAATTTTCTCTGTAAATAATGCAAACGAATAACAGGGGGAAACATTGGGGTAAAATATTAAATTTACATGCTAATGGCATAGATTGTCTAATAATCATGTAAATGATTAATAGCATGAAACGGTATAATTTGTATACCATTAATGTAACACCCCACCTCCGCCAGGGTCACTCTTGCAAGTACGCTGGCTTTGGAGGGGTGTTGGACAAGGTAAACATGCATAAAGATATCACAAGACAGAACATATAAGTAAACAGAGTAGATAAAGCAGCGGATAAAATTTCTATTTCAAAACCATAGTTAAGTTACATCAAAGTACTTAGTTATCATTTTTCCAACAAAACAAAGTCTAGAAAACATAAACTGAAAAATAACATAAGTAAAGTATTCCCCAAAGATAACAGTAGTGTTGCCATAGCAAAGCTCAAGTCCAAACCGTACATGAGCTATCCAGAAAGCAAGCTAAAGATCCAAGCTAGGTGCTAGTGTTCCCACCCTGAGAACCTGGGTGGGGGGGACGGAAGAAAAGAGGCGAAAGGAAAACAGGTCAGTCAAAAAGACTGGTAAGCCCTACCTACTATTAGTATAAAAACTAATAAAGTTAACTGGACATGTAAAACAGAGATGAAACATAGGATGATAACTGGCATGGTGAAAAGTTAACAAGAGTGGCATCGCATATACAAGGTTAAGTTGCACCAAGTGTACTAGTATTCTAATCCATGTCAAGTATAAACAAGAAATGATCCCTTAGCCCAATATTGGCCCAAACTCATGAGATGACCTAAATCAAGGTCCAACTACTCGGTCTAGTCGATCGGCTCCCTATAAGCCTAACTCGTCGTGTATCGGTGTCATACGGCTTAATCATGGAATGTAGTTAACTGTGCAAGGTCCACCCTAGGGTGTATCCAGTCCTAGGGTGTAAACCACAGACACAAAACAAGCACGCACAGTCTAAACCTACCAGTGCCCATGTTCAACTCCGGACTTAATGTGCACGACCATGGTCCGCCTGAACTTAACTGGTGCACTATTCAGCCGTCTCTTTTGGTCTCTTACAATCAGCCCTGTAATCGTGCCCCACCCTAGCCTAGTCCTAGGTTATCCATGATACTATAGGTTACTACTAAAAAGGGCCACGTAACTAGGATTTTCAAATGGGTTAAGTGTGGTTAACCCTATCCTAACCATGTATTGAGTTGGTCAAGTGTATCCAAGCAGTTCATGACTTAACCCTATCAATACATCGTGTTCAACTGGTCAAGTATATTCAAGTGGTCAATGACTTAACCCTACCAATCCATCATGTTTGATTGGTTAAGTATTCAAGTAGTCCATGACTTAACCCTACCAATCCATCATGTTTGATTGGTTAAGTATTCAAGTAGTCCATGACTTAACCCTATCATGTGGCATTAATTAACTTAATGCACCCCAACCTCTCACATTAGACCTTGTTGTGGTTACTAGTTAAGCCGGGCGGGTCCGGGTAGCTTTACACCACAACCTAGTCTAACCTCGGGTTTTAAGTGCGATATGACCAACTACTCACATTGGGTCCTATTGTTTGTAGCCACTAGTTAAGCCGGTCAGTTCCGAGTAGATTTATGCTACAAACTCAACCCAACCTCGAGTTGGCCATTTTCATGTTTTCTACATGTCATGTCCACGTTCATATTTCAAGCATAATCACATGTCATATTTTCAAGTCATGTTTCATGTCATTTAAGTTTACCCATAACGTAACCCCATCGCACGTAAGTTCACATCAACACAAGTAGATCAAAAGGGGGAACATAAGAATATGACAAGGTGGGCATAAGATGGCAAAGTCTATCACAAGTTAAACATGGTGATATTTGAGGCAAAAGGGGTTCAACATACTAGCATATGGCCTCAACATGTATGATAGCATAAAAGGTGACTTGGCCTCAAACATATCAAATAGCATAAGGGTGCTTTGGCCTCAAGCATATCAAATAGCATAAGGGTGCTTTGGCCTCAAGCATGCATAATAGCATAAGGGTGATTTGGCCACAAACATGTATGATAGCATAATTAGCAAATAGGGTGGTAACATGGTAATAGTTGACATAGGGTGACAATCCAAACTTGTGCATAGCAAATAGGTTCAATATCATCATATGCATGTTAAGGAACATGAGGGGTTAAGGTTTGTTAACATGTATAAGCCATAATCCATTTCATAGCATTTTTTCCAAAGGTCAACATGAACGATACTAGGTTCATGATAGGTCCACAATCATAGATTAAGGGAGGCACGAATAGATCTATGCATACAATGATAGGTTCAAGGCAAATATTGCACTTAGGTCCAATTCCAATCTACACATGTATGGCATTAAACTTAGCAAATAGGGTGACAAACTTGTGATTAGCATATAGGTCCATCATGGCAAATTAATATCAAGGTCATGAGGGGTTCTATGTTGCATTTATGCACAATCACCACATAAAGCTCATAGCTTTCCACCCAAAAGTCAACATAAATGGTACTAGATTCATGATAGGTAAACATTAGGTCCACAAACATAGATCAAAAGGGTCATGAATGAATCTATGCATGAAATCCAAGGCAAGCATAACACAAAGGTCTCATTTCAACTTGCTACATGTCATATTAAGTTTATAGTTTAGATCTAAGAGTAGAGTAGGGCTTACAAAGCGTGGCTATGAGAACTAGAACACAATAGAACAAGATAGAGACGTTGTAGAAGCTCTAGGAATGATGTAGCAACACAAATAGCCTTGAGAATAAGTAGCTCCTTTGATAGAAAGAAGAAAGCTTTCTCCTTTTTGCCTTAGAAGCTCTCAAGATGAAGATGGAGGCCGTGATTAGGGAGCATTTTGGCAGCACTTAGTTGTAGGATTGATTTGTGTGTGTGTTTAGGCTAGGTCTTAGGTCTTTTTATAGAAGTTTAGGTTAGTTTAGGCCATAGGATTAACCCTAGTTTAGATCTGAGCCATCAAATCTCGTCACAGGCCTCAAAACATGACTCAAAGGGGACAGCAGGTGCACCAGGCCAAACTGGCCCGACCACCCAGGTCGACAGGGGTGTCGACTGGGCAGTCGACACCCACTGGGTTGTGTCGACTCCCAAGTCGACTCCCCAGTCGACTTGGGGGCTGGGCGGGAAACTTTCCCGCCCAGTCTGTTTGGCTCCAGATTTGAAATTTGAACTGTTTTTAAATTTAAATTTTCTGAAAACTTTGATGGGCCATAACTTGGTCATACGGACTCCGATTTTCGAAAACTCGGACTCTATTTCGCGTATTTTTCTGAGACGAACGCAATGGCACAGCCCGTTTCCCTTGATTCAGATTTTAACATTTAATTCTGTCTTGATTTACATTATAGCATGTTATTCAAAATACGGGTTGTTACATTCTCCCCACCTTAAAGGATTTCATCCCCGAAATCTTCGAGTTAGGAAGAACGTATCCCATCATCCATCTAATCAAAACATCATCCACGAGCAGTCATTGTCCTTAAAAGATTCTAAATGATGTATGATCATATGCAAAAGGTGTGTGTATATGTACTTATCTAATGCGAAAATCAGGCGGTTACTGATTCAGTAAACCTCCTTAATGCAAAGTATGTTAGTGAAATGAGTCCATATGTAGCAAATTCCTAACATAATTCATAATCTCTACATGAGTGCACATAACATTCATCCATATGCAACATCCACGTGATAGCATAACAAGTTTCAGCCATGAATAAGTATAAGCACTCATGCATATGCAATATGAAAGTGTGTGAGCCGATCTCAGTGCCTAATGTGTATCATGCATCCACGAGTATCCACTTGCAAACACTTGCAACCACTTGCAAACATCAAGCATAACATGTTTCAAATACATGTTTCATCCAAAGGGTTTCTACCTAAGGTTCTCATGACAAGGTTAATGAGATAACAAGATAAACATGGATAGCAAAAGAAAGATATGCTAACTAGGAAAAGAGATTGAGAATGTACCCTCAAAAAGGAATGGATAAAGCCCATGCATCTTCTCCTCGGTTTCCCAAGTTGCATCTTCATCGGCTTCACTCCACTGAACCTTTACTAACTTGACTTCTCGATTCCTCAGCTTCTTGATCTCCATTCCCAAGATACGAATCGGAGCTCGCCTCAAAGTTGTCTCTTTCTCTACCTCCACGTCTTCCAGAATGCTAGGCTCAACTACTTCGGCTGACTCATGTAGGCACTTTCGGAGATGCGAGACATGAAAAACATTGTGCACTCCGGCCAGTTTCTTGGGCAATTCCACCTTATAAGCCATCTTCCCAATCCTCTCTATGATAGGGAAGGGTCCTACGAACCTTGGTGCCAGCTTCCCAACTGCTCCAAAACGAACCACATTTCGTAAAGGAGAAACCTTCACAAAGACCATATCTCCAACTTCAAACTCTAAGTCTGTCCTTCGCTTGTCTGCATAGGATTTTTGTCTGTCTTGGGCCGTTTTCATCCGCCTTCGAATCAACTCAACCTTCTCGGATGTGTCGCTTATCATGTCGGGCCCAAGTATAAGCTTATCCGTCGTCTCCCACCAACATGTTGGTGACTTGCACGGCCTCCCATACAAAGCTTCGAATGGTGCCATCCCTATGCTTGCTTGGTAGCTGTTATTATAAGCAAACTCTACGAGAGGAAGGTGGTCTTCCCAAGTGCCACCAAAATCAAGAATGCACAGCCTCAACAGATCTTCTAGTACCCTATTCACTCTTTCGGTCTGGCCATCCGTCTGTGGGTGATAGGCCGTACTTATATTCAATCGCGTACCCATCGCTTCTTGCAAACTATTCCAGAATTGGCTAGCAAAAATTAGGTCACGATCGCTAACTATGCTAGAAGGAACTCCATGCAATCGCACTATCTCTCGAAGATAAACAGATGTTATCCATGATGTGGTCCTCTTGCTCTTCACCGGAACAAAGTGAGCACTCTTCGTAAGTCTATCAACTATGACCCATATCCCATAAAGCCCAAAAAGTTTGGTCAACTAAGTGGACACCTTCACCCCAACTATATATCACAAACAGACGAGTCATACTCCTTATGGGATTTGCAACAGAACTAAGATTGAAAATAGGACCGATAGGATATACTTAAAAGAAAGCGTGCGAGTAAGCTCTATAGGATAATATGGATCAAGGATATACTCTTAAAAAGAGATATGATGCGCATATCTAGTCTTCAATCTTCTAAGTCGCATTTTCTTGTGCTTAATCCCATCGTGCCTTGATCACAATTTCATAGTTTCAAAATATGAGTTGGAACTCGTTTCACCGTTGCCTCTCGTTCCACTTCCACTTATTCTTTTCCTAAAAATACTTGGCTATAACTGCGTGCTCATGGTTTTCATGCAAGCTTTCCAAAATTCGTTAGTGAATCCTGGATCTCATTTACATACTATACGGTATTCCACGTAGAAGAACTATCTCTTGAAAACAAATGCCAATCCACGTTGCCAAATGTACTTACTAGGGTGATTTCTATAACCCATGCTTAAGCGAAATGGACTATCCGCCTTTGTGGCGAACACTACTCGATTGGATTACAAATTTCCAATAAAGGTGCCAAGGGATTCTAGGTAACTAATCATGACGGAACCTTAAAGGTCACACGAGATTTTGGGGGTATTACCGAGGTGAGTCATGAGCCTCGCAACCCTATGTTCAAAATCAAGAATGGCTCCATAACTGGACAACCAATCCATGCCCAAAATCAACCTATACCCCATAAACCCGAGAACACAAGCATTACACATGAATTCTACGCTCAGGATAGAAATCCTCAAATCCATACAAATCATAGATAAATGGGCGGAACCCCCAATTGAATTTGAAACACTAACGGGATCCTCAACTAGACTAGTACTTAGGTGCAAAGTTTCAACAAGATCGGAAGAAATAAAACTATGCGACGCGTCAGAATCAAATAAGGTACGAACAGGAAAAGTCAAAAATGTAAACAAGGCTTTCTACAGAATTACTACCTCGATCAAGAGCTGGAAGAGCGTTGAGAGCCTGTAGTTGTCCTCCAGGAGGTCCTACTCGCTGAATTTGCCTTTTCCATTGTCCCCGCTTTTTCGGGCAATCCTTGCTATAGTATCCAGACTCTCCACAATGAAAGCATTTGTCCAACTTTATCTTCTTCTTCCTACAGTCTTTGGCTATGTGCCCAGTGATCCCACAGAAGTTGCACTTCCTTGTCTCCCTGGTCTTGTTGTCATTGCGGTTGTTGTTGTCCTTGCCTCCTTTCTCGGAATCTACCTTCTTGCCTTGAGACTCATTCAACTTGACTTCCTTCTTACCACTCTTATCTTCCTCTTAAAGCAGGGCCATATTTACCAAACTCTCGAAGGTCGCCTCCATGGGTATGTTAGACATGGCCAAACCGTGCAATGGCTCGTTCAATCCTAGAGCAAAGTGTAGGGCCTTCTTCTGAGCTGTGTTAACCAAGTCTAAACCGAACCGAGCAAGCTGATTAAACTTATCCACATATTCCCTAACGGTCATGTCCCCTTGCTTTAGTGATAGGAACCTCTCCATCTGAATGTTCTCTTCTGTCGATGATAGAAACCTCAGTCCAAACCTTCTCCTAAAGTCATCCCAAGTCCGAATTGGCCTAGTAGTGGTGGTGGCTACCCACCAATATGTAGCTTCCCCTTTCAACAGCCATACCGCTAACAGAACTTTCCTATGGTCTTCTATATCAAAGATAGCAAAGAGATCTTCAGTTTCCTTTAACCAGTTTCTTGCCTCAACAAAAGTCTCCGTCCCAATAAAATTCTTGCCACCCATCGCCTTAAAGTCCTTGCAAATCTTCGCGAAATCCGCTTGTGGATGCTGAGGAGGAGGAGGAGGAACCTCAGCTACGGGAGGAGGAGGAATGTTAGCCACGGGGGGAGGAGGAGGAATGTCCGCGGGGCCGGCTTCATTCGCCCTTGCCTCCATGTACCTTCTAAACCAAATAGGTACTGATACGCCCTCCAGAATGGCAAAATTATCGGCCATACTGAAACGAAGAAAAAGATAGATTGAGAACGAGGAAACAAAGGATAGTGCTAATGGCTTTTGGGGAATAACCTTTTAAAATAAACTAGACTTTTCTTGGAAAAATACTTCTTTATAATCGGTTTTGAAAATAGTTTTTCAGAAGGTAAGTTTTTAAAACCTTTTGTTCAATCCCGTAAACCTGGCTCTGACACTAAATGTAACACCCCACCTCCGCCAGGGTCACTCTTGCAAGTACACTGGCTTTGGAGGGGTGTTGGACAAGGTAAACATGCATAAAGATATCACAAGACAGAACATATAAGTAAACAGAGTAGATAAAGCAGCGAATAAAATTTCTATTTCAAAACCATATTCAAGTTACATCAAAGTACTTAGTTATCATTTTTCCAACAAAACAAAGTCTAGAAAACATAAACTGAAAAATAACATAAGTAAAGTATTCCCCAAAGATAACAGTAGTGTTGCCATAGCAAAGCTCAAGTCCAAACCGTACATGAGCTATCCAGAAAGCAAGCTAAAGATCCAAGCTAGGTGCTAGTGTTCCCACCCTGAGAACCTTGGGGGGGGGGGGGGAACGGAAGAAAAGAGGCGAAAGGAAAACAGGTCAGTCAAAAAGACTGGTAACCCCTACCTACTATTAGTATAAAAACTAATAAAGTTAACTGGACATGTAAAACAGAGATGAAACATAGGATGATAACTGGCATGGTGAAAAGTTAACAAGAGTGGCATCGCATATACAAGGTTAAGTTGCACCAAGTGTACTAGTATTCTAATCCATGTCAAGTATAAACAAGAAATGATCCCTTAGCCGAATATTGGCCCAAACTCATGAGATAACCTAAATCAAGGTCCAACTACTCGGTCTAGTCGATCGGCTCCCTATAAGCTTAACTCGTCGTGTATCGGTGTCATACGGCTTAATCATGGAATGTAGTTAACTGTGCAAGGTCCACCCTAGGGTGTATCCAGTCCTAGGGTGTAAACCATAGACACAAAACAAGCACGCACAGTCTAAACCTACTGGTGCCCATGTTCAACTCTGGACTTAATGTGCACGACCATGGTCTGCCTGAACTTAACTGGTGCACTATTCAGCCGTCTCTTTTGGTCTCTTACAATCAGCCCAGTAATCGTGCCCCACCCTAGCCTAGTCCTAGGGTATTCATGATACTATAGGTTACTGCTAAAAAGGACCACGTAACTAGGATTTTCAAACGGGTTAAGTGTGGTTAACCCTATCCTAACCATGTATTGAGTTGGTCAAGTGTATCCAAGCAGTTCATGACTTAACCCTATTAATACATCGTGTTCAACTGGTCAAGTATATTCAAGTGGTCCATGACTTAACCCTACCAATCCATCATGTTTGATTGGTTAAGTATTCAAGTAGTCCATGACTTAACCCTACCAATCCATCATGTTTAATTGGTTAAGTATTCAAGTAGTCCATGACTTAACCCTATCATGTGGCATCAATTAACTTAATGCACCCCAACCTCTCACATTAGACCTTGTTGTGGTTACTAGTTAACCCGGGCGGGTCAGGGTAGCTTTACACCACAACCTAGTCTAACCTTGGGTTTTAAGTGCGATATGACCAACTACTCACATTGGGTCCTATTGTTTGTAGCCACTAGTTAAGCCGGTCGGTTCCGGGTAGATTTATGCTACAAACTCAACCCAACCTCGAGTTGGCCATTTTCATGTTTTCTACATGTCATGTCCACGTTCATATTTCAAGCATAATCACATGTCATATTTTCAAGTCATGTTTCATGTCATTTAAGTTTACCCATAACGTAACCCCATCGCACGTAAGTTCGCATCAACACAAATAGATCAAAAGGGGGAACATAAGAATATGACAAGGTGGGCATAAGATGGCAAAGTCTATCACAAGCTAAACATTGTGATATTTGAGGCAAAAGGGGTTCAACATACTAGCATATGGCCTCAACATGTATGATAGCATAAAAGGTGACTTGGTCTCAAACATATCAAATAGCATAAGGGTGCTTTGGCCTCAAGCATATCAAATAGCATAAGGGTGCTTTGGCCTCAAGCATGCATAATAGCATAAGGGTGATTTGGCCACAAACATGTATGATAGCATAATTAGTAAATAGGGTGGTAACATGGTAATAGTTGACATAGGGTGACAATCCAAACTTGTGCATAGCAAATAGGTTCAATATCATCATATGCATGTTAAGGAACATGAGGGGTTAAGGTTTGTTAACATGCATAAGCCATAATCCATTTCATGGCCTTTTTCCCAAAGGTCAACATGAATGGTACTAGGTTCGTGATAGGTCCACAATCATAGATCAAGAGAGGCATGAATAGATCTATGCATACAATGATAGGTTCAAGGAAAATATTGCACTTAGGTCCAATTCCAATCTACACATGTATGGCATTAAACTTAGCAAATAGGGTGACAAACTTGTGATTAGCATATAGGTCCATCATGGAAAGTTAATATCAAGGTCATGAGGGGTTCTATGTTGCATTTATGCACAATCACCACATAAAGCTCATAGCTTTCCACCCAAAAGTCAACATAAATGGTACTAGATTCATGATAGGTAAACATTAGGTCCACAAACATAGATGAAAAGGGTCATGAATGAATCTATGCATGAAATCCAAGGCAAGCATAACACAAAGGTCTCATTTCAACTTGCTACATGTCATATTAAGTTCATAGTTTAGATCTAAGAGTAGAGTAGGGCTTACAAAGCGTGGCTATGAGAACTAGAACACAATAGAACAAGATAGAGACGTTGTAGAAGCTCTAGGAATGATGCAGCAACGCAAATAGCCTTGAGAATAAGTAGCTCCTTTGATAGAAAGAAGAAAGCTTGCTCCTTTTTGCCTTAGAAGCTCTCAAGATGAAGATGGAGGCCATGATTAGGGAGCATTTTGGCAGCACTTAGTTGTAGAATTGATTTGTGTGGGTTTAGGCTAGGTCTTAGGGTCTTTTTATAGAAGTTTAGGTTAGTTTAGGCCATAGGATTAACCCTAGTTTAGATCGGAGCCATCAAATCTCGTCACAGGCCTCAAAACATGACTCAAAGGGGATAGCAGGTGCACCAGGCCAAACTGGCCCGACCACCCAGGTCGACAGGGGTGTCGATTGGGCAGTCGACACCCACTGGTGTGTGTCGACTCCCAAGTCGACTATCCAGTCGACTTGGGGGCTGGGCGGGAAACTTTCCCGCCCAATCTGTTTGGCTCCAGATTTGAAATTTGAACTGTTTTTGAACTTGAAATTTTCTGAAAACTTTGACGGGCCATAACTTGGTCATACGGACTCCGATTTTCGAAAACTCGGACTCTATTTCGCGTATTTTTCCGAGACGAACGCAATGGCACAGCCCATTTCCCTTGATTCAGATTTTAACATTTAATTCTGTCTTGATTTACGTTATAACATGTTATTCAAATACAGGTTGTTATAATTAATTATGAACATAATTTAAATAGTGAATGTGGCATGAAAACATTTGTGGATAATTTACATATAAACTTGACATAAATGACGAATATGTAAATTAACTAAAGGATGAGCATGCCTAACCCGAGGTTAGATTGATTTGTGGTGTAAAACTGCCCGGAACCACCTATCTAATGTGAGAGATCAGTGCATCATGTCCAAGAAAAACCCGAGGTTAGATTGAGTTGTGGTGTAAAACTGCCCGGAACCGCCCAACACATCCAGTAACCGCAACAATACAGATCTGATGTGAGAGGTTGGTGCATTAATAAATCAATTAATGCTAATGAACAGGACATGTTAATAATGGTAGGGTTAAGTTAACTAAGGCAACACTTAACCAGTACAACATGTTAATTAAACAAATGGTAGGGTTAAGTTAACTAAGCCAACACTTAACCGATATAACATGATGTATGGTTGGGTTAAGTAACACAAGAAGGAAACACTTAACCGATATAACATGATGTATGATAGGGTTAAGTAACACAAGAAGGCAACATTTCATCAATATATATAACATGATGTATGATAGGGTTAAGTAACACAAGAGGGCAACACTTAACCAATATAACATGATGAACGAGTGGGGTTAAGTTAATAGAAAACACTTAACCAATACAACATGATGTGTGGGTGGGTTAAGTTAACATGAATGAACAACACTTAACCAATATTACATGAACGAAGCAGATAGGGTTAAGGTAAGCTTAACCAATAATACGTATTGACTTGATCAGTGGGAGGGTTAAGTACATCTCGTGTAGGTGGGTAATGTTAGTATATATAGGTCAACAAACTTATCCATTAAATAAACATGCTTGAATCAGTGGGAGGGTTAAGTATATATCATGTAGGTGGGTAATATTTGCATATATAGGCCCACAAACTTAACCAGTAGGAAACCCTAATAATGGGGACCCATTTCAGCAGTAACCAACATAGATGTATCATGGTACCCTGAACTAGGCAGGGTGGGGCACGATTACTGGGCTGATTATAAGCGGTCAAAATAGCGGCATGGGGTACGTCAGTGTAGGTTCCAACGGTTTACGGACGTGCACGTACTCCGGAGTGGGAAAAAGCAGGCACTAGGTACTAGTAGTTACGCACTGTGCATCTTGAATCGTGTCGGGTTGCTATCATAAGGATTGATACACCTTATGGTGGGACTAGCACAGGGTATCTACATGCAAGAGATGGCCGATTGACATAGACACATGGAACATTGATACAAATAGGGAGCCGATCGATAAGGTAGTAAGGGTACATCTAACATCTTCGTGGCAATTAGGCTGATTAAGATACTCCTACTAGATGTACACCTGAAGGTTACCACAGTTGCGGGGAATGGGATCATGTTGTAATATTATCATTTTATACAGAATACTAGTTGGGAACTAGTTAGGCGGTGCAGAGATATAGAAATCAGAATAACAAGGTAGTAGCGAAGAAGAGAAAAAGTAGAAGCGCATTTAGTTTACCTTGCCTTATCTTGTCTTAAGTTATTTTGTTTAATGGTATTGTCCTATTTTCAGTTTATTCATGTCATGATCCTTTATCTTGTTTACATGCTGAAAAATCACTGGACTTACCAGACTTATGTCTAACCTATTTTGTTTCGTCTTCTTTTCTTCTGTTTCTGTTTACACTTGGTATCAAAGCTGAAGGTTACTAGATCAGATAAAATATTTGAAAAATTATTTTCAAAACGATTTTTAAAGAAGCATTTTCTAAAGAAAAGTTTTGTTTTAAAGGCATATTCCCCAAAGCCATATGCATTATCTTTTGATCCTCTGTTTGAATCCTTGTTTTCCTTCTTTACTGAGTCTCTGGGGCTCTTGGCTTTCTGGGAGGTAACCTCATCGCGGCATGGTTCCATAGGCTTGATGAGACTATGAAACCTGTCAAAAGGCGAAGAAATGCCAACTTCTATATATAGCCGCAGTAGTTTCACCTACGGCTAAATTTCTTTCAAGCTTTGTATGGTTTCCGTGCGATGGAGGCAGCTTTCAAGAGATTTGTCAACAAATTACACAAAGATGGCAAAGATGAGAATACGGGAGTTTGGCTAAGGAACACAACCCAAGGATGAGAAACTCATGGATATGAACTTGGTTCACGAAGGAGGAAAGAATAGAAAAATCTAAGACAAGAGGAAGTGTCGTTATTATGGTATAATGGGTCATATAATTAAGGACAAGGGCAAGAACAAAGGACATTGATTTTCAGGAGGGCAAGTGCATGCTCTCACTGCCAGCGTACATGAGAGAGAGGTAGTAGAGTTTCTATCGAAAAAGTCTAGTTTTTATTTTTGATCATCCTGTTAGCACTCTTTTTGATTTTAGCGCTCCACATTCATTTTTATCTGTTTCCATAGTTGAGTCTCTGCACGTTAGTGCTTGTATAGTAGAAGATCCCATTATTGTATCAAATCCAATTGGTGGTTCGACTCGTTTATCTTTGGTTTATAAGGATTTGAGAATAGCTATATTAAATATTAAGTCTAGGTGTAATGCTTATGTTTTTGGTTTCATGGGCTATGGGTTGATTCTAGGCATGGATTGGTTAGCTAGTAATTGTGAAAGGAGGGCAGTTAGACTTTCAAACTTGCCTCGGGAATACCCTCGAGATTTTGTGCGATCCTAAGGGATCGGTTTGTCTTAGCTACCTAGAATCACTTGATGTATCTATCGATGATTTACGATCCGTTGGAGTAGTCCATAAGTATGCAGATGTTTTTGATTAGGTTAGGGGTTTGTCCCCTAAAACGCGAGATAGACTTCCGCATATACCTTGTTGATAACGCAAAACCTATTGCCTTACCCGTTAGACACATAGCTCCAAAGGAAACGAAAGAGCTCAGTAAACAAGTAAAAGAGTTACTTGAGAAAACGTTCATAAGGCGAAGTATTTCTGAATGGGGTGCTCCAGTTATTTTCGCTACAAAGGTAGAAGGTTCACATCGCTTGTGCATAGATGATATTTTGGTTTCCTCTAAGAGTGGAGAAGAACATGCCTTGTATCTAAGGGAAGCTATGGAAACTCTTCGTGCACATCAACTGAAAGCAAAATTATCCAAATGCCATTTTTAGAGAAAAAAATAAGGTTTTTTGGACATGTAGCGTCCAAAGAAGGGTTAGCAGTAGATCCCGCAAAAGTAATTGCGGTACAAGACTGAAAGGTCCCAAGGAATGCAACAGAAGTAAGGAGCTTTCTTGGACTAGCTAGTTAATATAGGAAGTTCATTAAGAACTATGTGAAGGTATTAGCCCTACTTACTGGATTAACGAAGAAGAATCTAACATTTGCTAGGAATATTGATTGTGATGTCGCTTTCTAATGATCGAGGAGGGCTCTTACAACGGCCCCAGTTTTGACTTTTACCTTACAGTAGTAAAAGGTTTACGGTATACACGGATGCATGCGGCACGGGACTAGGTGTCGTTTTGATGTGAAAAGGAAGGGTATGGTTGTAGCGGATGCCTTAAGAAGAAAAAGGTTGACTTCAAGTCCTCTTTAGGTGGAAAGGAAAAATTCAGAATACATATCAACCTTTGATTTTAAAACCTTCGGTTAGGTTAGTAGTTGGCATCACTAGGAGTAAGACCTACACTTTTGGATCAGATAGGGACTTCACAAAGAAAAGACTCTCAGATAGTTGACGCAATAGATAAGTTAAGTAGAGAAGAGACCTCTAATCACCTTAATAACTACATTTGGAAACACGGTTAGCATCTGTTTATTTTCAAGAGATAGTTCTTCCACATGGAATACCCTCTAGTGAATTTTGAAGACCCTTTGAGGAAATGTTAGTATGACACAGCAGAAGTTGTAGTCCCAAGTATACTAGAAGGAAAATGAGTCGAACAAGTGGCGACAGTGAAATGAGTTCCAATGCATATTCTGGAAACAGAAATTAAGAAGCTACGAAATCGTGAAGTTAAGACAGTTAGAGCAATATGGAGTGAAGCTCAAGAAGATGCGACTTAGAAGACTAGATAAGTGCATCATACCCTTTTTGAGGGTATATCCTTGATCTCTCTTTTTCTGTAAAGTTTATTTGCTAGTCTTTATCTTTTAAGTATATCCTCTCGGTCCAATCCTCGATCCTTAGGTAGAAACCAGTTGATGTAAACATGTATTTGAAACATGTTATGATTGATGGTTGCAAGTGGTTGCTAGTGGTTGCTCGTGGATGCATATACACACACACACATTAGGTACTAGATCGGCCTAGTCACTTTCATACTGCATATGCATATATGTGTATATATATATGGATTGAAACTTGATGTGTTATCATATGGACGTTGCATTTGTATGAATGATTGAGCACTCAAGTAGGAGTTATAAAGTACGATTAGGAATAATTTCATACATGATGGACTCATAGCACTGACATAATTTGCATTAAGGAGGTCAACTGAATAAGTAGACCGCTTGATTTTGCATTAGATAAGGGCATGTACACACACTATGCATATGATCATGAAAGCATTAGAAATCTTTTTAAGGATAATGGATACCTGTGATTGATGGTTGAGCAGATGGATGTCGAATGTTAGGATACATTCTTCTTAACTTAGAGATTTCGGGGACGAAATCCTTTAAAGGAGGGGAGAATGTAACACCCCGTATTTTCTGAGAATGTCAAAGTAAATAATTAAAGAATACTTAATTTTAAAATTGGGAATTAAGGGAAACGGGTTACGCCATTGCATTCGTCTTGGAATTCTGCTTGGGATAGAGTACGAGTTTGTGTAAATCGGACAACATATGAAGAAGTTATAAGTCTTAGAAGTTTATATACGCGCAAGGAAGTGTATATATATATACGCACACACAAAATCATCTCCAGAACCAAAATAAGTCAAACACGAGTGAGCAGGAAAGATCCCGCTCAAATAGTGTCGACCCCTCTTAAGGGGGTAGACATAGGCGTCGACCCCCTTAAGGGGTAGACCCCTTCCGAGATCCGGTTCCTGTGATGATTTCTATAGTTCTGAGCTGATGTGGCCTTCTCTGATTGGCCCAGTGACGAATTCTGATGTATTAGGGCTTATGTGTTGTACTGTGATTGGCTGAGTGACACATTTATTTGGTTTGGATGGCTTTGATTACTCCTAGACTGATCTAAAGGCTAGAATTAATCCTAGACTTCTATATAATCAACTCAAACCCTAAACCTAAAACACATAAACACATTCTATGAAGCCTTCATGCTGTCTCTCTTTGAACTAGCGTAGCCTCAATCTTCTTAAAACTAGAATATCTTCTTCAACTAGAAATCAATTAGAAGAACATCAATAGTCTACATCAAAGGAATAGCTTAACTAATTCGGAAATCAGATTCCAGAATATAAGAACTGTTCTTTTTCTGTAAGTTCAGTTATATTTCAGATTTAAATATATAAAAGTCATGACTTGAAATAAATCGAATCTAGAACTATGCCTAATTGTGATTCTGATTCATGTTTATCCTTATGACAAATCTGAAATTAACTATGCCTATGAGACTATTGTGATTTGTACAATTGAACCTATCACATTGTATATTGATTTGGTGATGCTTTTATGTTATGTTATGTACATGTTCATAAATTAAGTCATGTTCATATATGCTTATATGTTTAGATCTACATGCTTGCTTTATGTTATGTTATGTTATGTACATGTTCATAAACTAAGTCATGTTCATATATGCTTATATGTTTAGATCTACATGCTCGCTTTTATGTTATGTTATGTACATGTTCATAAACTAAGTCATGTTCATATATGCTTACATGTTTAGGTCCAAGTTAATACATATGTTTAAGATCTATGTAAATTCCTATTCATATGCTTAAGATCTTTGTTAATTGGATATAACTCAAGTACAAGTTCACATTGATATGCTTGATTAAGTTTGTATTGTTCATGAAAAATTTGTATTACACATGCTTAGTTAGATTCATGTTATTTTGTGCTGTTGGAATGCTACATGTTCCTTTCTTTTCCCTTTTGTTTATGAGTTAGGCTAATTTGCGAGCCTAATGTTCTACGTAAATAATGCGAACGAATAATGGGGGGAAACGTTAGAGCAAAACATTAAATTTACATGCTAATGGCATAGATTGGCTCATAATCATGTAAATGATTAATTGCATGAAATGGTAAAATTTGTATACCATTAATTATGAACATAATTTAAATAGTAAATATGACATGATAACACTTATGGATAATTTACATATAAACTTGACATAAATGACGAATATGTAAATTAAATAAAGGATGAACATGCCTAACCCGAAGTTAGATTGATTTGTGGTGTAAAACTGCCCGGAACCGCCCGACACGTCCAGTAACCGCAACGACACCTATCTAATGTGAGAGGTTAGTGCATCATGCCTAAGATAAACCCGAGGTTAGATTGAGTTGTGGTGTAAAACTTCCCAGAACAGCCCGACACATCTAGTAACCGCAACAACACAGATCTAATGTGAGAGGTTAGTGCATTAACAAATCAATTAATGCTAATGAATAGGACATGTTAAGAATGGTAGGGTTAAGTTAACTAAAGCAACACTTAACCAGTACAACATGTTAATTAAACAAATGGTAGGATTAAGTTAACTAAGGCAACACTTAACCAGTACACCATGTTAATTAAACAAATGGTAGGGTTAAGTTAACTAAGCCAACACTTAACCGATATAACATGATGTATGGTTGTGTTAAGTAACACATGAAGGAAACAGTTAACTGATATAACATGATGTATGGTAGGGTTAAGTAACACAAGAAGGCAACACTTAACCAATATAAATGACACAATGTATGACAGGGTTAAGTAACACAAGAGGGCAACACTTAACCAATATAGCATGATGAACGAATGGGGTTAAGTTAATAGAAAACACTTAACCAATACAACATGATGTGTGGGTGGGTTAAGTTAACATGAATGGACAACACTTAACCAATATTACATGAGAGAAGTGGATAGGGTTAAGGCAATCTTAACCAATAATACGTATTGACTTGATCAGTGGGAGGGTTAAGTACATCTCTTATAGGTGGGCAATATTAGTATACAGGTCAACAAACTTAACCGTTAAATAAACATGCTTGAATCAGTGGGAGGGTTAAGTACATCTTGTGTAGGTGGGTGATATTTGTATATATAGGCCCACAAAATTAACCAGTGGAAACCCTAGTAACGGGGACCCATTTCAGTAGTAACCCACATAGCTGTATCATGGTACCCTGAACTAGGAAGGCCGGGGCATGATTACTGGACTGATTATAAGAGGTCAAAATAGCGGCAGGGAGTACGTCAGTGTAGGTTTCGATGGTTTAGGGGCGTGCACAGACTCCGGAGTGGGAAAAAGCAGGCACTGGGTACCAGTAGTTACGCACTGTGCATCTTGAATCGTGTCGGGTTGCTATCATAAGGATTGATACACCTTATGGTGGGACCAGCATAGGGTATCTACACGCAAGAGAGGGCCGACTGACACAGACACATGGAACATTGATACAAATAGGAAGCCAATCGATAGGGTAGTAAGGGTACATCTAACATCTTCGTGGCAATTAGGCTAATTGAGGTAAGATCCTCCTACTAGATGTACACCTAAAGGCTACCATAATTGCAGGGATTGGGATCACGTTGTAATATTATCATTTTATACAGAATACTAGCTGGGACACTAGTTAGGCGGTGCAGAGATATAGAAATTGGAAAAACAGGGTAGTAGCGAAGCAGAGAAAAAGTAGAAGCGCATTCAGTTTACCTTGTCTTATCTTGTCTTAAGTTGTCTTATTTTACGGTATTGTCCTATTTTCAGTTTATTCATGTCATGATCCTTTATCTTGTACATGCTGAAAAATCACTGGACTTACCAGACTTATGTCTGACCCGTTTTCTTTCGTCTTCTTTTCCTCCGTCCCCCCAGGTAGTTAGGGAGGGAATAGCTCAGCTTAGTTTGGACTGTTTTCTCTTTCCAAGCTCGAAGATTCTGTGATGTATGGCTTGGAACCTCTTATCTTTGGCTATGACTGTGATTGCACTTTAATTTGGGGACCTATGCTACTTTGCTATGTTTTATGCTTCTTATATACTTGGAAGTTTTTGAATCAAGACAGAAGTTTTATGTAATACTTTTAAGTATGATTGAGTCAATTGTTGTAAAAGCTTGACTGAACAACATTGCTTATAAAATGACTTTATTTTCCACTGCTTTATTTGTCTGTCTTTTAATTTATCTGTATCTCTTACCTATAATGCTTCACTGAAGTTAATGCATTCCCTTTGTGAGTGACATTAATGAACATGGGGTGTTTCAGTACTAATTACTCATTATTATTAAAATAATAATTTACTTCATTATTAACTTGAATTAGTATTAAATTTCCTTTTGAAATCTTATTCAAGTTAAACCATTATATTCTAAATTATTTCATTTCTAATTGGCACAAACTAATTTAATTAGATAATCAGTTTCAATTAAAAACAGTTGACTTGGTCAACTCTAAAACATGATTAACTCGATCAACTTTAACTCGTCTCTTCATTTAAATTAATTAATGAATTAATTTGAATAGCTCATCTAAATCAATAAATTAATTTAAATAAATATCATTTATTCGATTAATATTAAATAAATAATAATATAATTCCATTTTAATTGTTTCTTAAAACAATTAATCTCACTTGTATATCCTTACAATAATCAAGATGAGGCATGTGCTCCGCACACGGATGATTTTCCTTTTTTATAAATTTCATTTTTAAATAAAATATTTAAAAATTTATATTCAGTTATAAAATAAATTTCATAACTTCATTTTCATTGATTTTCCTGACAGTAAAACCATATTTCAAAACAATTGATTTATAGGCCAACTGCTGCCAATTACTCAACCAATACTACCCATTGGTTTAAATAAAATAAATGTTGAATTTCAGTTCAACGGTCAACAATCAAATCAATCATCGAAACAGATGGGTGTAAACAATTCATATAATGATAATGTGAAAATGAATAACATCTACTTTATTTGAGGAATCCGGTTGGATTCCTCCAACCTGTTCTTCTCTGCATCCAAATGGTTATTTCACATGATATCATTCAATTCAATTTTACTGATTTAATTCTAAAACAGTAAAATAACAACACTTTAATATCAATCAATATATTTAACACTAGCAAAACAATTCAAACAATTAAACATGGTTATTTTATAACCGTGACCAACAAGGTAAGTTACCTTGATTGGGATCAATCGTTAAAATAACGGTTTGGTTTTTCATTAAAATTAAACAACGTTTAATTTCATTAGTTCAGTCAATATATGAATATATATATTTAACAGACAGTCAATCATTGTCAGCCATAATAACAATTAGCAAGCATAACACATAATTATAAAACCCAACTTATATAAATATAAGTCGGGAAACACTGAGTGAGTTTAACCCACCTTGATTTTATTCTGTTGTTTAATCAGCTCGTTCTGTTAAATTAAACCAGTGTTTAATTTAACTGAAAGTTTCAGTTGCTCTACTTCGTCCGTTCCAATTTCATAATGTCGTATTCGTCAATATGATTCCAACGATACCTTGTTTGTCTGATTCTAATAATATGATAAAAAGTTATTAATGTTCAGTCTAAACGTTTTTAATTAATTACATTTTTCTCAAATATCTTCTGATCCAGTCCTTTGCAAAAAAAATAACAGTCCGATTAAAACTTCTACTTTGTTTCTTGCGCGACTGTTCCTTCCCAAAGGCCTGTACAAAACCATGAATTTGATTAGTATTAATTAATTAATTAACTAAGTTATTCTTAAATATTTACTTAGTTAAACTTAATTACCGTTAAAACCTAATTACCGTATTATACAGAATGGTCCATACTTTTGTTTTAAATTCAGATCCTATATTATTTTGTTCCAGGTTCTTCATTCAAACATGTTCATATAGTAAAATGTTCTAATTGATTTATGTTTAAATACTTTAAACTAATAGTCCATTCCTTAATATATATTTTTCATATGACAATTTACACTGCTCTTAGGCAAGCAGGTCAGTTACCTTAATTCTTTCTTTTCTGTTTCGAATAGCTCCTGTTCAAACGAATTCCTCCCTGCTTGTTTGAACAACAGTTTGCATTCCAATACACTGTTTTAAATCATGCGATCAATTCCCTTTTCTATACGTCTACTTCATCCTTCTTCCTGATCCTCATTGCGTCGTTCCATGTGTTCAAACATCCGGCCTCTCGAATTCTCCTGCTCTTCGTTCTTCTCAAACAATTCACCGCATGGACTGACGCACGCTCCATCACTCACATGCTACAGACTTCACGTTCATTTCAAAGGCATGTACATAATTCACCATTCCAGATTACTCCATTATTAATTATAATAATTACTTCCTAATTACATTAAATTAGTCCCTAATTATATTGGAAATAATCTGTTGTCTTCTACTATTCACGCTTGTTTGCTTCCCATTCACTGTAGCTTCATAACCGTGTCCCCCATTTTAGCTCCTCTCCAATACATCACCTTCTGCTCATCGATGCTACGTACGGAATTCTCCAACTCGCGCCTCCATCCATTGACCGGACCGCCATCGCTCAACTTCGGCAAGTGCACCAGAGCCCCCTCCGTCATCGAGCAGCGTAGCTCGAAGCTCCGAGCTGTCCTCCTCCACGACGATGACTCCAGCCGTAGCTACTTTGAAGCCGAATCCCGATCGCCAGAGACCATTAGATTCTGTTAAAACCGTTCAGTTTTAAGATCATATCGAGCTGATCATTTTGGTTGTTGGAAGTTTTCCGATTTGAAATGTGGATAGCGAGATTGAAGAGGAGTTTTATGTCGAGTTTACAGCCATTCAAGAAGACGATGGAGGCGCAATTGCTTATTGACTAGACGTGACATTCTTTTAGGGTTAAAACTTTATGAATGTATATATAGTGAAGAATGGACCATTAAAATATTATTAAATTCTCTTAATGATGAATTTATGTTTAAAACCGCCACAGATGATCTCCAAATCGAAGTGTAATACCTATTCCTAGCATAAAAAATATTCCAGACCCAATGGGATAGGTTTTGTCGAATTCCAAGGTCATCTATGAAAAGTCCTTTATAAATATCAATGAAAAATCAAGCGTTTAAAATTCCTAAAATTACAGAAAAAATCCAGTAAATATGAGTCCTTGACATTGTACTAGACCTCTTCCTAACGGATTGAATGAATCTTGTTTAGTTAAATTTGGAGTTTGTTTGGCTAGTCGTTTATTCATTAAAACTTACCCCTGTCTAAATTATACAAGCAATTAAATAGAAACAGAGACATTTTTGGCCACCGAAGACACATACGATATTGGTTTGCCACGAAATTTGATTTTCTGACAATAATTTAACGATACGGTTCAAATGAAACTAATTTCATCGAAAACCGAGACCGTTTGGAAAGGTGTCTATTTTTTATGCTTATATAATATCGATTAAAATATTATATAAATTCTAAATAAATTCAATAAAATAAAAATAAACTATTTTTATCATATATATCCATACAGCATATATATATAACTCCAAACTTAATTTGCACAACTCAATATCGTCAATTTTGAGTTAAACAATTTAAATTTCCCTTTTAAATATATTAAATAACGTTATATTTCAATAACGATTTCCATAACAACTATTTCAAAAATTGAATTGGACGTATTTAGCAATCTATAACACGAAATCTAGATTTTTCTCTTTCATTAGAAAATTACTACCAATTGGATTCATACGTTTCTTTTTTCACGGAAATCCGACTTATATCGGATCCATTATATTCAGTAGAAGTTCAAAACTCCATTTTACGAACTGCAGTGCTATTCGAGCTCGATTTATAATTATATATAAATTATCGTTCAAACTTCGTTGTATAATCGAGTGATATATTTTAAATCCATTTAAAATTCTAAATCAATATTTAAAATAATAAAATATATTAAATATTTGACTGCCGAAAATACGGGACATTACACATCTGGTGGCGGAGAATTTGTTCTCTTAGCATAATATCCAGAACATCTTTGTGCAAATCAATTAGTGTTTAACGGATCTAACAGTGTCACATTCAAAGTGATTGTGCTACCAATGAAAGGTAAGTAATCGTAACCTTAAGCCTCGCAACCGGGAAATGGTATAAAATCGGGTAGGTCGCATGGCTAAGTGGGTCGTACCCATGTAGAGTGTATTGTCACCTGATCTAGAGAAAATCCTTTTGCTTCTTTATTCTATCGATGCTGTTGTTGATCCCAACCGTTGGTGATAATACATTTGGTTATTCTCAAGCGAAGTGAGGGGCCGGTCCTGTTTAGCCTGTGTTGCAAAATGTTCTTGTTGAACCCGGTGTATTCCTCTCTAGAGATACACTGTCGGAAGGTGGTACCATACCTTTCCAATTGGAATCCATTATCCAATAAGAGATCGTGGTTTTGATTGTATACTATGTATGTAGAGCGTGAGATACAAGCGTTTTGCTAGATTGCTGTTTATTTTTATTTAGACACTATTATAATATCAAAATCAGATATGATTTCCAAAAACTATTTTAGGTTATCGTAAGGCAAAAACCGTTCATATTTATGTGTGGATTTGGTCTTATGATTATCTTTTCTTTCGAAAAGGATTTTTAAAAGTTAAACCAAGTGTTTGGAGTTTACTCACACCAATCCCATGACTAACCCAGTATTTTGTTTTGTTTTACCCTAAACTCTTGGATACCCAAATTTGTATGGGCAGTCAAATAGTTCAGGTATTTTCAGATATCCTTGGAGGTTCTTGGAGCAGGAGGCTTTAATGTTAGTTATATAGAGTTTATTCCACTGTGTTGTATATGTGATGAACAAATGTTGTACTCTGATAATGTTATGTACATATAGTAAAATTTGTATTCCAAAATCTGTTATATATTATATTTTATTCAGTTGCGATGTGAGATTCCATGTTTTGTTTATGTTCTTCTTCTTCTTCTATTATAATATTTCTTTCTTTCTATTTTTCACCCTCTAACTTCTTTCTATTTATGATATAGTATGTTCGATTCTTAAATAGTTGACATGGGTTTTATGTCGATTTTCGGGGTCGAAAATACTAGTTCGTTACACCTGGTGTGTACGGTAAAAGGGACATAGAACTGGCTATACCATTGGCTACTTCATCATCAGAGAGAGAGAGAGAGAGAGAGAGAGAGAGGTAGACGGGATCATTTCAGCATCAGCTAAGGCGGAATGCATGTTGTAAGAGAGGGAGGCATGAATGGATGATGTTGACATAGGAAGAGCAGTAAGCGACTCCTCCTCATAAAGAAGATCGTCGTCATCGACATCAAAATCCAGAGTTCGACTTGCACCTGAAGAAGGACATGAATAGGAGATTGACGAGGATCCAACACTGGTCACTTGCAGAGTCGCCCACAGCCTTCTTTATAGGGAGGCAGCCCGCTTGCGACTACATGTCTAAAGATGAAGGGATCAAAAGGAGTTGAAATACACCAGAGCTAGGACTGGCAGAAGAGGGAGGGGAACGTAACAAAGGTGTTTAGGCGAAAGATTGAACGGTAAAACAATGTAAAGTATGACAAGCTATGTGCCGAAATGGAGACATAGTGGCAGCCCCGGAGAACTCAAGCTACCATTAGAGCATTAGAGGATACTACTGCAATAGCCCGAAAAGTTCCATTCTCGATTATTGATACTAATATATATTCTGTATCACATATCGACTAATCAAACATCAGAAGTTAACAAAACGCTAATAGAACGAAGTTAGAGGGTAAGAAATAAAAAGAAAGATAGTTAGAATTGAAGAAAAAGAAGAACTGAACAAAACCGAATCATGAATCTCACAACGGAACTGAATACAATATATTATGTACCATCTTGGAATACAAAATTGTATTTCTACTTACATACATCGTCAGAGCACAATTCATATACAACACAGTGGAAATAAATTCTATATATCTAACATTGAAGCCTCCTTCTCCAAGCTCCTCCAAGTGTATCTATAAAATCCTAAAACCACTTGACTGCCCGTACAAATTTAAGCACCCAAGAGTTTAGGGAAAACATAGAAAAATAAACTCTGGATTAGCCATGGAACTGGTGTGAGTAAACAATTTTAAAACGGATTGATTTAACATTCAAAAATTCTTTTAAAAGAAAAGATAATCGTAAGACGGATCTACGCATAAATACAGATGGTTTTTACCTTACGATAACCCAAAACATTTCTTAATATCAAAACTATTCTGATATTATAATAGTGTCTGAATCAAATAAATAGTAATCTAGCGAAACGCTTGCATCTCACGCTCCACATACATAGTATACAATCTAAACCATGGGCGCTTATTGAGTAATGGACTCCGACTATGACAAGGTATGGAAGCACCTTCCGATAGTGTACCACTAGAGGGGAATATGTTGCGTTCAACAAGAACATCTTGCAAATTGGCTACACATGACTGACCACTCATTTTTCTTGAGTGTATCGAATGTATATCACCAACGGTTGAGATCACCAATTGTTTCCCGAAAGGGACAGCATCGAAAAAGATTAAAGGAGGAAATGAATTTTCTCTAGATAGGTGATAATACACCCTGCTAGGGAGAGACCCACTTAGCCATGCTGCTTGCCTGATTTCTGTCATTTCCTAGTTGATGAGGCTTGAGGTTAGAATTTACCTTTTAGAATATCTGGTCATCATTTACTTTGAATTTCACATTGTCAGATCCATTAAATCACTAACTAACGTCCACAAATAAACTCTAGGTGTAAAAGAAGTGCCCTTCTTTGCCACTAACTCGGTATATTTGTAAAAGTCAACGTATATGGGTTTTAAGAAATAATCTGTCAAACATTCGTCCATACAAGTCATCCAGGAACAGGAAGAACCGAAGGTACTCTCCTGCTGCATCCAATATAGGAATCACCCTCATGGATCAGTAGCGGATAATCCTTGCAAATCGAAAGATTTCAATCATGAAATAATTATTGATGAAATATCTCTGGGAGCTAACTAGAGAATTTCAACAAGTAGCTCTCCTACTTATGAAGATCTATGTCTTCAATTTCACTAATTATATAAGTATCCTTGCATGTTAGTTTAAGAATCATAAAGTTAGTTCGAAGTGGTTTTTGGGTTCAATTCCTATCTCGGTCTCTTCGAACTAACGCGTAAGGAATATTATTTGATAATCAGTGTTTTATCTATCAAATTTAAACAGTGTAGATGAGTAAAACTATTTATTCGAATTATTACATATCATATAAAAATTTCATAACATGCCCATTTAATTTAATTAACTTATGCAATATTATTTTTGATTTCAAAACAGTAAGCAATATAGACTATTTAATTGCAATAAAACGTGCTAATGTTTTATTTTAACTAATTAATTTGAATTGATCACTACGTAATGTAACAGATAATCAACAATATCCATTTAGTACAGCACGGTCCATCAATGATGGTTTGATGTAAAAATATGCAGATTTATAGAGTTTCAAAATTGACGACTGCTACTTACAATTCCAGTTCGCCATTGCGAAATCAATATGATAGCTCTTGTGCATATATTATTATTATCAACATAAATAAATGAATTGGTTTAAATTATAAATCCAGAACCTTGAACTTTAACAAACCCATTGTTTCCATGCTAACTTGCCAATCATCTTTCTTCTTTCTTTTTATACATACACATGTATGTATATTATTTATTTATATATATTTCTTATAAAAAAACAAGATTAAATTAAAAATGTATTAAGTAAAAATAAACTTAATAGGATCAATACGGTCCACTTGTACGCACAGACCCTATAACCAAATCTGCTACTTTCGGTAGGCTCCTTAGGTGAACTCTTACTTTCTTTCTTATATATATACATATATATATATATATATATATATATATATATATATATATATATAATTGTTAAAATTAACACTTCCAAACTTATATAACAATTTTGTTTTTTGCTTAAATAAATATAAATAAAATGCATCTTCTCCTAATTGTCACCTTGAACTTGAATGGTGAAACAAGTATAGCATTACGTAACACTCAAAGCATAATAGAAGTCAAAAGAAAACGCAGGAGCCATATTAAGTTGAATACTCCAAGAAAAAGACCATATTTTACGTTACAGCAAGAAGCATTACTTAAAGGAAATAATGATTACTGATCCATCATAAGTTTATTCTTCAAAATACTTCCACCAAGACCACATAACGAGATACCACATTATAACAAAAAAATAATATTAGATGCTAATGTTTACTCGACAGCCCACAAAGCTACCCTCACCCAATTTGTTGCGCTATGTCAACCTCTAGATAACTGAGCCCATGAACACGTTCTTAAAAACCTCACAAAGGTATTACTGCTTCAAGTACACAACAACGGTTTTGGCATACGTAAAAACATTGATCAACATTGATTGGTCCCTTCCCTTTTCTACCAAATTCATTCTTTGCCTCATCTTCTGTTATTTCTTAGTTTACACATCACAGTGCACAATGTGCATTTGTGCACATGCACAGTCTTCCCCTCGACCACCGCTTGGCACCGATCATCTTGCAAACCATGTTTCTGTGTCTGAAGCCATCTCCATTCCCTGAATTTGCTCCATAATTTCTTAACTAAAATTTTGCATTCAACAACACCTTCAGGTCACACAACTATAAAAAATTCTCTATTGAAACCACCTGTTACGCCTCCAAAGATCACCAGACATCATCCAAATTTGGTCAGAGGTTGGCGATGATCCACCGATCATATCCCTCCTGGGCGGTCAACTGGAGCCTCCTCCCGACGGCGTAGTTCACCACTTACCATATCCTACTCCGAAACAGTAGTGACACTCCTTACTTCGATCTAAATCTCCCAATTGCTTGATTAAATATTCAGATTGTATTTTTAAATTACATTTAATACATTACTAAACCTCTTTTATGTTTAAACCAAATCTTAATTCACACTAGAATTTTGGTTGCGGATTTTTGAATTAATAGAATGATATATACTTGCATAGTTTAACATACTTGACAGATGCTCATTTTTTCAGTGATTCAAACTAGCATAAACAACATATATATGTTATGGTATTCACTTAGTAACAACCATAGAGATATATATGTTGAATCCAATGTATGTATACAACTTTAATTTAGAATTAGTTGGTGTTCACTCACAAGACAAGTTCACACTGTCTTTTATATCTCTGTTTCTTAGTTTTTTCCCAAAACTCTCAAGTCTTAATTTAAACATTTTAGATATTTGATCTTAAAATAACTAAAATGTTTATATAATATCATGATAAATATTCCCGCCCCGGTCTAATAGTGTACATATATTTTGTTCTGGTATGGATTATAACTATACAAGTCATATGTTAAACTAAGTTTCACAAAACCACTCAATTTAACCTAAGTTTAAACGTGACCTCTCTGAATTGAAATCTATCTATGTATTACTAGTGCCTATATATACAATAAGTTGACTGTGGTGTGTTGAAATATTTAGGGAGTTGACATTCCATAACCACTCTATGTTATCATTAAGATATATGCTTGAAAAACATGGATAAGAAAGAAATAAATTAGGAAGCGGAAGTGTTTACTCACCAATATTATGTTTACTGTCTTTTGTATTTATTTTCTAGGTTTGTTCGAATTCTCTTGCCTAAATCTTCTATTTCCAGAAATCAACTTCAAAAATTAAGTCCAACAGATGGATACATACATCATTTGAATCCATAAGAGTAAAGAAAATAAATAACAAAGAAATTGTATGTGTTTACTCACCAATATTTGATCACTACCATTTCATTCACAATTTTTCTCTCTAGTTATTTGGTTTTCCAGGCCTTGTTCTTAGTTTTTCCATTTTTACTGCCTTTTCTAGTTTTGCCTTATTTTTGGCTCCAATCGTGTGTTTACTCGTAGGGTTTCTATGGGTATTTATATTTGCAAAACTTAGGCTTAGTTCGACTAGTTGTTAAGGGGTATAGGATGTAGGATGGTGCAAAGCCTTAAGTGAAGTGTGATGTTTGATGTGCAGGCTGCCATTTGATTGAGATGGGAGTTTTATTAAGTCATCACTATATAATTGTTCAGGCTAGTGCATGGCTGTCTAAGTATTAGTGTACACATATGGGTGCACGATCCATGTGCAAATACTGGTTCAAGAAGCTAGGTTTTTGGGTAGATAATAGGTATGCCATCTATAAGGTGATGCTGCAGCATTGAAAGTGAGATAATGGATGATGTTTATTGTTGTACAATTGGTTTCATACTTTGTCTCTAAGTAATGCCATAAAGCCCTGTTCTTACTGCAAATATATGTATATAAAAATTTACCCTTGGTTTCCATGGCAAACCAATCCTTTCAGATCTAGTTATTAGCTGCACAACTTATGCATATGCATGTGTTGTATATATAATAATAACTCATTCTTGACAATAAAACAAGCAACACTCATAAATAGATTTGACCGTGTCCTTTTAAATCTCATGAATGCCAAATTCTGTTACATTTATAGCTGTGGCTCTTACGTATACCTATATGTAAAAAATACATTACTTATGTATATTTCATTATTTACCTTAAGTTACTCTATATTTATGGTTTAAAAAAGCAAGTTTTAAATGCACACAATTATGTTAAAACAACAAACACTTATATATACATAAGTGTACATATGACAAGTTAATATATAGATAGAAAAATTGTTCTAATTTAATTGAATTTCATATTACCTCTTTAAATGAATATCTTGCTTTTAATTTATATCTTCTTTTGTTTTCTTTTCGTATGAAGAAATCACATTTTACACAAGTAAACTCTTATTTTATTTAAGTAAAGATCCAAATTTATTTTAATAATCTTCCATGTGAAATAATCTATTATTTTACTTAATTAATTTTGTATTGAAATGGGTTTTAACCAATATAAAAATACAATAAAATGATAATACATCCGTTACTTGTTTTATAAAAGCATCTACATTGATTCAAGAATTTTAAACAATCCATAAGTATATTTATTTTGAATTTTGCCCAATATTTTTTAGATATATAAATCTTATTTAATTTAATTAAATCAATTACCAGTATAATCTCTACATTATAGATTATAAAATTAATCCAAAAATGGGGTCGTTACAACTACAAATTGTCGTGCATCCATGAATTACCAAAGTATTAGGGATCCAAACATAAGGGTTACTGAGAATGAGGAAGATTAAAAGTAAAATTAGATGCAGGCACACTGAAAAGAGGGTTCTTATATTAATTAGCATGTGTTGTAAACAAAGTAGTACCAGACATGAAATTAAAATGCATACCCACGAGGAGCAATTGCCAAAGGGACCAAGTTCGATGGAAATGAATTTTATCAGTATCATGCCCAGAGTTGCTAAATAAAACTTTAAAGGAGGTAAATGAGTAACTGGATTTGCATGAGGCATCCCATTGCATGTGCAACATAGCTAGTTATATCTACAACAATGAATTCTGGAGGTAAAGCAACATCATTTGTAGCAACCACCAAGTGGCCTGATTCAGATAAGCCAATAAGGGAATTTGTCATGATTGGGCCAAAGCAACATTGAGAAGGTGGGGCACCTTGATGATTGAAGGAGATCAAATCACCAGCCATAGCATGTGCAACATCCACAAAGGCATTTAATTCAGAATAGCGATCCAAATTGTTTTTATCACACAAGGGTGTGGATGCTAGATAAAACATCGTGGATTCAAGTGAACTGAACGAAGATGTGCATAACCATGATTTTAGGCATAAGCATCTATAGAGTAGAAGAAATAAAGGAATTTGCATCTAGTCCCAAAATTGGCCCGGAATGGGGACCCATATGCATATGTACTGGTATAGAGAGGTGATCAATCAGCAGTAAAATATACCCAGGGAGGTAAGAGTGAGTGGTATGAGGGCTTTGGATGCAACCATTAAATTATCGGCAGCGACACCATGTGCATGAGCAGAATTTGTGAAGGAAGAACCTGAATCTGGTTGTCCAATAAACTCATCCCCGAACACTAGAGTATTTGTGGCGAACTTAATATGGTAGGAACATGAGAGGCAACCAAAGCTTGAGAAACCGACGAAGAGTGATGTACGTTATCATCTTGAGCATATTGACTAATCTAAGAAGAACTTTGCATGTTAAATGCAACAACACTATGCGTTGGTTGCTTGTACAAATTACAAGGGAGGTATGAGGCATCATGTAACATCCCATATTTTTAACGGTTGAATAATTAATTAATTTAATTATCTATATAGCGGTTTGGTAATTTAAATGGCTTGATTTAAATAATTTTCTCGTAACATCATGGTAGTTCATTGTTTTACGTTTGAACTTTAAATGGATGTACTGGATTCGTTATAAGTCAGATTTCTTTGAAACAAAAAACGTTCGAATCTATTGAACTATATTTTTCTAGTAGAGGATAAAAAGGAGATTTAGTCCTGTATATTGTGAGTTATGTCCAAATCAAAATTTTAGAAAGTCTTTATGGAATCGTTTATAAACCATAATGATTTATTTAATAAAATAAAAGGATTTTTAATTAAATTGAATATCGTTTTACCTTGAAAATGAAATATCGAGTTATAAATCCAAGTATGTTTATTTTGGAGCTATAGATATTCTATTTTGGATATATATGATAATAATGATTTATTATTATTAAATTAAATTGATTTGAATTTAATAATATTTTATTGGTTTTATTTAAGCCTTAAAAATAGTCATTTTGCAAATGATTTCAGTTCTTGATGGAACAAATTTTATTAAATCCATAATGATTAATTATTGCTAAATTTCAAATTTTGCGCCAATCGAAATTGTTTTGTGAGAGTGAGAAATTTAATTGTGAATCAATTAATAATTTGACTTTAAAATAATATTGTTTGTGAAAACGGATTCGGAATTCGGCGAACCAAGTTTTATTGGGTCGGTAATGTTAAAATATAGTTGTATGTCCATTTTCGTCGAAATTGGATATTGTATGTAATCATATGGGTTTTTAAACATCAAATGTAAGAAGTGATCGAATATATCTAAATATAAAATGGATTATAATGATATTATCCCTCCATATAAATACATACCTATCCTTACCCTAACCCTAATTTTTCTTCACTGGTCAAAAATGGCAGCCACAATTTTCTTCCAAAATGTGAGCTAAATCATCTCTTAAAAATAAAAAACAAATTAACAAAAAATAATAAACCATGATGTACATATTTTTGGATTATTAGTGATGAGCTGTTCAAGTTATACGGGTTTAAGGGTGATCTAATATATTTTTGTTCGCTGGAATTTTCCAACATGTGTTTCTTATGTCTAGGGTTGGGGAAATCTTGAGATATAACATATAGTTCATGTTATGGTTGTTATATTTGGATTGAGGGGATGAAGTTGAGATTGGCTGCTAAATTTTGGAGTGGATGGTGAGTAAAAATGTCAATGCTTTCTCTGTAATGCATGAATGATGGTGTTAGAGATAATCAAGTTTTATGATTTGCATATGAGTTGAAAGAGGAACCGAAGGCAAGAATAATAAGGATTTTTGTTTGATTTTTAGTAGTGTGTTAGAAGAGGAATGGAATTGCAAAGGAGGCGCAATGGCCATCGTTGACATGTGCGTCTATACTAGAGATGTGATTTTTGCGTGGAGGAAGGAGGAATATGCGGGCTGAGTCGAAGATAGGCCGGGTTGGATTGTAGGGGAGGCCCAATTGCTTTTTTACTTAATTAAATTCTAGTGCTCCTATAAACTTGTAACAATGACAACTATTTGCATACATTATCAGAATTTCACAAATTTGGTGTTGTTGGAATTGTATGAATGCAGGCTACATGGAACAGCGTTAAACTGATTTGGAGCTCGTCTCAATTTTTGGCGAAATAAAACGCCTTATCGGATCTATCAACCTTTTACTGTTATTAACTATAAAAGACAAAAGTGAGTAAACTCACTAATTCTGTCTAGTTTTATAATATTATAAACATATATTATGTTGATGAATGATGATTATATGATGTGTGATGGTTGTTTGGACGAATAGCTAATATATTGGCTAGAATTATATACATAGTTATATATATATATCGTTGGTTAAATATTGATTTTGTTTATTATGATATCTCATATTGAAATAAAATTTATGTTATTTACGTTGATTAACATATGTGAATGCATGGAAATAGGTTGGAGGGATCTAACTGGATTTCTCAAATTTATTACTATTTGTTTTCATGTATTGTGATATATGATGTGTTAAATGTTCTATGATTTTTTTTTATGTTTGGATGTTAGATTAGCACTAGCATATATATATATATATATATATATACACATATTGATATTTAAAATATTGTGAAAAGGGATTTTGAGATTTAAAAGGGAAAATTTATTTTTTGCAAAAATAGAAATCGAATTTCGAATGGGATAGAAAATAATAACTTGTTTTAATAATATACACAAGTAGTACGATTTATAGATAATGTTAATGAAGTAAAATAATTATCATTGGATATTTTGATAATGTAAATTCAACAGTGAATTTAAAAGGGAACTTGGAAATCATTTAAAAAGGAAACGATCAAATTTATTATGACTTTCAGAATGTGAATGGAATTATAATAAATCCATAGGATTTATTATTAGAATTCGACCGTGTCGAACTTTATAAAATAATTTATTTTTATAAATTATATATTATATAATTCAGAACGTGACAAGATAATTAATATTTGGTTCGAAACCGATATTTTATAATTGAATGTAAAGGCAAGATTGAATTATAAACTTCTTAAATAAAATATACTAGAAAATTGATGTGTAAACGAGATTTGATAATAAAAGGGGAATGTGAACGAGAAGTTATAAAATGACCTGATATATGGAATTTTAACCCATAATGATTTAAATCAAGATTTATTTGATAAGAAGAGTCTAGATTTCTATAAAGGAATAATATTCACGTTTTAAAGTATATAATGGTTTAAAAGAAAACGTTTTGCAGGATTGGAATGGTTATAACGGAAATTGTTGAAGATTTAGAAGTGATAAATTAAAAAGTGAATTTGAATGAAAAATGGAAATTGAGTCGACCTGAAATGGTAATTTATTCCAAAAGTTAGAACATTAACCGAATAGAGATTATTTATTTGAAAGAGAGTTATCAAATAGAGATTATTAAAAAGAGAGTTAGTTATTGAAATTCGACTACATCCGATTCAGGAAAGTACTTTTTACTATCCATTTTAATCATAATTTTTTATTTAATTAATTATTATTTTATTTTTTATACCAAATAAATAAATTTTATATTATTTGAAAGGCAACATGAATTTTTTTATTTCTCAACTAAAGTGTTTACAATATATACATTATACATACCACATTACCATTGCCAAAGAACTCAAAATCATAACATACAAATTACACAGTAATGACAAATATAACAAGAAATTCAATAATGACATCGACTTGAATCACGAACCCAACATCCAGCCGTACAGTGTTGTTTATATCCTTCTTGAAGTTTTTCTGTCACAAATTTCAAAAAAACAGCATCAACTTTGGAAGCGAGGATTATAACGTTGCCGTTATAATCAATGTTTTCCGTAAAATAAATGGATTCTTGAACTGTATACGAGAGTTGCATAAGTAATGTTTCTTAAGATTAAAGTTGCGAACTTTATCTATTTCGAAGTTAAGAATGAAGTTCAGTTAAGGTCGGAGAAGTAATTATACCCCAACTTAATTGATTTCATTATTGACCAAGGAATGGCTAAGGTTCGGTAGTAAGGATTTGTTAGTTATATGATTAGTGAATGAGTGATTAACGGATTGAGTTGTCATAATGATGTTTATACAATATTCGCTTAAATCCATATAAATGAGTTCTGGAAACATTTTTCAAATATAATCAAAGACGTTTTCTAAATACGAATATATGGAAATAAGAAATATGAATATATGGAAATAAGAAAATACAAATAAATGTAAATATATGGAAATGTTTTCCAGTAATTAATAACGTATATTTTCTAATATAGAAAATAAGAATTTGTGAATACATGGAAATTTTATCCAATGTGAATAAGAAATTTTTTCTGAAATATAAAAAATAAATAGTTATGATGTGTGGAAATGTTTTTTCCATTAATCGTGAGAAGCTAAATGGGTTTTAAAGAATATCTGGGTAAAGATATTGAAAGGCAAAGGAAATTAGGAAATGAGTAAATTAATGATAAATCAATTTAAAGGGCTCAGTGTTAGTTTATGCTTGATCGATAGAATTTCCATTTGGAGATAGGATCGTTGGTTGTATGAATGTTCCTTTGCTAGTTAAATAACCGAATATCAAAGTTTTGGCCTATTTTATTTTTCCATTGTTAATACAGAGAGACCAGGATCAGATTTCTTATATAGAAACCACTTTATGTCAGCATAAGCGTTTCGAATTAAATATGCTAAAGACAATTGAAGGCGGAGTAAAGTGCAAGGGATGTTCTGTTAGTCCTAGGTTGAAATTGCTTAAGATGGATTGATGGGATAGTGCAATTTGTAACACCCCAAAGTTCAATACACCGTAACCATACTGTAAGGACAATAAAATGAATATTATATAATTAAATATTCAAAATTAAGCAAAACCGACTTATCGTTGCATTCGTCTTGGAATTCTGGTTCAGATAGACCCTAAGTTTTCGTCAATCGGATAACATATGAGGAAGTTATGAAGATAAGAAGTTTGCATATATAAGAAGATTATTTATGAATAATTTCAAATAAATTAAAACTGATAGATCTGCATAGGAAGCAACGGTCATGGGGCGACTTATGCCCTGCCTGGGTCGACCCGTGGGTCGACCCAAGGCTAAGTGGGTCGACCCATAAGTCGACCTAGTATGTCGGTGGATCGGCCCACCTGTATGCAGGCTCGATTCTGAGTTCTGCACCTAGACTGTTTTGTTTGCTAACTCGGCATTACATGTACGGCTTAGATTGAAAACCTAATATCTAATGGTGGTGGATTATCCTAGTTAGTCTATACAAAGGCATGCATCCTTATTTTTTCTACACACAAAATCATTCCTCCTCCTTCTTCCTCCAAACCCTTTTCTGAGATTAACATATACATAGAGCTACTGAGGTACTGCCAAAATATAAAATAGTAAGGTCAATTCGGACTGCTCCACAACAATAAAAAGATAGAAGTGGACTTTTCTACAATGGCATATATATAAAGAGAGATAATCTCTTCTTTACCAAGACCCGCTATGAGTTTCATGTTATTTTCAGATCTGATACCTAGAATTATATCATGATAGTGAATAAAAGTGGATCTAGAACACATAGTACCTATAAGTTATACCAGTTTTTTTACTATTATTCATCTATGTCGTTGTTATAGTAATATATGTTCTTTTACTGCCAGTTGATTAGTTAGTTATGCGTATCTATCTTTCTTTTCCCTATTTCTGTTGTTTTAATTTATTTCTAGTCTTGCCTTTATGCCTATTTTATACAGTTCGATTTGGTTCCATTCTTTTCCTTCTATATTTTCCCTTTTATTTACGCTAAGCCTAGGCCATTGAAAGCTTAAGCCATTTCCGATTTAACATTGCGTATAATTAAAACTGGGATAATGAGAAATGACGTGAAAAGGGAGAATATGGGCATATTATAAATTGAGGACTTTTTGACTGTGAATTGGGAAAGGGATAATATGGATATACTTGTACTTGGTGTAATTTAGGAAAATAATAAAAAGTTATAATACGCATAAACATGTACGTGCTGTAGTTTGGGGAATATAATTGGAAGGAATAATATGCATGTGTGTAAACATGTTAGGTTTTATGTAATGTCCTGGATTTTAGCGATATAATAATTAATTTAATTATTTATTAAAGAGTGATTTTGATATTTGAATGGTTGTTTAATTAAATAATATTGAATATTTAATTAATATGAATAATAAAGTAATATATTTGATTCCGAAATAATCGGAATTAAGTTGAATTGACATTATTGTGTGAATTGGATAGTGTAAGAGATTTGGTTGAGTTTAGATTCGAATTATAATAAAGAATCTATTTAATAAACGACGTTAGAACGCATAATTTATATTACAATTATAATCGAGCTCGTAATGGCACGATAGTTCATAGTATTATGTTTTGAACTTTAATTGAATGTACAAGATTCAATATAAGTTGGATTTCTTTGGAAAAAAAATGTTGAAATCTATTGAACGATATTTCTCTAATAAAAGAGAAAAACCGAGATTTTGTGTTATAGATTGTGAGTTATGTCCAAATCAAATTTTCAAATAGTCGCTATGGTATTCGTTTATAAATTTTAATGATTTATTTATATTACTAAAGGATTTTTAATATAAATTGAATATCGATTTAACTTGGATTTTGAAATATTGAGTTATAAATCCAGATATGTATATTCTGGAGCTATATGAAATTCTATGTGAGTATATACAATAATATTAATTTATTGATATTTTATTTAATTGTTTTTGAATATTTTAATATTATATAAGCCCTTAAAAATAGCCATTTTTGCAAACGATCTCCGTTTTCGACGAAATTAATTTTGTTAGATCCGGAATATAAAATTATTGTTAAACTTCAAATTTCATTATTTTTGGAGTCAGTATATGGCCATAGGGAATTTAAATATCAGTCAATAATTTGATTTTGAAAATTTGCTGTGTGAGCAAACAGACTCAGAACTCGACGAAACAAGTTTCGTTGGGTCCCTAATTTCAAACAATAGGAGTGTGTCCATTTTCGTGGAAATTGGATATCTTATGTGATCATACGAATTTTTAGAAGACAAATACAAGTAGTGGTAGCAATATAAATTAATAAATAAAAAAAGGAAACTTCTAATACAAGCCAACCAACCCTATAAATAAGCTACAACCTTACCTAAACCCTAGTCAAAAACATTTCATGGTCAACGTTTTACATAGCCGACTATTTTTCCTTCTTTCAGCGAAAAATGAAAACTCTACCCTCAAATACAGATCATCCCTTCTAAATCTTGTTAAAATCAACAAAAATCTCAAAATCCTCAATCCCATTTTCGTTTACAGTGATGTTCTCTTTCTCAATCGTATTAGCAAAACCATTGAGTATTATCAAAAGGTGCCAACTGGGGAATCGTAGAGGAGAGTCGGGGCTTCGAGTAGGTGGTAATCTCTGGCGGTGCGGTGGTCTGAGGAAACCAATGGAGGAGCTCGACCATGGGTGAACGACACTGCTTGGAGCATAGGTTTTCACCGATTTCTAACATCAACGTTGAGTTTCAGGCTGAGCAACCTAAAGGGGAAATGAAGCCGAGGAGGAAGGCTATAGGTTTCAGGTGGTCTCCGACGTTCAGGTGGAGCAAGGCGATGTGAAGAGCCAAATGGTCAGAAATTATTGGAAGCTAATAACTGGTGAACGGTGGGGTGAGGAGGCTTTGGCTTATTGGCTAGTGGAGGAGGAGGAACTGCGGTGTCAGCAGCAGAGTGGGTCGGCCTCCGGTAGCCTCTGACAGCGGGCCCATAGAGTTGAAGTTGACATCGAGGTATCGGTTTTTAAAGGAAGAAGAAAGTCGGGATCCTTTTCCTGGGATATTGAAAACGCATGATTTAAAAACACTAATCTCGGTAATTAAGGCTTAAGAAATAATTAAGGTTGTTAATAATATTTTTATTTACATATAATAGTATACAAAATTGAAAATATCACAACTCTGTCATATGAAAACAAAATTGGACGAAACCGGATCCATTGGGATCATAACGACGAGAGCTGTATTGTAGAACCAATTTCGCTGAGAACAGAGTCACTGGAATGTAGTGATAGAATCAAGAGTTTGTTTGATTTTAAAATGAAATAAAAAGGCAGAATCGTCGACTATGACCAAAGTAAGTAAATCTCACCAACTCTGTCAAATTTATTATTTTATAAACGAAATTTAGTACTGATAAATAATGATTGATTGTTGTGTGTTGATTGTCTAGATGAACTGCTAATTAATTGGTTGAGATTATAGATCTAGTTATATATATCGTTAATTAAATATTGATTCAGTTTGTCAGAATATTTCATAGTCAAATGAAATTGATGTTATTTATGTTTAACATCTGTGGATGCAGGGAAACAGGCTGGAGGGATTCAACTAGGTTCCTCAACATTTATTACTGTTTTTCATATATTGTGATATATGATATGATATATAATCTGGTTATTGATTTTGTGGGTTTAGATGATATGGATCCTTTTTATTTGGTATTTTATAAGTAAACGTTGGAAATATATATATAAAGAATTTTTGAAGTGGGTATTAAATTTAAGAATTTTATAAAATCAATATATTTTATAAAAAAAGAAATATTTGGAAAGTAATAAAATTATAAAAAGGGAATTTCGAGTTATAAAAGAATTATAAGGAGATTGATTTAAAATAGATATTAAATAAAAATCTGTTTTTAACAGATAAATTGAGAAGATTTAATGTATAAGCGATGTTTATAAATTAAGTAAAATATTTATCACTGGATAAATTAAAATATAAGTCTGAATTTATATATAGAAGTAGAAATAGGTTTTAACACCTATATTGTTAATAAATTTGAACATAGCATTTATAAAGGGAATTATAAATGAGATTTAAGTGTTAGAAGTAAAAGGAGATTTCGAATGAATAATTCTATAAATAGATGTATAAATAGAATTTGGAAATGGGATATTATTTTTAAATACGAAATCAAACTAAATTGATTATATAAAAGAAATATTATTCACATTCAATGTGAATAATGGATTAAAGTAAATATTTTGTAAATAAATACATTTATAAATGAAATTGGGTTTTGAAATAGGAATTTAAATAGGAAATTGAATGAGATAGGATATTTCGATAAAATAAAATAATGGATCCTATTTGAGGAAAAAAAGATTAGTTATGGATTTATAAAATGATTCGATAAACAGAAGTTGAACCTATACTAATATACATAAATTGAAATCATGTTTTGATTTGATAAAACAAGTCCAGATTTCTGTAAAGGAATAATATTCATGTTTTAAGTGAATAATGATTTATAAGAAAATGTTTTGCAAATTGAAATGATTATTAAAGGAGATTGGTAAATATTTAGAGGTGATAAATTCAAAAGCGAATTTAGAAATTGAGTGGACCTGAAATGGTGAATTTATTTCGATGTTCAGAACACTAATCCAATATAGGTTATTCGAAAGAGAGTTAACCGAATAGAGATTATTCGAAAGAGAGTTATACATTGGAATTGGACTATATCAAACGTAGGAAAGTACTATTTACTTTCGTTTTTAGATCAAGATTTATTTATTTAATAAACAATTAATTATATTTTTATTCAAATTAATGAATAAAAGTTATGTTTTGAAGTTAGATATTTCCAAAGTAGTGATTATAACGTTATCATTATAACCAATGTTTTTCATAAAAGAATTGGATTCATAAACTGAATCCGAGAGTTTCATAACCAATGATTTGACAAGAAGATAAGAAACGGAGTTAAGGAAATTAGAAACTAACTGGAGATTGGTTAAGTTGAATGGTTTCCAGAGTATCGATCTGATGTTGGTTTCGGCCTTCAGGGTTGATATTCAGGGAATTGTTCTCTCACTTGTTTATAGTTAGAGACAGATAGATGTGGGAGGATAGTGAAGTGTGAATAAGAAATGGAAATGTTTTCCAGTGTTAATAACATATATTTTCTAAATTTAGAAGATAAGAATTTGTGAATATATGAAAACAGGAAATGGGGAAGTGAATAAATTAATGATAAATTAATTTAAACGGAAAAATGTTGGTTGATGATTGATCGATAAAATTTCCATTTGGAAATAAGATAGTTGTGTGTATGGATGTTTTCCTTTGATAGTTAAATAACCAGCTATCAAAGTTTTTGACCATTTTTCCGTCGTCAATACGGAGAGACCGGGATCCGATTTATTATTTGAAAACCACTCCATATGGGCACTAGCATTGTGAATCAAATATGATGAAGATAACTGAAGATGGAGTATATGCAAGGGCTGTTCTGGAAAATCCTAGGTAGAAATTACCTAAGACGGGTTTACAGAATAGTGCCTTCGGTTTTTCCAGTCCTAGGACAACTTATATGGAAGAATGTCTAACAGAGTATATTTAATAGATCATGTAAGTTGATCTCTTCAAATGTATTCACGTTTGGTGGTGGAGGAAATCATTTCTCTTAGTTGTATACCCGTGGTATTTTGAAGAAATCAATTTGTGATTTGGCGGGTATGACGATGTGGCATTCAAAGTGAATAAAGGTGTGATCTGTCTAAAAGATATGTTATGGCCTCTATCCTCACAATCGAGAAATGGTACAAAATCGGTTAGGTCGCATGGCTAAGAGGGTAGCTCCCAATTAGGGTGTATTATCGCCTGATCTAGAGAAATTTCATTTACTTCTTTAACCTATTTGATGCTGTCCCTTTTGGAAAACGGTTGCTGATCCCAACCGTTGGTGGTAATACATTCGGTACACTCAAGCGAAATGAGTGACCGATCATGTTTAGGCTGGGTTAAAAGATGTTCTTGTTGAATCTGGTATATTCCTCTCTAGAGAGATACACTGTCGGAAGGTGTTCCCATACCTTGCTAGTTGGAATCCGTTACCCAATAACCGCTCGTGGTTTTTGATTATATATTATGTATGTGAAATGTTAGATGAAAGCATTCTACTAAACGATTATTTAGCTATGGTTGATAGTCACTATTATAATATCAAAAGAGTTTTGATATAAAGATTATCGTTTCTTTCCAAAGGATTTTTGAAAGTTAAATCAAGTGTTTTGGATTCTCATAAAGGAAAAACCCTTTCCGTGTTATACGACGTAGTCTTTTGAGATATTGTTTTACTTTCTCAAACTGTTTTAAATTGTTTACTCACACCAGTCTCATGAGTGACCCAGAGTTTATTTTATTTTGTTTTACCCTAAACTCTTGGGTGCCTAAATTTGTATGAGCAGTCAAGTAGTCGGGATTTTTAGATATATTTGGAAGGGCTTGGAGCAGGAGGCTTCAACATTTTATAGCTGTTGTTTATTTCCGCTGTGTTGTAAGTGTTGTACTCTGAAAATGGTATGTATATACAAATAATAGATTTGTATTTCAAGGTTATGTTGTATACTATATTTTATTCATTCCGATGTGAGGTTCGTGTTACTCTGATTATGTTCTGTTGTGATCTTCTTCTTCTATTCTAACTTTCTTTCTTTCTATTTCTCACCCTCTAACTTCTTTCTAATGACGTTCCGGTATTTTCGATATTTGAATAGTCGACATGGTGTTGTTTGTTGATTTTCAGGGTCGAAGATCTTTTGGGCTGTTACATTTTACATTATATAGACATTAAGTAAAGGAAATGTTTAAATAATTTAAATACCAGATATAGGTTAAGTAAACTAAATTACTATAGCAATTGTATACATCTCGGGAGGTGTTTGTTTTGGGAAAGGGTTGTACACACATAATAACATGTAATATTACAACCACGCTTATTAATGAACTTAAACCTAATTATTAATTAGCTAACAGGTCCTTCGTTCTGCTGTTGTATCAGGTTTTGGGGACTCTTAAATCCTAGTTACTTGGGGACACAAGCTTAAGGGGTTTGGCTTATGTCAATCTTGCTGCGTGGAACACATATCAGTCCATATCCCTGTTGGTATTTTGTTAGAGGGCCTCGCACTAGGTAAGGGCCAGTGTATGCTTTACTGAATTGGATAGTAAGAGATTCAAAAGAGGAAGGTGGTTATGGGCGAGTTCTGGCGGAGTCGTGAGCGTGCATCGGTCTGATTAGGGAAACTAAGTCATTGTAACACCAGTAAATAGGTTTGTGTTATATAAGTTGTTGGGTTAGGGAGTGATACATCTTACTGCCCGGGTTGGCATAGGGTATTTAAGTAGTAGGGAGCCGATCACATGGATAGTAATTAGGTTAACACCTAATCTTGTTATAAAATTAGTGTAACACCTAATCCTACTGTAATCTGGTTGTTTTTGTTAAGTAATTAGGTTAAAACTTAATCATGTTGTTTCTGTTAAGTAATTAGGTTAACACCTAATCCTGTTTCTGTTAAGTAATTGTGTTAATGCCTAATCCTTTATACTAGTATTGGCGCAGAGAAAACCTACTTTTAGGGGTATAAATGAGAAGCTTTACTCAATCATTGTTTATCCTGTTATTTTATTTATCTTGTTTACCGGTTACCTTTTATGATTCTGTACTTTCTCATCCAGTCTTGTTTATTTGTCTTGATTTCTCTATTTTATGCATATACTGAAAATCACTGGAACTCACTAGGTTTTATCTCTGACCTATTTTGTTTCTCTTATTTCTCTTCCTTTCCCACCTCAAATCCTCAGAGATTAGGGCTTTCTCTTTTAGCTTGGATCTGGATTTTCTCAAATGTATAACTATGGTTTACTTTCTACTTTGTTATTTCTTGCTATGAGGGATATGGTTTTGTATTATTACACTTTGATATTTTGCATTATGAGACAGATTTGAGGTTTTTAGTTTTTGATGTAACTGGTTTGATGATGTAACCTGGTTTGAAACAATGTTTTACTTTAAATTAAAGTTGAATTTTCCGTTGCTTACTTAGATCTGTCTTGTTAATTTATCTTACTGTTTACCTATTGCGCTTCACAAAACTTAATGCATTCTCTTATGAATGACATTAACGGACGTGGGGTGTTACATTTGGTACCAGAGCTGAAAGTTACAAGACCAGAAAAAGGTTTTGAAAAATTGTTTCCAAAAGCAAAGTATTTTCAAATAAAACTTGTTTCTAAAAACATATCCTCTAAGGCCATATTCAATATTCTCTCAATCTCTTGTTGAGTCTTTTGTTTCTTCTCTTTTCAGAATGTATGGGTTTCCCGGTCTTCCTGAGAACATTCCACTATCAACATGGTTCCGTAGGTATATGGAGGCTACAACACTAGATAGAGTTCAAGGAGATACCCCATCCCCAGCTGCAGCTACAGTAACTCCACCTCCACAAGTAGATAACTTTTCTATGTTTTGTAAGGACTTTTGCGCTATGGGAGGAAAACTGTTCCATCGTATCAAGAGCTTTATTGAGGCGCAAAATTGGATAAGGGAAACAGAGAACTTGTTTGGTCTTTTTGAGCTCAACGACAGAAGGAAGATACAGTTGGCCTCATGGCAACTAAAGGACGAAGCTTTGTACTGGTGGGAGGTGACATTGGCAGGACAACCAGTTGCTACTTGGGATGATTTTAGGTACAGATTTGATATGAAGTTCTTATCTCACGAGGAAGAAGGATTACAGATGGCGAGATTCTTGGCTTTGAAACAAGGGGACATGTTTGTTAAAGACTATGTCAATAAGTTTAATCAGCTGACGAGATTTGGTCTGGACTTGGTTAATACACCCCATAATAAGGCACTTAGGTTTGTGAGAGGGTTGAATAAACCATTCCAAGGACTTGCATTATCTCATATATTGATGGGGGCGACGTTTGAGAGGCTGGTTGACATGGCGCTAATGCACTAAGATGGCAAGGATGAGAAGAAAGACAATAAGGCTGAGGATATACTGGCTAAGGGTGGGAAAAAGAAGTTGTGGCTCAAGAAGAATGCACAAAAGAAAGGAAGGAAGCCTGACAAGGCTCTGATCAAGAAAGATGTCAAGTGTCATGGTTGCAGAGTTTTGGGTCATTTTGTGAAGGAATGTAGAAAGACAAAGAAACTGCTTTAATTGTGGTCAAGTGGGACGCTTCACTGATCAATGCCCTTGCAAGCAAGGACAAGGGGAAGGATCTTTTAGACAAGTACATGCACTTAAGGCTAGCGGACTTGATCGAGGTAGGAAATTCATTGTTGAAGGTTTGATTTCCATTTTTGAATATCCAGTTAGAACCCTCTTTGATTCTGGGGCTTCTCATTCATTTATATCCAGTTCTGTAGTAGATAGTTTGCACCTTAATACTAGTATAGTCTCTGGTCCTGTAGTAGTCTCAAACCCTATAGGAGGTACGACTCATTTATCCATGATATGTAGGGGTTTGAGAATTTCTATCTTGGGCGACGAGTTTGAATGTGACGCATACGTGCGAGGATTTATGGGCTATGGTTTGATTCTTGGAATGGATTGGCTAGCCATGCATGGTGCATTCTAGACTACGAGAGGAGAGTTGTGAGTCTTTTGTCATGCCAAAGGAGAACTCTTGAGATTTTGTGTGACCCTCGAGGGTCAGTTAAGCTCAATTTCCTATCTTTGCTTGATACTTTTGTTGACAATTTGCGATCAGTACCCATAGTTAGAGATTATCTGGACGTGTTTGATGAGGCTAAGGGATTGCCTCCGATGCGCAAGATAGACTTCCAGATTTATTTGGCAGAGAACGTGAAACCATTCGTTATGTTGGTGTGCTACATGGATCCTAGAGAGAGGAGGGAGCTCAGCAAGCCAATAGGGGAGTTATTCGAGAAAGGATTTATTAGATGAAGCATATCAGAGTGGGGAGGTCCAATCATCTCTACAACTAAGGCAGATGGCTCACTTCATCGATTCGTGGACTATAGAGAGATGAATAAGTTCACCAAGAAAAATATGCACCAGCTTCCGAGGATTGATGACTTATTTGATCAGCTAGTAGGCGCATCAGTTTTCTCGCAGATAGATATGGCCATAGGATTTCATCAGCTGGGGTGGCAGAGGAAAGATTGATAAGACTAATTTCATAACTCCCGATGGTTTCTTTGAGTGGCTGATTATGCCTTTTGGGCTAACCAATTCATCCGCATATTTTGTGGACTCGATGAGTTGGGTGTTTAGAGAGTTCCTGAACTTAAGTTTGTTATGATCTTTGTGGATGATAGTCTTAGCTTCTCAAAGAATGAGGAGGATCATGCCCTACACTTAAGAGAGGTTCTACGCACTCTTGAATCGCATCAGCTCAAGTGATAATTTTCTAGGTGTCGCTTTTGGAGAAAGGAAGTAAGGTTCTTTGGACATGTAGTCTCTAAGGATGGGATAGTGGTGGACCATGCCAAAGTCGTCGCAGTTCAAGATTGGAGGGCTCCGACGAATGTGACGGAGATGAGAAGTTTTTTAAGGTTGGCGGGTATTATAGGAAGTTTATCAATGATTTTGCAAGGATATCAGCCCCACTCAAACGATTGATGAAGAACTTCGCTTTTTCATGGAGCATTGAATGTGAGGATGCCTTTCAAAGATTGAAAAGGGCTCTGACAACAGCCACAGTTTTGGCTCTCCCCATTGGAAGCAAGAAGTTCATGGTCTAGACAGATGCTTATGGCATAGGACTTGGTGCCGTTCTAATGCAAGAACGAAGGGTGGTATGCAATGGTAGAAAACAGTTGAGAGTTTATGAGAAGAACTACCATACATATGATTTAGAGTTGGCTGCTATAGTCTTCGCATTGAAGTCTTGGCGACATTATTTGTTAGGGAATGCAGAATGCAGAACCTAAGGAAAAACAAACACTAGAGGGGGGTAAATAATGTTTATAAGGAATTTATGAAAATCTTAGACTTAATTAATCTATTATTATATGAATCACACAATGATTATCACACCAGAGATGAACACAAACATAGAAACAATCACAGACACATATATAAGTAAATATAAAATGCAAAAAAGGAAAGAACACACTGGATTTTATACTAGTTTGGATTACTCCTACATCCAGTCCCGTGCAATGCTGAATTGCGCAAAGTTTCATTACTATTAATATCCAAGTACAACACCCTTGATTTCACGGCTACAAGATTAACACCGATTCCACCAACCGTGATTTCATTTCTATAAAGTTAACATCGCTCCCTTTCCTTGATTTCAGGGCTATAAGGAACACGCCCTTCCTCCAACAATTCCCAAATTATTATAACACCCATATAACTCTTTAATAACACTTCAATTCAGAGAGTATTTGATAGAGATTGAGAAGAGAAGAAGTTTGATATAATTTGAGTAGATTTCGGCAAAGTATAAGTGTAGAAATCAAGAAAATAATGAATGTTAATGTTAGCCTGCTTTGTGATCAGACTATCCAAAGCCCAAGAACTCTATCAAGAAGGCCACTCAGGGCTTGAGTGTGAACTGGTAGAGATCAGCATCTGCTTTGACGAAGTAACAAAGGATGGGAAAACTCGTATTTCTACGCATATAAGCTTTGGGTGGGATTCCACCATTTTGGATCAAGCTAAAGCTTTGGGAAAACTCGTATTTCTACGCATTTACGCATATAAGCTTTGGGTGGGATCGGGTCAGCCGGATCGGGTCAGCTGGATCGGGTCATCCGGATCGGGTCATCTGGATCGGGCCATCCAGATCGGGTCACTCATCCTAACCGAATTCTGGGCAGTTAAAGACCATTTCCCCATGTTCTCCACTACTTTCGAGATTTACTCTAAAGCTGCCACGTGGCCACTCAACCCTAACCGAATTTCTACCTATAAATACACATACAACGCATCATTTTTGGGGGGTCTCGAACTTATTCTTCCATGGCCACCATGGCCAGTATTCTCCTATAGAAAACCATCTTCTTCTTCAATGAAAATCAATGAATTCGAAGGGAATAATTCATTGTATTCGAGTGATTGTGTGAATGTATTCATTGTAGATGTAATCTACGAATGAAATGAGAATCTATGAAGTGGATGTAGGCTTGTTAACGCCGAACCACTATAAATTTTGTGTGTTGATTTCTTTTCTGTGCTTTTAGATCATTATTCTCGGTTATTCAATACGAAATCTATCATATTGGGTGTTAGTGCCATTTTTTGGTCTAACATTTTGGTGCTTTCACTGAGAAATGAAGATTCTCAGCTTTCTGGATTATTTATCTACTGTTTGGATCATCTAGTCCGAAGAGATAATCCATATCTTTATCGCTTTCGAAGCTTTCAACGACGTCAACAAGTTTGTATATTACGGTTCCAAGAAAAGTTAGGAACCAGCGAGTTTCATGAAGACAACAGAGAGCATCGGCGTAACAGAAAGCTCACAGCAGCAGCTTGAGCTCCGGGTCGGATGTGGTTAACCGACCCGATCCGAAAACCTGAGATATCTTTTTATCCCAGGCGTGGACGTCTTTCAACTCAATCACAACCCCAGTTCAGTGACCTACGGATTGAACAAGTGCAAATCGAACAAGCGCAAGCTGAACAAGAACCTCCGATCCGAGCTGGAAGGGGAGATCCGAACTGAACATCTGCTAACGAAAAGAGCTAAAGCCCGAGCCGAACCGAAGAGGGATATCCGAACCGACCCAATGAAGCTTCTTCAAACAGAGACTGTTATCTCGATCCGACCCGGCATGGGTTCTGTGACCCAGAACGGATGCTGAAATTTCGATCCGATCCGAAGTAGGCCCCCGACCCGAACCGAATGGCATCATCTAGCATGAATTGACCTGCGTGTATAATTCGATCCGATGATAACTCCGAACCGGTTATTGAAGTCAAATTCCGATCCGACCCGGTGTAACTGTGGGGCCCCGGACCCCCACCGGCGCTGCGCCCGGACCCGCTGACGGCCTCTCCTTCGGCTCGGCGTACATTTTAGCTAACATCAATTATCAAAGCTTGTCAATGAATATTAGACCGATAGTTTGAGAATATCACAGCAAGATTACAATGAATGAGATTTTTTCCATAGCCATGACACCTACTTACAGCAGCAAGGCAATGTGAGGAGCTATCGATCAGATTCAACTTACTATCAACAAAAGTATACGAAATAATGATTGTCTCATAACAGCTTCCTCTTCCATGTCTCCAGTGGTGTACAAATTTCACCGATGCAACTGATCTTGCTCCCTAACGAGTAGTGACCGTCTTACTTATGTGACTTAAACTTATTCAATCGGCGGAGCATCGAATGATGGTTATATAGAACAATCTGAGCACTACTCTGAAGATGACTCATATGACCTTAGTGACCACGATTGTCAATAATGGGATACCAGAAAGCGGCTAAGGATCCCAACATCTCAATGCTATAGTTCAATTGTATGATGTGATGAATGAAATATGTCCTGCGATTCACCTCCCAAACAACCCGGCTAACCTTTGCAATGGCTGTTTGATGTCAATCGCATCAAGGAAGATTGATTTCCATCGATTAAGGGTTGGGTCAACATACTTTGCTGCCCAGAGTTAGGTACTAGTTGAACCACCACACACCATAATTGGACCTATGGATCCTCCCGGATTATAGCAACTTGACTGCTCACCAGCCACCATACGACCTTAGTCAATTGACGAAAGCTCGAGATTAAAGCAAATGTGAATCAACCGTTAGCTCTCCACTTCATTTGTCAGTTGTGATAGAAAACATGAACATTACTTGAAGACTTGTAAGTCATGCTATTGTAGTCACGTTTGCCTGACCAATGTCTAGACTGACCAGCTCTAGCGGCGTTCAGAACTTACATTGCACCCTTATGTCTACTGCTAAATTCCCTAATGAAAGTTGGAATAGGAATGGTCCATGGTGGCCAAGTTAGTAGAAGAGCCTGTTATTTAGCTAAATGGGAGATGTTATGCAATGGAGATGGCGTGTTACCCAAAAGTAATTCCCCTCCTCCAAAGGAGATGTCAGCATAGCAAATAAGGGAAGCATAGAAAAAGGAGTCGCCAGATTATCTGCCCGAAGACATGGACCCTAGAGAGGATGAAAATTCGGTATGCAGAAGGGTGACAACCGATGAAGCAACTACAGATATTCTGATTGAAGATGACGACCTAACCAAAGTCTTAAAAAATTATACACACACAGTGCTAAAAATGATCGATGGTCCAGTTATAGAGTCATGTTAATAACTCCTGAAGGATGGTTAATTTACTATGCCTTGCCACTGGATTTCCCTATTACTAATAACGATTCCGAGTATGAGACCTTGATCGCCGAAATGGAACTAGCTAAAGAAATGGAAAGTAGTTGTATGGACATCTTAGGGGACTCCCAGATTGCTGTTTTCTATGTTCACAGAGAATTCCAAATAAAAGAACCGTGACTCGCAGCTTGCCTAGAAAGGGTTGAAGAGATATTGTATGGCCTAAAGCACTACAACATATCTCATATTCTGCGTGCCAGGAATCAAGACTCAGACAAGCCAGCCAAGTTAGTGAGCATTGACAATCCAAAATGGATGGATATGGTCCCAATCGAGACACTACAAACTCCGAGTATTGATCAGACAGAAGTTGATACGGTGTTGGAGACCGAACCCAAGAAAGGTCCATGGATGACCACCATAAAGAACTTCTGACAACACGGAACGTTACCAGCAAGGAGAAGAGAAGGGCGTACCATCGTTTGTTATGCCTCAAGATATGACATGCAAGACGACATCGCTTATTTCCTTTGAAAGGTTGTCCTGAGATAAATATCAACGAGTCTCATTACTCAATTCACTTCCGTGAATGATTTAACAAAACCACTAATCAGCCCCCACTAGATGGGAAATGAAAGAAAATGAAACTTCTAACGAATGACATCTTGGAGTTAGAAAATAATGATTCACAGTTCCACCACATTGATCGATTATCTGCCAAGTAACTCATGCTCCAAATGCCGAGGGAAATAGGAGACTCAAGCGTGGATTGCTCATGATTACATCATCTAATTCAATGCTGATACATCATAAGCCTGCATGACCAATTGCCTTAGTCTTTCTGGAAGAGTGGTGAGTTGAGGGTTTGGAATACTTAAACCTGGATGTTGATTGATTGTTTGTGTATAAGCTTTTATCTTTGGCATGGGATCGAAAGCATATCTACAGACGGATGAGGCATATTTATCCTTATGGCTCCTGAACAAACTTCCTAACATGGAAGGGGAAAAAAATCCTTTAAGCATGGACCCATTTTCAGCCATGTCCTACTTCATAGCATGGAGAGTGCAAAATTCCTCTAACCATAGATCTATTGTTCTCTTGCCAACCACTGTCCTAGAACCAATATGATGATGTGCTACTATTAGCGGTACAGACGTGACTCCCTGACACTCAATCCTTGCCTTTGGCATGGGGGCAAGAAGGCGATTCAAAGGATATGTAACCTCGTCATTCGCTTACAGTGTTTACCTAGCTGCCTTTGTCACTCCAAGTCCCCAATCAAGCCATCCCCTGGCAGAGATTAGGCAAGGAAAAATGGAACTACAAAGAACCTACAGTGCCATTTTCGCTTCGAATGATATTCATTCCTTTAAGAGAATTACTCTTTAACCATGACTCTTATATTTTCATGCTTTATAAGTTATTGATGTAATTGACTCAGATGAATTAATATGTGGAGGGTGTAGGTACCTCGGTTTTGACATCGATCAGACTTCTAGCACCCGCATATGGAGTTATGGAATAAACCCATAATGGTTTCGACTGAACTGCTCGTATACAAAGCCACGCCCTCCGCCTGAAAGAGGTTGTATAGCTCAAGGTGAATTTGAGATGACCATTCACTCCTAGGCTCATACGTGGCAGAGCTAAAGATAATTATGCATTGACTTTTGCATTTCAAAGTTGGAATCCGATTTCAGATTGCAGTTCGACCGTCTACATGGCTCGATCCTATATTAGACGCCACCAAATTACATGAATCCAAATAAAGGAGGCAGCACTGCCCCTTGATATGCTTACTTTTCAATCATGCAATTTACTCTTACATGCTTCCTGAGTTATTGACATAACTAACTCATGCAATATGAATGATGTAGGTACCCAAAGTTTGGTGCCAATCACTCCTCACATGGATTGATCGGAGGAACGCAAAACCTTGGCAAACATTTTCTGACTGTTTTCCCAACTAACTCTAATCCTCAGAGCTTGGATATATGTATGAACCTAGGACAGGTGTGAGGGGCACCCCAGGATTAAAGACCAATCGATCCATGACACTAACTCTCATGATTTGAGAGAGCGTTTAAAGGACGATACTGCAATGTCCGACCAAACTCCATCCCACGAGTCGACGGAATAAGAGAGACTTGATTATTACAAATGGCCACCTTTACCCATGAATCGGGGATTATGAGGTAGCGCACCAGCAAGTGTGGTCCGACCGCTTGCCCGAAAAAACTCCATCCGCCAGAGTAAAGCATGGAGTAAGGACTAAAACCGAGTTTGAGAACGACACTCGACACGGTGGACTCCCACTCTTGGAAATAGAGTGTAGAAGGAGCGCTGGGGTGAATGATGTGACTGTTCGCCTAATTAACTATAACTCTCATGATTCGAGAGAGAGTATAAAGGACGGGAGGACGACGTCCTCAAGGCGTGATGGTGCACCACGATTAAAGACCGCGTTGATTACACTCTAACCCGGGCATACGTCAGGAGAGTATAAAGGTGCTAAGATTAAGTATCGAAGACAATAGGCTCCTACCCCACTAAAGGATTGGGGATATGATTGAAAGCTGAGCTGATGTCCCATGTGGAAGGATTGGGGGCAACACAATGTCGAACAAGCCCTGACTGGGCACTTTATCCATGATTGATTGGGGGCACACATACATCACCACCCCTTAGATAATTTCTATATGATTTGTTAGATACTATTTGATTGTAGGGATTCTAAATTGAAACCCTTATTTGATTGTGATATGTTTTATTACCTACTACTTAGAGATTCGCTTTGATTACAGAGTATAGGATTGTACAAGATAACATGAAAAGAATGTGAGGGTCGCACTCGCGATAACCATAGCAGGCCAGTGGAAAACAAACAAAGGGCTACGTCCAGAAGGCTGACACAGATGCCCAATAATAAACTTCCCATGCGAATCAAGACGACGACCGAAAGGAGGCCTTGAGAGTGGATTGTTTAATGACGTATCACTCGACTTAAGGCCACTCGAGGACCATGGAATGGATGCAGACTGAACGTCCATTTGCTAGTCCTAACCAACTTCCCGATTGAAAGACCCTGGATAAGGGGGGCATGCCATTACTTTGACTTCTAGCTCGCAAGGAAGCGATCTGCTTGATACTCCGACTCAAACGATAAGAAGAAGGAAGATATAAATTTATTTCATGCTGAGGATATTGGCGCAAAAGGCGCTAGGAACAAACGAAGTCAGCTGATTTCTTCTTACGATGATCCCTCAGCATGTCAAGCTAGATATGAAATGGATGGTACCCTTGCTGATTTGAGAACTCAGATGGTTTAGCAAGATGAACTTCTCCGGAAATGACAGAAAATAATGGATAACTACCTTACTTGGATAGATGGAAGGCCGAGTGACTACGACTTACTCGCTGGAGCGAGCACCGTGGAAATTCAAGCGACAATGAACTTGGCTCAAACACTCCTTGCTCCGTGGTCCAGATCATATGAGGCCCTAGGGTAAGTTGGCATAGTTGTCTTTAATGAAAAAAGATGCAACCAACCTCCTCCCAGGCATTGGTAGCATGCAACTTCTGACCATAACATTTTGGATGAAAACGATGGATATGCAAGAGTCACTGAGAACTTAAACGGAGCCCGACCAACCTTTGCCCCAGTTCAGATGAATGTTTAAAATCCATCTCAACCTCAACATGAGGCTCCACATGTAGGGGGCAAACGAGCGCATTTGAGGCAACTACAATCTGACTTTATCGCTACCCGACTCCGAACCTCAGAGATTGGATGGGAGACCGAAGACTAACATGAGATGGACACGAACAAATCATTTTGTATCAAACTCTAACTCACAACTTGATGAGGGAGTATGAATTCAGAGAATATGTGGATTCGATGATTACCGTTTAGTAAAATCCCCGTGGATGGGGAGTGCGGGATACAAGCTTCGAGCAACATAATTTGACTATCCGCCCACTTTAGGCACATTTTCTATTATCGGAGTTCCGCAAGATCCCAGACTATAACCAAAAGAATGGCTCCTCAACGACAACCTGCATACATCCGAGTAGCGGATCACCATCCATAATTAAAAGACAGAAGCCTGACTGACGGCTATTACATATGCGCAACCAAGAAGCTAGAGACTAGCTTCCACCCACTTCAAGACATCATATCGGGGGCACCAGCGCTAAATTGGACAATTGGCGACAACTTCTCAAAGACGAGGGCCAGATTGCCAACATTAATTGATGCTTTAACAGAGCTCTGACGGGATCCTGCATGCATTCCTTGAAAGATTCAACGCCGCAGTGGCATCGGTAAATCGACCTGGACCATATGTGGTGTTGATCGCAGCAGTATCCGGCATTCTGGATATCTCAAACTTCAAAATCTCTCTACAACGGAACTACTCAGTACTCAATAGGACACAACAGTCTGATAAAGCCTCCTCAAGGGTGGATGACGTTCCAGAAAGATTTAGCTCCACTTATCCAAAGCATATCTCATTTGCAATAAGATGTACTTTAGGGTGCAAAATGTTATTCTGCTTTGTGATCAGACTATCCAAAGCCCAAGAACTCTATCAAGAAGGCCACTCAGGGCTTGAGTGTGAACTGGAAGAGATCAGCATCTGCTTGGACAAAGTAACAAAGGATGGGAAAACTCATATTTCTACGCATATAAGCTTTGGGTGGGATTCCACCATTTTGGATCAAGCTAAAGCGAATATTTCTGACCGACCAAACCGGACCGGGAAAACCGGATCGGGTCAGCCGGATCGGGTCATCCGGATCGGGTCATCTGGATCGGGCCATCCAGATCGGGTCACTCATCCTAACCGAATTCTGGGCAGTTAAAGACCATTTCCCCATGTTCTCCACTACTTTCGGGATTTACTCTAAAGCTGCCACGTGGCCACTCAACCCTAACCGAATTTCTACCTATAAATACACATACAACGCATCATTTTTGGGGGGTCTCAGACTTATTCTTCCATAGCCAGTATTCTCCTACAGAAAACCGTCTTCTTCTTCAATGAAAATCAATGAATTCAAAGGGAATAATTCATTTTATTCGAGTGATTGTGTGAATGTATTCATTGTAGCTGTAATCTACGAATGAAATGAGAATCTATGAAGTGGATGTAGGCTTGTTAACGCTGAACCACTATAAATTTTGTGTGTTGATTTCTTTTCTGTGCTTTTAGATCATTATTTTCAGTTATTCAATACGAAATCTATCATATTCGGTGTTAGTGCCATTTTTTGGTCTAACAGTTAATGATGGTAAGTAAAGAGCTGAAGATGGAGAAGAAAGAATGATTAAAAAATTCGAAATCAGCCCCTTTTTATAGTGTCCCAAATGTTGCAACATTTCTGAAATGTTACAAATAGTGAAAAGACACTTCATTTGAAAATTGAAAATCTTACAGCTATATGTCGACATGTCTAATCATGTATGTCGACATATGTATAATATTTTGATTTTAAAAACTATTTTTCACGTGATTAAACATATATATTATTCTGGAAGTTCTTGAATCGAGACTTTGTAATTTAAATGAGCATTCTAAAGTGTAAAATCATATGGAGACATATAATATATTATATAAACATATTATAAAGTTATAAGATTTAAAACTATAGAACTATAAAACTATATATTATAAACTTATATCTATATTTATATTAAAACTTTATAAACATATATGTTTAAAATCATGAGTAAGATAATAGTTTTGAAATCATTTAGAAAAATAATTTGAAATCAGGATTTGAATTTTGAAAATAGAATTTGAAAATTGAAATCAGAATTTGAACCTGGAGTGCTATTCAGTGTCTTACATGTAATCTAGACTCAATTACTATATTTTCTTGAAATCTTGATATCTTGATAACTTGATAACTCATGAGTCTTGAATCTCTTGGCACTCTAAAAACTGTACAGTATTCAGTAGTTAAGTCCAATATATAAACCCTGCATATATATATATATGTATATATATTCTAGATAGAGATGTTAGTATATATTTTATAATCAATTATAATTGAAATAAGGTTGTTATCATCAAAACTCCATTCTCCAACAATCTCCCCCTTTTTGATGATGACAAACTTGATTTATAAAATATTCATACATGTTCATACCTGTGGATACTTTTTGATCTGGTCCTTCATATACTCCCTTTTTCACAATGAATTCTACATACTCCCCCTTAAACTAAGCCTAACTAATCCTTATTTTATAATTTCTCCCCCTTTTTCATCAACAAAAAGAACCTCTAAATATTTTCCCCCTATATCTATACCATAAATAACTTGTATCTATCTATCTATTCTAAGGTTATAATACTTGATTTTATACTAAAGTTTTAACATACACGACTCCCCCTAAATTCATGCCTATATAATATCCTTATTTTAAAGTATAAACAAATCCAACAATCCAAGTATTATAGTCAATATTGACAAATATTTCAATCCATACATATACTAGTTTCAAAGCCAATCAAAACCAAGCAATATTTTCAAGCAAGTTCAAACAATATTCAAATCAAACAAACCAATCAAACAAATCATACCAAACAATTAAAATATCTCTTGGAACTTCCACCCATCCGTCTCCTCCAAAGATTGGATCTTTCTTGATGACTTACGTATGTTCATCTTCTTTCGTGGGTGGTGCTTTAGCGAGATTATTGTCCATGTCCCTGAAAAGAGAAGATATTAGACAACGAATGGCATCAAAGTGATTCTCTTGATGTTCAACCATCTTTATTTGACTCAATTTGAGATGATGTTGATTACGTAGTATTATAGATAGGATATTCTTGAATGAATTCAATGTTTCTTCAAGTTTCTCACTCAAATTTTGAATAGGATTTGCTATATTTTGATATCATAGAAAAGGAATGATTAAATAAGAAGGAAAAAGTTTAGAATAAGTTTTTCTGGAAGAAAGGTGTATTATAGAGTCTGGAATTCATTGGAAATGAATAGACATTAGTTGGTCATTTTAATTTCAAATTTTGAACAAATTTGAAAAAATGGCAGTTATATGTCAACATGCTTAAAATTGTACGTAGACATACCCCAATTATTTTTTGGATTTTTTCAAATTTTTGTTAATTCTTATTAAATTATTTTAATTTATTTAATTCTAATGTGTTTTTATAGTAAAGATTGTTTTGACAGAAATAAACACCATCCACTACTACTTGAAAGCAAATGCATTCAACTAATATAAGATACTAAATACGAGATTTGAAAGCAAATACAAGCAAATACGAAAGATAACATAAACTAGATACGCTTAGATTTCAGCGGATGATAAGGAGGATGGTGATATTCCAAGTTTTGATTCTACTTTGCCAACGAATTTAGACATAAGAGTAAGAGTCTTCTTGATCTTCTTTTGGTTCTTGGCTAACTTGGCTTGATTTTGGACAAGCATTTCTTTGGATATGGTTCTACTATTAGATGGACACTCCATACTTTCCAAAGAGGGTTCTTCTTCTTAATCAATTTTCATTGGATTTTCCTCTTGTTGTTGTTGAATTCGAGCTTGTTTATCTTCAAATGTTTAATAAGGCTTAAATGTGATTGGAATTTGCATAAGATATATATTTGCCGAGTTAAACACCTTTCTTGACACAAATTCTTCTCCTTTCAGATCCACTCCAAAATACAAAAAAAATCCCAGTAAGATAAACTCCATAGTAAAGTGTGTTTTCCTTGGTGGATATCTCTTTAGGCTTAAATTCTTTTAAAATCATATCTTCCCAATTTATATCATAAACTCCAAAAATAACAAATAGGGCTTTTTGGAATTTGAATGTAGGGTTGCTGAAATTTCCTAAACGAGGAGTGATGGAATGTTGAAGGAGGAGGTTGACGATTCTTGCTTTTGGGCGGAAAAAATAATTTTTAAAATCCGTGTTTTGATCCCTTTCAAAATGTAATGATAAGTTTTCAAATCCGTTTCATCAATTTCGAATTCTGAAAAATCCGAGCCTGTACATTTACAATTTAAGATAGTACCCAAAATTTCACAATCCAAAACGATTTGATTAACTTTTACGCTACTCATTCTTGATTTTCATCTCCTTCGTAAAAGCCACGATTCAAATTTGCATATAACATTTTGACAAGATTTGGGTAATGTACTTCATTATTATCCTGAGTGTCAACCAAGCTTAGAACTTCATTTTGATTGAAAAGAGAAAGAAGATCATAAGAGGGAAATTTTCAAACTTAGCGAAGGCTTCCGTGTTGACTTTTCCATTTTCCATATAGTCAACATAGGCTTGAATAGCTTTTTTATCATTGTAGAGATGACCCTTGAGAGTTTTGGTCAATCTCATGGTTTTTGGTATGCTAGAGGAAGCCATGAAAGAGTTGTTTTGAAGAGAATAGATATGAAGAAAGTTGTTTGAAATTTGAATGAGAGGTAGAGAGAACAAGATTGAATAGATAAATAAATAGAGTTTGAATGGGCATAACTTTTCTGAAATTAAAGAGACCTTCTCAGAGTTTGGGAGTTGGTGAAAAGTTGGAGTGAAGTTTTAAACTTTTGAAATTCAAAATTTGAATTTCATTTACTAGCTTATATGTTGACATGTTGATTTCTGTATATAGACATACATGTTGGTTTTCAGAAGACATGTTGATTTGACATTGTTTGATTATATTTATGTGTTATATTTCAGGTTCCTAAAATAATATTAATCCTATCAAAACATCTAAATTTATTTTATTATAATATTTATTATTTTGAATTTCAAAATTCAAAATTCAAATTTGAATCTTAAAGATCAAGTTTGAATTTTAGAATTTAAATTTCAAATTCAAACAAGGCAAACAAACAAAACATCCATTCATCTAAATCAACCAAAAAATTAAAAACTAAAAATTAATTAAGGTGTACCTAGTTTTTAGATCCATTTCTTCAACATTTTCTGAATTTAGAATTGTTGTGAAACACATATTTTAATTTCCGGTTTCTAGTTCATCATCACTTGTTGATGAATCTGAATCGTCTAAAGTTGCTGCATATGCTCTCTTTCTCTTCTTTGACGAATTACTATTGTCTGTTTGTTTGTTTGATTTATCTAGATATGGACAGATTCTCTTTATACGACTTGGTTTGTTGTAGTTATAACATATATCATCACTTCTTCCCGAACTCTCTTGATTATTTCTCTGAAAATTATTCCTCCTTTTATATCTTAGAAATTTTCTGAAATTCTTTGTCATTAAAGCAATTTCTTCATCATCCTCACTGCTTGAATCAAAACCATTTGTTATTGCTTTAAATGCTATAAATTTCCTTTCTATGGGTTTATTTTCCTTTCTTTTTTGTAATTGAACTTCGAATGACATCAAATTCCCTATTAACTCCTCAATCTTCATTTCACTGACATTGTTGGCTTCTTCAATCGCCAATGTTTTCTGATCCCACTCTAGAGTCAATGAATTAAGTATTTTTCTAACTTGGTCTTCTTCAGAATAAGTTTTTACAAATGCTATCAATGAATGCTCGATCTCCTGGAATCTGCAATATGTATAGGAGGTAGATTCATTCTAGTTAATTTTAAATAACTCAAACCGATTAATTAGCATTGATATATATGTCTATTTAACTTTATTGGTTTCTTCATGAGTAACTTGTAATGTTCTCCATATTTCATAAACAGATTTACAAACTGATACTCTATTAAATTCATTTCTATCTAATGAACAAAACAACATATTCATGGCTTTAGAATTACTTTGTGCAATAGCCTTTTGTTCGTTAGTCCATTGTGCTAAATTAGTAGTGCGTTCAACATATTCAGTATGTGTGCTATTCCATGTGTCATATCTTACTGATTGTATATATTTTTTCATTATACATGCCCAATATGAATAATTACTGGCATTAAATTGTGGTGGTCCAACAGTGGACTAATCCTCTACAAAAGAACTATTATTACCATTGTTGGTTGCAATTTTATATTTTCAAAAATCAGATTATAAACTTCTGAAAACCTATACTCTGATACCAATTGTTAGGGAATGCAGATCTTAAGGAATACAAACACTGGATGGGGGTGAATAGTGTTTATAAGGAATTTATGAAAATCTTAAAATTAATAATCTATTATACGAATCACACAATGATTATCATTCCGGAGATAAAAACAAACATAGAAACAATCACAGACACAGATATATGTAAATATAAAACGTATAAAAGGAAAGAACACACTGGATTTTATACTGGTTCAGATTACTCCTACGTCCAGTCCCATGCAAGGTTGGATTGCACAGAGTTTTATTATTGTAATGACCCGCATTGGCAGAGGTATTATAATTAATTTAATTATATAAATAGTGATATAGAGAATTTAATGGTCGTGGAATTAAATAATGGTGAATATTTAATTAAAATAATATATTAAATTCTGAAATAATCAGAATTTGGCTGAAATGGCAATATGGTGTGAACTGGATCATCTGTGTTATTTAATTCAGTTTAGAATTGAATTAGAATAATGAATATATTATTTGAACGATAGCTTTAACGTATAATTATAATATAATTAAAATCGAGCTCGAAATGGCGCTACAATTCGTAAATTGGCAATTTGAACTTCAACTGAATGTACAGGATTCGTTTTAAGCCGGATTTCTGTGAAATAAGAAACGTGTGGAGCTGGTGGAGTATATCTTTCTAGTGGAAGAGAAAAATCGGGATTTCGTCGTGTAGATTTTGAGATATGTCCAAATCAAAATTTAAAATAGTCGCTATAGAATCGTTTACCGACCGTAACGGCTTATTCGATATAACTAGATATCGGTTGTGAATTTAGACCAGATCCTTTTGAGATGTAGTGATAATTTAATTTTTAGAATTTTATTGTAATTTTTAATTAATTAAATAAGCAACTTTTTATTGGGACTATTTTGCACCCTTAACCAATATTTTGGGGTTTCACAATATGAGTCAACCTACCAATGTTATTATATCTTTGGGATCATTGCACATCTCTCATCTCAACGACATTTTTACTTCAGTCTATAGCACTCATATGGATATAATTTTATTTAACACGGTATGTTAAAAGTTAAAACTTAAAGCAAAATATGCTAACTATTTATAAGACTAAAACAAGTCCACGTTCCATCTCTTCACAGCCTCACATTTGCTTCCAGAAAATAAGGGTAAAAATAGACCACATCTCTACCTTTGCAACTGCAACCCCTTCTTTATAAATGCGAGATAAATTCCAATACTCCCCTTCTAAACAACGGCGCCGCCATTGTTTTCTCTTACAGTAAAAAGTTGAGAGTTATAGAATCAAAACAAGTGCTAATAAAATCGTATAAATACTGATGTATATACATATCAATTCCTGGAGGCACCCTCTTCGATTTCGTACTGGTTTCACCGTGTTCGATCCTTGTTCTGTACATTCGGGTTTCACAGCGTGAAACTAGGGTTCGTGGTTTGTCGGTTTTGGGTGCATCGAAGTGAAGTTTGAGGTCATATTCGGGTTTACCATGGGGTTTGGCATCTGGTCGTGGAGTTTTGTGAATTCCGGCGACACATTGGGGCGGTGGTTGGCAGTTGTTAAGTAGTTACTGTTGTTCGACGGAAATTGGTTTCCGGTTGCGAGCGTTGTATCGTTGGTATAGGGTGGAAGAGGGGATGATGGAGAATGAAATGATGGAGTTTGTTTTGGGTACGGTTGATCGGAGAAGGAGAACATGGAGGGCAAAGTGGTGGAAATGGTGTGCGTGGACTTCCTGGAACTGTGCTTTTGTTTTGGGGAAGAAAGGGGAATCGTTCGGATCTGGTAAATCAAAAGGGGTTAATGGGTCGGCTTTGAGAAGTTAAGCCCAATTAATTTTTAAAGGAAATTTAATTTTTGTTTTGTTTTTAAATAGTTCAAACTTCTAGATCGAATAACTTTGTCATATATCATCAGAATTTCGAATGGTTGGATCCGTTAGGATCGTATGGACGAGAGCTTCACAATGAAGCTGACTGGAAGTGGACTGGTGCTCGTATGAATTTATGGCGAAATAAATTGTTTGATTCAAATCAAACAAACAGTTTATCGTTCTTTAACGATGAACTGCAAATGTGAGTAAATCTCGCTAACTCTGAACCGTTTATAATTTCATGTTGTATTTTTAGAACTGTTAAATATTTGGCTGGTTGACTGTGTGTTTGATTGAACTGCAAGTCAGTTAGTTGAATTTCTATATTGATTCTGTTTAACAGAATATATCATATGGAACTGAAAGTGATGTTATCTATATTGTTTAACATCTGTGGATGTACGGAAACAGGTTGGAGGAACCCAACTGGGTTCCTCAACATTTATTTTAATGTTTTTCATATATTGTGATATATGATGTGACATACAATCTGTTGTAAATTATCTGTGTTTGGACGATATTAATCATCGTGATTTGATATGTTGAATACCAGAACATACCGAAATGTTGTTAAGGGAATATTTTCAAGGTGATATTTGAAAATAAAATATTTATAAATGGAATATTTATAAATAAGAAATATTTATAAATTGGAATATTTATAAATAGGAGATATTTAGAAAATGAATAAACGTTCTAAAATGGAAATTGTTATAAGAAGGAAATCATTTGTAAAGTGAAGAACCGTTACTAAAAGTAAATCTTTATAAATGAATAGTTTAATCGAGTTAAAAGGAGTTAATCGATGTTAGTTTAATCGAGTTAAAAGGAGTTAATCGTTGTTTATTTAATAGAATAAAGGAGTTACTCGAATATAGTTTATTCAAATAGAATAAAGGAGTTAATCGAATATATAGTTTATTCAAATAGAATAAAGGAGTTAATCGAATATATAGTTTATTCGAATAGAGTAAAGGAGTTAATCGAATATATAGTTTATTCAAATAGAATAAAGGAGTTAATCGAATATATAGTTTATTCAAACAGAATAAAGGAGTTAATTGAATATATAGTTTATTCAAATAGAATAAAGGAGTTAATCGAATATAGTTTATTCGAATAGAGTAAAAGGAGTTAATCAAATATATAGTTTATTCAAATAGAATTAAAAGAGTTATCGAATGTAGTTTATTCGATAGGAGTTAAGTGAATAGAGTTAAAGTTAAATCAAAAGAGTTAAGTGAATAGAATAAATTGAATAGAGTTATCGAATATAACTTATCGAAAAAAAGAATTATCGAATAGAAAAGATTTGAAAGAGAGTTACGTAAGGAAGTTTGTTAAAGAATTAGAAGGGTGAACTTTGTCTATTTCAAGGTTAGAAACGTTGTTCAGTTAAGGTCTGAGAGGTAGTATTACCCCAACTTGATTGACTTCATTTTTAACTAAGGAATGGTTAAGGTTCGATAATAAAGGATGGTCAAGTGAATTTAGTAATTAAAGGAAATGGTTTGAGTTGGCATCGCGATGGTTTGTTTAAACATCTGTCTAAGTCCAATGAAGAAGCTTTGGAAATGTTTTCCAAATGGGAACCAGAAATGTTTTCTAATAAAGAAAACAAGAAATGGAAATGTTTTCCATTTTTATTAACGTATATTTTCCCAATTTAGAAAATAAGAAATATTGAATATAGGGAAACATGAGATAAGTAAATTTATGAAATAAAGAGATAAATGTTGAATGATGTTTGATCGATATAAATGTCCATTTGGAAATAATATCGTTGTTTGCACATCTGTTTTTCTTCGATAGTTAAATCACAGACTATTGAAGTTTTGACCATTTTAACGTTGTTAATATGGAGAGACCGGTTGGATTATTATCAAAAGAACCACTCTGTATTGGCTTAAGCGTTGCGAATCATATACGCCAAAGGAAATTGAAGACGGAGTTATGCAAGGGCTATCCTATTTACAGAATAGTGCCTTCGGTTCATCCTGTTCCTGGATGACTTGTATGGACGGATGTCTGACAGAGTATTTCCAGACGATCACATATATTGATTTCTCCAACCGTACCAAGAGTGGAAGCGGAGAAGGAAACTTCTTTTAGCTAACACAAAATGTATGGTTGAGGACGTCAATCGGTGATTTGATGGATTTGATGATGTGTCATTCAAAGTGAATCTGGTGTGATGATAAAGTGTAGCTTCTAGCCTCACATCCGGTAAATGACAGAAATCGGGCAGGCAGCATGGCTAAGTCGGTCGCACCGAAGTAGGGTGTATAATCACCTGATCTAGAGTTTCATTTACTTCTAAAAATCAATTGTTGATGCTGTCCCATTCGGGAAACGGTTGCCGATCCCAACCGTTGGTGATATACATTCGATACACTCAAGCGAAATGAGTGGTCGGTCATGTGTGGCCGGGTTGCAAGATGTTCTTGCTGAACCCAGTGTATTCCTTTCTAGAGGTACACTAGCGAAAGGTGGTTCCATACCTTGTCATAGTTGGAAATCTATTACCCAATATGTTGTAACGACCCAGAAAATCTGAACCAATTTAATTTTTTTAAATTAGCTAAAATAATGGATTTTAAATATTTAAAATAAATATTTTAAATAACAGCGATGTAAAGTGAGTTTGAATCGACAATTGAAAACGAATATAATTAATTCTAATTATAAACAAGGCCTGAAATGGCGCGGTAGTTTCAAAATTTGAATTCAAACTTTGTCGGACTGTACCGGGTGCAAAACAAAACGGATTTGAGTGAAACCAAAAATATTTAAATCTTTTAGTGGATACCTTTCTAACGAATCAGAAAATTCGAAGTTTCATAACGGAAAGCAAAAGTTATGGCCAAATGAATTTTCAGAAAGGTCGCTATGGAATTTATATAGCCCGTGAAATTGGCCATTTTGCATACGACCTCGGAATTCGACGAATCCACTTTTGTTGGATCCGGAATGTGAATTTATTGCTATGTTTAAAATTTCGTAATTTTTGAAGCTAGTATGGGCCTTTTTGCAAACGGTCTCAGAATTCGACGAAACTAGTTTTGTTGGGACCGTATCGTCAAAACCTAGCCAGATTTATTTTTCTGGAATTTTTCGAATCAGTTTGTGGCCCTGGCAAATTGAAATGCACGTTCAAATCAAATATTGAATGTTATATATTTTAATTTGAATAAAAACTGACTGAATCATTTGAATGGGCCTTCAAAACATATCCCATTGTGTTCGGAATGGGGGTAAAACGCTAGGGACGACAGTCGTTGGGTTTGGACTGGGGTTCGCAGGAGGCAAGGGGTATTTTTGGATTTTTAAAACTTTATAAATAAAAAATTATATGATTTGTCCACGTCAGACCCCCCCTCCCCGACATTCTCTCTCCCCGACCCAAAACGCACGGCGGAAAACGCTGGCCATCTTCTCTCTTCTTTTCCTCCTCCACCGCCCAACGAAACGCCCTGGAACAGTTGAACTTTTTGAAGATCATCTTGAGCTCTTCAAATCCATATAGGGAGCACCTCGTATCGTTGCTCCATCGCTGAGAATCACCACAGGGAAGTTCCGCCGTTCAACCTCGATTTGCGCGCCCCTCTGCAGTTCGAACTGGACGAGGCTGGTAGTGCCGGGAAGCCGTCTCGGAGCTCTACGCCGCTGCAAAGCCTGATTTCCCTTAAGGTTCACGGATTTGAAGAAAATTCAAAACCTAGTTTTGAAGAATTCAAAGAGGTATACGGCTGAATATAATTTAAACTATATTATAGCAGTTCTAAGCGCTACGGTTTTTGTTTTCACTATAAAAATCATATCTTTTTCGTTTCTTGATGAAATTCAGTGAAACAAGAGACAGTGGACTCATGTGGATGTCTTCTACATTCTAGAAGAGACCGCATATTTTTCTGAGCCTTCCACTATTTTTGGTGGAGTGGAACCCAATGTGAGATTTCTAATTTATAAACGATATGGAAAACGACGATGTGTAAATTATATAGTCGATGTATGAGTTATATAAGCGTTGTACACCTCATGTATAAGCGTTGTATAATTTGTACGTTCGATGTATAAGTTGTATATGCATGGTAAAAATTATATATGTGTTGAAATAGAAGTGAAATGCTATATATATATATATATATATATATATATATATATATATATATATATATATACATATACGCCCCTCGTCCACAAACCATGGACGATATTTATTGGTTGTGATTGGTGTGAAAATTGATTGATAGCGAATGGTTGATTGGGATTGTTTGTGGTTGATATTGATTGATTGTGGTTGAAAAATACCCGTTTGTGGTTGAGAAATATTTGGTTGAAACCACATAGGATTAGTTTGTGGAAATGAAATAAATATATACATGCCGCCTGCGTGCGAACTAGATGCATGATTCCCCATTGTCAAAAACCGCGAGGTTTTAAGGTAGAGCGAGGAGCCGTACTAGGGACGGTCCCGATTTTAACTACCCTGCCGTTATGCTGCCGAAATTTTGAATAATATTCATGTATTTGAATTATTTTCATTTGTTGAAACTATATTTATTCGTTGAATAGAAAACCTTCATGTGTTGGATCGATATTCATTCGTTGGATAGAAATTCATGTGTTGAATGGTATTCGTGTTTTAAATATAAAAAAATCACCTTTTTATCGATATATACAAACTATAGAAAACCTTCATGTGTCGAATCGAAATTCATTCGTTGAATTGAAATTCATGTATTGAATGGTATTCGTGTTTTAAATATAAAAATCACAATTTTGTCTATATATATAAACTATAGAAAACCTTCATGTGTTGAATCGAAATTCATTCATTGAATTGAAATTCATGTGTTGAATGGTATTCATATTTTGAAATAAATTGTTTTATAATAAAAATCACATTTTTATCATCTATACGAACTATAGAAAATAGTAGTGTTTTGAAATAAATGGTTTTATAATAAAAATCCTATTTTATCACCTATATGAACTACAGAAAATAATTGTGTTTTGAAATGAATTGTTTTATAATAAAAATCACATTTTTATTATATAAAATAATTGTTAAAAATAGTGAAGTGTTGAAATAGAAGACAGTTGGATAAAAATATCATTTTTATCCAATGTATGAAAAGAATATAGCTTTGAAATCGAAGAATCGATATATATATATATATATATATATATATATATATATAAAGAATTAAAATCTATCGAATAACGACGCTGCAGCTCGTATTTTGAAACCGTGATTTCAAACGATTATACCGGGAGATCCGACCATCGGATTTTCCCGAAATCGCAACCGTTGGGTTCGCTTTGGAAATATCTTTCCAATGACACCAACTTTGTAAAAATCCAACGGTTGGATTGTCTGGAATGTTTAACTCAAATCTAAAGAAAAACAGCGCCAGAATCGATTATATATATATATATAACTATATTAAATCGAATAACGATGCTGCAGTTCGTATTTTGAAATCGAAACTTCAAACGATTATACCGGGAGATCCGACCGTCGGATTTTCCCAAAACTGGAACCGTTGGATTCGTTTTAAAAAGATCTTTCTAATGATGTAAATTTTGTGAAGATCCAACGGTTAGATTTTCAGATATGTGTAAATCAAATCTGAAGAAAAACAGCGCCACGACCGCGTTATGGCCCGAATCATCGTTTTGAATAAATTGGCTATTTTAAAATAAATAAAAATAGCGATAAATCATTATAAAATATTATAAACGATATGGATGAGAAATATAGAAACTAACTGAAGGTTGGCTAAGTCGAATGGTTTCTTGGTTATTGATATGATGTTGGTTTCGGCCCTCGGGGTTAATATTTGGGAAATCGTTCTCTTACTGATTGACGGTTAGTGACTAATGAATTGAAATGATGCGTGTATATGTTAGCGTTGCACTTGTTTATTATATACGCGAGTTGCTCAGAAAGACCGGGTTTATCCCATTCTGAATAACTGAATCGACGATAAGAAATCGATGATGAAGATGGTGGTCGAAGACCGGAGATCTTCACCTCGTTTGGATGGTAACCGAGGTCCTGATTGGGAGGCATCCCGAAATATGGATAATGAGTGGTGATCGTCCAGACGTACGTGGTGATCGATGGGTTTGCGAGGTATATAGTGCCTTCGGTTTCGTTCAGACCCAGAACGGACTTGTAAATGGACAGTGTGTCTGACATTGGAGTTTATTCTATGTGATTGATAGCCATCAGTTGCACGGTGTGAATTGCCTGTGTGGCATGCTAAGATGCAGTGATCAGGGCTTCTGTTTAAAAGCAAAGTCTTATGGTGATGATTAAAGCACCGCCTGTGTGTAGTAGCTTTTTGTATAACGTGAATTCGCGAGCCTCACACCCCGGTATGAACCAGAAACGGGAGAGGACCTCAGGGAGGGCCTGCGTTTATTTCTAGTTAGAAGTGGCGTCAGTGGTTTTACACGCCCTGACGAGTTTGACTTATGTGGTTGTTACTGTTGCGAGGCGCCTCGGTTAGATCGGACGATCCGGGTCCGATGGAGTCATTCGTTGGCTCATTTACGCCCCAAAGGGCGGGGAAACGCAGTGTTCAGGAATTTTAATCCACATGGGTGGACCGGCCCTGACGATCCAAGGGTCGATGCGCTCTGACCCTGAGGCTCGGGCTAGAGAGTCTCGAAGTCGGTAAGGACTATCTTTTGCCTTGGTTCATGATAGAAATCCAATTTCCAAATACGCGACTATGCGGTTTTGATTGTATGTATATATATATGGCGACATAGTGGTATGGGGCATTAATGTCGTCTATGATTGATACTTATGATTTGAAATGGCTTTTGAAACATATAAATACTAGCAATAATGTGAAATTCTTTCGTTTTATTCGTATCAAGCATATCTTGGCCATTATAAGGTAAAAACTCTATCCTCCGGTTTGCGTTGCATTGTGTGATGGGAAATGAGTCTTATAATGGCTTCATTTTTATAAAAAGCATTGCGATGTTTAAAAGAATAATTTGCTTTAAAGCATTGGCAATCCAATGGAGTAAACCTGTTCCACGAAAGTGGCGTGGTCCTATGATTAGCCATATTACAAATGTGTTGAGTAGATTTCTTATACCAGTCCCATGACTGACTCGTAGTTTGTTTCACTTTCAAACTCGGGTGCCCCTTTTTCTACACGGGCAGCCTTGTATTCAGGTTTGGCTGGCTCTTTCTGGATAGCTGGAGCTGAAGATGGATTCTATCATTTATCTATTTTATGCTGTTCAACTCCTACTGTATATATTTTGTTTGTTTTCCGCTGTAGACATATATGTATAGTTGAACTGTATTTGTACTAAGTAAGATCCTATATGCTGTGTAACTCTGATGATTACGTTTATCCAGTGTATTCTATTGTACATTATCTGGTGTATTTATTTAATTATGTTCTGCTGTTATCTGTTTATGTTTTATATTCCAAAGATTACCCTTGTCTCCGTCTGTATAGGGAATGGGGTCGTCATATATGTGTTTGCGGTTTTGATTGTATACTATGTATATAGAACGTGAGATGAAAGCATTTCTACTAGATGATTATTATATTGTGGTTGATAGACATTATTATTATATCAAAAGGTTTTTGATATAAAGATAATTAGGATTCTCGTAAGGGAAAAACCCATTCCGTTATACGGCGTGGTCTTATGAGATATCGTTTACTTGTTCGAACTGTTTTAAACTGTTTTACTCATACCAGTCCCATGACTGACCCGGAGTTTATTTTGTTGTTTTCCCTAAACTCTTGGGTGCCCAATTTAGTACGGGCAGTCAAGTAGTCAGGATTTACAGACATACTGGAAGAGCTTGGAGCAGGAGGCTTCAGGATCATATAGCTATAGTTTATTTCCGCTGTGTTGTAAGTGTTGTACTTTGATAATGATGTATATTCAAGTATATATATATATTTCAAGTTATGTTATATATATTATATGTAATTCGTTCCGCTGTGAGGTTCGTGTTGCTCTGATGTTGTGTTCTTCTGTTTCTTCTTCTATTCTAAGTTTCTATCTTATCTTTTGTAACAACCCGCATTCTACGCACCGAAGGAACGTAGAATATTTATTTCTTTCCCATATGAAGTTGTATGGTCATGTAACTTTGGGAAACAACCATTTGACTCATTTCCCATGTTCGTGATTTTTGTCAATTTTTAAATGACCGTTTTGCCCCTAGCTGATCTTTTTTTGGCCATAACTTCTGATTGGAAAGGAACTTTGACCTGAAACCACTTCCATTAGATTCATTTGATGGTTTACCTTTCCGTAGAGTGGTCACATGTGAAAAACGGACTTACCGTTTGGGAGATATGGCTGAAATAAGGTTTAGAAGGTGAAAAACTGCTTAACCAGGCCAAATAAGGTGATTAGTGAATAGGCCCATAACCCATTTCGGGATTAGGGTTATGGGGAGGCTGAAAAGGGTTAGAGAATCATTTCATTTCAGTTTTCTAGCCTCCACTTACCTCTTGGAAACCCTAAAAATGGCCTCCAACCTCTAAATCACCTCCAAATCATCTTCTAATCAAGGATTAAGCTTAGCAACATCAAATCAAGGGAGATCTACACCAAATCAACATTGGAGCTGCTGTTTAGCATTGGGATTCGCATCAAATCAGATATTTATTTCAGATCTTAGTTTATTTGTGGCTAAGGTGAGTGATTTGCATAGTTCCTCACTAACTATGGCTAATTAAGGGTAATTAGTGTTAATTAGCGAATTTAAACATGATAAAATTATGGAAAAATATTTATAAAATTCAAAATGATGTTTTAGACCTATGATATGAATCTGGGTTAATTTGGTTAAGTTTTGCTAATCACATCATTAGTTTCTCCTAAACATGCTTAAGGGGAAATATGGGGTTTTGGGTAAGTTTGATCCATTTTAACCTATTATATAGTTGTTTTGATGTTTGAGGTTGATTATGCATGTTGCTATGACTGTATGGTATGCTTTGTGATTGATTAGAGTAGGTAGAATGGTCGAAAACGCCGTCGAGTGGCGTAAAATTGCTTGCTGGAAAAGTGCAGAAAACAGACCAATCTGGATCGGAACGGAGGGAGGACCCGATCTGCTCCTATGCTTTACTCTTCGATCTATTCGCTCTTCTCGTGACATGCATAGTCTGATCCGACCCGCCTGATGATCTCCGACACGATCCGCCATGGTACTCCGACCCGAACCAATGAACTACGACGAGGCTAGGAGATTACGATTAGACCCGGGGTGATGAGAAAGATCCGATCCGAACCGTGGCACATTGGAGGACTCCGACCCGAACCGATGACGGTGATTGGACATGGAGACCCGACCCGATCCGCTGAGGTGATGATGACCCGACCCGATCCAGCGAAGGAGGAGCACTCCGATCCGAACCGAACAGATGACTAGGGGGGATCTGAACCGATCTGGTGATGACCCCCGAGATGCAAAGGTAGTCCAAGTGGAAGTTAGAGCTCAGGATCCTATTGGGAACCAATGAGTTCAATTCATGGTTGGGCTTTGCTGCGGGACATGTGCTAAGGAGTTGTCGACGTTCATAACTTCGATTCACCACTGAAAATGGATGATGGGCTACTTATCAGTGCAGTAGAGTCATTATGACTCGAGGGGCAAGGTGATGGTAGCAAGACTACGCTATCAGTGTAGTAGAGTCATTATGACTTGAGGGGCAAAGTGATGCGTAGTAAGACTATGAGCCAGTGCAGTGGGGTCATTGTGACTCCATGGGGCAGAGTTGACATAAAGGATTAGTGAGGCTATGAGCCGGTGTAGTGGGGTAATTGCGACTCCATGGGGCAAAGTGGACATAGCAAAGGATTAGTGGCTATGTATCAGTGCAGTGAAGCCATTTATGACTTCATGGGGGCAAAGTGATCATAGCAAGGTATGTTGGGTGATCGAAGTGGTGATTATCGTATGCTTTATGCACTAAGTGAGAGATGTGAGGATGGTTGCTATGTTTGATTGTTTGCCATCACTATTTAGATGCTTATCGCTCATACCAGGCTTTATGTCTGACCCAGAATTTTATGTCTCCTCTTATTACTCTGGGTTCTCACACGAGCAGACTAGAGATATGTTAGCTGGTGATGCGCGAGTAGCTGACTCGGAGGCGAGCAGGAGGCTTCTACGTATGATATATAGATATTATCCCTGTGTCATTGGTGGTCGCTACTTGGGCATTAGTAGTGTACCTCCTTTATCTTGCTTTTATTTTGAGACAGTTTGAAAAGTTGTAATAATGTTAGCTTTGGATCATAAGCTGTACTTGGATTTTCCGCTGCTATGTTAGTTGTTTTCAGCTTATGCACTGTCTCACCTGTTTTATGTCAAGTATGTTGTTATTATATTTTATTTCATGCGCTGTGAGACATTTTACTTGTTCCTTGTTAGTTCATTTCCTTCTTCCCTTTTCTTCTAGCGATCCGTCCCGTGCTAACTGGACATGTGTACAACGCACTTTTGGAGTAAATGTCGGTTGGTGCGGGGCGGGCCGTCACATTTGGTATTAGAGCTCTAGGTTGCGTAGTTAACCTAGGGAAAGACACTAGGGAGAGATAGTACGTATATGAGAGCACGTATTTGTGATTACTTTGGTTTTCAAAAGCTATATATATATATACTATTAGTAGTATAAGAATGAAGTCGCACTGCACTAGCACCACTATGGGGTCGTTAATCGTTTCCCCTTTTACCGATTGACGATGAACCGATATGCAAGAGATGCTGGTAGGGGAGCCAATAATGGGAATGCTGCTGACATGAGGGCGATGTTTACTGACCTCACGAGAGACATGCTTAGGGAGGTGTAAGGGGCAGTTCCCAATCCCGGAATTGGTGGTGGTCCAGTAGTGCAGGCGCCTAGGGTCGATTTCGCCAAGTTGTGCAAGAATTACACTAACCTTGGTGGGAAGCCATTCCACGGAACGGAGTCGGCCACAGATGTTCAGGATTAGTTGGATAGCTGTGATCATATCTTCGATGACTTGGGTATCGAGGATGCGATGAAGAGAAGGCTAGCGTCTCGTCAGCTGCAAGGGCGAGCGATGAATTGGTGGAATGCCATTAGAACAGCTACTCCAGAAGATCAGGTTACTTGGGATCATTTCAAGGTTCGCTTTTGCGAGAAGTTCGTTCCAGCTACCCAGAAGTCAGTGTTATTTAAGAGATTCTTGGAACTCAGGCAGAATGGTAGGACGGTTTCCGACTATATTGCTGAGTTCGACACTTTGTCGAAGTATGGACTATCTCTTATCGATACTCCCGAGAAGAAGAATGAGAAGTTCATTACTGGGTTGGATGGATACTTGGGGGAAAGGCTTATCAACCACATTGATGAGACTTTTGAATCGATTGTGGGGAAAGCTTTGAGATCAGAGAGTCTTTACCCTAAGTCAAAGACTGAGGCTGCATCTGCAGAAGGGATGAAGCCGCAAGCAGGCGGTGGAGGCAAGAGTAACTCTCAGAATAAGAGGGAGCAGGACCAATCTAAGGGTGGCCAGAAAAAGAGCAAGAAAGATGTTGAGTGCTTCAGTTGTGGTAAGAAGGGCCATTATGCTAAAGAATGTCGGGCCAAGCCAGCGGAAAGGAAGTGCTACAACTATGGCCAAGTGGGACATCATAAGGATAAGTGTCCACAACCTCTTAAGGAGAAGCAGATTGTGAAAGCATATGCTATTGATGTTGTTCCTTCTTCGTCGAATGCCCCAACTGCGGCGGAGAAAGGAAAGAATGTTGTTATTCAAGGTCTGCTTTCTATTTATGATGTACCAGTTTGAGTTTTGTTTGATACCGGGGCTTCTCGTTCCTTCATATCTAGTGACCTGGTAGATAGGTTGGGACTGGAACCCGAGATAGTCGATAGACCATTGATTGTGACGAACCAGATTGGTGGTTCGACTAGCCTTAGTATGATTTGCAGGAATTTGGTCTTATCGAGTCATGGATGTATGTTTGTTTGTGATTGCTTTATTTTGGGCTTTACTGGGTATGGCATTATATTGGGGGTCGATTGGCTCCAAAGATACGGGGTGGTGGTAGACTGTGAGAGTTTTTTGGTGATAGTTAGGGCGGATGATGGGCGGAGGGTAGTGTTTGGTAGTCTACCTAGTGATGGGGTAATGTCTAGTTTTATAAATTCCCTCGACATCCCGCAGGATGAGTTGTCAGATGTGCCCGTGGTTGGCCAGTATCCGGACGTCTTCGAGGAGGTGACCGGGCTTCCACCACACCGAGAGATTGAGTTCCATATTGATTTAGTGAAAGATGCCAGACCTATAGTGATGCCACTTCGTCGTATGGCACCAAGGGAGCAACGAGAGCTCGAGGTGCAAGTCAACAATCTTTTGAAGAAGGGATTTATTAGAAGAAGTGTCTCCGAGTGGGGAGCACCAGTTGTGTTTGCCACTAAGGCAGATGGTTCCCTTCGTTTGTGTGTGGACTATCGCGAGTTGAATAAGGTAACGAGGAAGAATAAGTATCCTCTATCGGGGATAGATGATTTGTTTGATCAACTGGAAGGAGCAAGAGTGTTCTCCCAGTTGGACCTCGCGACAGGATTTCATCAGCTTCGAGTAGCGGATGAGAGTGTTCCGAAAACGGCATTTAGGACGTCTTCTGGATTCTATGAGTGGTTGGTTATGCCATTTGGGTTGACCAATGCACCAGCCTATTTTGTGGATCTTATGAATCGAGTATTCAGAGATCAGTTGAATAAGTTTGTTCTTTTGTTCGTAGACGATATCCTTGTTTACTCGAGGATAGAGGAGGAACACAAGGGACACTTGAGGATAGTGATGGAGGTGTTGAGGAAACACCAATTGAAAGCGAAATTCTCTAAGTGTCACTTCTGGAGGAGGGAAGTGAGATTCTTGGGCCATGTTGTTTCAGAGAATGGTATTGTCGTGGACCCTACGAAGGTGGCTACGGTACAGGATTGGCCTACGCCCAAGAATGCAATAGATGTAAGAAGTTTCTTGGGGTTAGCTGAATATTATTGTAAGTTTATCCTAGACTTCTCCAAGATAGCAGCACCGTTGACTCAGTTGACTAAGAAGAATCAGTCCTTCGTCTGGGACGGAGTGTGTGAGAAGGAATTCAAGAGTCTAAAAGAAAAGTTGACGCGTGCGCAAGTATTAGTCATTCCTAAAGGGAATGAATAGATGACGGTATACACGGATGCTTGTGGTACCGGACTAGGTGCTGTATTGATGCAAGGAGGTAGGGTTGTAGCTTATGCTAGTCGGCAGCTAAAGCCGCATGAGAAGAAGTATCCTACCCATGATTTGGAATTAGCAGCGATCGTGTTTGCGCTGAAGATGTAGAGACATTATCTCTTGGGAGAAATATTTGAGTTGTTCACCGATCATAAATCATTAAAGTATCTCTTCTCCCAGAAGGATCTAAATCTCCGTCAGCAGAGATGGTTAGAGTTCTTGGCTTCGTATGATTTTGATATCGCATACACACCTGGGAAAGGTAATGCGGTAGCCGATGCCTTGAGTAGGAGACATGCCAGTTTAGGGGCTATGTTTCTTGAATGGAAGCAACTGTAGTATATCGCAGGGTTTGATTTCAGACCAAAGTGCGAATTGGATCCAGAAATGCTAGCTAGTTTGGCGATCAGACCCACTTTGATAGAGCGGATTGGTTCCAGCCAGAGGGACGATCCTAATCTATTGGAAATCATCTCCAAGTTAGAGATGGACATCGACGGTGAGGAGATGAATTTGTATGGGCTTGATCGAGATGGATGGCTTAGAAATAATGGAAGACTAGTTGTACCCAACGTGAATGGTTTGAGAGATGAAGTGCTTAGAGAATGTCATCACTCAAAACTGACTATACATCCCGGTGGTAATAAGATGTATCGAGACATGAAACAGACTTACTACTGGGAAGGGATGAAAAGAGACGTTGGGAAGTTTATATCCAAATGCATGAATTGCCAGCTAGTTAAAGCCGAGCAAAAGAAGCTTAGTGGGTTGTTACAACCATTAGAAATTCCCGAATGGAAATGGGAGCACGTCTCGATGGATTTCATCGATGGTTTACCAAGGACTAGATCGAGACATGATAGCATTTGGGTAATTGTGGATCGATTGACTAAGAGCACAAGATTTATACTAGTCAAATCGACCAGAACGACAGTTAAGGTAGCAGAATTGTATATGAAGTGGGTAGTGAGATTTCATGGAGTACCTAAAGCATTGTGAGTGACCAAGACCCGTTGTTCACTAGTGGGTTTTGGAAGAGCTTACAAGAGGCTCTAGGGTCAGAATTACATCTCAGTACCGCATATCATCCTCAGACCGACGGTCAGACGGAGAGGGTGAATCGTATATCGGAAGATCTCTTGAGAGCTTGTATATTGGATTTTGGTGGATCATGGGATGACCATTTGCATCTAGTAGAGTTTCCATATAATAATAGCTACCAATCCAGTATCGGTATGGCTCCATATGAAGCTTTGTACGGAACACCGTGCAACTCACCATTATGTTGGATAGAGACCGGCGAGAAGTTTATGCTTGGACCAGATGTGGTGAGGGAAACTTCAGATAAGATCAAGACCATTCAACAACGAATGAAGGCTGCCCAAGATAGGCAGAAGAGTTATGCTGATAAGAGGAGAAGAGATTTAAAATTCTCCGTTGGTGACTTGGTGTTTGTCAAAATTTCTCTGTTGAAGAGCGTGATACGATTTTGTAGGAGAGGCAAGTTGGCACCAAGATTTGTTGGCCCATTCCCTATTCTTGAACTAGTCGGGAATTTGGCATATAGAGTTGGCTTACCAGAGAAGATGGCGGGAGTTCACAACGTATTTCATGTTTCCTAACTAAGGAAGTTCGTTCACGACCCAGATATGACTATTTCACCTGATCAGTTAGAGGACTTCGAAGTAGAACCTGAGGCGGTTGGGAACCGCAAGCCGATCCGTATTGTCGAGCACGATACGAAGCAACTTCGAAGGAAGGCGGTGAGGCTAGTCAAGGTTCAGTGGGACGAGGACGAGAATGATTGTAATTGGGAAACAGAAGAGAGCATTAGAAAGACGTATCCAGAACTCTTTGCTGGTAAGATTTACTTTGTGATTTAGTTATTCCGCATGCTAGGATAGACTTGTTTTGATTGTTTTGCATGTTTGATCGTTGTTTTATGGTTGATAGGCATGCGGGACCCTTTTTGTGTTTTTGTTAGGGAATTTCGAGGGAAATTTTTTTTAGGGGGGGAGAATGTAACAACCTGCATTCTACGCACCGAAGGATCGTAGAATATTTATTTCTTTCCCATATGAAGTTGTATGGTCATGTAACTTTGGGAAACAACCATTTGACTCATTTCCCCTGTTCGTGATTTTTGTCGATTTTAAATGACCATTTTGCCCCTAGCTGATCTTGTTTTGGCCATAACTTTTGATTGGAAAGGAATTTTGACCTAATACAACTTCTATTAGATTCGTTTGATGGTTTACCTTTTCGTAGAGTGGTCACATATGAAAAACGGACTTACCGTTTGTGAGATATGGCTAAAATAAGGTTTGGAAGGTGAAAAACTGCTTAACCGGGCCAAATAGGGTGATTAGTCAATAGGCCCATAACCCATTTCGGGATTAGGGTTATGGGGAGGCTGAAAAGGGTTAGAGAATCATTTCATTTCAGTTTTCTAGCCTCCACTTACCTCTTGGAAACCATAAAAATGACCTCCAACCTCTAAATCACCTCCAAATCATCTTCTAATCAAGGATTAAGCTTAGCAACATCAAATCAAGGGAGATCTACACCAAATCAATATTGGAGCTGCTGTTTAGCATTGGGATTCGCATCAAATCAGAGATTTATTTCAGATCTTAGTTTATTTGTGGCTAAGGTGAGTGATTTGCATAGTTCCTCACTAACTATGGCTAATTAAGGGTAATTAGTGTTAATTAGCGAATTTAAACATGATAAAATTATGGAAAAATATTTATAAAATTCGAAATGATGTTTTAGACGTCTGATATGAATCTGGGTTAATTTGGTTAAGTTTTTCTAATCACATCATTAGTTTCACCTAAACTTGCTTAAGGGAAAATATGGGGTTTTGGGTGAGTTTGATCCATTTTAACCTATTATATAGTTGTTTTGATGTTTGAGGTTGATTATGCATGTTGCTATGACTGTATGGTATGCTTTGTGATTGATTAGAATAGGTAGAATGGTCGAAAACGCCGTCGAGTGGCGTAAAACTGCTTGTTGGAAAAGTGCAGAAAACAGACCGATCCGGATCGGAACGGAGGGAGGACCCGATCCGCTCCTATGCTTTACTCTTCGATCTATTCGCTCTTCTCATGGCATGCATCGTCCGATCCGACCTGCCTGATGATCTCCGACCCGATCCGCTATGGTACTCTGACCCGAACCAATGAACTACGACGAGGCTAGGAGACTACGACCAGACCCGGGGTGATGAGAAGGATCTGATCCGAACCGTGGCACATTGGAGGACTCCGACCCGAACCGATGACGGCGATCGGACATGGAGACCCGACCCGATCCGCTGAGGCATGATGACCCGACCCAATCCAGCGAAGGAGGAGCACTCTGATCCGAACCGAACTGATGACTAGGGGGATCCGAACCGATCCAGTGATGACCAATAACCCGAGATGCAAAGGTAGTCCAAGTGGAATTTAGAGCTCAGGATCCAGTTGGGAACCAATGAGTTCACTTCATGGTTGGGCTTTGCTACGGGACGTGTGCTAAGGAGTTGTCGACGTTCATAACTTCGATTCACCACTGAAAATGGATGATGGGCTACTTATCAGTGTAGTAGAGTCATTATGAATCGAGGGGCAAGGTGATGGTAGCAAGACCACGTTATCAGTGCAGTAGAGTCATTATGACTTGAGGGGCAAAGTGATATGTAGTAAGACTATGAGCCAATGCAGTGGGGTCATTGTGACTCCATGGGGCAAAGTGGACATAGTAAAGGATTAGTGAGGCTATGAGCCAGTGCAGTGGGGTCATTGCGACTCGATGGGGGCAAAGTGGACATAGCAAAGGATTAGTGGCTGTATCAGTGCAGTGAAGCCATTTATGACTTCATGGGGCAAAGTGATCATAGCAAGGTATGTTGGGTGATCGAAGTGGTGAATATCGTATGCTTTATGCACTGAGTGAGAGATGTGAGGATGGTTGCTATGTTTGATTGTTTGCCATCACTATGACATGCACACCCCCACCCCCGTTATCTTTACACCATTTGAAATGGCAGCTTAGAGTGTTGTACAGTATGTAGTGCTAACTCTTTGGTTGCAGGTCCAGGTTCAGGTATGTTTTAGTCTACCTGTTATTGTTCTGTTTAGATGTTTATCGCTCAAACCAGGCTTTATGTCTGACCCAAAGTTTTATGTCTCCTCTTATTGCTCTGGGTGCTCACACGAGCATACTAGAGACAGGTTAGGTGGTGATGCGCGAGTAGCTGACTCGGAGCGAGCAGGAGGCTTCCACGTATGATATATAGATATTCTCCCTGTGTCGTTGGTGGTCGCTACTGGGCATTAGTAGTGTACCTCCTTTATCTTTCTTTTGTTTTGAGACAGTTTGAAAAGTTGTAATAATGTTAGCTTTGGATCATAAGTTGTACTTGGATTTTCCGCTGCTATGTTAGTTGTTTTCGGCTTATGCACTATCTCACCTGTTTTATGTCAAGTATGTTGTTATTATATTTTATTCCATGTGTTGTGAGACATTTTACAGGTTCCTTGTTAGTTCATTTCCTTCTTCCCTTTTCTTCTGACGATCCGTCCCATGCTAACTGGACATGTGTACAACGCACTTTTGGAGTAAATGTCGGTTGGTGCGGGGCGGGCCGTCACATCTTTCCTCACCCTCTGTTTTCTTTCTACTAATTTCCTGATTTTCAGTTTAATTTGGGGTTGGACTTGTGTTTTTGGTCAGCTCAAATTGGACCGGAATTTTGGGTCATTACAGTTGGTATCAGAGCAGAAGGTTAATTGATTAACTTGGCTCTTTGGCGTGACTCGGTAGAGATAGGGTTAGTAATACCCTAGATTGAGTTGAGTGTATATATACGAGTGAGCGTATTTGTTATTGATATAAAAATTGTTTTCTATTGTGGAGATTCATTGATTGAGTTGTTTATTAGTTCTGGTCGATTAGTTTGATCCACTGTATCGGTAGGAGTTTATAAACACTCGAATACGATGGGTCGTCACGATATGTTTTGAAAAGAGGGTAAATTAAAATAAGTTACCCAAGGTATATCTTGATATAGAGAAGGTATATATATCAAAATTATAATATATTGGATATATTGGTGTTATTATAATCGAGTAAGATTGTAAATTAAGTGGTTATGTAAATAACCAATCAGAATTCATATAAGTGAAATACGTGAAATCAGATGATTTAAATCTGAAATTTAAACCAGAAATTGAATTAAAACTTTGGAGAATTGGATAAGTATTTGTAAACGGATTTGGATTAAAAATAAGGAAAATTTAAGATCCTGGGAGATTTTAAATTGTTTTACAAGCAGTGTGAATTATATTTTGAAATGAATTTCAAAGTGGAAATATTTAGAAATGGTTTTATAGTATTGAACTCTCTTCGATCGCTGGAAAATAGATTCTGATGATGATAGCTGCATCATCAGTATTCATTTTCGAGTTGTAAGTGACGAATTACTACCAGAGATACTGTTTTGAATTTGTTTTGAGAAAGACAAGTTGTGTTGAATTTCAAATGAGATTTATGATATATAGAATTTGATATATAGAATTTGAATATATATAGAAATCGAATATAGAAATTCAAAGGGAGTTTGAATATATGAAATTCAATGAAATTGAAATAGAGTTTGGATATAGAAATTCAAATGGGGTTTGAATATAGAAATTCAAATGGAATTCAAATATAGGATTTGAATATGGAAAATATAAAGGAATTCAAATATAGGATTTGAATATCGAAAGTGAAATGGAATTTGAATATAGAATTCAAATGGAATTTAAAACTATAAAATTTGAATAGAAATTAAATAGAATCAACTAAGTCGAAGAGGAATTAGTTAATCGAGTTTTGAATTTGAAGTTGAACTTTGAAAGGTGAATTGAATTTGTAAATGGATATTCGAAATCGAATATAGAACTTAAATTTGAAATTTGGATTCAAATTAGTTAATAAACAAGTTGAAATATATTTGAACATGTCATGTTCAAATATAAAAGTGAAATAGACTAAAGAGTTAATTAACAAATTAATTAACGAATTGAGTTAAAATGATCAGGTATAGTTAAAATAAATTGGGCAGGTATAAATATACATGAGATATGTATGGATAAGGTAGGAAGGTATATAAATAGAATGCTCGATGAAAAGGTATGTATTTAATTCATATATGAGATTTTATGTGTCGTATCGGCTAGCCGCTTGGCTTTTTCTTTTTCTTTTGGATTGGTGAGGGCCATGGGAGGCTATTTGAAATATCCCGATGCTCCTAGTACAAAGGAGGTTATGGCGATTTTTTCCGGGAATTTTAGGAGTTAGAATATTTTTAAGATAATTTGATAGTTAGAAATCAACGTATCGATATATATATATATAGAAGTCGATAAGGAAACGAACTTAGAAATAGAATAGTAAAATAAAAAAAGGAAGACTAAGAATAAAATCTCATAAGAATAGAAAGAGAAAGTGTATACGTGTTTAAATGTGAAGAAGTAGTTGTATGGTATTGATTATTCGAGTAAGTAGTCATGTCTGTTTTGACGTTATAAATGTTATTCAGTCAAGGTCTGAGAGGTAGTTATACCCCAACTTGATTGATTTCATTATTAACGAATAATAGTAAGATTTCAGGCTCGAAGATCAATGTTGAATAAGAGTTAGTTGAATATAGTATTTGGGTTGTCGTAACGATGTTTTACACAACATCCGTTTTAACCCAAATAAGTGTAAGCTTGGAAATATAATAAAGAATATTTCCTAAGTATAGAAATAAACGAGATCGGAAAAGAGATAAGTAATTTGAATATTTTCCAATTATAAATAGCATATATTTTCTAAAGTATAGAAAATAAAGGAAGGCGATATTCGGAAATGATTTCCAAATAACATAAAAGGCCAATATGGTTATTGAAAATATTTGGTTAACCAATATTGATAAAGAAATAGAGAAGTGATTTAACTAATGGAATATTAATTAAGGGCTGAGTGACATGTTCAAAGGAAAATTTGATTTTTTGAAAAGAGTAAACTGTTTGAAAACTCCCAGGAAAAGACTGTTTGAATTAAAAACAAATTTAACAGAAATTTGTGAAAGCAAATTTGAATTAAAGTAAAGCCAGTAAAGTGGTAACTGAGATTGAATTAGAATGATATCAAGACAAATTGGATTATGAGATTCGAATTTGAAGTGTAATGGGATAATCAAGTTAAGAGTTGGGAATCGAGAAGAAACTCGAATTAAAATGATATTTGGCTCAGATATAAGCAAATGGTTGTGTTATGGATAAAAGCAGATTGGATTTTGATTGGGATGATCCTTGTATCCGCTAAATTGATAACATGTGGAAAGGATATGATGATATGCAAAGGGTACAAGTTTATATTTCTATTGGATATAAGATTTATGAACCGAATGGGCAAGCCGCTTGGCTGTTTGATTTTCTTTTGGGTTGGAGATGGCCCAGAGAGGCGAGTTGGAGTTTGATCGACTGTCCAGTACAGAGGAGGTGCTGGCGAAATTTTTCGAATAGTCAAGGTGTTAGAAAATTTTCAGGATTTTTTGAAATTTTCGTTGATAAGAATTAATTAATAATTTAATTGAAATTAAATTGGTTCAATTGAAACTGAAGTTAGGAAGTGAACAAATATGTTCTAACCAGTCGATAGGGTCGTTCTCTACCTTTTAGCAATTTCGAGGATGAAATTATTTTAAGTGGGATAGATTGTAATGACCCGCATTGGCAGAGGTATTATAATTAATTTAATTATATAAATAGTGATATAGAGAATTTAATGGTCGTGGAATTAAATAATGGTGAATATTTATTTAAAATAATAAATTAAATAATATATTAAATTCTGAAATAATCAGAATTTGGCTGAAATGGCAATATGGTGTGAACTGGATCATCTGTGATATTTAATTCAGTTTAGAATTGAATTAGAATAACGAATTTATTATTTGAACGACAGCTTGAACGTATAATTATAATATAATTAAAATCGAGCTCGAAATGGCGCTGCAATTCGTAAATTGGCAATTTGAACTTCAACTGAATGTACAGGATTCGTTTTAAGCCAGATTTCTGTGAAATAAGAAACGTGTGGAGCTGGTGGAGTATATCTTTCTAGTGGAAGAGAAAAATCGGGATTTCGTCGTGTAGATTTTGAGATATGTCCAAATCAAAATTTAAAATAGTCGCTATAGAATCGTTTATCGACCGTAACGGTTTATTAGATATGACTAGATATCGGTTATGAATTTAGACCAGATCCTTTTGAGACGTAGTGATAATTTAATTTTTAGAATTTTATTGTAATTTTTAATTAATTAAATAAGCAACTTTTTATTGGGAGTATTTTGCACCCTTAACCAATATTTTGGGGTTTCACAATATGAGTCAACCTACCGATGTTATTATATCTTTGGGATCGTTGCACATCTCTCATCACAACGACATTTTTACTTCAGTCTATAGCGCTCATATGGATATAATTTTATTTAACACTGTATGTTAAAAGTTAAAACTTAAAGCAAAATATCCTAACTATTTCTAAGACTAAAACAAGTCCACGTTCCATCTATTCACAACCTCACATTTGCTTCCAGAAAATAAGGGTAAAAATAGACCACATCTCTACCTTTGCAACCGCACCCCCTTCTTTATAAACGCAAGATAAATTCCAATACTCCCCCTTCTAAACAACGGCGCCGCCATTTTTTTCTCTTACAGTAAAAAGTTGAGAGCTATAGAATCAAAACAAATGCTAATAAAATCGTACAAATCCTGATGTATATACATATCAATTCCTGGAGGCACCATCTTCGATTTCGTACTGGTTTCACCGTGTTCGATCCTCGTTCTGTACATTCGGGTTTCACAGTGTGAAACTAGGGTTCGTGGTTTGTTGGTTTTGGGTGCATCGAAGTGAAGTTTGAGGTCATATTCGGGTTTTCCACGGGGTTTGGCATCTGGTCGTGGAGTTTTGTGAATTCCGGTGACACATTGGGGCGGCGGTTGGCAGTTGTTAAGTGGTTACTGTTGTTCAACGGAAATTGGTTTCCGGTTGCGAGCGTTGTATCGTTGGTATAGGGTGGAAGAGGGGATGATGGAGAATGAAATGATGGAGTTTAATTTGGGTACAGTTGATCGGAGAAGGAGAAAGTGGAGGGCAAAGTGGTGGAAATGGTGTGCGTGGACTTCCTGGAACCGTGCTTTTGTTTTGGGGAAGAAAGGGGAATCGTTCGGGTCTAGTAAATCAAAAGGGGTTTGTAATAACCCGGAAAATGTGAACCAGTTTAAAAAATTTTAATTAGGTTATTAACAAGAAATTTGAATAATTTAAATAGCCTATTTTAATAAAATATAGAATTTGGTATAATATGGCAGTTTGAAATTTGGAATATAAACTTTGTCTGACTATACCGGGTGGAAAATATAATAGATTTTAACGAAACTGAAAATATTTAAATTTGTTTATCAATATCTTTCTAACGAATCTGAAAAATCGAAATTTCATAGCGGAAATCAAAAGTTATGGCCAAACGAATTTTCAGAAAGGTCGCTATATAGTATGTATAGCCCTTGAAAATTGAGATTTTGCATACGACCTCGGAATTCGACGAAACCACTTTTGTTGGGTCCGGGATGTCAAATTATTGCTAAGTTTCAAATTTCATAAATTTTGAAGCTAGTATGTGAGCGGGGCAAAGGATAATGTGTTTGGTCAAATTCTGTTAAAAGGGGTCGACCTAAAAATGGCCGTTTTTCAAACGAGCTCAGAATTCGACGAAACTGGTTTTGTTAGGACCGTATCGTCAAAACAAAGCTAGGTTTATTTTTCTGGAATTTTTCGATTCAGTTTGTGGCCCTGGCAAATTGAAATGTACGTTTAAATTAAATATTGAATGTTTTATATTTTAATTTGAAAAATAACTGACTGTAACAGTCGAAATGGCCAACAAAACATATCCCATTGTGTTCGGAATGGGGGTATTTAGCTAGGGGCGACAGTCGTTGGGTTTGATTTCGAGGTCGTTTGTGGAAGGGGGTATTTTTGGAATTAAATAAATTAAAAATTAAAATAAAAAGGGCATCAACCAATCAGAATTCATCTTCTTCCTCGAAACCCCTGTCGCGACGCGGAAACCAATATGAATCTTCGCTCTTCAACTTCACCACAACCACTCAACGAAATCAAGCAAACTCAGTTCCAATTTGAAAAGCGTTCAGAGATCTTCAAATCCATAGTAATTTCACGAATTATCATTGAGTATTGAAGGAGATATCGCGTCGGGAAACTCCGACCTTTGCGCCGCCGCCGTGCCCTCTAGGAGGCATCGAGTTGAACATCTCAGGTAGCTTTGGAAAGCTCTCTCCTTCCTCTTTGACGTAGCGCTGGCCGTTCGTCCTAAAGCTTCGTGGTTTTGCCGAAAAATTCAACCCTAGCTTTCGAATCAAAAAGGGGTATACGGCTGAAACTGATTTTTACACTTTAAAGCGTTGCAAACTTGTAAAAATCATATCTTTTTGCTATGTTAACGAAATTCGATGAAACAGGAGACACCGTGACCGCAAGGAGGCTCTCTACATTCTAGAAGAAGCCGCGGATTTTTCTGACCTTCCTACGATTTTTAGCACCGCAATAACCAATGTGAGGAATCTAAACTATTTGTGTGAATGTAATCGCGTTGTATAAATTATATAAGCGAAGTGTAAATTATATACGCATTGTATACCTCATGTACATGTGTTGTATAAGTTATATTAGCGATGTATAAATTATACAAGCGTTGTTAGAAACATATGTGCTTTGAATTGTGATGAAATGCAAGTGAATTATTATATATATATATATATATATATATATATATATATATATATATATATATACTCCCCTCGTCCACAGACCATGGACGATATTTATTGCTTGTGATTGTGGTTGATATTATGGTTGAAAAATACCTTTGTGGTTGAAAAATACCTTTGTGGTTGAAAAATACCCTCTTGTGGTTGAAACAAAATAGAATAGGATTGTGGAATTGAAAATAAAACATGCCGCCTGCGTGCGAACTAGATGCATGATCCCCATTGTCAAAAACCGCGAAGTTTTAAGGTAGAGCGAGGAGCCGTACTAGGGACGGTCCCGGTTTTAACTACCCTGCCGTTATGCTGCCGAAATTTTCTGAAATATTTATGTGTTAGAATAATTTTCATTCGTTGAAATAAATTGCATAAACTATATCGAATATTCATGTGTTGAGTTGCAATTCATTCGTTGAGTTGAAATTCATGTGTTGAATATTATTTGAATTTAAACAAATGGCTTTAGCAATAAAAATCACATTTTTATATATATACAAACGATATAGAATATTCATGTGTTGAGTTGCAATTCATTCGTTGAGTTGAAATTCATGTGTTGAATATTATTCGAATTTAAACAAATGGCTTTAGCAATAAAAATCACATTTTTTTATATATATATATATACAAACGATATGGAATATTCATGTGTTGAGTTGCAATTCATTCATTGAATTGAAGTTCATGTGTTGAATGTTATCATCTTTTAAAAATAAAATGAATCGGCAGTGAAAACTATATTTTTATAGTAAATATGAAGAGTTAAAAATACACACGTGTCGAATAAATATTTTTGATGATAAAAATATTCCTTTTATCATGTATACGCTTAGTTAAAAATACACATGTGTCGAATAAATATTTTTGATGATAAAAATATTCCTTTTATCATGTATACGCTTAGTTAAAAATACACATGTGTCGAATAAATATTTTTGATGATAAAAATATTCCTTTTATCAAGTATACGCTTAGTTAAAAATACACATTTGTCGAATAAATATTTTTGAAGATAAAAATATTCCTTTTATCAAGTATACGCTTAGTTAAAAATACACATGTGTCGAATAAATATTTTTGATGATAAAAATATTCCTTTTATCATGTATACGCTTAGTTAAAAATACACATGTGTCGAATAAATATTTTTGATGATAAAAATATTCCTTTTATCATGTATACGCTTAGTTAAAAATACACACGTGTTGAAATAAATAATAGTTTGCTAGAAATATTATTATTAGGTTTGTTCTGCATATATATACATGTGTTGAACAGGAAAAAAAATGGATTACCTGTAGAGTAAAGAAATTATTTGCGTGCCCGACAAATAGGTAAACCTTGATGAGTTGGCTGCGCAATTTTATTTATATATCAACTCCTGTGAATGCCATTGGATGCGGAGTACTGGTTTTTCTGTGTGAAATAATAAACAACGCCATAGGATAGTAACAATTAATTTTGAACTACACTACATGGCATTCTTCTTGATGATAGGCATACTTCATCATATTCCACATAAGCAATTGGAGCTTGTGTGACGAGGTGGAAGATTTACCATACAAGCAAGAGGCTAGTATGGCGATGACTATATACTACAGGTTGAACTGATGACTGATATGGACTATATAAATTATAAAGATAAATTGCCAGATTAATAAAAACCCCACACGGGTCTAGAGTTGACAATAGTCACGTCGCTCTAGTTATTAGATACGGCACATGGACTATTTATTTCCACACGGAAATGGGGTGACGGGAATTTATTCTCTGGAGTGATTATCAGTACATGCTCCCCCGTAAACACCAAAATATATCACTAAAAATATGTGAATGCTTTTTAGGATTTATTGGGTACCTAATACGGCCCAATAAATTTCCAAACCCCTTCCCGTACAAAGGAGGTTATGGCAAAAAAATTCGAAATATTAAGGCGTTAGTGAAATATTTGAAGTGAAAACGAAGTTGAAAATATAGAATGAGCTATAGTTGAAATTATAGATTGAACTATATTTATATATATAAATATAAATATAATTAAAAGGAATAGAGGCCGTGCAGTTCGCGTTTCGGAATCGTAATTTGAAACGATTAGTACGAGAAATCCGACCATCGGATTTTCCCGAAACCGCAACCGCTGGGTTCGCCTTGGAGATACCTTTCCAACGGCACCAACCTCGTAAAAATCCAACGGTTGGATTGTCCGGAATGTTTAATTCAAATCTAAAGAAAAACAGCGCCAGAATCGTTTATATTTATATATAAATATAAATATAATTAAAATAGAATCGAATAACGACGCTGCAGTTCGAATTTTTAAACCGTAACTTCAAACGACTAGTGTGGAAGATCCGACCGTCGGATTCTCACGAAACTGGGGCCGTTGGGTTCGCTTTGGGAATATCTTCCCATTGATATAGACTTTGTAGAAATCCAACAGTTAGATTTTCCAATAAGTGTAAAACAAATTAAGGGAAAAACAGCGCCAGTGCCACGACACGACCTGAAACGTCGTTTAATTAAATATGGCCATTTTTAAATAAATAAAAATGGCGAAAAATCATTATAAAATGTTATAAGCAACATAGGTTGAAAATAAACCAATTGGGCTTGAATTGTTTGATATTTGATGGCTGTATGTGTATGACATGAAAATAACACTAAATAACTGAAAGATGGATGTCGAATAACATAGCCATAAAATGAATCGATTTAAATTCTAATGACGTGAATTATTTGAAAGGGCCGAGCTAACCCTCATTTCAAATTATTTATCGAGCGATTCGAATTGGAAAATGCAAAGACGATTCAAGACCGACGATCTTCGTATCGGTTGGATGGGCGCTGCTGAGGTTCCTAACCGGAGTACCTACCGGAAAGGGACGGAAGTAGTAGCCGTCAGAGCGTATGTGTTGATTGGACGAATATACGAGGAATTTGACGCCTCCGGTTTCGTTCAGACCCAGGACGGACTTGTAAATGGACTGTGTGTCTGACATTGGATTTTGTTCTGTACTGATTGATCTCTGTTAAATATATATCTGTTTGGCGGCGGAGAATTTATTCTTTTGCTTAACGCCCTTCTCTGAGACGTACGAGCTTAGAGGTTATATATCGATGGAAATCAATCGTATGGAGTGGACTGTCTATGTGGCATGCCAAGATGCTGTGATCAAGGCTTCTGTTGCAAAGCAAAGTCTTGTGGATGATGATCAAAGCAAGGTCTACGTGACCTAGCTTTGTGTATTTCGTAGATTCGCGAGCCTCACACCTCGGTATGAGTTAAAAACGGGATACGGACCGCTGGGAGAGCACGACGTTTCTTTCTAGCTATGGTGGTGTCAGTGACTTACCAGCCCTGACATATATATCTACTTTTCACCTTTGTGGTTGTTGGAATGCAAGGCGCCTCGATTATAGGTCTGTAAGGACCGGGGAACGTGTGTTCAGGAATAACCAATCCTCTAACGTAAGTGAGGACCGGCCCAGCCGCATCCAGGGGTTACCCAGAGTGTGTAGTCCCGAGGCATTTGCTAGAGTGTCTCGAAGCGGAGAGGAGCTTGCCCCTTGCCTCGACTCATGACAGAAATCCAATTTCAAATACGAGATAACGGATTCGATTGTAGCTTATATATGGCGACATAGTGGCATGGGACGCTCATGTCGCCTATGATTGATATTTATGATGCTATTCGTTTTTGAAACATATATGCACTAGTAATAATATCAGATGATTTTGCTTTATACGTATCAAGCATATTTGGCTATTATAAGGTAAAACTCTATCCTCCGGCTTGCGTTGCATTGTGTGATGGGACCTGAGTCTTATAATGGCTTCATTCTTTCAAAAAAACATTGCGTTGTTTTTAAAAGAATTTACCTTGTTTCAAATGCACTAGCAATCACTGGAGTAAACCCGTTCCGCGAAAGTGGCGTGGTCCTATGATTTGCTATTTACTGTTGTTTAACTGTTAAATAGATTCCTCATACCAGTCCCCATGACTGACTCGTTGTTTGTTCACTTTGCAAACGCGGGTGCCCTTATTTTCACATGGGCAGCCTAGTACACAGGTGACAGGTGGTTTTTGGTTCTGCACAGCTGCATAGAGTGCACTTTTGGCTCATGGCGAGGCTGACTTCATAGAGATGACTTTGATATTTTCCGCCATTACTGTACTTATATTATGATTCCGCCATTGGCGATGCAGACTGATTTACTTTCCGTATTTCTCACTATATGTATATGTATTCCGCCTTCGGCGATGTAGACTGATACTCTTATTATGTCTCACTGCATGTATGTATTCCGCCTCTGGCGATGATGACTGATCACTTTCCTTTTATTTACTAAGTATATCCCACGTTATGCTATTCTGATATTCCTACATGTTGTGATTCCGCTGTCATATCCATGTAAAATTGTTTTATTTATTGTTTCTGCTATTATCTGTACTCTGCTATGATGACTAATGTATTATTTCCCAATGATTATCCTTAATACCGCCCCTTGGATTTTGGGATCGTCACAGTTGGTACCAGAGCTATGGTTAACCTTAGTTCCGGGATCTAACACATTAAACACCTCGTCGGAATAGAATCAGTAGTGTTCTAATGCGAGTAGCTCATTAGAGATAGGATTAGCAATGTCCAAGAATGAGCTAAGCAGATTAGCAAAACAATTTGATCAGTACATCATCATTATCTTTCCTTGTATTCCCTTGCTTTATCATTTATGAAAATTATCAAATCTGTGAGCTTGACTCTTTTCTTGCTTATACAGTACTCTTAGATGGCTACACGTGGAGCAGCAGCTAGAGGAGGCCGTGGAGCCCGAGGAGATGCAGCAGGAGGACGGGGGAATATCCCCGTAGTTGTGGAAATCCCTATTATTCAGCCATCAGCACCAGAAGACTTTGAGCTCGACAAAGTAGCAAAGAGGTACAGAAATCTTGGAGGAAAACCTTTTACTGGCACTGGCACAGTGACCGAAGCTATCGCTTGGCTGAAAACCTGTGAGAAAATCTTCGAAGGTATGGGTATGGGAACTAACAACAAAGCCCGACTTGGCATTTGGCTCCTTCAGGAAGAAGCAGAGCTGTGGTGGGATGCCATTACCTCGGGGGATGCAGCTGGTACTATCCGGACTTGGGAGCAGTTCAAGACTTTGTTCAATGAGAAGTTTGTACCGGAACAGGCTCTAGAGAGGATGAGAGAGCAGTTTGCTAATCTCCAGCAAGGAGACCTCTCTATTCAGGATTATCTAAATAAGTTCACCCAGTTATCGCGCTATGCTCCAGAACTGATTTTAACCAACAAAGCCAAGAACAAGAGGTTCATATTTGGGCTGAAGCGCAAGTATCACGATAGAGCTATGAGCAACATCAAACTCTCCTTTACAGAACTAGTAGAGATGGCTTGCAACTACGAAGACATGGATGAGAGACATGCTAGCCAAGACCGCGCTAAAAGCCAAGCAGGGAATAAGCGCAAGGCTTCAACAGACCAACCCGAATCTAGCGTTACCGCGGCCGCTACTCAAAAACCCGCAAAGATCCCGAAAGGAAACTGCTACAATTGCGGGAAGCCCGGTCATTTCTCTAATGTATGCAAAGCCCCAAAGAAGCCAAAGGCAAATGACTCAGCCGAATGCTACAACTGCCACAAGAAGGGGCACTACAGCAGGAACTACCCTCTGAAGCAGAATGCACAGGTGGCCCATGTCTATGACGGGAAGACCCTGCCAGCTACCACCGATGGATCAGGTAAACCCGACGTCTTAGGAGGTACCCTTACCATTAAAAATATTCCTGTTTCTGTACTTTTTGATACTGGTGCATCACGTAGTTTCATATCTGGTATCCTTGTTCACAAACTAAAATTGAAACGAAGAAAACTAAAGGAACCAATTAAAGTTCAAAATCCGATAGGAGGTTCTGTTAGTCTCAGTATATGTTGTAGATTACCTATTTCCTTTTCTCGATACCGATTTCCTTTTGATTCGATTGTCATGGACCTTTCCGAATTTGATATTATTCTGGGACTCGATTGGTTGACAAAATATAAGGCCGAAGTTCGATGTGCCGAAAGAATCGTTAAAGTCGAAACGAAGCTTGGACCTATATATATACCATGCCATGGCTCAGAAATCAATAGAACAGAATTTTGGTCTTCTTTAGAAGTTATTCCCCCTTCGATAGAAAAGATACCGGTCGTTAAAAACTATGCGGATGTGTTTGAAGAAGTAGAAAACTTACCACCGCAAAGAGAAATTGAATTTAGAATAGATTTAACTCCTAACGCCCGACCAGTAGTACATCCAATACTAAGAATGGCCCCGAAAGAAAAAGAAGAGCTAAGTAGTCAAACCCGAGAATTGCTTTGGAAAGGTCTGATCAGACCAAGCTTTTCAGCATGGGGAGCCGCAGTAGTATTTGTCCCGAAATCAGACGGTACTCTAAGACTTTGCGTCGATTACAGGGATCTCAATAAACAGACACTGAAGAACAAATATCCTTTGCCCCGAATAGATGATCTGTTAGATCAATTAAATGGAGCAACAGTATTCTCCAGAATGGACCTAGCTACAGGTTTCCACCAATTGCGTATAGCCGAAGACTGTGTTCCTTTGACAGCCTTCAAGGGTCCCGATTTATTCTACGAATGGTTAGTAATGATGTTCGGCTTGTGTAACGCTCCGGCATACTTCGTTGATCTTATGAACAGAGTGTTCCGTGGTGTATTGAATAAATTTGTTCTAGTCTTCATCGATGACATTCTAATCTACTCTAAGTCGGAAGATGAGCATGCGAAACATTTAGAACAAGTGTTGAAAATTCTAAGGAGAAACGTCTTAAAAGATAAATTTTCTAAGTGTGTCTTCTGGCAGAATGAAGTTAAATTCCTTGGCCATGTCGTGTCAAAAGAAGGAATTGCTGTAGACCCAAGCAAAATTACAGCGATTCAAAACTGGAAACAACCTACTACACCTACAGAAGTTCGAAGTTTCCTTGGATTGGCTAGTTACTATCGGAAATTCGTTCAGGATTTTTCAAAGATATCAGGAGTTTTGACAAAGCTTACAAAGAAGCATGAGAAATTCAAATGGACTCCCGAATGTGAAGAAGCTTTCCAAGAGCTAAAACTAAAGTTGACAACTGCTCCGGTATTGACAATAATAGAAGGTAACCAAGACTTGACTGTATGGACTGATGCTTCTATTAGAGGGCTAGGCGCAGTGTTAATGCAAAACGGCCAAGTGATCGCTTATGCCAGCCGTCAACTAAAGCCGCATGAAAGAAACTATGCTACTCATGATCTTGAGTTATTAGCTATCGTGTTTGCTTTAAGAATCTGGAGGCATTATTTGCTGGGCGAGAAGTTCGAACTATTTACCGATCATCAATCCTTGAAATATCTTTTCACTCAGAAAGATCTAAACTTGAGACAACAGCGTTGGTTAGAATTCCTTGCAGCATACGATTTTGAAATTTTATACACTCCAGGGAAAGCCAATGTTGTAGCCGATGCTCTCAGCAGAAAGAATGAAATCATTGCCAGTTTTATCGTTACTTCTTCCTTACAAGATAAGATTACTATTCTTCAGAAGGACGATGAATTCATTAAAAGGATTAGCCAGCGGATCCAAGAAGGAAAACCCTCAGATTTTAGCCTTGATAGCCAAGGGGTCCTAAGATTAAAAGGGCGAATTTGTGTGCTTGGAATCCCAGAGCTTAGAAGAGAAATACTTGATGAGTGCCACAAGTCCAAGTTAAGTATCCACCCCGGTGTGAGCAAAATGTATAACGATATCAAACGCACATTCTGGTGGAAGGCGATGAAAAGAGATATTTCAATATATGTTAGCAGATGCTCCACTTGTCAGCTAGTTAAGAGTGATCAGCAGAAATTGGCGGGATTATTACAACCCTTAGAAATTCCAGGATGGAAGTGGGAACAAATTTCGATGGATTTCATTGATGGCCTGCCTAGAACTAGAAAAGGAAACGACAGTATATGGGTAATCGTAGATCGCTTCACGAAGACTGCCCATTTCATACCTGTCCGATCCAACAGAACGGCTCAAAGTCTAGCAGAGATTTACTTCAAAGAAATTGTTAAACTTCATGGAGTACCGCTCAATATAGTCAGCGATAGAGATCCCCTATTTACTAGCAAATTCTGGGAAGCATTCCAGGAAGAATTGGGGACCAAATTGAATCTAAGCACCGCTTATCACCCTCAGACAGACGGCCAAACTGAGCGGGTGAATAGAATTTTAGAAGATCTATTGCGGGCTTGCGTTATTGATTTTGGAGGCTCATGGGAAGATCATTTACATTTAGCCGAATTCTCTTACAACAATAGCTATCAAGCAAGTTTGGGAATGTCTCCATTTGAAGCATTATACGGTAGACCGTGCAGATCTCCCGCATGTTGGGTAGAACCTGGCAACAGACTTGTGTTAGGGCCCGATATGATTCAAGAAGCATCGGATAAAGTCGATTTCATTAAGAAGCGATTGAAAACCGCTCAGAGCCGACAGAAAAGTTATGCAGATGCGAGAAGAAGGGATATATCGTTTACCGTTGGCGATTATGTATATTTAAGAGTTTCTCCAATGCGAGGAGTAATCAGATTTGGCAAGACTGGGAAATTGGCACCGAGATTTATTGGTCCCTTTCCTATACTTGAACGGATTGGAACTCTTGCATATAGGGTTTCATTACCTAATTGGTTGCCTGGTGTACATGATGTGTTCCACGTGTCTCAACTCAGAAAACATGTTCATGATCCCGACCTTATTGTGGAAGAAGCAGCGCAACATGATATTGACATAACTCCAGAATTAGCACTCAAGAGGGAGCCATTAAAGATAATTGGCAAAGAAACCAGAGAGCTAAGGAGGAAAAGGATTCATTTAGTCAAAGTGCAGTGGAGTAGTGATCCTAGAGACTGTACTTGGGAGACTGAGGAAAGCATTAAACAAGCCTATCCCAAATGCAGAGTGGACATCTCTGACTAACTCCGGTGCAAGGTACATTTACAATACTTTGCATTTACATTTTATTTCCTACTTAACTGTTATTTCCTTTTCGAGGACGAAAAGTTTTAAGTAGGGGAGATTGTAATAACCCGGAAAATGTGAACCAGTTTAAAATTTTTAAATTAGGTTATTAACAAGAAATTTGAATAATTTAAATAGCCTATTTTAATAAAATATAGAATTTGGTATAATATGGCAGTTTGAAATTTGGAATATAAACTTTGTCTGACTATACCGGGTGGAAAATATAACAGATTTTAACGAAACTGAAAATATTTAAATTTGTTTATCAATACCTTTCTAACGAATCTGAAAAATCGAAATTTCATAGCGGAAATCAAAAGTTATGGCCAAACGAATTTTCAGAAAGGTCGCTATATAGTATGTATAGCCCTTGAAAATTGAGATTTTGCATACGACCTCGGAATTCGACGAAACCACTTTTGTTGGGTCCGGGATGTCAAATTATTGCTAAGTTTCAAATTTCATAATTTTTGAAGCTAGTATGTGAGCGGGGCAAAGGATAATGTGTTTGGTCAAATTCTGTTAAAATGGGTCGACCTAAAAATGGCCGTTTTTCAAACGAGCTCAGAATTCGACGAAACTGGTTTTGTTAGGACCGTATCGTCAAAACAAAGCTAGGTTTATTTTTCTGGAATTTTTCGATTCAGTTTGTGGCCCTGGCAAATTGAAATGTACGTTTAAATTAAATATCGAATGTTTTATATTTTAATTTGAAAAATAACTGACTGTAACAGTCGAAATGGCCAACGAAACATATCCCATTGTGTTCGGAATGGGGGTATTTAGCTAGGGGCGACAGTCGTTGGGTTTGATTTCGAGGTCGTTTGTGGAAGGGGGTATTTTTGGAATTAAATAAATTAAAAATTAAAATAAAAAGGGCATCAACCAATCAGAATTCATCTTCTTCCTCGAAACCCCTGTCGTGACGCGGAAACCAATCCGAATCTTCTCTCTTCAATTTCTCCACAACCACTCAACGAAATCAAGCAAACCCAGTTCCAATTTGAAGAGCGTTCAGAGATCTTCAAATCCATAGTAATTTCACGAATTATCATTGAGTATTGAAGGAGATATTGCGGCGGGAAACTCCGACCTTTGCGCCGCCGCCGTGCCCTCTAGGAGGCGTCGAGTTGAACATCTCAGGTAGCTTTGGAAAGCTCTCTCCTTCCTCTTCGACGTAGCGCTGGCCGTTCGTCCTAAAGCTTCGTGGTTTTGCCGAAAAATTCAACCCTAGCTTTCGAATCAAAAAGGGGTATACGGCTGAAACTGATTTTTACACTTTAAAGCGTTGCAAACTTGTAAAAATCATATCTTTTTGCTATGTTAACGAAATTCGATGAAACAGGAGACACCGTGACCGCAAGTAGGCTCTCTACATTCTAGAAGAAGCCGCGGATTTTTCTGACCTTCCTACGATTTTTAGCACCGCAATAACCAATGTGAGGAATCTAAACTATTTGTGTGAATGTAATCGCGTTGTATAAATTATATAAGCGAAGTGTAAATTATATACGCATTGTATACCTCATGTACATGTGTTGTATAAGTTATATTAGCGATGTATAAATTATACAAGCGTTGTTTGAAACATATGTGCTTTGAATTGTGATGAAATGCAAGTGAATTATTATATATATATATATATATATATATATATATATATATATATATACTCCCCTCGTCCACAGACCATGGACGATATTTATTGCTTGTGATTGTGGTTGATATTATGGTTGAAAAATACCTTTGTGGTTGAAAAATACCTTTGTGGTTGAAAAATACCCTCTTGTGGTTGAAACAAAATAGAATAGGATTGTGGAATTGAAAATAAAACATGCCGCCTGCGTGCGAACTAGATGCATGATCCCCATTGTCAAAAACCGCGAGGTTTTAAGGTAGAGCGAGGAGCCGTACTAGGGACGGTCCCGGTTTTAACTACCCTGCCGTTATGCTGCAGAAATTTTCTGAAATATTTATGTGTTAGAATAATTTTCATTCGTTGAAATAAATTGCATAAACTATATCGAATATTCATGTGTTGAGTTGCAATTCATTCATTGAGTTGAAATTCATGTGTTGAATATTATTTGAATTTAAACAAATGGCTTTAGCAATAAAAATCACATTTTTATATATATACAAACGATATAGAATATTCATGTGTTGAGTTGCAATTCATTCGTTGAGTTGAAATTCATGTGTTGAATATTATTCGAATTTAAACAAATGGCTTTAGCAATAAAAATCACATTTTTATATATATACAAACGATATTGAATATTCATGTGTTGAGTTGCAATTCATTCGTTGAATTGAAGTTCATGTGTTGAATGTTATCATCTTTTAAAAATAAAATGAATCGACAGTGAAAACTATATTTTTATAGTAAATATGAAGAGTTAAAAATACACACGTGTCGAATAAATATTTTTGATGATAAAAATATTCCTTTTATCATGTATACGCTTAGTTAAAATACACATGTGTCAAATAAATATTTTTGATGATAAAAATATTCCTTTTATCATGTATACGCTTAGTTAAAAATACACATGTGTCGAATAAATATTTTTGATGATAAAAATATTCCTTTTATCAAGTATACGCTTAGTTAAAAATACACATGTGTCGAATAAATATTTTTAATGATAAAAATATTCCTTTTATCAAGTATACGCTTAGTTAAAAATACACATGTGTCGAATAAATATTTTTGATGATAAAAATATTCCTTTTATCATATATACGCTTAGTTAAAAATACACATGTGTCGAATAAATATTTTTGATGATAAAAATATTCCTTTTATCATGTATACGCTTAGTTAAAAATACACACGTGTTGAAATAAATAATAGTTTGCTAGAAATATTATTATTAGCTTTGTTCTGCATATATATACATGTGTTGAACAGGAAAAAAAATGGATTAGCTGTAGAGTAAAGAAATTATTTGCGTGCCCGACAAATAGGTAAACCTTGATGAGTTGGCTGCGCAATTTTATTTATATATCAACTCCTGTGAATGCCATTGGATGCGGAGTGCTGGTTTTTCTGTGTGAAATAATAAACAACGCCATAGGATAGTAACAATTAATTTTGAACTACACTACATGGCATACTTCTTGATGATAGGCATACTTCATCATATTCCACATAAGCAATTGGAGCTTGTGTGACGAGGTGGAAGATTTACCATACAAGCAAGTGGCTAGTATGGCGATGACTATATACTACAGGTTGAACTGATGACTGATATGGACTATATAAATTATAACGATAAATTGCCAGATTAATAAAAACCCCACACGGGTCTAGAGTTGACAATAGTCACGTCGCTCTAGTTATTAGATACGGCACATGGACTATTTATTTCCACACGGAAACGGGGTGACGGGAATTTATTCTCTGGAGTGATTATCAGTACATGCTCCCCCGTAAACACCAAAATATATCACTAAAAATATGTGAATGCTTTTTAGGATTTATTGGGTACCTAATACGGCCCAATAAATTTCCAAACCCCTTCCCGTACAAAGGAGGTTATGGCGAAATTTTTCGAAATATTAAGGCGTTAGTGAAATATTTGAAGTGAAAACGAAGTTGAAAATATAGAATGAGCTATAGTTGAAATAAAAATTGAACTATATATATAAATATAAATATAAATATAATTAAAAGGAATAGAGGCCGTGCAGTTCGCGTTTCGGAATCGTAATTTGAAACGATTAGTACGAGAAATCCGACCATCGGATTTTCCCGAAACCGCAACCGCTGGGTTCGCCTTGGAGATACCTTTCCAACGGCACCAACCTCGTAAAAATCCAACGGTTGGATTGTCCGGAATGTTTAATTCAAATCTAAAGAAAAAAAGCGCCAGAATCGTTTATATTTATGTATAAATATAAATATAATTAAAATAGAATCGAATAACGACGCTGCAGTTCGAATTTTGAAACCGTAACTTCAAACGACTAGTGTGGAAGATCCGACCGTCGGATTCTCACGAAACTGGGACCGTTGGGTTCGCTTTGGGAATATCTTCCCATTGATATAGACTTTTTAGAAATACAACGGTTAGATTTTCCGATATGTGTAAAACAAATTAAGGGAAAAACAGCGCCAGTGCCACGACACGACCTGAAACGTCGTTTAATTAAATATGGCCATTTTTAAATAAATAAAAATGGCGAAAAATCAGTATAAAATGTTATAGGCAACATAGGTTGAAAATAAACCAATTGGGCTTGAATTGTTTGATATTTGATGGCTGTATGTGTATGACATGAAAATAACACTAAATAACTGAAAGATGGATGTCGAATAACATAGCCATAAAATGAATCGATTTAAATTCTAATGACGTGAATTATTTGAAAGGGCCGAGCTAACCCTCATTTCAAATAATTTATCGAGCGATTCGAATTGGAAAATGCAAAGACGATTCAAGACCGACGATCTTCGTATCGGTAGGATGGGCGCTACTGAGGTTCCTAACCGGAGTAGCTACCGGAAAGGGACGGAAGTAGTAGCCGTCTGATCGTATGAGTTGATTGGACGGATATATGAGGAATTTGATGCCTCCGGTTTCGTTCAGACCCGGGATGGACTTGTAAATGGACTGTGTGTCTGACATTGGATTTTGTTCTGTACTGATTGATCTCTGTTAAATATATATCTGTTTGGCGGCGGAGAATTTATTCTTTTGCTTAACGCCCTTCTCTGAGACGTACGAGCTTAGAGGTTATATATCGATGGAAATCAATCGTATGGAGTGGACTGTCTATGTGGCATGCCAAGATGCTGTGATCAAGGCTTCTATTGCAAAGCAAAGTCTTGTGGATGATGATCAAAGCAAGGTCTACGTGACCTAGCTTTGTGTATTTCGTAGATTCGTGAGCCTCACACCTCGGTATGAGTTAAAAACGGGATACGGACCACTGGGAGAGCACGACGTTTCTTTCTAGCTATGGTGGTGTCAGTGACTTACCAGCCCTGACATATATATCTACTTTTCACCTTTGTGGTTGTTGGAATGCGAGGCGCCTCGATTATAGGTCTGTAAGGACCGGGGAACGTGTGTTCAGGAATAACCAATCCTCTAACGTAAGTGAGGACCGGCCCAGCCGCATCCAGGGGTTACCCAGAGTGTGTAGTCCCGAGGCATTTGCTAGAGTGTCTCGAAGCGGAGAGGAGCTTGCCCCTTGCCTCAACTCATGACGGAAATCCAATTTCCAATACGAGATAACGGATTCGATTGTAGCTTATATATGGCGACATAGTGGCATGGGACGCTCATGTCGCCTATGATTGATATTTATGATGTTATTCGTTTTTGAAACATATATGCACTAGTAATAATATCAGATGATTTTGCTTTATACGTATCAAGCATATTTGGATATTATAAGGTAAAACTCTATCCTCCGGCTTGCGTTGCATTGTGTGATGGGACCTGAGTCTTATAATGGCTTCATTCTTTCAAAAAAACATTGCGTTGTTTTTAAAAGAATTTACCTTGTTTCAAATGCACTAGCAATCACTGGAGTAAACCCGTTCCGCGAAAGTGGCGTGGTCCTATGATTTGCTATTTACTGTTGTTTAACTGTTAAATAGATTCCTCATACCAGTCCCCATGACTGACTCGTTGTTTGTTCACTTTGCAAACGCGGGTGCCCTTATTTTCACACGGGCAGCCTAGTACACAGGTGACAGGTGGTTTTTGGTTCTGCACAGCTGCATAGAGTGCACTTTTGGCTCATGGCGAGGCTGACTTCATAGAGATGACTTTGATATTTTCCGCCATTACTGTACTTATATTATGATTCCGCCACTGGCGATGCAGACTGATTTACTTTCCGTATTTCTCACTATATGTATATGTATTCCGCCTTCGGCGATGTAGACTGATACTCTTATTATGTCTCACTGCATGTATGTATTCCGCCTCTGGCGATGATGACTGATCACTTTCCTTTTATTTACTAAGTATATCCCACGTTATGCTATTCTGATATTCCTACATGTTGTGATTCCGCTGTCATATCCATGTAAAATTGTTTTATTTATTGTTTCTGCTATTATCTGTACTCTGCTATGATGACTAATGTATTATTTCCCAATGATTATCCTTAATACCGCCCCTCAGATTTTGGGATCGTCACAGGGTTAATGGGCTGGCTTTGAGAAGTTAAGCCTAATTAATTTTTAAAGGAAATTTAATTTTTGTTTTGTTTTTAAATAGTTCAAACTTCTAGTTCGAATAACTTTGTCATATGTCTTCAGAATTTTGAACGGTTGGATCCATTAGGATCGTATGGACAAGAGCTTCACAATGAAGCTGACTGGTAGTGGATTGGTGCTCGTATGAATTTATGGCGAAATAAATTGTTTGATTCAAATCGAACAAACAGTTTATCGTTCTTCAATGATGAACTGCAAATGTGAGTAAATCTCACTAACTCTGAACCGTTTATAATTTCATGTAGTATTTTTAGAACTGTTAAATATTGACTGATTGACTTTGTGTTGACTGTTTGATTGAACTGCAAGTCAATTAGTTGAATTTCTATATTGATTCTGTTTAACAGAATATATCATATGGAACTAAAAGTGATGTTATCTATATTGTTTAACATCCATGGATGCAGGGAAACAGGTTGGAGGAACCCAACTGGGTTCCTCAACATTTATTTTACTGTTTTTCATATATTGTGATATATGATGTGACATATAATCTATTGTAAATTATATGTGTTTGGACGATATTAATCATCGTGATTTGATATGTTGAATACCAGAACATACCGAAATGTTGATAAGGGAATATTTTCAAGGTGATATTTGAAAATAAAACATTTATAAATGGAATATTTATGAATAAGAAATATTTATAAATTGGAATATTTATAAATAGGAGATATTTAGAAAATGAATAAACGTTATAAAATGGAAACTGTTATAAGAAGGAAATCATGTGTAAAGTGAAGAACCGTTACTAAAAGTAAATCTTTATAAATGAATAGTTTAATCGAGTTAAAAGGAGTTAATCGATGTTAGTTTAATCAAGTTAAAGGAGTTAATCGATGTTTATTTAATAGAATAAAGGAGTTACTCGAATATAGTTTATTCAAATAGAATAAAGGAGTTAATCTAATATATAGTTTATTCAAATAGAATAAAGGAGTTAATCGAATATATAGTTTATTCGAATAGAGTAAAGGAGTTAATCGAATATATAGTTTATTCAAATAGAATAAAGGAGTTAATCGAATATATAGTTTATTCAAACAGAATAAAGGAGTTAATTGAATATATAGTTTATTCAAATAGAATAAAGGAGTTAATCGAATATAGTTTATTCGAATAGAGTAAAAGGAGTTAATCGAATATATAGTTTATTCAAATAGAATTAAAAGAGTTATCGAATATAGTTTATTCGATAGGAGTTAAGTGAATAGAGTTAAAGTTAAATCAAAAGAGTTAAGTGAATAGAATAAATTGAATAGAGTTATCGAATAAACCTTATCGAAGGAAAGAATTATCGAATAGAAAAGATTTGAAAGAAAGTTACGTAAGGAAGTTTGTTAAAGAATTAGAAGGGTGAACTTTGTCTATTTCAAGGTTAGAAATGTTGTTCAGTTAAGGTCTGAGAGGTAGTATTACCCCAACTTGATTGACTTCATTTTTAACTAAGGAATGGTTAAGGTTCGATAGTAAAGGATGGTTAAGTGAATTTAGTAATTAAAGGAAATGGTTTGAGTTGGCATCGCGATGGTTTGTTTAAACATCTGTCTATGTCCAATGAAGAAGCTTTGGAAATGTTTTCCAAATAAGAAACCAGAAATGTTTTCTAATAAAGAAAACAAGAAATGGAAATGTTTTCCATTTTTAATAACGTATATTTTCCCAATTTAGAAAATAAGAAATATTGAATATAGGGAAACAAGAGATAAGTAAATTTATGAAATAAAGAGATAAATGTTGAATGATGTTTGATCGATATAAATGTCCATTTGGAAATAATATCGTTGTTTGCACACCTGTTTTTCTTCGATAGTTAAATCATAGACTATCAAAGTTTTGACCATTTTAACGTTGTTAATATGGAGAGACCGGTTGGATTATTATCCAAAGAACCACTCTGTATTGGCATAAGCGTTGCGAATAATATATGCCAAAGGAAATTGAAGACAGAGTTATGCAAGGGCTATCCTGTTTACAGAATAGTGCCTTCGGTTCATCCTGTTCCTGGATGACTTGTATGGACGGATGTCTGACAGAGTATTTCCAGACAATCACATATATTGATTTCTCCAACCGTACCAAGAGTGGAAGCGGAGAAGGAAACTTCTTTTAACTAACACATAATGTATGGTTGAGGACGTCAATCGGTGATTTGATGGATTTGATGATGTGGCATTCAAAGTGAATCTGGTGTGATGATAAAGCGTAGCTTCTAGCCTCACATCCGGTAAATGACAGAAATCGGGCAGGCAGCATGGCTAAGTCGGTCGCACCGAAGTAGGGTGTATAATCACCTGATCTAGGGTTTTATTTACTTCTAAAAATCTATTGTTGATGCTGTCCCATTCGGGAAACGGTTGTTGATCCCAACCGTTGGTGATATACATTCGATACACTCAAGAGAAATGAGTGGTCGGTCATGTGTGGCCGGGTTGGAAGATGTTCTTGTTGAACCCAGTGTATTCCTTTCTAGAGGTACACTAGCGAAAGGTGGTTCCATACCTTGTCATAGTTGGAAATCCATTACCCAATATGTGTTTGCGGTTTTGATTGTATACTATGTATATAGAACGTGAGATGAAAGCATTTCTACTAGATAATTATTATATTGTGGTTGATAGACATTATTATAATATCAAAAGGTTTTTGATATAAAGATAATTTGGATTCTCGTAAGGGAAAAACCCGTTCCTTTATACGGCGTGGTCTTATGAGATATCGTTTACTTGTTCGAACTGTTTTAAACTGTTTTACTCATACCATTCCCATGACTGACCCGGAGTTTATTTTGTTGTTTTCCCTAAACTCTTGGGTGTCCAATTTTGTATGGGCAGTCAAGTAGTCAGGATTTACAGATATACTGGAAGAGCTTGGAGCAGGAGGCTTCAGGATCATATAGCTATAGTTTATTTCCGCTGTGTTGTAAGTGTTGTACTTTGATAATGATGTATATTCAAGTACAGATATATACTTCAAGTAATGTTACATATATTATATGTTATTCGTTCCGCTGTGAGGTTCGTGTTACTCTGATGTTGTGTTCTTCTTCTTCTTCTATTCTAAGTTTCTATCTTATCTTTCCTCGTCCTCTGTTTTCTTTCTATTAATTTCCTGATTTTCAGTTTAATTTGGGGTTGGACTTGTGTTTTTGGTCAGCTCAAATTGGACCGGAATTTTGGGTCATTACAATTATTATCCAAGTACAACATCCTTTATTTCACGGATACAAGGTTAACACTGATTTCACCACCCTTGATTTGGCTACAAGGTTAACACCTCTACCTTTCCTAGATTTCAGGGATACAAGGAACACACCCTTTCCCAAACAATTCCCAAATGATTATAACAACCCTATAACTCTTCAATATCACTTCAGTTCAGTGAGTATTTGATAGAGATTGAGAAGAGAACAATAAGTTGAGTAGAAATCGCCAAGGTATAAGTGTAGAAATCAAGAATATAATGAATATTAATGGGGGTAAGTAAAGGGGTGAAGATAGAAAAGAAAGAATGATTAAAAATTTGAATTTAGATCCTTTTTATAGTGTCCCAAAGGTTGCAACGTTTCTGAAACGTTATAAATAGTGAAAAGACACTTCCTATGAAAATTTAAAATTTGACAGTTATATGTCGACATGTCTAATTATGTGTGTCCACATATGTATAATATTTTTATTTTTGAAACTATTTTTCAAGTGTTTAAACGTATATATTATGCTAGAAATTCTTGAATCAAAACTTAGTAATTTAAGGTGTAAAATCATATGTAAACATAGTAATGTATTATATAAACATATTTATAAAGTTATAAGATTTAAAACTATAAAACTATATATTATAAACTTATATATATATTTATATTAAAACTTTATAAACATATACTTTTGAAATCATAAGTAAGACAATAGTTTTGAAATCATTTAGAAATAATTTGAAATCAGGATTTGAATTTTGAAAACAGAATTTGAAAATTAGAATTTGATCCTGGTGTGTTATTCAGAATCTTACATATAAAGTAGACTCAATTACTATTTTTTTCTTGAACTCTTGATATCTTGATAACTCATGAGTCTTGAATCTTTTTTGAATCCTGAGTCTCTTGGCACTCTAAAAACTACACGGTCTTTAGTATTTAAGTCCTGTATACAAACCATGCATATATATATATATATATATGTGTGTGTGTGTGTATATATATATTCTAGATAGAGATGTTAGTATATATTTTGTACTCAATGATAATAGAAATAAGGTTGTTGTCATCAAAACTCCATTCTTAAACATTATCTACTTGGAGAGAAATTTGAGCTATGGACGGAACATAAGTCGCTCAAATACTTGTTCTCAGAGAAAGAAATCAATCTGAGGCAGCAACGGTGGATGGAGTTCGTAGTGTCCTTCGACTTTGAGATAGTTTATACCACAGGCCAGGGTAATGTAGTCGCGGACACGTTGAGTAGGTAGAGGATGACTTTGAGTTCTCTATTCATAGAAAAGAAGAGCTTGGAGTTTATATCGAGTTTCGATTTTAAGCCATCTATGGATTTCACACTTGGATTATTAGCATCATTGGTGGTGCGACCTACTCTCATGGAGCGTATTGGATATATGCAGCGAGATGACCCGTAGATAGCAGACATGTTGGATAGGCTTGGTAGAGGAGAGACTTCTAGTCACCTAGCTAGATATACTATTGACGAGAAAGGGTGGCTAAATGAGATGGAAGGCTATGTGTCCCTAGAATTGGGGAATTGCTAAAGGCAGTGCTTGAGGAGGCTCATCATTCTCAGATGACTATCCATTCGGGCGGTCACAAGATGTATCGAGACATGAATACAGTTTTCTTTTGGACTGGTATGAAGAAGGAATTAGCGGAATTTGTAGCCCGATGTTTGACTTGCCAGCGAGTAAAGGCTGAATAGAGGAATCCTGGTGGATTGCTTTTGCACTTGGATGTCCCAAAATGGAAGTGGGAGAGCATCTCTATGACTTTATTGATGGACTGCCTCGATCAAGGAAGGGAAACACCAATACTTGGTAATAGTGGAAGACTTACGAAGGGCGCTCACTTTGTTCCTGTTAAGAATAAGAGGACGACAACTTGGCTAGCATCATTATACCTTCGAAAGATAGTACGACTTCATGGGGTACCTTCATGTATATTAGGCGACTGTGACCCTATCTTTACCAGTGAGTTCTGGAAGAGCTTACAAGAGGGATTGGGAACACAACTACGTTTGAGCACGACATAACACCCTCAGACCGATGGACAAACTGAGAGGGTGAATAGAGTTCTTGAGGATCTTCTGAGACTGTGTATCCTAGATTTTAGAGGGATTTGGGAGGAGCATCTCCCATCGGTTGGGTTTGCCTACAACAACAATTATTAGTCGAGCATAGGCATGTCACCCTTCAAAGAATTATATGGATGTCCTTGCAAATTGTCGACTTGTTGGCGGGAATCTATAGACAGACTTCTACTTGGACCTGAGATGAGATGAGAGACTTTCGAGAAGATTAATCTTATCCTTCGAAGATTGAAAGCAGCTCAAGACAGACAGAAGTCATATGCTGATAAAATGAGGACCGATTTGGAATTCGAAGTAGGTGATATGGACTTCATTAAAGTATCACCACTGAGGAATGTAGTTCGCTTTAGCTCAATAGGAAAGTTGGCACCAAGATTCGTATGGCCATTTTTTATAGTGGAGAGGATAAGTCGGATGGCATATAGGATTAGACAACTGGACAGATTAGCAGGCATACACGATGTGTTTCACATTTCCCATTTAAGGAAATGTCTCCATGATGCAGCAGAGATAGTGGAGCCAAGCACACTAGAAAATATGGAAGTTGAGAAGGAAGCATCATTGAGAAGAGTTTCTACTCTTATTCTTGGATAAGAGTAAGAAGTTGCGCAACAAAGAAATCAGATTGGTAAAGGTACAATAGGGAGAAGACCGCGAAGATGCAACGTAGGAACCGGAGACAAGATTCGTGCTTCTTACCTGTAACACCCCACGTCCGTTAGTGTCACTCACAAAGGGAATGCACTAAGTTTTGTGGAGCTTTCAGGGTAAAAGATGCAGATAAATTACAAGACAGACAGAAATTAAATAGCAGAAAATAAAACTTTGCTTTATTGATAAAATAGTTTGTACAACGATTTCTTTACAATATCAGAGTATCATCTGTTTTTCAAAATAAAGAAGCATAAAAATACATTTATATTCCCCAATTTAAGCAAGATCCAGCCATAGCATCTGAAAAGAGAATCCAAGCAAAACTTCGGCAAATCTTCAAGCTGGGAAAGAGTGACAGTCCAACTTAACCTGAGCTATACTATTCCCTCCTTTACTACCTTGGGGGGGGGGAGGAACGGAAGAAAAGAAGACGAAAGGAAAACAGAGTCAGAAATAAAGCCTGAGTTAGTTCAGTAACTTCTAGCATGTGAACATGGAAAAACAAAATGACATGAATTAACTGAATACAAGATAACACCAAGATGATAGGTTCAGCAAGATTAGACAAGATAATCACAAGGTACCCTAAGATAAGATAAACTAGATATACTCTAATGCTTTCGTCGCTTCGCTATTTCCTTGCTATATTGGTTTCTATATCTCTGCACCGCCTAACTAGTGTCCCAACTAGTAACGATAACGTGATCCCAATCCCTGTATTTTCCATTGCCTTCGGGCATCCATTTATTACCTAGATCTTAATCTAGGGTTTTCTTATCAAGTGCTTTCTAGATTTAACTAGAGTTTTACGATGTCTGCTGAACGCTTCTCGGATTCAGGATTTATGCCACCTAGTTCAACTAGGGATTATGCTACCTGTCGAACGATGCCCCCAAGTCTAGGACACACTACCTAGAGTGGTATATGTTCCAATACTTTCCCACGCATGTATCGCGAATCGTTATCGCTTGTCTAGATGCACATGTCCTGTAATGTGCGGTCCGAGTCCTGTGACAGGGCAAATCAAGGAATACAGAACTCGGTCGGGAGCTTTCAGATATCCGCCGATGCAGATGCTAAGGTCTGTTTTTATTCCAGTGGCTATGGTCCCACTTGACCCCTCCCTCAACTAATGAAAGGCACACCTTGTAAAATGAGAACTATACGCCGGCCCCCGGTGCCCCTCTATCCTATGGCCATCCTCACCCATAACTAGATAGCAAGTATATGGTCTTTTGGAGTTCTCCGCCTTTCCGCTTCACGTATCTCGATTGACTCAAGATGGATGGTAGACGACGAGTTGCTATCACAGGGCTACCGTTTTCTCGCCGAATCACGCCGGTCCATCCTAGTCTTTAGGTTGCCATATATTGCAACCAAGGCATACCCCTGGTTCTTCTACGCAGACCTTAACCTTTGTGAGCCTAGGAGGATCATCTGCAGCCTCACAGAGGGATACCAAGAGTACCCTCACGTCCCATCAAAGCCTCGGGCTTCGTAACCCAATTCGTTGGAGCCTTCTTTCTACCCAGACGAACATTCGCTCCTTCCCGTGTTATACTAAGAATTACTACTTAGTTTTACTAAGTAAGATTTACCACTTAGTTTCCAGAATCGTTGTTTTCTAACGTTTACTACTTAGTTCCCTTTCCTGTCAATTTGGATTGGTTAAGTGTCATTAGTCAATTTAAGCCAACTTAACACTCTTCATTCATCCTATTATACTGGTTAAGTGTTATCAGTAATTCATGTTGACTTAACCCCACCACAAACCAAGTTATATTGGTTAAGTATTTCTTATTACTTAACCCTACCCATTCACCCTGTATTGGTTCAGTGTTCCTTTTGAACTTAACCGTGCCTATCTGTTTTAACTAACATGTTATTAACGGTTAAGTATTATCCCTTCATGTTTTAGACTTAACCCTGTTACTTTATCACAATCTGATGGTTAAGTGTTCAAGTTTACTGAACCCTACGGTCTAGCCCAGCTAACATATCAAATTGGCTAAGTGTATTAAATCTTACTTAACCCCAACCCCTAGTCTAGTTAACATGTTAATTTGGCTAAGTGTATTAACTTTACTTAACCCCACTTTCTAGACTAGTTAACATGTTAATTTGGCTAAGTGTTTTCTTAGTTACTTAACCTCTACAAATCTTGTCTTGTTACCATTAGTTTGGTTAAGTGTCCCTATGGACTTAGCCCTCCGTTCTAGCTTAACTGTGCTAAGTTGGTTAAGTGTTCCTATGGACTTAACCCTCCCATTCTAGCTTAACTGTATGAACCTAACCCCACCTACCAGTCTTGTTATCAAGTTGAGTTGGTTAAGTGTCTTAGTTAATTTAACCCTAGCATTCTTGTTCTAGCTTTAACTAAATAAATTAAATCCGCTACCACTCACATTAGACAGATATTGTTGCGATTACTGGATGTGCTGGTTGGTTCCGGGCAGGTTTACATCGCCACTCAGTCTAACCTCGGGTTAGGCATATTCGTGTTTTCTGAGTTCAAAGGCTTTTGATTAAACTTCAAATCATGTTTTGAAAGTAACCATCCCGTCCGTCGGATCAGTTAGGGATAGCCAGGGAGAGCAGGAAACTTGTATTTTCCAAACCCAAGACTAGACACTATCCTCTCTGTCACCCTAGAACTTTTTGGTGTGTTATTAAAAGAGATGTCATTAAGAAACCTTTAATTTGTCTAAATTATCCTTTCCTCATTTAGGACAAATTCTATAAGTAAATTAATCCTAATTTACTTATTTCCCAATTACTCTTTTAATGTAAATTGTCTACATTTATTTCTATGGCCCATTTCCCCCTCTAAATCATATTTATGCTTTTTGGTATGTAAACTATACCAAATTAAGTGTCACTAACCATGATTTTACTAAACCTGCCAATTACTCCCAATTATGGCCAATTTCAAATTTATGCTTATATACTTACCGTGCCAAATTAGCTAATCCAATTCCGATTCAACAAATCTAATTCATGTCAAACTAGACTTATTACTCTAGTTCACTATTCATGTAAATGCTAGATTTACACGTCGATACTAGATTCAGGTTACACAATCTATAATTCAAATCAAATTTACCCAATTTGCATTCCTATGAACATGCCATAATACATGTTCCCAATTTATGCCAATTACCTAGTTTATAACTATGTTTTTAGTAAATTTCATATTTTTCCCAAATTGTATTCCCACCGTTCATATAATCGTAATTCAATCTAGATTATAGATAAATCTAGATTCGTAGAAAATAGGGAATGAACCAAAGATGCTAGGCAAAAGATAGACATAATAACTGGCATAAAAAGGGTTGCATAACGACGTCGGTTCAAGAACATGGGTAGACCTAACTTAATAGGTAATTTCCCAAGGTCTAAAACCAAAAGAAAACCAAGAACAGACAGAATAGAGACGTAGGTTCAAGAACATGGGTAGACCTAACTTAATAGGTAAATTCCCAAGGTCTAAAACCATAGAAAATCAAGAATAGACAGAATAGAAAAATCAGGTTTAGACCCAATTTCATAGCCACAAAACTTAAGCAACACTTTCCTAGTCAGGAATCATAGGTGTTTAGTCACAGTTGTCCTTGTTATGTCATAGGCAATAGTTTATGCTTTTCCTAAACAAAGGCATAGGCTGGTGTTCACAGTCAAGAAAATAATTCTCATAGTCACAGTCACAGTCATAGGAAATATTCATAGTCATAGGCAATGTCCATAGTCATAGGCAATGTTCATAGTCATAGGCATATGGTTCTAAGGTCCATAGTTTCATAGTCACGGTCTTATTTGTCCTCGAATCATAACAGTTCTTAATTAGGTTCAAGAGTATAGGCACTGATTCGAATAGAGAGAGAGAGGTTTGGCATATTCTTTTATTCCTTTAATTTCATGTCACGAACAGAGAAAAACGTTCAAATCTAAAAATAACTGACTTACAGAGATTAGATTAGAATAGAAAGATGGCGTTGCTATGATTCGTAGAAAAACAGTCGTTGAAGTCGTTTGAACCTCCTCTTGAATCCTAGCTTGACTCGAACCTCTTTTTGAAAATCTTTTAGCGGCATTTCCTCGTCTTGATTTATTTTATATATATTATTTTACTCACTTATTTATTTAATTAAGAGGAGGAGAAGAAGCCATGTTTGCCAAGAATCTTTGCAGCATAAGGGTAGAAAAGAATTGTGAATAGAGAAGGAGATTAGGGCTGTTTATATAGTGTTAGGCGGACGAACCTAGGCAGAAAACATGACCAGATACATCAGAACGAACCAGGTGCAGAAAGCTGGAAAAAGCAGGGGGGTCGACCCCCAGGTCGACTACCCAGTCGACCTGGGTGCCTTGGGCGGGAAAATTCCCGCCCAGCCCAATCTGGGTCCGATTTGAATTTTGAACTTGACCTGTTTTGAAATTTGAACTTCGCTGAATCTTCTGGAGGCCATATCTTCCTCATACGGACTCCGATTTACGCAAACTCGGACTCGTTTTCATGCAGAATTCCGAGACAAACGCAATGGCGCAGCCCGTTTCCCTTGATTTTGATTTTAACTTTTAATTCTGCCCTGATTTGTAAATCTAAATGTTGCAGAATTACGGGGTGTTACATTACCCTTTTCTTTTTGAGAGTATGTTCTTAATTTCATTTCCAAGCTTTTAAATTCGCATTTACTTCTATCATTCAATTATGTTTATCCTATCGTTCGAACCTTCGACCTTAGGTAGAGTCCAATAGTTGGAAACATGTGTTTGAGATATGTTATGATTGATGGTTGCAAATGGATTAAAGTGTTTGCTAGTGGTTGCATGTGGATGTATACAAACACACTAGGCACTAGATTGGCTCAAGCACTTAAATATTGCATATGGATGTGTGTGCATTTTTATTTTTAGTGGACGAAAATGGGTGAATCATCATATGGATGTTGCATTTTGGTGAATGATTGTGCACACATATAGAGCTTATATGTTATACTAGGAATCTTTCTGCATACATATTGGACACATGACACAAACATATATTGCATTAACTAGGTCAACTGAATCAGTCGACCGCCTGATTTTCGCATTAGTGTAGGGGAGTATACACACAACACCTTTACATATGTTCATACAAACATTAGAAATTCTAAAGGACAATGGATGCCAGTGGATGATGGATGAGTAGATGGTTGTTAAAATAATAACATTCTTCTTTACTTGGAGAATTCGAGGATGAAATCCGTTAAGTAGGGGAGAATGTAACACCCCAAAATTCAATACACCATAGTCATACTCTAAAGACAATAAAATGAATATTATATAATTATATATTCATAATCAAGCAAAACTGACTTTATCGTTGCGTTCGTCTCGGAGTTTTGGTTTAGATAGACCCCAAGTTTGCATAAATCGGATAACGTATGAAGAAGTTATGAACATAAGAAGTTTGCATATATACATATATATATGTATATATATATATATAAAAGAAGTAAATTCCAATAAATTCAAATCGATAAATCTGCGCAGGAAGCAACAATCATGGGGCGACCCATGCCCTGCCTGGGTCGACCCGTAGGTCGACCCAGAATGTCGGTGGGTCGACCCACCCGTATGCAGGCTCGATTCTGAGTTCTGCACCTAGACTGTTTTGTTTGCTAGGTTTGTTTGCTGACTTAGCATTACGTGTATGGCTTAGATTGAAAACCTCATATCTAACGGTGGTGGATTGTCCTAGGTAGTCAATATAAAGGCATGCAACCTCATTTCTTCTACACAAAAAAAATCATTTTTCCTCCTTCTTCCTCCAAACCCTTTTTTAAGATAAAATAAATATATAATTATTGAGGTGCTGCCCAAATATAAAATAGCAAGGACAATTTGGACTGCTCTACAATAACAAAAAATAGAAGTGGAATTTTTTACAATGATATATATATATATATGGGAAAGTCTATTTTGACACAATTTGGTGACACAATTAGTGACACAATGAATTCTCACCATTGGATTGCCCCCTGAATTCCACCTTCCCATGTAAAGACAAAAAGATCCAATGGTGCAGATCTTTTGTGTCACCATTTTTGTCACCAAATTGTGTCACAATAGACGCTCCCTATATATATATATATATATATATATATATATATATATATATATATATGCAAAGAGAGATAATCTCTCCTTCACCAAGACCCGCTATGAGTTTCATGTTATTTTTAGATCTAATATCTATAATTATATCATGACAGTTAATAAAAGTGGATCTAGAACATACAATACCTATAAGTTATACCTGTTCTTTTTCTGTTATTCATCTATGTCATTGTTACAGTAATATATGTTTTTTTACTATCAGTTGATTAATTAGTTATGCATATCTATCTTCCTTTTCCCTATTTTTGTTGTTTTAATTTATTTCCAATCTTGCCTATATGCCTATTTTATACAATTTGATTTGTTTCTATTATTCTCCTTCTATTTTTCCCTTTTATTTACGCTAAGCCTAGGACATTTTCAATTTAAGATTGCGTATAATTAAAATTTAGATAATAAGAAATGACATGAAAAAGAAGAATATGGGAATATTATAAATTAAGGACTTTTTGATTGTGATTTGGGAAAGGGATAATATGCATATACTTTGTAACAACCCTGAATTTTAGGGCCAATTTAAAATTTTATTTTAAGTGATTTTAATGAGTTTTTTTTATATTTAAAATAATCTATTTTAAATAATAATGATTGAAAATTTGGTTCAAATCGAAGTTAGAATGAATAATTTAATTTTAATTATAAAAAGTGTTAGAAATAGCGCGGTAGTTTGAAAAGTCAAACTTGAACTTTGACTGACCATACAGGACGCAAAATTTAACGGATTTTAGTGAAACCAAAAATGTTAGAATCTATTTAAAAATATCTTTCCAGCGAAATCCTACTCGTTACAGTTGGTATCATAGCTTTGGTTAGCTCAAATCTTTGGGGTACAACTCATTAGAACCGAACAAAAGGCTCATCAGAGATTGGATTAGTAATATCCAATAAGAATACTCATTAGAGATAGGATCCGCAGTATCCTAGAATGAGAAAACTTATTAGAGATAGGGTTAGTAATGCCCTAGAATGAGTTGAGAGTAGCAAGCCTATAAAATACGTATTTGTGATTAATTATACTCTATTTTGGAGAATATGATTTTGAATATATAAAAAGTTATATATTTGAAAGTTAGTCAACTAATGAAATTATTTAAACCAATGGAGAAAAATATATATATAAATTAGTTAGTTAATTAATCAACTTTTAGGTTCGTTCCTTTTCGAGGACGAAAAGTTTTTAAGTGGGGGAGACTGTAACAACCCTGAATTTTAGGGCCAATTTAAAATTTTATTTTAAGTGATTTTAATGAGTTTTTTTATATTTAAAATAATCTATTTTAAATAATAATGATTGAAAATTTGGTTCAAATCGAAGTTAGAATGAATAATTTAATTTTAATTATAAAAAGAGTTAGAAATAGCGCGGTAGTTTGAAAAGTCAAACTTGAACTTTGACTGACCATACAGGACGCAAAATTTAACGGATTTTAGTGAAACCAAAATTGTTAGAATCTATTTAAAAATATCTTTCCATCGAAATCCTACTCGTTACATACTTGCTGTAATTTGGGAATATAATAAAAAGGGATAATATGCATAAACTTGTACATGCTGTAGTTTAGGGAATATAATTGAAAGTAATAATATGCATATGTATAGACATGTTAGATTTGACTTATACATACATTAAGTAAAGTACATGTTCAAATAATGTAAGTACCAGATGTAGGTTAAGTAAATTAAATTAATGTAGTAATTATATATATTTGGGCAGATGTTTATTTTGGGAAAGGGTTGTAACACATATAATAACATGTAATATTACAACCACGCTTATCAATGAACTTAAACATGATAAGTTAAACCTGATTATTAATAAGCTAAGAGGTCTCTCGTTCTGTTATTGTATTGGGTTTTGGCGACTCTTAAATCCTAGTTACTTAGAGACACAAGCTTTGGGGATTTGGCTTGTGTCAATCTTGTTGTGTTGAACACATATCAATCAATATCCCTGTTAGTATTTTACTATAGGGTCTCACACAAAGTAGGGGCCAGGGCATGCTAAACTGAACATGATAGTAAGAAGTCCAAATGAGGAAGGTGGGTACAGGCACGTTCCGATGGAGTCATGAGCATGCATGGTCCCAAATAGGGAAACTAAGCCGTTGTAACACTAGTAAATAGGTTTGTTTTATATAAGTTGGTGGGTTAGAGAGTGATACACCCTATTGTCGGGGCTGACACATGGTATTTATGTAGTCTGGAACCGATCACATGGGTAGTAATTAGGTTAATACCTAATCTTGTTATGTAATTAGGGTAACACCTAATCCTGCTGTTTCTGTTAAGTAATTAGGTTAACACCTAATCCTGTTGTTTCTGTTAAGTAATTAGTTTAGCACTTAATCATGTTTCAGTTAAGTAATTGGGTTAACGCCTAATCCTGTTATACTAGTATTGATGTAGAGAAAACCTATTTTTATGGATATAAATGAGAAGCTTTTCCCGATCATCGTTTATCTTGTTGTTTTGTTTATTTTTGTTTGCCTGTTGCCTTATAATATTGTACTTTTGTCATCCAGTCTTGTTTATCTGTCTTGATATCTCTATTTTATGCATATACTGAAAATCACTGGAACTTGTCAAGCTTTATGTCTGACCTAGTTTTTTTTTTCTTCTTTCTCTTCCTTCCCCCCTTAGGTCCTTAGAGTGGTAGAAATCCTCAGTGATTAGGGCTTTCTCTTTCAGCTTGGATCTGGATTTTCTCAAATGTACCGCTTTGATTTACTTTCTACTCTATTATGGCTTCTATGAAGGATATTGTTTTGTATTGTTGCACTCTGATATTTTGCAATATGAGATAGATTTGAGGTACCTGGTTTTTATGTAACCGGTCTAATGATGTAACCCAGTTTTAAACAATGTTTTACTTTAAATAAAAGTTTAATTTTCTGCTGCTTACTTATATTTGTCTTGTGAAATTATATTACTCTTTACCTATTGCGCTTTATGAAACTTAATGCATTCTCCTATGAGTGACATTAGTGGACATGGGCTGTCAAACCTTTGCTTTGTCTACTCCCATGACAATTTGTATAGAGGAAAGTCTAACAAAGTATGCCTAACAGACCATCTATATTGATCTCCTCAAAAGTATTTACGTTGGTGGCAGAGGAATTCGTTTCTCTTAGCTTTATGCCTATGATATTTTTGGGAAATATATAAATGATTTCGCTGGTTTGACGATGTGGCATTCAAAGTGAATGAAGATGTGTCATGTTGAAAAGGTAAATATGACCTTGAGCCTCATAATCGGGAAATGACAAAAATCAATAAGGCGGCAAGGCCAAGTGGATCGCTCCCATTAGGGTGTATTGTCACCTGATCTGGAGAAAATTCTATTTTCTTATTTATACTATCGTTGTTGTGTGCTACGGTAACTGTTGCTGATCCCAACCATTGGTGATAATACATTTTGTACACTCAAAGGAAATGAGTGGCCGGTCATGTGTAGCCCGGGTTACAAGATGTTCTTGTTGATCCCAGTGTATTCCTCTATAGAGATATACTATCGGAGTGTGGTCTCATACCTTGTCATATTTGGAAATCCCTTACCTAATAAGCTCCCACTGTTTTGATTATATACTATGTATGTGGAGTGTGAGATGCAAGCGTTCCGCTAGATTGCTATTGATTTGATTAGATACTATTATAATATCAGAATGGTGTTGATATAAAGAATATTTTGGGTTATTGTAAGGTAAAACCAATCCATTTTTATGTGTAGATCGGTCTTACGATTATACATTCTTCTAAAAAGTATTTCTAAAAGTTAAATCAATTCGTTGGAGTTAACTCACACCATGTCAACTATTCAAGCATCGAAAACACCAGATCATTATTGAAAGAATATAGATGGTGAGATAAGAAATAAAGAAATATTGGAATAAAAGAAAAAGAAGAACACAACACAAAGTCTCACATCGCAGCGGAACAAAATATAATATAGAAATAAATCTTTACTGAGAGCTTTAAAAATACTTACAATCATCAAAGTACATCAGCACATCTGGACATTTATAATATCTGTCCTCATCTACCAACAAACAGCGGAATAAATATATATTATACGTCTGGAATCTTCCAGCTCATCTCTTCACTGCATCCGATAACCTAAACCTGTACGACCCGGTCTAACCCGAGCATTACAAACGCCAGCTCGGTCTGGTGATCCAGAGTGAGAAACACACACTAAGTTTATAGGTAACATCCAACTTGATTTTAAAGTTAAAATCTTTTCGAAAGAAATGATAATCGTAAGACCAAATCCACATATAAATACTAATGATTTTTACCTTACGATAACCCAAAACATTTTTGAAATCATATATTTTCTGATATTATAATATTGTATAATATCAAGTAAATAGCAATCTAGTAGAACACTTGCATCTCACGCTTTACATACATAGTATATAATCAAAAACCGTGGGCGCTTATTAGAGAATGGATTTCCAACTATGGCAAGGTATGGGACCACCTTCCGACAATGCACCTCTAGAGATGAATACATTGGGGATTCAACAAGAACGTCTTGCAACCCCTGCTAAATATGAACGACCCCTCACTTCTCTTGAGAGTACCGAATATATCATTACCACGGTTGGGGGCTAGCCAATCGAACTGATAGCATACATACAAAAATAAAAAGGGACAACCGAAGGCAATTGATTTCTCTAGATCAGGTAATGATATACCCTTTTGATGGGTGCGACCTACATAACCATGCGATCTACCTGATTTTATACCATTTCACGGTTGAAGAGGCTTGAGGTCATAATTTCTTCTAAGCATACGACCACCATTCACTATGAATGTCACATCGTCAAATCCGCTAGAAAATCAATAATTGATGTACACAAAAATACTCTGGTAGTTTACGTAAAAAGAACGAATTCCTCCGCTACCAATAAAGTACGTTTGAAGAAATCAATATACGTAATCCTTTGGAAATACTCTGTCAGACATTTGTCCATACAAGTTGTCCTGGGACTAGACAAACCGAAGGAACCTTCCTACTGCATCCTTGAATTACCCTATGGACCAGTAGCGAGAAGTCCTTGCAAATCAGTAAAATCCTACTCACGACCGAAGCACGTCAGAGTACGCCTGATAGCTATTCCAGAGAATATTCGACAAGCAATCCTTCCCCATATGAAGATTAAATGTCTTCAATTGCTCCATCTTCAAATAGCATCTTCACGTATTAGATAGTTCAAAATGGTTTTCGGACATAAATCGATCCCAGTCTTTCTATACCAACAATCGTATTGGCCAGATTTGATAGTTGGTTATTTAACTATCAAATAAATAATCATGAGAATAAAATGAGTTCACTGATTTAGTACTCGACATTACTTGGCCTTTTAATTTAAAACAATTAAAGAATGTTAATTTAAAATTCTAAAAATATTTTGATATTACGAATATAGCTTTTCCCTACTTATTTGACATAAGAAAATTTCAAAACTATTTTATTTTAATACATTCTACAATCATACCCAATACTCTATTCTTTTATCATTTTCAAAAGAATTCCTATATCATTACTCATTACTTATAATTCGTAAAATCAATTAACCTTATCATTCGTAAAATATTGTTACGAAATCACCTTTTTCATTATTTGAAAACAATATCCAACGCTTCTCTTTTGAGAATAAACTTGCTCCAAAGCTCAACTTTTCATTCCTCTTATTTTGAAAATATCATTATAATTTTCCAAAATCTCCTTTATTCCTTTATCTTGAGAAATTCGTTATCTTAACTTCATATTATTTTATTTCCAAACCATTCCGCTTTGAAAGTCTTGTTTCAATTCATATCCCTTATTATCATTATTAAATAATGTTAATTTAATCATAACGTTTTAAATCCACACTCTTTGTAACAACCCGGAAATTCTGAACCAATTTAAAAAATTTATTTAGAAATGGGCGAAATCAGTTGCGTTGGAATCAGAAAATCGAGATCTAGACGATGGAACAAGCCGATTCTGAAAAGGAGCACTTTGAAAATTCAGAATAAAATCAATGTGAGAATTCTATTTCCTTTTAAATAATTAAAATAAAGTAATTGTGATATTATCCCTCCACTGTTAATTGCTATGTGTTGTTATTCGTGATTGGATTTGGGTTGATGAATTCTGTTATGTTGATTGAATGGATTATTCTTGTTGAAACAAAAATATCATTTTTGTTGAAACAATATAGAGGAAAACAAAATATTCATTTTGTTAAATAGAAAAGTGTGAAAAATAAAATATTCATTTTGTTAAATAGAAAAGTGTTAAAACCATATCTTTATTGTACGTTTAAAATGTTGCATTTAAAAAGAAAAAGATTTCATTTTTATTTGCATATTTAGATGCAAATAAACATCAAAGAAAAAGATTTCATTTTTATTTGCATATTTAGATGCAAATAAACATCAAAGAAAAAGATTTCATTTTTATTTGCATATTTATATGTAAATAAACACTATAGAAAAAGATTACATTTTTTGTTTGCATTTTGGATGCAAACATAAAACATGAAATAAAAATTACATCTTTATTTGCATTCTTTGATGCAAATAAACTTGAGATTAAAAGTTATAATTTTTTTATTTTTTTATTTGCATTCTTTGATGCAAATAAAACACTGAAATTGGAAGTTATATTTTATTTGCTTCCCCACTTAAAATTTTTTCATCCCCGAAAAGGAACGAAGCTAAAAGTCATTAAATTAACCAATTCAATTTTCATTTTTATTATTGGTTTCAATAATTTTTTATTATTTGGTTAACTTTTCAAATATATATAAGTTTTATTTATCAAAATCATATTTTCTAATATTGGATTATATATATAATTAGAAATATGTTAATTATAGACCTTTTTACTCTGAACTCATTCTAGGGCATTACTAACCCTATCTCTAATGAGTTTTCTCATTCTAGGATAATACTGATCCTATCTCTAATGAGTATTCTTATTGGATATTACTAATCCAACCTCTGATGAGTCTTTTGTTCAGTCCTGACGAGTTGTACCCCAAAGGTTTGAGCTAACCAAAGCTCTGATACCATATGTAATGACCCGAAAATCCCCGCCCTTTGAATCGACCATAAACCACACAGGTCTGATCCAAAAGTTGGAAATCTTTGAATACTTTAACTTTGGGCATACAAAACATTAGAACAGTAATAGCAAACTTTTATAAACATTATAATAATGTTACATTAGAGTACAGAATATCAGAGTACATTGGATAAATAATACAGCGGAAGACTAAATTACAACAAAATGTTTATTTAACTTTTGTTTACAAATCTAACATAATGTGAAAATAAAATGTTTATTTTCATTTTGTATACAAAATCTAATGTAACCTTTGTTAACAAAAATGATATTTTAACCTTCCTTAACAAAATGCTATGTTATTTTCTCCAATGTCATATTTTATAACAAAATGCTATTTTATTTCTAATGCATATTTTATAAAAAAAATGCTATTTTATTTCCAATTCATATTTTATAACAAAAATGCTATTTTATTTCCAATGCATATTTTATTCTCTTCTTTCATTTGTATCAAAATGCAAGTGAAAAATGTAGCTTCTTAAACTAGGCTTTTATCTACATCTAAAATGCAAATAAAAAGGTGACCTTTTTAAGTCATGTTTTATTTGCATCAAAGAATGCAAATAAAAATGCAACTTTTAAATCAATATTTTATTCACATCAAAAATGCAAACAAAAATATAACTTTCATTTTAAAGTTTCTGGTTTACATTTAAATACAAACAAAAATGCAACTTTAATTAATGTTTTGTTTGCATCTAAAATTGCAAACAAAAATGCAACCTTTATTTCCACCTTTTATATGCATCAAAGAATGCAAATAAAAATTCAACTTTTTATTGCAATATTTTATTTGCATCAAAGAATGCAAATAAAAATATAACTTTTTATTTCAATGTTTATTTGCATCAAAGAATGCAAATAAAAAATAACTTCCAATTTCAATGTTTTATTTGCATCAAAGAATGCAAATAAAAAAAATATAACTTTTAATTTCAAGTTTATTTGCATCAAAGAATGCAAATAAAGATGTAATTTTTATTTCATGTTTTATGTTTGCATCTAAAATGCAAACAAAAAATATAATCTTTTTCTACAATGTTTATTTGCATCTAAATATGCAAATAAAAATGAAATCTTTTTCTTTTTAAATGCAACATTTTACACATACAATAAAGATATGGTTTAACACTTTTCTACTTTACAAAATGAATATTTTGTTTTTCACACTTTTCTATTTAACAAAATGAATATTTTATTTCCTCCATTTTGTTTCAACAAAAATGATATTTTTGTTTCAACAAGAATAATCCATTCAATCAACATAACAAAATTCATCAACCCAAATCCAATCACGAATAACAAAACATAGCAATTAACAGTGGAGGGATAATATCACAATCATAATTACTTTACTTTAATTATTTAAAAGGAAACAAAATTCTCACATTGATTTTATTCTGAATTTTCAAAGTGCTCCTTTTCAGATCTGGCTTGTTCCATCGTCTAGATCTCGATTTTCTGATTCCAACGCAACTGATTTCGCCCATTTCTAAATAAAAAAATTAAATTGGTTCAGAATTTCCTGGTTGTTACACTGTTCTTATAAACTTTGTTTATAAACCTTTAGTTTAATAAAAAAAACCTTTTCTTCAATTCCTTTTTATTCAAATGTCGAGTCAACATTTGTTTAACCATTATATTTGCTTAAAGACTTCTTTTACTAAACCCAAATACAAATCACTTTTACCAATCCATTTTCCTCACCAAAATCTCATTCCAATCCCATTTATCTTAATTAATTATTAAGTGCTACCAATTCAGATTAATGCTTTGACTCCGCATTTCCTTTATAAACCGTGTTTATAAAATCTCATGTTTAAGATAAACCCTCTTTTATCTTATTTCTTCTACTTAAGTAATCGTATTCGTTTAAATCTCTTTTATAACTTTGTGATAAACTCGGTTTCACAACCTCTTTTCAAACCTCAACTATATTCCATTTCAAAATTGGTTACTTACTTAAATGTATTTCATTTAAGAATTAATTACTTAAATTATTATTAAAATAATAAATTACTTCATCATTAATTAGAATTAGTATTAAATTTCATTTTAAAATCTTATTTAAGTTAACAACTATATTCTAAATTATTTCATTTCCAATTGGCCCAAACTAATTTAATTAAATAATAAGTTTCAATTAAGACAGTTGACTTGGTCAACTCTTAAACATGATTAACTCGTTGATAAACTTTAAATCGTTTCTTCATTTAAATTAAGTAATAAATTAATTTAAATAATCTCTTTTACTTCGATTAATATTAAATAAATAATATTATAATCCCATTTTAATTGTTTCTTAAACACAATTAATTTTAGTTATAAACTGTTACATTAGTTAAGATGAGGCACGTGCTTCGCACATAGCTGATTTTTGGTTCAAAAATGGTGATTGGTGGTTAAAACAATCAACATATATGTGTTTGGTTTATTTCCCTTTTTATAAACTTCATTTTAAATAATATATTTAAAAATCCTTATTTAGTTATAAAATAAATTTCGTAACTTTGTTTTTTATAGATTTACCTGATGGTAAATCACTATTTCAAAATGATTGATTTATAGGCCAACTACTGCCAATTACTCAACCAATACTGCCGATTGGTTAAAATAAAATGAATGTTGAATTTCAGGTAAATAATCAAAAACCAAATCAATCATCCAAACATATGGGTTTTAAACAATTCATAAGATGATAATATGAAAATAAATAACATCTTATATATTTGAGGAACCCGGTTGGATTCCTCCAACCTGTTCTTCTCTGCATCCAAATGGGTTAATTCATATGATATCATTCAATTCAATTTTACTAATTTAATTTTGAAATAGTAAAATAGCAGCACTTTAATATCAATCAATATATTTAACACTAACAAACAATTCAGACCATTTAAACAATTCATTAAATTAAACATGGTTATTTTATAACCGTGACCAACAAGGTAAGTTACCTTTATCGGGAAATAATCGTTAAATTAATGATTGGTTTTCCATTTAAATTAACTAATATGTAATTCAACCAATTCAGACAATATATACGTAAACATTCATCACACACAAACAATCAACAATGATAGCTCACAAAATAAAAACCCAACTTATATAAAATATAAGTGGGAATAACTGAGTGAGTTTAACTTACCTTGAGTTGATACCGTTGTTTAAACGGTTGGTTTTAATTAAATTAAATGAGTGTTTAATTTAATTAAAAATCCCGGTTGATTCCAATCGCGTCCAATTATGTTCCTTAGCGTATATCATGCCAAGATGATTCCACCGTACCTTGGTTTGTCCGATTCTGTACATATATAGATAAGTTATTCATTTTATAAGAATAACATTTAACTAAATTATTAATTCCTATAATTAGAGAAATAATATAATAAATATGATGCCTTAACATTTAATTAGACCTCTTCCTAACGGATCCAATGAATCTTATTTCGTTGAATTTGGAGTTAGTTTGGCCAGTCATTTATTCATTAAAAATTACCCCTGTCCAAATTTTATAAACAATTAAATAGAAACGGACACGTTTTTGGCCACCGAAGTCACATACGATATCCGTTTGCCACGAAATTTGATTTGCTGACAATAATTTAACGATGCATTTCCAGTGAAACTAATTTCATTGAAAACTGAGACCATCTGCAAAAATGACTATTTTTAACGTTTATATAATATCGATTAAAATATTATATAAATTCCAAATAAATTCAATTAAATAATAATGAATTATTTTTATCATATATATCCAAACAATATATATACATAACTTTAAATATAAATTATACAACTCAGTATCATCGATTTTGAGCTAAACGAATTAAATTTCCCTTTTATATATATTAAATAAACGTTATATTTTAATAATGATTTCCATAGCAGCTATTCCAAAAATTGAATTGGACATAACTAACAATTTATAATACGAAATCTAGATTTTCTCTTTCATATGAAAATTATTATCAGATTCAAACATTTCTTGTTTCACAGAAATCTGACTTATATCGGATCCGGTATATCCAATTAAAGTTCAAATCGTAAATTTCGAACTACCGCGCCATTTCAAACTCGTTTATAGTTTAAGTATAAATTAACGTTCAAACTTCGTTTTAATAAATGAATTTAAAAACGATTAATATTCCAAATATAATATTTATAATATTAAAATATATTAAATATTTGATCACTAAAAATACGGGACATTACATTCTTCCCCCTTTAATAGAATTTCATCCCCGAAATTACTATGGTAAGAAAAATGTTACAACCCATTTAATTTAAAATCTAATTTATCTTAAAATAAAAACCAATTCACTATTATCATTATAAATTTTCAAAAATATCAAAAAAATTCTAACTACTTTAATTCCCAGAAAAATTCTGTAGAGTCTCCCCTGTACGGAGTGACTACGATATCGCAGGAAAAAATAATATATACGTCGACCACGCGGTCGAAAAACAAAACTCAAAACCCAAAAATTCGTATTTTCGCGTAGGCATACCTTATGTGAGCACTATTGAGTATATTACTCAATTTATTTCAATCAAAACCAATCCCCATAGCTTTCAGCTACCTGTATTCAACTCATTTCAACATATAAGTAACATTCACATGAAATTCGAAATAACATTGTCATGTATAATTCACAAATTCCAGCACCAATAAGGATTAAATAATTCAGTTTTCAATTCATATGTGATTCCATTCCAATCTAATACATGAACTCGTTTTTTAGCCTTTAATTCATTAAACTGTTATTAAACCATTAATGAATTATATTCAACCAATTGAACATACAATTTACAATCAATGCACAACCAGTATAAACAAACAATCCAACTTTTATTAACTCAATTTATATTTAACATTAATATCAACTTGGTTTTCTTCCCTTTGGTTTATATATTAATATCCATCGATTAATACTCGATTAATTACCATTCAATCATTATCAATATTTACTTTGGTTTAATATACCTTCATAATAATTAATTTACAACAAATTGACTTCCGATTTCGAATTTTATTCACTAACTCTTTTACTTAAACAAGTTAATTCCAATTCATATTCAATTTACAAAATTATTTTCAAAATTAGTTTACTTTCATTTTATAACCCCAAATTCTGATTTATTTCAAAAATCATTCAATTTCCCTGCAAATTTCATTTAACTTATTTTTAGGTTAAATTCTTATTCATTCAATTTTACTTACTAATTTCATATGAAATTACCATTTCAAATTCCTAATCAAATTTGAATTTCATACAAATCAAACAAATAAACTAGTATTAAAATAATTGGATAAAATTATTTCTTTTCTATACAAAAATATAATTTGGGTAAAATTATTGCATTTACCCACTTTACAAAACAATATTGTGCCTATTACCAAATCAATGCTTCTCAACATTTGAACCGATCAACAAACACAATACAAAACATTTGTATATAAAATTTACAAATGCGCACTCTCATATATATACACTCAACTCAATCCGAGATATTACTAACCCCATCTCTATCGAGTTAATGGCACAAAACCAAGGTTATTACTAAACCATTTGTAATGTCCCGGATTTTGAACGTTTATTTCGAATATTTAATTATGTTTTAAATAATGATTTAATGGATTTTAAATCGAATGTTATTTAATAAAAACTATGTTTGAATATTTATAATATAATTAAAACGAGCTCGAAAACGATGCGGCAGTTCGTAATTTTTGATATGAACTTTAATTGAATATATAGAATCCGTTTTAAGTCGAAATTCTGTGAAACAAGAAATGTTTGAATCGATTTGATTATACTTTTCTAATGGTAGAGAAAGATGGAGATTTCATATTATGGATTATAAGATATGCCCAGATTAAAATTTCCAATAGTCGTTATAGAATCGTTTATCGGCCGTAACGGTTTATTTGATATAACTGCATACTGGATTCGAATTTGGGCAAGATTCTTTTGAGACATAGTTATAATTTAATTTTTAGAATTTTACTATAATTTTTAATAAATTAAATATGCAGTTTTTTATTTGAAGTATTGTGCACCCTGTATCAGTATTTCAGGGTTTCACAGTATAAGTTAACCTACCGATATTATTATATTTTTGAAATCGTGACACCATACTCGTTACTATGGCACTTTTATTTCTGTCGGTAGTGGTCCGTTCGTGAGCAAAGTTTATTTTTTGAGCGTCAAAACCATTTATAACTAAGACAAACAAATATATACACTTGACACAACAAAAATTTTCCAACCAGGCAAGCTACCCTGTATCCATTATACTAGCCGCAGACCTACCATATAGGTTATTTCTTCCTTGCCGACCAAGGAAGAAAAGCTCAGACAAGAAGATATTTCAGCTGACGAATATATCTTCCCATCCTATTTTCTGTCAGGGTAAGTTTAAATCAAAAGTAAGTATATACCCAAACTATTACTTCTCAGCAAAGGTTTGTAAATACAACCTACTCCATATCTACCGTGCCATCTTTTCCTACGGCCTTCCTCCTCTACTTCAAATAGGCATGACCTATATGAAATGAAATCTCCTGCCTAATATTTAATACGCACATGATACGAGCAGCCTTCACAGGACTTCACACATGCAAATTGCTTACCGAAACACTATAGACCTATGAAATATATATCAAACAGCTATGTAAAAGTAAGAAGAACCTACCTCATTGTTTTGCCTTCCCCAGTTACTCACGCTGGGAACATTTCACTTCAGCCCTCACAGTATACGCACAACTCATGCCTGTCATGTAGTTTCACTTCAACCATACGGATAGCCAACCTAATCTAATGTCTACGTTGTACCTCTTGATGAAGATGTTGATCTCATCCAATGCATTCCCGTCTATATATACACATATGCCCTACACTGCTCCTCACCATAACTTAAGGTTTCTTAATTAATTCTCTTTCCAACTACGATAGAAAAAACGCCTCCTTAAAATAAAAAGCAAAAGAATAAGGAGAGAACAATACTGGATGGCCAACCGAGAAGTCTGAAGGCTAGAGCATTGTTTTGCATTGGGAAAGAAATGAGGGACGGTGCAAAGAAGTACAGTAACGTGGAATTTAAAGGAAGGGTTGTTGGTTTTTACTTTCGGTTCCAACTGTGGAAAAAAAAGACGCAAAGATAGGAACAGCTAAAGTGGGAAGGAAGAACCAACGTGAAGGGGGACAAAATTAGTTATGAAATGAGCGAGCTGAAGGAGAAAATGGTATGAAGTGGGAAGAAAATAAAAACATAAGGCCACGTACTGGTGCAAAGAGATCCAGGCAACACAAGGCGCGGTGCAGTTTGAGCTAAAAGGAGGGGACATGAGGGGTACTGTGATGATAGAGCGGCCTCTGATGATCGAAGAAATGGAGTGACAGAGCTCTGATCCGAGGTGGACTGGGTGTGTGGACGGAAGTGCATCAGAGAGGTAAAGGATGGTGGACTTAATGGCCTAATCATGGTATTAACATAAACATAAGTTAGGATATTATATTATATTATATTAAATGTGCATATTCATTTTATACGCAACTAATGTTGTGCCTAACCTTATCGGTTTTCCTAACCCAGATTCAATAATCGCTTTAAAAATAGTACACGTGCGGGTAATATATACAATGTTCCTAATCACACGTTCACATATTGTTTTTAACACATACAGTTAGTTAATAGTATATGTATGTGTCCTAGCCAAAATGATACAGACGCAATGATCTGTGTATAAACATGTTATAAGGCACTGTATATTATAATATCCGTATATAAATAAGGACCGTGGTTGTTTATTTTATAAGTCAAACTGTATCCTTATATATAAGTGTTTTACTTAGAAAATGTTAAATTTATAGTAACCATTTTATATAATAAACTATTGTTGAAATTCGTTAATGTATTATAATATATATAATACGAACTAATAATGTTTATATAAATGATAGCTCATTTTATTAGTTCACATGTTTTTCTATTTAAAAGGTTATTATTTATGTAGATAGATAACACTTAAATTTCACAACTTTGTCATACAGCAATAGAGTTGGAAGAAACCAATGACTGGGGATCCGTATCGACAAGCGCAACGTAATGAAGATGGTTTGATCAGAGTTGGCGTTGACCGGGATGTTTAATTAAACTTAACAACTGTTTAATTAGAATGAACTGTTTCTACGGCAAAAGAATCAAGGTGAGTTCAACTCGCTCAATTTACCCCGTTTATATTTTATATAAATTGTTTTTTTTGTGCAATGTTTGCTAATGATTGGATTACTGTTTGCATGTGTGTTGAATATTTTTAAATATTCATGGATTAAATTAAGCGTTTGTTTAATTTAATTAGGTTAAATCATTATTTTAACGATTAGATTCCAAATGAGGTAATTTACCTTGTTGGTTACGTTTATGAGACTATAAACGTATAAATAATTGACTGCTTGATTGATTGTTATAAAATTTGTTTGTTGACCGTATTAGCTGAACTGTTTTTATTTCTGTTTATCGTAATATTTATTGTTGTAACCCATTGTGATGCAGGAAAGGATAGGTTGGAGGAATCCAATCGGATTCCTTAAATATGTTATTTATATAACTGGTAATCAATTCGATTGATTGTTGATTGTTGAACCAAAGTTCATCACTTATTTGATATTAACCAATGGGATATATTGGTTGAGAAATTATTGGCAAAGGGCCTGTAAATGAACCATTTTACAGAAATTGATTTACCGTCAGATAAATCAATTGAAAGAAAATGATAAAATTGTTTTATAACTAAAGACAGGTTTTGGAAATCTATTTTACATAGATTATTTTTAAGTGAAGTTATTAAAGAAAGAAATAATTATTTTTATCTTGTAATTACAAAACGTGTATATAACACGAGATTATTTAATTTAATTAGTTTGTTAAGTAAATCAAATGAGATTTATTTAAATAAATTTTCATCTAAAATAAATAACCAAGTAGAAATGGTTAACAAGGCAACCTTGTTTGAAACGACAAGTCGACTACTTGCATAAGATTTGATTATTAAAAACTATTATCGGATGGCTAATTATTATTGAAATTAAATATCATTTTTGAGTAACCTTTTTAGAAGAATTAATTATGTATAATGGATAATGTAGTAAACCATTTGACGTAAGGGATGTTAGGCAATTAAAGAGAAGTCAACCTATTAACGAGATTTTGAAAGTATAAATATGAACATGAACCCACAAAGTGACTCAATACACAAGATATGAATATATATATATATAGTGTTGTTTTCAAAAGAAACCAAGTGGTTTTTGATTGAGTCCAGACTCCTATAAAAAGAAAGAATGTTAACTTGTAAAGTGAATAATATTTAAAAGAAACCAGATTTAAAATGGAAATGGTGATAAAGTGGATTAGGTGAATGAAACCTTGTTTTACAACTAAAAGGAATTTTAATAAGTTTACTCATATTTATATGAGTTAGATTTTGTGTTCATTTTCGAAAAGGAATATTATATATATAAAGTTTAAACAAGATTCATGTGAGTTGAGATCAAATAGAAACCATAGTGGATTGAACTGGGTTATAAAATGAGAATCTGCCGATAAAGACTAGAGATAAATATTTTTAACGTGAAGGGAGTTTATTTGAATAAAACTAAGATGTATAGTTATTTAAAAAGAATTCTAAAATAAATAGAAGTGTTGGTATACTATTTGAATGGGATTTCGTTTATAAACTTATATATTCCGAAGATAAGTGTGTTGTCGACACAAGGTCTGAGAGGTAAATAAACACCCTAACTTGTGACGACTTCATGGTTATCCAAGGATGATGTTAGTTTACAAACGATGGTAAAGGATATTATAAATTAAATTTTGAAAAGCTATAAGATTTAATAATTTGATTTGGATAAGAATTTAAAAAGCGAGATTTCAAAAGTTGAAAGATTTAGAAAATTTAATTAACAGCTTTTAACTAAAAAGGGCCAAGTGATGCCGTGTATGGACCCAGTGAACTCACTTTATTTTTCTATGGGTGATGGTTGTTTATTTTGATAGTTAAATCACCGACTATCAAAACCTGGCTAAATCGATTGTTGGTATGGAAAGACCGGGATCAAATTTATATTCGAAAACCATTCCGACCAGCAAATATGTAAACGTTGATGATATCAGAAGATGGTCGAGATGGAGCATTGAGGACCGTGGATCTTCATAAGCAGAAGGATTACTGTTGAATTTCTCTGGCTAGCTACCAGAGGTTTTTAAACTGTGATTCGGTCGTGATTGAGGCTTTTTCGTATTGCAAGGACTGCTCGCTACTGATCCTTTGGATGTAGTAGGAGGGTGCCTTCGGTTCACCCTGTTCCTGGATGACATGTATGGACGATGTGAATGATGGCTAGATTTTCCAAAAGTCGATTATAACCTCAAGCCTCACAACTGGGAAATGATAAAAATCAGGCAGGCAACATAGCTATGTGGGTCGCTCCCATTAGGGTGTATAATCACCTATCTAGAGAAATTCCATTTGCTACTTTATTCTATTTTGATGTTGTCCCTTTCCGGGAGATGGTTGCTGATCCCAACCGTTGGTGATATACATTCGATACACTCAAGCGAAATGAGTGGTCGGTCATGTGTGGGTCGGGTTGCAAGACGTTCTTGTTGAACCCAGTGTATTCGCCTCTAGAGATACACTATCGACAGGTGGTTCCATACCTTGTCATAGTCGGAATCCAATCTCCAATAAGCGCCCGCGGTTTTTATTGTATACTATATATGTGGAGCATGAGATGCAAGTGTTCTGCTAGATTGTTATTTACTTGTATTTAGACACTATTATAATATCAGAATAAGACATGGTTTCAAAACTGTTTTTGGGTTATAGTAAGGTAAAACCGACCGTGTTTATGTGTGGACTGGTCTTACTATTATCATTTTCTTTCAAAAAGATTTTGAACTCTAAAATCAATATGGATGTTATATAAACTTAGTGGGTTTCTCACTCTGGTTCACCAGACTGACCCAGTGTTTGTAATGCTCGGGTTAGACCGGGTTGTATAGGTTCAGGTTATTGGACACTACAAAAGTGGAGAAGACGTGCTAGAGGAGTTCGGATGTATGATTTTATGTAGTATATTCTGCTATGTCATGTGTATGAGGACAAATTGTTATAACTGTCCAAGTTATTGATGTACTCTGATGTTGTAAGTATTATTTTCAAGCTCTCAAATAAAGTTATTTCTATATTATATTTTGTTCCGCTGCGATGTGAGATTCTGTGTTGTGGTGATTCTTCTTCTTCTATTCTAATATTTCTTTCTTTCTTCTCTCATCATCTAAATTCTTTCTATTGGCATCTGGGTTTCTAGTATCATTTGGGTTGGATTAGTGTTGTTTGATCAGCTCAAAGGGTACCGGAAATTTGGGTCGCTACACCATTGGTCTGATACCACTGTAATGGCCCGTAGATTTTCGACACCGAAAATCGAAAAAGAACATAATGTCGACTATTCAAGCATCGAAAACATTGGATCGTTATTAAAAGAATATAGAGGGTGACATAAGAAAGAAATAAATATTAGAATAGAAGAAAAAGAAGAACACAACATGTAGTCCCATATCGCAGCGAAACAAAATATAATATAGAAATAAATCTTTACTTAGAGCTTTAAAAATACTTACAATCATCAGAGTACATCAAAACATCTGGATATTTATAATATCTATCCTCATATACAATCAAACAGCGGAATAAATATATGTCATACGTCTGGACTCTTCTAGCTCATCTTTTGACTGCATCCGATAACCTAAACCTGTACGACCCAGTCTAACCCGAGCATTACAAACGCCAGGTCAGTCAGGTGGACCAGAGTGAGAAAAACACATTAAGTTTATAGGTAATATCCAACTTGATTTTAAAGTAAAAATCTTTTCGAAAGAAAGAATAATCGTAAGACCAAATCCACACGTAAATACAGACGATTGTTACCTTACGATAATCCAAAATATTTTTAAAATCATATATTTTCTGATATTATAATAATGTATAATATCAAGTAAATAGCAATCTAGCAGAACGCTTGCATCTCACGCTCTACATACATAGTATACAATTAAAAACTACGGGCGCTTAATGGAGAATGGATTTCCAACTATGGCAAGGTACGGGACCACCTTCCGAATTTGTACCTCTGGAGATGAATACATTGGGGATTCAACAAGAACGTCTTGCAACCCTGGCTAAACATGACCGGACCCTCACTTCTCTTGAGAATACCAAATGTATCATTACCATGGTTGAGGGCCAGCCAACCGAACCGATAGCATACATACAAAAATAAAAAAGGGACAACTGAAGACATTTGATTTCTCCAGATCAGGTAATGATATGCCCTTTTAATGGGTGCGACCCACATAACCATGCGACCTGCCCAATTTTATACCATTTCCCGGTTGAAGAGGCTTGAGGTCATAGTTAATTTATTTATTTATTTATTTATTTATCATTATTCATTGATTTTATGTTTTATTCTTCTAAGCATCTGACCACCATTCACTTTGAATGTCACATCGTCAAATCCGCTAGAAAATCAGTAATTGATGTCCATAAAAATACTCTGGGTATTTATGCAAAAAGAACGAATTCCTCCGCCACCAACAAAGTATGTTTGAAGAAATCAATATACGTAATCCTTTGGAAAAACTCTGTCAAAAATTCGTCCATACAAGTTGTACTAGGACTGGGCAAACTAAAGGCACCTTCCTACTGCATCCTTGAATTACCCTATGTACCAGTATCGAGTAGTCCTTGCAAACCCGTAAAATCCTACTCACGACCGAATCACTTCAGAATACCTCTGATAGCTACTCCAGAGAATATTCGACAAGTAATCCTTCCACTTATGAAGATTCACGGTCTTCAATTGCTCCATCTTCGAATAGCATCTTCACGTATTAGCTGGTTCGAATTGGTTTTCGAATATAATTCGATCCTGGTCTTTCCATACGAACAATCGTATTGGCCAGATTAGATAGTCGGTTATTTAACTATCAAATAAATAATCGTGAGAATAAAATGTGTTAACTGATTCAGTACTCGGCATTGCTTGGCCTTTTCAATTTAAAACAATTAACGAATGTTAATTTAAAACTCTTAAAATATTTCAATATTACGAATATAGCTTTTCGTTCTTATTTGACATAAGATAATTTCAAAACTATTTTATTTTAATACATTCTATAATCATACCCAATACTCTATTCTTTTATTATTTTCAAAACAATTCCTATATCATTACTCACTACTTATAATTGGGAAAATCAGTTCAACTAATCATTCGTAAAATATTGTTACGAAATCACCTTTGTTTCGTTATTTGAAAAGAATATCCAACATTTCTCTTTTGAGAATAAACTTGTTTCAAAGCTCAACTTTTCATTCCTTTTATTTTGAAATTTTCATTATAATTTTCCAAAATCTCCTTTATTTCCTTTATCTCGAGAAATTCCTTATCTTAACTTCATATTATTTTATTTCCAAACAATTCCGCTTTGAAAATCTTGTTTTAATTCATATCACTTAATATCAATATTAGGTAATGTTCATTTAATCTTAACGTTTTAGCTCCACACTCTTCTTATAAACCTTGTTTATAAGCCTCTAGTTTAATATAAAACCCTTTTCTTCAATTCCTTTTTATTCAAATGTTGAGTCAACATTTGTTTAACCATTATATTTTCTTAAAGACTTCTTTTACTAAACCCAAAAATAAATCACTTTTACCAATCCATTTTCCTCTTCGAAATCTCATTCCAATCCCATTTATCTTAATTAACTATTAAGTATTGGCAATTCAAATTAATGCTTTGACTCCTCATTTCTTTTATAAACCTTGTTTATAAAATCTCATGTTTAAGATAAACCCCCTTTTTATCTTGTTTCTTCTACTTAAGTAATCTTTTTCATTTAAATCTCTTTTATAACTTTGTTATGAACTCGGTTTCATAACCTCTTTTCAAACCTCAACCATGTTCCATTTCAAAATCGGTTACTTACTTAAATGTATTTCATTTAAGAAGTAATTATTTCAATTATTATTTAAAATGTAATATAAATTTCTTTTTAAAATCTTATTTAAGTTAACAACTATATTCTTAATTATTTTATTTCTAATTGACCCAAACTAATTTAAGAAAATAATAAGTTTCAATTGAAACAACCGACTTGGTCAACTCTAAAAAATATGACTAACTCGTTGATCAACTTTAACTCGTTTCTTCATTTAAATTAATTAATAAATTAATTTAAATAATCTCATTTACTTTGATTAATATTAAATAAATAGTATTATAATCCTATTTTAATTGTTTCTTAAAAACAATTAGTTTCAGTTATAAATCATTACATTAGTTAATATGAGGCACGTGCTTCGCACACATCTAATTTTTGGGTCAAAAATGGTGATTGGTGGTTAAAATAATCAATATATATGTATTTGGTTTTATTTCCCTTTTTATAAACTTCATTTTAAATAATATATTTAAAAATCTATATTCAGCTGTAAAATAAATTTCATAACTTTATTTTTTATCGATTTACCTGATGGTAAATCACTATTTCAAAACGAATGATTTATAGGCCAACTGCTGCCAATTACTCAACCAATACTGCCTATTGGTTAAAATAAAATGAATGTTGAATTTCAGGTCAATAATCAACAACCAAATCAATCATCCAAACTGATGGGTTTTAAACAGTTCATATAATGATAATTTGAAAAAAAATAACATCTCATATATTTGAGGAATCCGGTTGGATTCCTCCAACCTGTTCTTCCTTGCATCCAAATGGGTTAATTCATATGATATCATTCAATTTAATTTTACTGATATAAATCTAAAACGGTGAAATACCAGCACTTTAATATAAATCAATATATCTAACACTAGCAAACAATTCAGACCATTCAAACAATTCATTAAATTACACATGGTTATTTTATAACCGTGGCCAACAAGGCAAGTTACCTTCACTGGGAAATAATCGTTAAAATAACAATTGGTTTCCCATTTAAATTTAACTAACATGCAATTCAACCAATTCAGACAACATATATATACATATGTAAACATTCAGCACATACAAACAATCAACAATGATAGCACACAAAATAAAAACCCAGTATTATAAAATATAAGTGGGAATAACTGAGTGAGTTTAACTCACCTTGATTGATACCGTTGATTAAACAGTTGGTTTTAATTAAATTATTTGAGTGTTTAATTTAATTAAAAACCCCGGTTGATTCCAATCGCATCTAATTATGTTCCATAGCGTAGACCTTGCCAAGATGATTCCACCGTACCTTGGTTCGTCCGATTCTGTTCATATATAGATTAGTTATTGATTTTATAAATAATATCATTTAACTAAATTATTAATTCCTATAATTACAGAAAAATTCAATAAATATGAGGCCTTAACATTTTACTTGATCTCTTCCTAATGGATCCAATGAATCTTGTTTTGTTAAATTTGGAGTTTGTTTGGCCAGTCTTTTATTCGTTAAAAGTTACCCCTGTCCAAATTGTATAAACAATTAAATAGAAACAGAGATTATTTTGTCCATCGAAGTCATATACGATATCTGTTTGCCAAGAAATTTGATTTTCTGACAATAATTTAACGATATGGTTCCAATGAAACTAATTTCATCGGAAACTAAGACCGGTTGCAAAAATGGTTATTTTTAACACTTATATAACATCAATTAAAATATTATATAAATTCCAAACAAATTCAATTAAATAATAATAAATTATTTTTATCATATATATCCAAATAAAATGTATACACAACTTTAAATATAAATTATACAACTCAATATCATCAATTTTGAGCTAAACGAATTAAATTTCCCCTTTAAATATATTAAATAAACGTTATATTTTAATAATGATTTCCATAGCGGCTATTCTAAAAATTGAATTGGACATAACTAACAATTTATAATATGAAATCTAGATTTGTCTCTTTCATATGAAAATTATTATCAACAAGATTCAAATGTTCCTTGTTTCGTAGAAATCCGACTTATATCGGATCCGGTATATCCAGTTAAAGTTTAAATCGTAAATTTTGAACTACTGCACAATTTCAAGCTTGTTTATAATTTAAATATAAATTAACGTTCAAACTTCGTTTTAATAAACAAATTCAATATTAAAAACGATTAATATTCCAAATATAATATTTATAATATTAAAATATATTAAATATTTGATCACTAAAAACACGGGACATTACATGGGTGAGGCTCCATTGCGTTTTATTTAATTAAATTAAATTCTAGTGCTCCTATAAGTTTGTAACAATGACAACTATTGCACGCATTATCAAAATTTCACAAATTTGGTACCGTTGGAATCGTATGAACGCTGCTACACAATGGAACTAGTTTGGGGCGATTTGGAGCTTGTCCCAATTTTTGGCGAAATAAAATGCTTGATCGAATTTATTGACTGTTTATCGTTATTGACGATAAACGACCAATGTGACTAAGTTCACTAACTCTATCTAGTTTTATAATATTATAAACATATTTTAATGTTGATGAAAGATGATTGTATGTTGTGTGATTGTTGTTTGGATGAATTGCTAATATATTGTGTGGAATTATAGATATAGTTATATATATAAATCATTGGTTAAATATTAATTCTATTTATTATGATGTCTCATATTGAAATAAAATTTATATTATTTACGTTGATTAACATATGTGAGTGCAGGGAAATAGGTTAGAGGGATCCAATTGGATTCCTCAAATTTATTATTGCTTATTTTCATATATTGTGATATATGATGTGTTAAATGTTCTATGATAGATTTCCATATGTTTAGATATTATAATAGCACTAACAATATATATAATGATATTTAAAATATCATGAAAAGGGATTTTTAAATTTAAAAGGGAAAATCTAATTATTATTTTTAAAATAGAAATTGATTTTTGAATGGCTAGAAAATAATAACTTGTTTTAATAATATAAAAAAGTAGTTTGATTTATAAACAATGTTTATAAATGAAGTAAAATAATTATCATTGGATAATTTAAGAATGTAAATTCAAGAGCGAATTTAAAAGGGAAACTGGAAATTGTTTAAAAAAGGAAACGATCAAATTTATTCTGACGTTCGGAATGTGAATAGAATTAAAATAAATCCCTAGGATTTTGTAATTAGAATTCGACTATGTCGAATAATATAAAATAATTTATTTTTAAAAATTATATAGTTTATAATTCAGAATGTGACAAGATAATTAATATTCGGTCTGGGACCGATATTTTATAATCGAATGTAAAGGTGATAAAAAATTATAAACTTCTTAAATAAAATAGACTAGAAAATTCACGTGTAAACGAGATCTGATAATAAAAGGAGAATGTAAACGATAAGTTATTAATTGACCCAATAGATTGAATTTTAACCTATAATGGTATTTATGATTTAAATCATGATTTATTTGATAACACGAGTCCAGATTTCTATATGGGAATAGTATTCACATTTTAAAGTGAATAATGTTTAAAAGCAAAGTTTTGCAGGATTGGAACGGTTATAAAGGAAATTGTTGAAGATTTGGAAGTGATAAATTTAGAACTGAATGTAGAATGAAAAATGGAAATTGAGTCAACCTTGAAATAGTAATTTATTCCAAAATTTGGAACGTTAAACGAATAGAGATTATTTATTCGAAAGAGAGTTATCAAATTTAAATTATTCATAAGAGATTTATTTATCGAAATTCGACTACGTCAGATTCAGGAAAGTACTATTTACTTTTCATTTTAATCAAGATTTATTTATTATTTTATTTATCAAATAAATGAATAAAAGTTATACTTTAAAGTTAAATATTTGGAAGCGGGGATCGCTATGGTTATAATCAATGTTTTCGGTAAAAGAAATGGATTCTTAAACTGAATTTGAGAGTTAAATAAGCATTGTTTGTTAATATTAAAGTTGTGAACTCTGTCTATTTTGAAATTAAGAATGAAGTTTAGTTAAGGTCTAAGAGGTAATTATACCCTAACTTGATTGACTTCATTATTGACTAATGAATGGTAAAGATTAGGTAGTGAGGAATGGTTAGTGATATGATTATTGAATGAGTGATTAATGGGCTGAGCTGTCGTAACGATGTTTATAGAACATTCGTTTAAATCCATTTAAATGAGTTTTGGAAATGTTTTCCAAATATAATCAGAGATGTTTTCAAAATATGAATATATGGAAATAAGAAATATGAATATATGGAAATATGAAAATACCGTTATATGGAAATAAGAAAAGTAAATATATGGAAGTATTTTCCAGCAATTAATAATGTATATTTTCTAAATATAGAAAATAAGAATTTGTGGATATATGGAAATGTTTTCCGATGTGAATAAGAGATATTTCTAAAATATAGAAAATAAATAATTATGATAGATGGACATTTTTTTTTTCTAAGAATCATGAGAGGCTAAACGGGTTTTGAAGAATATGGGATAAAGATATTGAAAGGAAATTGGGAAACGAGTAAATTAATGATAAATTAATTTAAAAGGCTCAGTGTTGGCTAATGCTTGATCGATAGTATTTCTATTTGGAGATAGGATCGTTGGTTGTTTGAATGTTCCTTTGATAGTTAAATAACCGACTATTAAAGTTTTGACCCATTTTATATTTTCATTTTCAGTACGGAGAGACCAGGATCCGATTTATTATTTGTAAGCCACCCTGTATGGGGACAATCGTTGCGAATCAAATATGTTGAATATAATTGAAGAAGGAGTAAAGTTTAAGGGCTGTTCTGTTAATCCTAGGTAGAAATTGCATAAGATGGACTGATGGTCGATTTATCCAGTTTCAGGACAACTTGTATGGGTGAATGTCTGAACCAATATGCCTAACAGATCATCTATATTGATCTCTTCAAAGTATTTATGGTGGTGGTAGAAGAATTCATTTCTCTTAGCTTTATGCCCATGATATTTTTTGGGAAATCAATAAATGATATGGCTGGTTTGATGATGTGGCATTCAAAGTGAATGAAGATGTGACATGTCAAAAAGGTAAATATAGTCTCAATCCTCACAACCGGGAAATCAAAAAAATCGGGCTGGCAACATGGCGAAGTGGGTCGCCCCATTAGGTTGTATTTTCACTTGATCTATAGAAAAATCTATTTGCTTCTTTATTCTATCGTTGTTGTATGCTTCGGTAACGGTTGCTGATCCCAACCGTTAGTGATAATACATTTGGTACACTCAAAGGAAATAAGTGATCGATCATGTGTGGACTGGGTTACAAGATGTTCTTATTGAACCCCGTATATTTCTCTTTAGAGATATACTATTGAAAGGTGGTTCCATACCTTGTCATAATTAAAAATCCATTACCCAATACGCCTCTGTGGTTTTGATTATATACTATGTATGGGGAGTGTGAGATGTAAACATTCTACTGGACTGCTATTGATTTGATTAGACACTATTATAATATCAGAGTAGTGTTGATACAAAGAATATTTTTGGTTATTGTAAGGTAAAACCCTTCCGTGTTTATATGTGGATCGGTCTTATTATTACCCTTTCTTTTAAAAAGAAATTCTAAAAGTTAAATTAAGTGGTTGGAGTTTACTCAAACTAGTCCCGTGGCTGACCGAGAGTTTATTTTGTTTTTATTTTACCCTCACTCTTGGGTGCCAAAATTTGTACGAGCAGTTAAATTGTAACACCCCACGTCCGTTAGTGTCACTCACAAAGGGAATGCACTAAGTTCTGTGGAGCATTTAGGGTAAAAGATACAGATAAATTACAAGACAGACAGAAATTAAACGGCGGAAAATAAAACTTTGCTTTACTGATAAAATAGTTTGTACAACGATTTCTTTACAATATCAGAGTATCATCTGTTTTTCAAAATAAAGAAGCATAAAAATACATTTATATTCCACAATTTAAGCAAGAGCCAGCCATAGCATCTGAAAAGAGAATCCAAGCAAAACTTCGGCAAATCTTCAAGCTGGGAAAGAGTGACAGTCCAACTTAACCTTAGCTATACTATTCCCTCCTTTACTACCTTGGGGGGGGGGAACGGAAGAAAAGAAGACGAAAGGAAAACAGAGTCAGACATAAAGCCTGAGTAAGTTCAGTAACTTCTAGCATGTGAACATGGAAAAACAAAATGACATGAATTAACTGAATACAAGATAACACCAAGATGATAGGGTCAGCAAGATTAGACAAGATAATCACAAGGTACGCTAAGATAAGATAAACTGGATATACTCTAATGCTTTCGCCGCTTCGCTATTTCCTTGCTATACTAGTTTCTATATCTCTGCACCGCCTAACTAGTGTCCCAACTAGTAACGATAATGTGATCCCAATCCCTGTATTTTCCATTGCCTTCGGGCATCTATTTATTACCTAGATCTTAATCTAGGGTTTTCTTATCAAGTGCTTTCTAGATTTAACTAGAGATTTACGCTTTCTCTGAACGATTCTCGGATTCAGGATTCATGCCACCTAGTTCAACTAGGGATTATGCTACCTGTCGAACGATGCCCCCAAGTCTAGGACACACTACCTAGAGTGGTATATGTTCCTATACATTCCCATGCTTGTATCGCGAATCGTTATCGCTTGTCTAGATGCACATGTCCTGTAATGTGCGGGTCGAGTCCTGTGACAGGGCAAATCAAGGAATATAGAACTCGGTCGGGACCTTTCAGATATCTGCCGATGCAGATGCTAAAGTCTGTTTTTATTCCAGTGGCTATGGTCCCACTTGACCCCTTCCTCAACTAATGAAAGGCACACCTTGTAAAATGAGAAATATACGCCGGCCCCCGGTGCCCCTCTATCCTATGGCCATCCTCACCCATAACTAGATAGCAAGTATATGGTCTTTTGGAGTTCTCTGCCTTTCCGCTTCACGTATCTCGATTGACTCAAGATGGATGGTAGACGACGAGTTGCTATCACAGGGCTACCGTTTTCTCGCCGAATCACGCCGGTCCATCCTAGTCTTTAGGTTGCCATATATTGCAACCAAGGCATACCCCTGGTTCTTCTACGCAGACCTTAACCTCTGTGAGCCCAGGAGGATCATCTGCAGCCTCACTGAGGGATACCAAGAGTACCCTCACGTCCCCTCGAAGCCTCGGGCTTCGTAACCCAATTCGTTGGAGCCTTCTTTCTACCCAGACGGACATTCGCTCCTTCCCGTGTTATACTAAGAATTACTACTTAGTTTTACTAACTAAGATTTACCACTTAGTTTCCAGAATCATTGTTTTCTAAGGTTTACTACTTAGTTCCCTTTCCCGTCAATTTGGATTGGTTAAGTGTCATTAGTCAATTCAAGCCAACTTAACCCTCTTCATTCATCATGTTATACTGGTTAAGTGTTATCAGTAATTCATGTTGACTTAACCCCACCACAAACCAAGTTATATTGGTTAAGTATTTCTTATTACTTAACCCTACCCATTCACCCTGTATTGGTTCAGTGTTCCTTTTTAACGTAACCTTGCCCATCTGTTTTAACTAACATGTTATTAACGGTTAAGTATTATCCCTTCATGTTTTAGACTTAACCCTATTCCTTTATCACAATCTGAAGGTTAAGTGTTCAAGTTTACTTAACCCTATGGTCTAGCCCAGCTAACATATCAAATTGGCTAAGTGTATTAAATCTTACTTAACCCCAACCACTAGTCTAGTTAACATGTTAATTTGGCTAAGTGTATTAACTTTACTTAACCCCACTTTCTAGACTAGTTAACATGTTAATTTGGCTAAGTGTTTTCTTAGTTACTTAACCTCTACAAATCTTGTCTTGTTACCATGAGTTTGGTTAAGTGTCCCTATGGACTTAGCCCTCCGTTCTAGCTTAACTATGCTAAGTTGGTTAAGTGTTCCTATGGACTTAACCCTCCCATTCTAGCTTAACTGTATGAACCTAACCCCACCTACCAGTCTTGTTATCATGTTGAGTTGGTTAAGTGTCTTAGTTAACTTAACCCTAGCATTCTTGTTCTAGAGTTAACTAAATAAATTAAAGCCGCTACCACTCACATTAGACAGATATTGTTGCGATTACTGGATGTGTCGGTTGGTTCCGGGCAGGTTTACATCGCCACTCAGTCTAACCTCGGGTTAGGCATATTCGTGTTTTCTGAGTTCAAAGGGTTTTGATTAAACTTCAAATCAGGTTTTGAAAGTAACCATCCCGTCCGTCGGATCAGTTAGGGATAGCCAGGGAGAGAAGAAAACTTGTATTTTCCAAACCCAAGCCTAGACACTATCCTCTCTGTCACCCTAGAACTTCTGGTGTGTTATTAAAAGAGACGTCGTTAAGAAACCTTTAATTTGCCTAAATTTTTCTTTCCTCATTTAGGATAAATTCTATAAGTAAATTAATCCTCATTTACTTATTTCCCAATTACTCTTTTAATGTAAATTGTCTACATTTATTTCTATGGCCCATTTCCCCTCTAAATCATATTTATGCTTTTTAGTATGTAAACTATACCAAATTAAGTGTCACTAACCATGATTTTGCTAAACCTGCCAATTACTCCCAATTATGGCCAATTTCAAATTTATGCTAATATACTTACCGTTCCAAATTAGCTAATCCAATTCCGATTCAACAATTCTAATTCATGTCAAACTAGACTTATTACTCTAGTTCACTATTCATGTAAATGCTAGATTTACACGTCGATACTAGATTCAGGTTACATAATCTATAATTCAAATCAAATTTACCCAATTTGCATTCCTATGAACATGCCATAATAGATGTTCCCAATTTATGCCAATTTCCTAGTTTATAACTTTGTTTTTAGTAAATTTCATATTTTGCCCAAATCGTATTCCCACCGTTCGTATAATCGTAATTCAATCTAGATTATAGATAAATCTAGATTCGTAGAAAATAGGGAATGAACCAAAGATGCTAGGCAAAAGATAGACATAATAACTGGCATAAAAAGGTTTGCATAACGACGTCGGTTCAAGAACATGGGTAGACCTAACTTAATAGGTAAATTCCCAAGGTCTAAAACCAAAAGAAAACCAAGAACAGACATAATAGAGATGTAGGTTCAAGAACATGGGTAGAACTAACTTAATAGGTAAATTCCCAAGGTCTAAAACCATAGAAAATCAAGAATAGACAGAATAGAAAAATCAGGTTTAGACCCAATTTCATAGACACAAAACTTAAGCAACACTTTCCTAGTCAGGAATCATAGGTGTTTAGTCATTGTTGTCCTTGTTATGTCATAGGCAATAGTTTATGCTTTTCCTAATCAAAGGCATAGGCTGGTGTTCACAGTCAAGAAAACAATTCTCATAGTCACAGTCATAGGCAATATTCATAGTCATAGGCAATGTCCATAGTCATAGGCAATGTTCATAGGCATATGGTTCTAAGGTCCATAGTTTCATAGTCACGGTCTTATTTGTCCTCGAATCATAACAGTTCTTAATTAGGTTCAAGAGTATAGGCACTGATTCGAATAGAGAGAGAGAGGTTTGGCATATTCTTTTATTCCTTTAATTTCATGTCACGAACAGAGAAAAACGTTCAAATCTAAAAATAACTGACTTACAGAGATTAGATTAGAACAGAAAGATGGCGTTGCTATAATTCGTAGAAAAACAGTCGTTGAAGTCGTTTGAACCTCCTCTTGAATCCTAGCTTGACTCGAACCTCTTCTTGAAAATCTTTTAGCAGCATTTCCTCGTCTTGATTTATTATATATATATTATTTTACTCACTTATTTATTTAATTAAGAGGAGGAGAAGAAGCCATGTTTGCCAAGAATCTTTGCAGCATAAGGGTAGAAAAAAATTGTAAATAGAGAAGGAGACTAGGGCTGTTTATATAGTGTTAGGCGAACGAACCTAGGCAGAAAACATGACTAGATACATCAGAACGAACCAGGTGCAGAAAGCTGGAAAAAGCAGGGGGGTCGACCCCCAGGTCGACTACCCAGTCGACCTGGGTGACCCAGGTCGACTACCCAGTCGACCTGGGTGCCTTGGGCGGGAAAATTCCCGCCCAGCCCAATCTGGGTCCGATTTGAATTTTGAACTTGACCTATTTTGAAATTTGAACTTCGCTGAATCTTCCGGAGGCCATATCTTCCTCATACGGACTCTGATTTACGCAAACTCGGACTCGTTTTCATGTAGAATTCCGAGACAAACGCAATGGCGCAGCCCGATTCCCTTGATTTTGATTTTAACTTTTAATTCTGCCCTGATTTGTAAATCTAAATGTTGCAGAATTACGGGGTGTTACATTCTCCCCCACTTAAAAGGATTTCATCCCCGAAATCTTCAATTTAGGAAGAATGTGTCCTACCATCCAATCACCCATCTACTCAACCATCCAATCACAGGCATCCATTGTCCTTAAAAGATTTCTAATTCTTTCATGTTCATATGCATAGTGTGTGTACATGTCTTTATCTAATGCAAGATCAGGCGGTCTACTGATTCAGTTGACCTCCTTAATGCAAATCATGTCAGTGCCATGCGTCCAATCATGTATGCAAGCATCCCTAGTTATGTAAATACTACATGTGTGCATAGCCATTCATCCATATGCAACTTCCATATGATAACATATCAAGTTCAATTTGCAAACAAATACATATCTGTAAATGCAATATGAAAGCGTCTGAACTGATCTAGTGCCTAATACGTATGCATATGCATCCTCGAGCAACCACTTGCAACCACCAACCATAACATGTTTCAAACACATGTTTACATCCATTGGCTTCTACCTAAAGGATCGAAGATACGACCTAGAGGATATACTTTGGAAAGAGAGAAACAATTATGCGTAAAGCTCCAAAACAAAGAAATCAAGGATGCACCCTTAAGGAAAAAGGGTATGATGCTAGTATCTAGCCTTCTTGAGCTTTACTCTACAGTATTTTAACTAATTTAACTTCAAGATTGTGAAGTTTCTGACCTCCATTTCCAAGATAAACAGATGTCAACTATGATACCCAGTGTATGTACTAAGATGATTTGAGGTTTCCCTCTTATCCACCATGCCATAATTATAAGGGTCGAAAAGGTAACTACGTGCTTTTTAGAGTGCCTGTCACAACTATTCATCTCTCACGCAAACCACCCTAGTCGAACTCGACGCCCATCAAGTACAAGCCCCAAAGGCCTAAACCAATATCAGACAAGCACCCAAGGGATATCTCCTACGAATTTAGACGATCTACGTGAGATGATATAAGCAAACTCGATAGCTATTCTCAAATCCCTACTAACCAAAAATAAACTAGTCGGAACACCAATTGGATTTGAGCCTCTAGTGGGATCTTTCTACTATACAAGTACTATGGTGCAGAGACTCAACTATGGAAGTGGATATGAACAAATGCGAAACGCTAAAACCAAAGGAAATAGTACGAACAGCAAAACTAGACCCTTCCAACAGAACTTTACTACCTTTCTCCTAGGTATGCTTGGTGGTGAAAGTATGTACTCGCCCTTCTGAAAATCTTGTTCCTCGTTCTTGCCCTTGTCCTTAATTATATGCCCTATCATACCCTAGTAAAGATACTTCCTCTTGTCTTAGGTTTTATAATTCCTTCCTCCTTTGTGGGCTAAATCTACATCCTTGAATTCCTCATCCTAGGGTTGTGCTCCTTAGTTAAACTCCTCATCCCCTTCCGTGTGTAGTCACGTTGACAAATCTCTCGAAAGTTGCCTCCATCGTCCGGAAAACCCTATAAGCTTCGAAAGAAAACTGCCCGTAGATGAAACAACTACGGCTATGGATGGAAGCCGGGCACTACTTTGCCCTTCGATGAGGTTACCTCCCAGAAAGCCAGGAGCCCCAGAGACTCAAGAAAGAAGGAGACAAGAATTTAAACAGAGGAAGAGAAGATAGTGCGTGTGGCTTTAGGGAATATGTCTTTAAAAAAAACCTTTTCTCTTGAAAATGCTTCTTTAAAAACCGTTTTGAAAATAATTTTTCAAATCCTTTATCTGATCTGGTAACCTTCAGCTCTGATACCACGTGTAACACCCCACGTCCGTTAGTGTCACTCACAAAGGGAATGCACTAAGTTCTGTGGAGCATTTAGGGTAAAAGATGCATATAAATTACAAGACAAACAGAAATTAAACAGCGGAAAATAAAACTTTGCTTTATTGATAAAATAGTTTGTACAACGATTTCTTTACAATATCAGAGTATCATCTGTTTTTCAAAATAAAGAAGCATAAAAATACATTTATATTCCCCAATTTAAGCAAGAGCCAGCCATAGCATCTGAAAAGAGAATCCAAGCAAAACTTCGGCAAATCTTCAAGCTGGGAAAGAGTGACAGTCCAACTTAACCTGAGCTATACTATTCCCTCCTTTACTACCTGGGGGGAGGGGGGAACGGAAGAAAAGAAGACGAAAGGAAAACAAAGTCAGACATAAAGCCTGAGTAAGTTCAGTAACTTCTAGCATGTGAACATGGAAAAACAAAATGACATGAATTAACTGAATACAAGATAACACCAAGATGATAGGGTCAGCAAGATTAGACAAGATAATCACAAGGTACGCTAAGATAAGATAAACTGGATATACTCTAATGCTTTCGCCGCTTCGCTATTTCCTTGCTATAATGGTTTCTATATCTCTGCACCGCCTAACTAGTGTCCCAACTAGTAACGATAACGTGATCCCAATCCCTGTATTTTCCATTGCCTTCGGGCATCCATTTATTACCTAGATCTTAATCTAGGGTTTTCTTATCAAGTGCTTTCTAGATTTAACTAGAGTTTTACGCTGTCTGCTGAACGCTTCTCAGATTCAGGATTTATGCTACCAAGTTCAACTGGGGATTATGCTACCTGTCGAACGATGCCCCCAAGTCTAGGACACACTACCTAGAGTGGTATATGTTCCTATACTTTCCCACGCATGTATCGCGAATCGTTATCGCTTGTCTAGATGCACCTGTCCTGTAATGTGCGGTCCGAGTCCTGTGACAGGGCAAATCACGGAATATAGAACTCGGTCGGGAGCTTTCAGATATCTGCCGATGCAGATGCTAAGGTATGTTTTTATTCCAGTGGCTATGGTCCCACTTGACCCCTCCCTCAACTAATGAAAGGCACACCTTGTAAAATGAGAAATATACGCCGGCCCCCGGTGCCCCTCTATCCTATGGCCATCCTCACCCATAACTAGATAGCAAGTATATGGTCTTTTGGAGTTCTCTGCCTTTCCGCTTCACGTATCTCGATTGACTCAAGATGGATGGTAGACGACGAGTTGCTATCACAGGGCTACCGTTTTCTCGCCGAATCACGCCGGTCCATCCTAGTCTTTAGGTAGCCATATATTGCAACCAAGGCATACCCCTGGTTCTTCTACGCAGACCTTAACCTCTGTGAGCCCAGGAGGATCATCTGCAGCCTCACAGAGGGATACCAAGAGTACCCTCACGTCCCCTCGAAGCCTCGGGCTTCGTAACCCAATTCGTTGGAGCCTTCTTTCTACCCAGACGGGCATTCGCTCCTTCCCGTGTTATACTAAGAATTACTACTTAGTTTTACTAACTAAGATTTACCACTTAGTTTCCAGAATCGTTGTTTTCTAAGGTTTACTACTTAGTTCCCTTTCCCGTCAATTTGGATTGGTTAAGTGTCATTAGGCAATTCAAGCCTACTTAACCCTCTTCATTCATCCTGTTATAATGGTAAAGTGTTATCAGTAATTCATGTTGACTTAACCCCACCACAAACAAAGTTATATTGGTTAAGTATTTCTTATTACTTAACCCTACCCATTCACCCTGTATTGGTTCAGTGTTCCTTTTTAACTTAACATTGCCCATCTGTTTTAACTAACAGGTTATTAACGGTTAAGTATTATCCCTTCATGTTTTAGACTTAACCCTATTCCTTTATCACAATCTGATGGTTAAGTGTTCAAGTTTACTTAACCCTACGGTCTAGCCCGGCTAACATATCAAATTGGCTAAGTGTATTAAATCTTACTTAACCCCAACCTCTAGTCTAGTTAACATGTTAATTTGGCTAAGTGTATTAACTTTACTTAACCCCACTTTCTAGACTAGTTAACATGTTAATTTGGCTAAGTGTTTTCTTAGTTACTTAACCTCTACAAATCTTGTCTTGTTACCATGAGTTTGGTTAAGTGTCCCTATGGACTTAGCCATCCGTTCTAGCTTAACTGTGCTAAGTTGGTTAAGTGTTCCTATGGACTTAACCCTCCCATTCTAGCTTAACTGTATGAACCTAACCCCACCTACCAGTCTTGTTATCATGTTGAGTTGGTTAAGTGTCTTAGTTAACTTAACCCTAGCATTCTTGTTCTAGAGTTAACTAAATAAATTAAAGCCGCTACCACTCACATTAGACAGATATTGTTGCGATTACTGGATGTGTCGGTTGGTTCCGGGCAGGTTTACATCGCCACTCAGTCTAACCTCGGGTTAGGCATATTCTTGTTTTCTGAGTTCAAAGGGTTTTGATTAAACTTCAAATCAGTTTTTGAAAGTAACCATCCCGTCTGTCGGATCAGTTAGGGATAGCCAGGGAGAGCAGGAAACTTGTATTTTCCAAACCCAAGCCTAGACACTATCCTCTCTGTCACCCTAGAACTTTCTGGTGTGTTATTAAAAGAGATGTCGTTAAGAAACCTTTAATTTGTCTAAATTTGCCTTTCCTCATTTAGGACAAATTCTATAAGTAAATTAATCCTAATTTACTTATTTCCTAATTACTCTTTTAATGTAAATTGTCTACATTTATTTCTATGGCCCATTTCCCCCTCTAAATCATATTTATACCTTTTGGTATGTAAACTATACCAAATTAAGTGTCACTAACCATGATTTTGCTGAACCTGCCAATTACTCCCAATTATGGCCAATTTCAAATTTATGCTAATATAATTACCGTTCCAAATTAGCTAATCCAATTCCGATTCAACAATTCTAATTCATGTCAAACTGGACTTATTACTCTAGTTCACTATTCATGTAAATGCTAGATTTACACGTCGATACTAGATTCAGGTTACACAATCTATAATTCAAATCAAATTTACCCAATTTGCATTCCTATGAACATGCCATAATAGATGTTACCAATTTATGCCAATTTCCTAGTTTATAACTATTTTTTTTAGTAAATTTCATATTTTGCCCAAATCGTATTCCCACCGTTCGTATAATCGTAATTCAATCTAGATTATAGATAAATCTAGATTCGTAGAAAATAAGGAATGAACCAAAGATGCTAGGCAAAAGATAGACATAATAACTGGCATAAAAAGGGTTGCATAACGACGTCGGTTCAAGAACATGGGTAGACCTAACTTAATAGGTAAATTCCCAAGGTCTTAAACCATAGAAAATCAAGAATAGACAGAATAGAAAAATCAGGTTTAGACCCAATTTCATAGTCACAAAACTTAAGCAACACTTTCCTAGTCATGAATCATAGGTGTTTAGTCACAGTTGTCCTTGTTATGTCATAGGCAATAGTTTATGCTTTTCCTAATCAAAGGCATAGGCTGGTGCTCACAGTCAAGAAAATAATTCTCATAGTCACAGTCATAGGCAATATTCATAGTCATAAGCAATATTCATAGTCATAGGCAATGTCCATAGTCATAGGCAATGTTCATAGTCATAGGCATATGGTTCTAAGGTCCATAGTTTCATAGTCACGGTCTTATTTGTCCTCGAATCATAATCGTTCTTAATTAGGTTCAAGAGTATAGGCACTGATTCGAATAGAGAGAGGTTTGGCAAATTCTTTTATTCCTTTAATTTCATGTCACGAACAGAGAAAAACGTTCAAATCTAAAAATAACTGACTTACAGAGATTAGATTAGAACAGAAAGATGGTGTTGCTATAATTCGTAGAAAAACAGTCGTTGAAGTCGTTTGAACCTCCTCTTGAATCCTAGCTTGACTCGAACCTCTTCTTGAAAATCTTTTAGCAGCATTTCCTCGTCTTGATTTATTTTATATATATTATTTTACTCACTTATTTATTTAGTTAAGAGGGGGATAAGAAGCCATGTTTGCCAAGAATTTTTGCAGCATAAGGGTAGAAAAGAATTGTGAATAGAGAAGGAGACTAGGGTTGTTTATATAGTGTTAGGCGGACGAATCTAGGCAGAAAACATGACCAGATACATCAGAACGAACCAGGTGCAGAAAGCTGGAAAAAGCAGGGGGGATGACCCCCAGGTCGACTACCAGTCGACCTGGGTGCCCCAAGTCGACTACCCAGTCGACCTGGGTGCCTTGGGCGGGAAAATTCCCGCCCAGCCCAATCTGGGTCCGATTTGGATTTTGAACTTGACCTGTTTTGAAATTTGAACTTCGCTAAATCTTCCGGAGGCCATATCTTCCTCATACGGACTCCGATTTACGCAAACTCGGACTTGTTTTCATGCAGAATTCCGAGACGAACGCAATGGCGCAGCCCGTTTCCCTTGATTTTGATTTTAACTTTTAATTCTGCCCTGATTTGTAAATCTAAATGTTGCAGAATTACGGGGTGTTACATTAATAGTCGGGAATTTACAGATATACTTAGAGGAGCTTGGAGAAGGAGGCTTTAGTGCTAGTTATATAATGTTTTCTTTCCGCTGTGTACTACAATTGTATGTGGAAACAGGTATTTATAACTATTCCCAAAAATAGTTGTTGTGCTCTAATGATGGTATTTATATACAGTACAGATCTGTATTTCAAAAGTTATGTTATATAATATATTTTAATCATTCCGCTGTGAGATTGTGTCTGCTCTGATGTTGTTTTATTGTGATCTTCTTCTTCTATTCTAATTTTATATCTATTTCTCACACTCTAACTTCTTTTTATTAATGAGTCGATAATTTCTGATGCTTGGTTATTTGACATGGTATTTGTGTCGATAATCAGGATTGGGAATTGATCGGTTCGTTATACATCAGGACCAGAGGCGTCCAACCATGAAATGGGGGCATGAAAAGCTAATGAGAAAACTAACTGACATGAAATTAGAACCACGCTGCAAGGCGCAAAATAGGCATTTGAAGGAGATGGGGACTGAGAGAATCGATGCATGTAACGTGCATGTATACATGGATACGTCAGTGCGTAGGGGCCTAGGCGAGCTGAAAGAATTAGACCCATTGGATATAGGGTGGACAACATGACCATCACTACTGTGACAACTAGGGGTATGGAGGGAGAGGGTAGACACATGAAGTAGTTGAGTGGTCTGTGAGGTGGGTAGGATAGCAAGAACAATAGTCATTGTGGATAGCAAACTGGATAAGCAAGAATTGGTAGCAGAGGGTGGCTTAGTTTGTGCGATGAAAGCACAGATTCTAATCATCCGAGTCTTGTTAATATTATGAGCCTTTAGAGCAGTCAATGTCGATGCATTAATAACCTCATGCGAGGAAGGGATATATGATCTAGAGATCGACAAATTCACAATGAACGGAATTGTATTGGCGGTGTGTAAGGAAATACTATGTAGGATACTAGTATCTAGATTATTTTCAAGTTATGTTTAATAAATACTTCAATGCTCTTCGGGTTTTGAGAGTGACCAATCTTGCGACGTTTCAAGAGGTAGAGTGGGAGGTTCTATTATTCGATAAATTGCTAAAAATCCGAGCCATTTTGACCTACACAAATCCATCTCCACCCCAATTCTAAAAAGGCTCAGACGGTTGAGGTTAATAGTGGCTTCATCTGTTTTTGACGGCTTTCCTATTTGTTCACCTAGGGCGTCAACGGTCTAATATTTTTCCCTCTCCTCGTCCTCTAATAGCTTTCCTTTCTAACATCCTTTCTCTGGGTTTTTGATCCTCCATGACATCCGCTTGTGCTGCGTCCACTCTCTACCTCTAATTCCATCCACCCACCCTCCACTGCTCTCCAGTTCGTTGCCCGGTCCCTGCCTAACCATTTGGTTTGGCCCCCTGCATCAACTTATCACCTCGTCCCCTTTTACCCACCCCCACTTTTCCAGCCATCCCCAGTCCCCTGTCGTCCCAAACCAATTTGAATCCCTCCTTCTATCTTTGACTGGTTTCACGACTATGGCCTGACCACTACTAGATATTGTCCATTTGACTAGACGATGTGGTGCGCTCACATGGTTGAGCACCATGATGCATTATTTCCTCCTCTCCCTTAATCAATTGTGTCGGTCTCCTCCCCGATCGTTATCCCTGAAGCTACTTCGCTACCTCCTTTTATAGAGCCATTTTCGGCTTCTTCTCAGTTTCCTATCCAAATTCTTATTCAAAGGGGAACCCACTATCCTTTTTAACTGTGAACAATTACATCGCTTCACTCGACCACTTCAATTTGCTATTATTGGTCGGTTCCTTACCATGCACCCTCCCATTGAGAAAATATGTAACGTGTTTACAAAATTTTCTCATATTTCACATTCTAAGGTTAGGGTTATTGATGCAAAGTATTTTATTATTCAATTGTTTAATAAGGAAGACTATTTATGTCTTTCATTGCTGGAACACCTCGCTATCCTAAAGGCTGAAATTTTAGTTTCAAATGGTCTATTGGTTTTCACCCTATCCTTGATGGCCCATGTTTCCCTATTTGAATCTCCTTTCCGTATTTACCGGTTCACTTATATATTAAACGAAAATAGATTTGTTATATCGGGTTATCAAAAATATCTTAACATTATAAATAATAAAGCAATCATATGAAAATTACAGTGCATATCTTAAAACATATAATAAACTAAGCAAGAAGTTTAAATGTAACGACCAACTATTTTGACCATTTCAAGAAGATAATACAACCAACACAGATCACTTGTAACAGTAAATTGTTATTGCCATGGGGTTTACTAATAATCAAACCATAGAAACACAGAAACAGAATAATACAATATCTCACAGCGGAAATAAAATACTATAATATATTAGAGTTCACATAAAAATATTTTGGAAGGTTAGATAAATTTATTTACTTATGGAATTAACGGAAATTAAAAATAAATGGATGAGTCTTCGTAAAATCTCCAACTTCAAATAGTTCAAATCTCTAAACTGTAATACTCGGTCTCTTTAACAACCCAAACGCTTATTTCACACTATGGCCATTACATTTGAAATCATATTCCATTATTGTAAGTCAATTAACGTTAAGTATTGATTTTATTATTATTTTCTCAAATCAATTCAGTTATTCGATATCACTCAAAATTTCAAATTCATATTTACAAATTGAATCATTATCAAAACTTCATTCGATTTAGATTACATGTCACAAATATCGTTATTTAATTGGATCTTTATATTCAGTCATTACGGACTTAAATTGCTCATGTTGGAAATATATACTTAAAATTTTAAAATAGGTAAGTTGAATATAAAATAGTTTGAATAAATAGTAAGTTTGATATAGATCATTTTAATAAAATAGATAGCTTTGATATAACTAGTTTAAATAAAATAGATAATTATAATATAAAATATGCTAAATAAGAGCCGAGTTTGATATAGATAGTTTAATAAGATATGTAAGTTTAATATGATATAGTTTAATAAGGTAGATAAGTACACTATAAAAGTAGGTTAAGTAAGGTAGATAAGTTTAGTATAAAATAGTTGAAATAAAACAGTGTTAAAATATATGTATTGATTGTAAACTAAAATATTATTTCTTTATAGAAATAATCCAACCGAATCAATTATCTGAAATTTCAAAGTTCGACATAACATTAATTCATATTTCAAAGTTCAATTCAATTTGACTTGAAATTCAAACGGTATAAATTTCAATTTTAAAGCCAAGTGTTTATGTTGTAATACCACTTAAATTCCAACTTCAAATCATTAACATCAATCTATCTTGAAACTTAGATTATGAATTTATTTCATTTCGTTGGTTTTAAATCAACATTCAAATTTTCAAGTATTAAGTTCTATTACTTAATCAACTCTTCAAAACTTTAACATTTGTGATTTAGATCCATCAAACCGTTCAAGCTTAACAAAATATTTATGTTAATTGACTCAAGTCACTCCATTCTAAACATTACCAAAGTTTTAAATTATCATTAATATTTATTCCTTACTTTCAAATAACCATACTAAATTTTAAAAGAATACCTCTCAACATTTTTAACTTGGCGAGTATGTCTTACAATTTATGTTTGTATGAATTATAATTAAGACGCTATTTAATTGAATTTCTATCTGTATATAAATCACATACTGATTTAATTTATATTCAGTTCAATCTTATTATATTTGATTCATAATCATATTATTCTTGTTTTCCCAAATGCTATCTAAAATTAAAATTATTTTTAAACAAAATAATTTATAATCCAAATGAACCATAACATCTTATTAACTTTAAGTTATACCTCTACCAATCTATATAAATATGTTTCACTTCATAAGTTTAACTTATATATATATCTCCAATTCTCATTCCTTGTAAATTTTAACTATCCCGTTTAAAAACAAATTAATGTTCTAATTGTATTCATTAAAAAATCAAAATTTAAAATCTTCTGAGATTTTCTTTCATTCAAATCCTCCTTCTTTGATTAAGATTTATTTAAGTCTATATCTCGATCCTGTTCTAAATCCATCTTTAAATTTTACAAGATTAGTCGAAGAAATATAAATTTAAAGTAAATCAATAACTTATTTTATTAACTATTGAATTTAAAACAAATGTTTTTATTTTCCATTGAACTGACTATAACGAAAAACTGTAGTTTTATACTGCAATGACAAGCTCCTTCGACCGTTTTGAGTTGATAACAAATCCAACTCAAATCGTTCGAAACAACAGATTGTTATTCCCATAGGGTTTAATAAGAATCAAATTGCAGAATCACTAACACAAAACAACATCTCAGAGTGGAATAAGTTACATAATATATCAGATTTTACATAAATAAATACAGTGGAAGTTTATACATATGGGACTAATAGAAATATAGAAGAGTCTTCAGAAAATCTCTTGCTCCAAAAGATGAGATCTCAAAGTTGTAGTACCGGGTCTGACCCAAACATAACGCAACAAAAAAACACTTGAGTCAGCACTAACATTCTCATATAAGTGAATCAACTAAAGTGGAATGTTCAATGAAATGCATTATTAACTCAGAGGATGTTTGTGATTCCCAATCTCAAAGGATGTATGGAACCAGATACATATAATTTAATGTGCTATTATAATAGTGTATAATAAGTAATGTAAATTATTAAAATAGCATAAGCGGGATTACATTTTTAATCTTACACCATTTATAAGTATTGTAGTCTATACCATACAGTAAATTCATTGCACTATTTTTAACATATGGCACTCTGTAGAAAACAACACCAAAAGAAAAAATTGTAGGGGGCTCAATCAGGATAATATGATAAGGCACCGAGGCGATACCCAACGGTAGGATTCTAGTGGATTGCGGACCCAAGCTGGTGGTAACACATAGCCATAACCACCACCTACCTTGTACCACACTCTAACAAATCGAAGGCGGCCACCAATCAATCACAAAGTAAGAGATATGGTATCGAAGGAGTGTGTTTGATCGAAGGTGCGACCTCATTTGGCTTGGGTATGGATTTTGTTTTAGTTATTTTAATTATAACCCGAAGTCAAGGCCATCCATCATCATTTTCTTACTTCATTCTAGTAGCGTTCTCCAAACAATCCTACTTCATTATGGATTCTCCACCACATGCATAGTTGTTGAAGTGGTATCAGTATTGGCCGTATTGATGGAAAAAAATGTCGTAACACCCAAAGATTCTTCGGTACTAAAGAATAACATTTCACGTGGGAAAATAAAGTACGAAAAGCAGTGAATAACACATGGGATTTATAGTGGTTCGGTCCGCGAGGGGCCTACACCCACTTTGTAGGATTTCATTGATCTTTTTTCACAAAATTGAGTTACAAGCATCCACCTTCATCATGACATTTATTTACAAGTGACTCTATGTATTTTAGAGTCATATTGGTCATATATTATGTCTTGGAGAAAAGTGATGTAGCTTCTTCTTCCTCAGGAAATAGCCTGCCATTAATGGAGCTTATGGAGCTGTTAAATAGGCCAGAATCAAGGAGGTATTTATAGATAGTGGGTTAGGTGGGAATAAATAAGATTTTGGGACCACACAGCAGAAAATCGCATCTGAGGAGCGTGTCGACAGGAAAACTGCATCCCTCTCCGCGTATAGGCAAAAAGTCGCATCCACCAAGTGGGGTGCGTTATGTTTGATTTGAAAGGAACGGGGGTGAATGAATCACATCCCAGGGGATGCGACGACATCGCATTCATGGATGCGATAGCATCGCATCCTTAAGGTATGCGACATAGGAGTGAATGGCATTGTGGAGCCATATGATGCAAGATTTGCGTGATGTGGTGGAGGGTGATGAGATGCGGGGTGAAGCGAGGTAATAGTGCGATGTGGGTGATGCGAGGTAAGCCCATACGGAGTGATGCAGTGCGATATTTGTATTTCGAGGGGATGTGAGCCTCACTCACTTGAGTCCTTCCAGGCTTGAAACTTCAATGTTTTGGCGACACTTCAAGCTTTGGTGCCACGTGGTCGGTTGGGTAGAGTGGCCTGGTATACTTTTTGGGAATCGGACTGAAAAATCAGTCAACATTTTCATTCCAAGGTACGTCTTGTCTCGACGAGATGGGCTTTGCGTTGAGAAGATTGCTTCTGGAAAATGGAAAGATCTCTAAGCCATCAAATACTTGGTCGTGGTCATTCCATTTATCATGTTGAGAATTCTTATTCAATGGTAGCTCTTTCGAACCATTAATTCTTGTTTACTCATGAATTAAAAGTTGGTTTCCGACTCTCGTTTATGTTATAACGTAAACGAGTTGTTGTCGATGTAGTGTCGCATGCATGCTCACACGTTTTCACGTGGTTTTGCGCGATGCTATCAAGATTTGGAAATAAACCATGAGCAGTAAATGTGTTGGTTTACAACTATGCGGGTCAGATTTTGAGAAGTGATACCAAGTCATGGATTCGATTGCGTGTCGTATGTTTTCGAGTCGTTTAGAGTTATGAGCATACTATCGGTTAGCAAATCAACATCGATTGTCATGACGTCGAAAACTCGTGTGCGTGGTTGTAACTGTAATCGTAAGTCAGAGATTTCTCAAAGTTCGTAAATTTCATTCTCGATCATCCATCGCTTTGGTAAACATGCATGTATGCGCATGCAAATATGCATATGTGGCGTTCAAATGATACATATACATCATGTGTATTTATGTATATGGTCATTCGAACTATGTACAACATGAGTGTTATATACATACGTATATATTAATTACATATATACATAAGTATTTATTGTATATATATGTTTGTATCGCATCCCGAAGGAGGATGCGAAATCTCGCATCCCAGCGGGATGCGAGACTTCGTACCCCGATAGGCTGTGAGATTTCGCATCCCTGAAGGGATGCAAAGTTTTGCACCTGCGAAAGGATACATTGCTAAAACGGGCCGAACCTCGCTTCAGTCCTTCTCTCCCGACATAAATTTTATTCACATCTCCCTCTCTTACTTTACCAATCCCTTTTTTCGCATCCAAGAAACACGATTTTGCCTCAATCGAACGAATTCGAATTCGAACTTGCATTAGTGGTGGAAGTCTTCCCGGACCCGACCAACATATCCAACAAACACTAATGTTGAACCTAATGTAGGAGGTCTAAGTGTACAGATATGATTCGGGCTAAGACACGAAATTAGGTCCAACTTGTGGAAGAAGTCTACCCGGAACCAATTGGTATATCCAGCATCCACAAATTATAGGCCTAATGTGGGAGGTCTAGCCCATTATAAACCACAAATGGACATGGTAATAAATTGGACTACTTAACCTAATCTAATCCATAGGGATTGTATGATTATGAACTAAAGTTAGGGTTAAGTAAAATTGGTTGGACAGTGGGTAGGTTAAGCAAATTTGAGGGGGTGGGTAATATTTACATATAGGCCCATAAACTTAACCCGATAAGGTTATGTAATTAAACACCTAGTGGTATACATAACCGATGGAAATAAAGATATTTAATTAAAGACACCTAGTGGTATACATAATAAAATGAAAAACCTAGTAGGGGATACAAGACAAAGGGGAGAGCCTGTATTATATTGCATGGAACCCGTTTCATCCAGTAACCCGGAGTAGGTATCAAAACATGTAATCCGAACTAGCTCAGAAAAGGGGCACGCTTATTGGACTGATTGTAAGAGATCCAAACATGGAGGATAGTGTGGGCAGCGCAGAAAAACCGGGACATGTGCATGCATGAGCCGGGCAGAGGGGGTAAGACAACCGTGACATCTGTAGATATGGGTCTGTGCATATCAGCGAGGAGTTACCACTTTAGGACGTGATACATCCTACGGTGGGTCTGGCACAAAATATCTACGTGGATTAGGGAGCTCATCGATTAGGGTAGTAGTTAGGGTCACCTTGGACGTATGCCTAAGTCTGCCATCTTATAGTGGAAGAGATCATCTCACTCTGGATATACTAGTAATAGCGCAGAGTAATCATTAGGGAAGCGTATACACCTTATCCTGTCTACCTTTTCACACCTGTCTTTTATGTAGTAAGCTCTCTTATCCACTTTATATGCCTATCATATTACTTTTATTTATTTACTTGCTAAAAGTAATTAGATCGCCAGACATAAAGTCTGACCTTTTTTGTTTCCTCTTCTTTCTTCCGTTCCCCCCTCCCCCCCACCAGGTTCTCAAGGCGGGATCACTCAGGCTTGACCGTGATTCTGCTTACTTTTGCTGGAGCTGTTGAGATGTATGGCTCAAGCTCCTATCCTTGTTGCTATAGCTATATTTTGTTTTTGGAGAATTTTATTTCTTTTATGTACTCTTATATTTTTGAAGTACAAGACAATAGCTTTTATGTTGTAATGGGCTTTTGTGTTTCAGACATGTGATGTTTTTGGACCACGGTATCTTATGATAAATAAATGTTTTTATTCCACTGTTATTTTATATGTCTGTCTTGTAATATTTCTATTCTGTTTACTACAACGCTTCACGAAACTTAATGCATTCCCTTTGTGAGTGACATTAACGGAAGTAGGGTGTCACATCAACACCACGCATGAGTAATCAAACAGGATATCAACAATACAATAAGATTTTTGACTTCTAAATGTGTTCTAAGCAATATTGATTAGCCAACGATTTGAGAACACCCTTCCTATAATCTTGTCCTTAGATATAGAACGTGTTTGTGAGGATTTGAAGGAAGTAGATTGCTTATGGAATCAAGAGATATGAAATAAATTCATTGGTTCAAAAGCAATTTGAATATTTTAGAATTCTTTTAGAATGCAAGAGTACACAAAAATTAAGATCAGAAATTAGAAGAAGAATCGGTGATTTGGATATGAAGTTTGTGGTGTATAAATAGTAGTTGAAGAGTTATAAATTTTCATGAAAAATTCTGATGAAAAGAAGCAACCATTTCTATTCAGAAATGGATATAAAACTTTTCACGAAAGGAGGTGTCTTTTCATAAAAATGACCGTTATAGTTGGAGTAGTCAACTGGTAAAAAAAGCACCAGTCAACTGGTTAAAAATAAATAAATAAATAAATATATATATATATATATATATGTGTGTGTGTATATATATATATGTATATATATATATATATATGCACACAGGAGCCAGGACTAGGGTTTTATAACATACCAGTTGACTGGTGCTTTTTGAACCAATCGACTGGTTAGTGTAAAAACCTCATGTCTACGTACTTGTGTGCCTTCAACATATATGTCGATTTTTTGCTTATGTGTTTGAGTTTTTGTGTTATAATATATAAGGATAGATTTTGACAAATTCTAACACAACTAAAAACACAAATAAATATACAAAATAATTCTTTGATTGATCTTCATTTCTTCATTGTCGTGAATCAAAAATCTCATGAATCAATATTCTTCCCCTTTTTAATTGATGACAACCTGTTGCAATCTTGTAGAAAATTTATTTACTGCCCCTGAATGTATGTTATATATGCATTATCTTATCTCCCCCTGAATATATGACTATAAGTTTCCTATAGCAATTTATTTTCTCCCCCTTTTTCATCGATTAGAAGATTCAAGTTATATGATAAGTAACATAATAACCATCACATACTAGAGTTCATAAGCAAGTACTAGATAACATTCACAAGCAAAAGAAAATATTAGATAAAATTCAAAAGCAATGATAATAGAGTTCAACGTGCAAGAGAGACAAATTATTACAAGTCTCTTAGTTTATAGAAATATTTAAAAATTACTTACTACCATAACCATCATTAAAAGTTATTAGGACTTGTGCTCTCAGAAGTAGTCCAATTTATTGGTGAAGCAGGCCTCTTTTTGGGATCCTGTGCTCGAGTGGTTGCAGAAGTCGAGAATGAAATGGCATTCCACATGTTTCTAAGATAATTCTTAATTTTATCAAACTTCTTATCCATCTTTTTATCTATACGCTTAAGACAGGCTTCGAGTAAGAGCAGATTCCTATCCACAACGTCATTTTCTTCACGAGTAGATTATGATTGAGTAGTAAGTCGTACATCTTCCGGATTTGCATGAGAGGCGGTAGAGGATGATTGCCCTTTGTCTCTTTGTTACCATTTGTTTAAACTCATGATACTATGAGCCGATGGTGGTAGCTTCATCATTTTCAAGTTCTTTCCACCTAAAATTTTATGTCTATCTTGTCAGATGTTGGTTCTGGAATGTCGGCAAGACAAGTAACCGCATAAGATATTCTCCAAAGTAAAATTATTTCAAAGTTCCATCAACGAGTAACAGTAAATGAGTCATGATTGTTTTCTTCCAGTTGATTCGTACGTCATTATAGATTTCATACAAGGCTCGATATGTTTTTGTGTAGACCAAATCAAAAGTGCCAGTTCTCGGTAGAATAGCTCGTGTTAAAGCATGATGCATCAACCGAGCACTAGGTCGCAATCCCTTAGTTCTTGAGCCATCGTCACTAATAAAATAGTGGCTCACCTCATCATGGACATGAATCTTACAAGTTAGTTCGTCATGTGGTATGCCATCGGTAGGTGAATGTAAAATATGACACATTGTTGCTAAAGAAAAGAAGACGAGTCTTTCACAAACTAAACTCCATATGCAATTGTTTGGATATCTAGGAGTTTGATGATCTAATTTAAGGTTGGCAAGAAACAATTTTACCATAACCACATTAATCTTAAATTTGATTTTCTCGTGATTAGTCAAAGATTCGGGTCTTCCTCTTCTTGCCAAGCCTTGTAAACCGTATGTTTTAAAATATAGAAATTTTACGAATACTCCTTCTATAAACTTGAGCATCTCCATTTTATGCCATATTTCAACAATGATGTCATTGTGTAGCCATTGAGAAATATAGGGATTAATAAAAAAAATTGCTGATGAAGAAGAGCCTCTCTTTGAATTTTTGGTTGGAGAAGTCATTGTTTGTTTGAATTAGAGAAGAAAAACAAAATTTTTTGCTGCTGAGAATCTAGAGTTTTTGAAATGAAGAAGTAAAAGGGGTTGGAGGTTTTGAATAAGGGGTTACAGCAAAAAAATTGCCTGCTACGGTCTACTAGTCGACTGGTAGAATTTCACCAGTCGACTGGTGACTGTCGATCCAGTTTTTAAGATTTAATTCTGCACTATTTTTTTACTTATATATATTTACGAATATTTTTGTCTTTATAGATTTATATATATTTGAGTTGAAAATATAGTTAATTTATTATCTAATCCATTTCAATGTGTTATGAACAATGAGATTGATGAAACTACATGTTTATTTAATTATAATTTTGAGAAAATAACATAATATACTTCTTGCATTATATCAATGCAACCTTATTAAATGTAAGAACAACAACGGGAAAACAATAATTATTCTGAATCTGAAGATGACGATTTCTTCTTGGGAGTCTCCTTCTTAGATTCTTTATTCATCGCGCAATTCATATCCCATAAATTTGGACTATAAGGTGGGAGAGTCGGTGTATTCTTCCATGGACTCCAAGAAGTCGTTGGTTGTTCTGGAGTTGTGGACAACGGGTAGTGACAAGTTTCAAGTACTATTGATTTGCCGCAAGCTCGTATTGATAATTGCTCTAGAAAACTTAAATGTCATGCCGTAACTTTTTGCTCAAAATACAATTGTCATTGTAATTCCATTTACTATTGTTAGTAATGATGAATCTCATTGATTTTATACTTTGTCGATGGTGAAATGGAAAGTTAATGTTTTTTCTAAGCATCTGGTGTATAGTCGGTGTGGTAGTTTTCACATCTTGTTTCCGGTTGTTTGTTCGGATGAAGACAAACAAGAATATCGATAGATTTAGATGATTGTTTTTCATTTGATTTTGTTGGAGTAGTTTTTGATGATGATGATCTGTTTGATGTTGACATGGTTTTGTTGTTTCTTTTGAATTGAGATAATAGTATGAAAGTTGTATATAAAATATGGAAACTTAAGTATATTTACAAGAAAATTTCCTTATAAGCAACAATAGAAAAAGATGAACGAAAGATAGAATATTTTTTAGCCATTTATTATTTTAGTAAGTTAGTTAATTGGTTGGTTTGTTAATTTAGAAAATGAATTCTATAGCATATAATATAGCATGAAGCCAATTGATAATTTCAACAAGAAATACTACACAGCTCAAATTGCAAATACATTTAGCTTGCACAATGAAAAGCAGAGTTCGAGACCAAGTGAAATCATACATTTTTATTTTTTTTGGAAGGCTGATTTTTTTACTTAAAAGCTTATAATTTTATAAATCCTTATATAAAACGATTCTTATTTCTTGTCTAAGCTTAATAAACGTATTTTCGATTAATGGTTCAGTAAAAGTACTGGCAATTTGATTTTCAGACTTTAAAATTCTAAATTTATAACTGGTTTTTGGATGTTATCTCGTAAAAAAATTGTAACAACCCGGAAATCTGGGCCAGTTTAAATTTTTTATTTTGGCACGCCTAAGTGGCAATTGATCAAGGCTTCTGTTGAAAAGCAAAGTCTTGTGGTTGATGATCAAAGCACGACCTACGTGGCAGCTTTGTGTATTGCGTGGATTCGCGAGCCTCACACCTCGGTATGAGTCAAAAACGGGATACGGACCATTGGAGAACACGACGTTTCTTTCTAGATTTGGTGGTGTCAGTGGCTTATCAGCCCTGACATTTATATAATTTTCACCTTTGTGGTTGTTCGAATGAGACGCCTCGATTTTAGGTCTGTAAGGACCGAGAAACGTGTGTTTAGGAATAACTAATCCTCAAACGTAAGAGAGGACCGGCCCAACCGATCCAAGTGGCTGCCCAGAGTGTGTAGTCCTGAGCATTTGCTAGAGTGTCTCGAAGCGGAGAGGAGCTTGCCCCTTGCCTCGACTCATGATGGAATCCAATTTCCAATACGAGATATTTCAGTTTTATTTGTAGAGCCTAGTATGGCGACATAGTAGCTTGGGATGCTATGCCGTCTATGATTGATAGTTATAATTGAAGTTGTTTTGACACTATAAACTTATTATAGTATCAAATGATTTGTTTTTAAACGTACCAAGCATGTTTGGTTGTTATAAGGTAAAACCCTATCCTCCGCCTTGCGTTGCGTTGTGTGATGGGACCTGGGTCTTATAATAGCTTCATTTTTCGAAAAAGCATTGCGTTGTTTATTCTATGCACTGGTGTTCTTGGGAGGAAACCCGTTCCGTGTTATACGGCGTGGTCCCTTGAATTACTCTCTTTTAAAGTAAAGTTTTAAATAACTGTTTTAGTTCTCACACCAGTCACATGACTGACCTGGAGTTTATTGTTTTAACCTAAACTCTGGGTGCCCCTATTTTCCACACGGGCAGCTTGTAGTTTTGGTTTTGCAGATTTATATTCACAGGATTCTGATTTACAACTGGAAAGATACTCGGAAAGCTCTGTATCCGTGTATTACTTCTAGTTGTGCTTTGTATTGTTTTTCCGCTGCGATGTATTTAAATGTAATTTATTGTAACCTCTGATATTTAGTAAATGTGTAATATTTATTCATACTATGTATATTCTTGTATTCTGATGGAATTGTTGCAATAAACAATGAAATGTTCTTCTGTCTGCGTTCTTTTGTGTGTTGTTCTCAAAGTATCCGCTCTTTCCTTCACGGGGAAGTAACGGGTCCTTACAGTGGAATCAGAGCTTTGGTTTACAGAGCTCGAGAACAAGACACATTAGAACCATACAAAAGGATTCATCAGATATTGGATTAGTAATATCCAATTAGAATGACTCGTTAGAGATAGGATCAGTAGTATCCTAGAACGAGTGTGAAGAGTATATTTTTAAAATGAAAACAATTTTGTTTTGAAATTTAAATCATTTTACACGTATTTGAATAATGTATTTATATTGATTTGGACAATCCAGTATATAAATGTTTTGCATATACACGTCATGAACGTATATTCGAAGTTTTAATATACTGGATAGATATAGAATCACATTCTAGTCGCCCGAAGATGGTACTGATAATTGTCATGACATCATCAGTATTTATGTTCGTGTTTCGAAGGTGTGATATCTATATATATTTCCATCGACTGGTGTGAGAACCAAAACTTATATAGATAAATTTATTGTTGTGATTTGGCATCAAAACATGATTTTCTGTATATGTATCAAAATTATGAATTTGAAACTCTAATTCACTAATTGATTGATGTTTGTGTTGTTTGTTTGAAAATTTTGAACCATTTAGCCTAATTGTATCAAATATTGAAGTGTATTGAAAATTGGTCGCATTTGCCTACATATACATGTACTTACATTGAACAGGTCATAGCAAGGAGGCTAAACCAGAGAAGTGAAATTTGTTTGCCCGACAAATAGGTACATGTTTACTATAATTTACTGTTTTGTTTGGGTAATGATGATTTTATGAGCCGATTGGCTAGCCGCTTGGCTTTTTCTTTTTCTTTTTGAGATCAGAAGGCCTGTATGGCAATTTCGGGATTTTCCCGGTGCTCCCGGTGCAGGGGAGGTTATGGCGAAATTTTTCGAAAATTTAGGGTGTTAGCCAAATTTTTGAAAAATTTGAAAAGTTCTTAGAAACTGAAAAGTTGAAGAACTTAAGCCGTAGTCAAAACAATGGAAGTTGAGTTGATTAGTTAAACAACTTTCGGCTTCGTTCCTTTTCGGGGACGAAAAGTTTTAAGTGGGGGAGATTGTAACAACCCGGAAATCTGGGCCAGTTTAAATTTTTTATTTTGGCATGCCTAAGTGGCAATTGATCAAGGCTTCTGTTGAAAAGCAAAGTCTTGTGGTTGATGATCAAAGCACAGCCTACGTGGCAGCTTTATATATAGCGTGGATTCGCCAGCCTCACACCTCGGTATGAGTCAAAAACGGGATACGGACCGTTAGGAGAATACGAGTTTCTTTCTAGCTTTGGTGGTGTCAGTGACTTACCAGCCCTGACATTTACATACTTTTCACCTTTGTGGTTGTTGGAATAAGGCGCCTCGATTTTAGGTCTGTAAGGACCGGGAAACGTGTGTTTAGGAATAACTAATCCTCAAACGTAAGAGAGGACCGGCCAAACCGATCCAAGTGGCTGCCCAAAGTGTGTAGTCCTGAGCATTTGTTAGAGTGTCTCGAAGCGGAGAGGAGCTTGCCCCTTGCCTCGACTCATGATGGAATCCAATTTCCAATACGAGATATTTCAGTTTTATTTGTAGAGCCTAGTATGGCGACATAGTAGCATGGGATGCTATGCCGTCTATGATTGATAGTTGTGATTGAAATTGTTTTGACACTATACACTTATTATAGCATCAAATGATTTGTTTTTAAACGTACCAAGCATGTTTGGTTGTTATAAGGTAAAACCCTATCCTCTGGCTTGCGTTGCATTGTGTGATGGGACCTGGGTCTTATAATAGCTTCATTTTTCGAAAAAGCATTGCATTGTTTATTCTATGCATTGGTGTTCTTGGGAGGAAACCCGTTCCGTGTTATACGGCGTGGTCCCTTGAATTACTCTCTTTTAAAGTAAAGTTTTAAATAACTGTTTTAGTTCTCACACCAGTCACATGACTGACCTGGAGTTTATTGTTTTAACCTAAACTCTGGGTGCCCCTATTTTCCGCACGGGCAGCTTGTAGTTTTGGTTTTGCAGATTTATATTCACAGGATCCTGATTTACAGCTGGAACGATACTCGGAAAGCTCTGTATCCGTGTATTACTTCTAGTTGTGTTTTGTATTGTTTTTCCGCTGCGATGTATTTAAATGTAATTTATTGTAACCTCTGATATTTAGTAAATGTGTAATATTTATTCATACCCTGTATATTCTTGTATTCTGATGGAATTGTTGCAATAAACAATGAAATGTTCTTCTGTCTGCGTTTTTTGTGTGTTGTTCTCAAAGTATCCGCTCTTTACTTCACCGGGAAGTAACGGGTCCTTACAAAAATGATGTCTTATGTCAATATATTTTGTTCTTGAATGATTTACTGGATTTTTGGATAAATTAATCGCACTTATGTTGTCACAAAAGATAATTGAATTATTTAAATTTACAATAAAATCTTCAAGTTTTTGTTGCATACAAATTACTTTAGGAAAGCCAATGTTGTTGATATATATTCAGCTTCACATGTAGATAGTGAAACACAATTTTATTTCTTGCTAAACCAAGATATTAGTGATTTGCCAATAAAATGAGCAGTACCACTTGTACTTCACCGATCCGTCCGTGATCCTCCAAAATCAGCATTAATGTATGATACTAACTCAAAGGAACAATGTTTTGGATAGAAAAGTCTAAAATCTTTGGTGTTGCTTAGATAATGTAATATACATTTAACTGCTTGTAAATGTGATTCTTTGAGATCGGCTTAAAATCGAGCACATAAACAAACACTCATCATTATATCTGGTCGAATAACTATTAAATATAATAACAATCCAATCATACTACAATATAGTTTTTGATCATTGGTTTACCATTTTCATCTTTTTTTAAATGTGTTGACGTACTCATGGGAGTTGGTTTACTTGACGTATTTTCCATACAAAAAGTTTTATTAAATTGTTGAAGTATTTTTCTTGATTTATGAAAATACCATATTGAAGTTATTTAATTTGTAAACCGAGAAAATATGATAGTTCTCCCTTATGAGACAATTCAAATTCGCTAGTCATAATTTCAAAAAATTCTTTACATAACTTCTCATTTGTAGAGACAAATATTATACCATCTATATATATTTGTACTATTTAAATATCTTTGTTTCTTGTTTTATAAAGAGAGTTTGATCAACCTTTCCAATTTGAAATTCTGAACTTATTAGATAATTTTAAGGCGTTCATACCAAGCACGAGGTGCTTGTTTTAAACCGCATAAGGCCTATCTCAATTTATAAACTAATCAGGGTATTTTTCAGGTATAAATAAAGGTGGTTGTTAAAGGTAAACTCTTTCTTTTATGTAACCATTTAAAAATGCACTTTAAACGTCCATTTGATACAATTTGAAATTATGATAACATGCATAGGCTAATAAGATACGAATTGCTTCTAATCTAGTGATTGGAGCAAACGTTTTTGTATAGTCTATTGCTTCTTCTTGGTTATATCCATGTGCGACAAGTCTATCTTTATTTCTAGTTATATTTCCTAATTTGTCAGCCTTATTTTTATAAACCCATCTTGTACCTATAACAGCTTAATCACTCGGTCTAGGTACTAATTCCTAGACTTCATTGCGTTCAAACTTCTTCATGCATAGCGATAATCCAGTTTTCATCAGTAGATGCTTCTTTTGGATTTTTTATTTCAAAATTTGATAAGAAAGCAACATGACTTACAAGGTTTAGCTGACTTCTAGTTCTTACATTTGAGTTTATTTTACCAATAATATTCTGAGATAGATGGTCTCGTAATATTCTTGGTGGAGATCTTACTTCATTATTAATATTTTCTTTAATATTTTTAGTTTGATTGTTATTCTCAGAAATATCTTAAGTTTTAGTGATATTTTCATTTATATTATTATGAATAACATTTTCATCTTCTCTAGAATTATAAATTATACTATCTTCATCTTCAGAAATTCTATTTTTCAAAACTTCGGTATTATAAGAATTTTTGAGTATAATATTTGTCGAAAAGAAATATGAACTAATTCTTTGATTATTTTTGTTCTTTTATTAAAAACAAAAATACCCTAAGGACAAAATGAACAAAAAATTGTTCAGTAAGAACAAGGGTGAAAAAATTTGTCCATAAGGACAAGTTTTGTTGTAAAGATAGGAATTATATGATCCCCTAAATTCCCCCCTTTACACTAAATTTTGTCCTTGATTATAAAATTTTGCCTTTTTATCCTTATGGAACAATTTTTTGTTCCTTTTGTCCTTGAGGGTAAACCCCCTATTAAAATAAGCTTTGCTTGGATCAGAATGTCCTAGAAAATACCTCTATCGGATTTTAGATCGAATTTTCCAAGTTGATTTTTGGTATTTAAAATGAAACATTTCAAATCAAAAACTTTAAAATATTAAATATTTGGTTTTCTATAGTTAAAAAGTTCATATGGAGTATTTTTCGTAAGTGGTCGAATGGAAACACGATTCAAAACATAACAGGCTATTGCGACTGCTTTTACCCAGAAGTGTTTTGGTAACGAACTTCCATTCAACAACGTTCTAGAACATTATTGCAATGTTCGATTTTTCTATTCTACAACTCCATTTTGTGGAATTATAGGAAATGAAAATTATGAAAAATTCCTTTCTTTTTACAATATAAATCAAAATTTTCATTTTCAAATTCTCCTCTATGATCACTTCATATATTTTTAATTTTTAAATTTGTTAAATTTTTTATTTGTTTTACAAATATTTTAAAATGATCAAAAGTATCGCTTTTTTTTTTAAAGTTATCCAAGTATATCTAGAAAAATCATCAATTATTACATACACAAATCTACTATGATTTATGGACTGAATTTGAGTTGGTCTGAATAAATCCAGAAGTAGTAATTTTTAAAGGTTGCAAAGTTAAAATGACCTTTTTCGATTTGAATGATGATTTCATTAATTTTCCAAACTGGCAACCATCTCATAAATTTCAAATTCAAAGATAAAAATTAAACCAAAGGTTAACGGCGTCCTCCTCTACCCTTTCCTCTTCATCTTTCATCTTCGAATCAGCCTTCCCCCCTTTCCTTTCGCCCACCAGAGCCACCTCCACCATTCAATTCCATCTCTATAACGTCGTCTAAGCCTGATCTTTTAGCCTTTGATATCCCAATTCCTTGTAACTAATCTTCAGATCCAGATCCAAAAAACTATCCAGATCCAAAAAATTCGTGTGGCCCGTCTGTTAATCTTTCCCAATCCATGAATTTGTCAAACCCTTCTAATTCGTCTTCTGATCCCCTTCGTCGAATTGTTGGATCTAGTTCTGCTATTCTTTTGCAATCCATGAATTTGTCAAACGCTTCCAAATTGCCCTCGTCTAATTGATGGAACCAGTTCTGCCGCGCTCACAAGTCAGTTAATCATGCTACAGCGCCTTCTAAAGTAGGTAAATCCAACTCCAATGCAAATGTTACTCATAACATTTCATTGAACAACTCATCTACGTCAATGCCAATGCCTGACAGTCAACCAAAACAGAACCTACCATTGACTAATACCGATTTTGCTTCATTGTTTAAGGCCTTACCAAGAAATGCTGGCAGCTACAAGTACATTCACTTTGATATCCCAAGAGATGCTTCTAAAAGGAAAATTTCGGATTTAGTCAAGCAGCAAGTTATGAACTTCTGGAATGAGTATGTTGTCGGTTTGTTCTTAGATGGCACACAATCATATACTTCCGTTGTTAATTTCTTACGTAAATACTGGAAGCTAAATGGTGAGGTTGACATTAAGTCCGATGGATTCTATTTTTTCTTCAAATTTTCTTACGAGCAAGACAGAGAGAAAGTATTACATGCTGACCCTATTTCCATTAGAGGACATATGTTTATAATAACTCGATGGGACCTCTCTATTGGTAATACGCAATCGCAATTCATAAAAGTTCCAATTTGGATTCACTTGCATAGGATCCCAACGATTCTTTGGACCCTATATGGAATTAATTGGCTAGTATGTCATATTGGTCAGTTGATTTTTTTTGATAAGAGTACTGAAAAACTGCAATGATTCAAATATGCAAAAGCCTTAGATGAAATAAGTCCTGACTACGAATTACCGGATAGCATTGTCATTGATGAACTTGTTGTTCACTGTCCCTCTGTTCAAGTCTCGTATGACTGGAGACCATCCATTTGCAAAGTTTTTGGATGCAACACTGAGGAATGTGAGCATAATGCTTTGAATCGCACCATGGAAAATGATCATCTCAATGGGCATAAAGAAGAGTCTGCTGGAAATAAACGGATGAATGACAAATAATTCTGGAGTAATGATAAATTGCAAAATAAACAAAATGACTGGTAGGTAATAAGAAAAAAAGAAATAGATGTGGGTTCGGAAGGTGAACACATGACATATCCAGAATAGCGAAATTATTGTCGGTGTAAATCAAGCTATTGAACATGGCAATCGTACAGAGCAAAAACTGCAGCAGGAACTGAATAAAATTCTGATCATTGACAGTGATGGCAGAGTACATGATCAAAGCGAGTCCATAAGACGAAAAACTGGATCCGAAATGAACTAATCAATTGAAAAGGCAGTGCAAGGTTCTTTTAACCAAAGGCAATCAAGTATTGATAGACAATGAATCTATAAATGAAGAACTCCAATTACATAATAATTTCTTACTGTTGGAAAGCCTCTCCACATTGGAAGATACTATTACCAATGACACATCAGCTTCAGACCTTGTACGTGCATCAGTTTCATCCCCTCACCATAATGCAATAGCTCCAAACCCTGAACGTGCTACAGTCTCATCCCTTACCCGTGACGCAGTAGTCCCATCTACCTCTAATGCAATCACCTTCCAAGTGCCATCCAATTCCAAGTTCAGCCACAAACTCAACTCTCCATACTCTTATTTATCCTTACCTCCTCACATTATTTTGCCCACTTCATTGACACAATATTCACTCTCCCCTTACCAAATCAGAAGAAAATAAAACGTCACATGGTAGTAAGAAGGGTAAGCGTGGAAGAAAGAAATAGGCACAGAGTTCAACGTTAATCGAAATTATGGACTTAAATGATGGAAAAGATTTTTCACCAAATGAAACTTTGCCAAAGTCGCCACAAAAAGTTACATCTAAACGCCACACCCAGCAGCATCCTAACCCAATTTCTCAATGACAAATCACATTATAGCTTTTTGGAGCATTAGAGGTCTTCATTTGACCTCCAAGCAATGTGATGTTAAAGAATTTATTAGAGAAAATGGCATTCAAATTATTTGTATCTCTGAAACAAAACTGGACATTAATCTTACCTTGCGAGCAACAACTCTAATGTGTCCTGGATGGTATATTGACCATAACCTTAATGATGCTATCTACGGCCGTTTATTAACACTTTGGAACCCAACCTACTTTTGGCTATCTAGAATCAAATCTTCTGACCAATACATGAAACTGTGCATGTGTACTTATCAAGTATAATACACTCAGAAGGATCGTGTAATATGACGAACAATATTCAAGTATGAAGTAATAGCTAATCACAGAACTATATAATAGTAAATGCAGTAAAAATAGAAAAATCACACCAGAGATTTTTATACTGGTTCGGAGCACTGTCCTACGTCCAATCCCAGACTTTTATCTGGATTTTCATTAACAACAACCTTACTTCACCCGGAGGAAAAGGATTACAACACTCGAGCAGCCGAATGGGAATTTCCCGCCTCTATCAACACGAGGACTTCACAACTTGCCTCTTACAACACGGAGGGCTTCAAACTTGCCTCTTAATGTAACGACCGGTAATTTCGCTCGATCCGAATCAGTCGCTAAACCGACCCTGACCGTTCGAAACGCCTGATTGTTTTGAGAACACGACAAAACAGAACGCAGACAGAAGAATATTTCATTGTTAATTACAACAATTCATCAGAATACAAGAATATACAGAGTATAAATCAATATTACACAATTTACCAAATATCAGAGATTACACGAAATTACATAGAAGCGGAAAATAAAACAATACACAACTGAAGGAGATATACAGATACACAGCTTTCCGGATATCATTCCAGCTGTAAACCAGGATCCTGTGAATATAAATCTGCAAAACCAAAACTACTAGCTGCCCGTGCGGAAAATAGGGGCACCCAGAGTTTAGGTTAAAACAATAAACTCCAGGTCAGTCATGGGACTGGTGTGAGAACTAAAACAGTTATTTAAAACTTTACTTTAAATCAGATATATCAAGGGACCACGCTGTATAACACGGAACGGGTTTCCTCCCAAGAATACCAGTGCATATAACAAAACAGCGCAATGCTTTTTGGAAAAATGAAGCTATTATAAACCCAGGTCCTATCACACAATGTAACGCAAGCCGGGGGATAGGGTTTTCCCTTATAATAACCAAACATGCTTAGTACGTTTAAAACAAATCATTGCTTATTACTATAAATGTATAGTGTATAAAACAACTTCAAATCATAAATATCAATCATAGACTGCATGGGTACCATATATCATGTCGCCATACTAGGCTCTACAATCAAAACCGCAAATGTCACGTATTTGGAAGTTGGATTTCCATTTGTGAACCGAGGCAAAAGATAGTCCTCTACCGATTCAAGACGCTCTAGTCCGTGTCTCAGGTCAGAGCTCGAGTGACCTTTGGATCGTCTGGGCCAGTCCACCGATGTGGATTAAAATGCCTGAACACTGCGTTTCCCCACCCTTTGGGGTGTCAATGAGCCAACGAATGGCTCCATCGGCTTCACATAGTCACCGATATATCCGAGGAGCCTCGCAATAACAACAACCACATATGTCAAACTCGTCAGGGCGTGTAAAACTACTGACGCCACTTCTAACTAGAAGGAAACGCATGCCCTCCCTGAGGTCCTCTCTCGTTTCTGATTCACCACCGGGGTGTGAGGCTCGCGAATCAATGTTACACAAAGCTACGCCACACAGGCCGTGCTTTGATCATCAACCATAAGACTCTGCTTTTCAACAGAAGCCTTGCTCATTTGCATCTTAGCATGCTACACAGACAAACCACTCTATGCAACCGATATCAGTCACACAGAATGAAATCCAATGTCAGACACACAGTCCATTTACAAGTCCGTTCTGGGTCTGAACGAAACCGGGGGCACATTGTAACTCCCATATCCATTGATCCCCAAGTACGTCTGGACGATCACCAACTGATTCCCTCCTCTTGGGTGTACGGCCCAATCAAGATCATCAATAATTATCCAAACGACATGAAGACCTCCGGTCTTCAACCACCATCTTCATCTTCGACACCACGTCGAATCAGTTATTCAGAATGGGATAAACCCGGTCTTTCTGAATAACTCGCATATATAATAAACATGTGTTACACAATCACAACATACGCCTCATTCCAATTCATCGGTCACTAACCGTAAATTAACAAGAGAATAATTTCCCAAATATTAACCCCGAAGGCTGAAACCAACATCAGATCAATACCCAGGAAACCTTCTGATTAGCTAACCTACAGTTAGTTTCTTAATTTCACATTTCTTAGGGAAAGGTTCCCATTAATTTTATCAAAGATAAATTCCTTTAAATTTATTCATTAATCTTCCTTTGAATATCACTTCAAACTTGTCGGGATTAGCGAACCACACCGAAGTAGTTATTTATTTTTATTTCCCAATCCCAACCTATTTATCCCATGAAGTAAAACTTGTCTTACTTCATATCTAACACCACGGTGTTATCGGTAAATTCAATTACCATTTCACGTTTAAATCTAATTAAAGATTTAACTACCGTCTAGAGTAAAACTGGTGATACTCCATTCTCGATCTTTTCAATCTAATTAAAGATTCATTAAAACTCCACTTAGTTTTAATCTTTGACTGGGTTAAAGAATCAGTGTCATTTAAAACACGGTTCATGATAAACCCCAAAATCACATCACATTTCAACCAGTCCCTAACCGTAAATTAGCAAGTGAGCAATTCCCTAAGTATTAATCCCGAAGGCCGAAACCGACATCAGATCAATACCCCAGAAACCATTCAACTTAACTAATCTCCAGTTAGTTTCTGATTTTCTTAACTCCTTTGGGTCTAAGAACAGTACTATTAAAGATACTGTTCACGACAACCCAAATTCACATTCCATTAATTATAGGGTTAAAGAACAAGTGTTATTTAAAACACGGTTCACGATAAACCCAAAAATCACATCACATTTGATATTAAATACAAGGTTCTGAATAGAAAATATACCGGCTTATATTCAATATCAAATTCTACGACAAACAAATATCGTATTGGAAATAACGATATAAATATATATGTTTCAAATTTCCATAACAATATCTATATAATCACGAAATCCAACATCGAAATATTCCAAAGACAATTTCGATTCAAATCCATTCCAATTCGATTATTGGAAATTCTGGTTTCTTTTAAAACCATTTCAAAACCAATTAATTTATTTAAAAAATAAATAAATTATTATTTTAGTTCAAAAATAGTTCATTTCGATAATAATATATTTTTATCTTTTCAAATATGGAGTTTTTCCTCCCAATTCTTCCCAAATCATTTCTTATGATTTTACACAAATTATTACTATTTTTAATAATTTTATCAAGGCCCGTACAGTCGATTTCCATCAACGGCCATCGAACTGCACTTACATCGACCTTTTCCAAATTTGATTTGGATATAATTCCAAATCCAACCATTTGATTTCAAATCTCTAATATTCGTTGGAAAGCTCTTTTCGATACGAACCCAACGGTTCCGGTTTTAGGAGAATCCGACGGTCGGATCTCCCGCAATATCCATTCGAAGTCAATGGTCGAAATTCGCGAACTGCCGTAGCGCGGCGCGTTCTATTCAGGCCATTATATATATAATATATATATTATATATATTTCATTGATTTCCTTTTAAAACGTATTATATAAATCGTTTTAAATTCGTTTTCAAAACGATTTCAACTTCTTTTCAAATTCAAATCAAAATTGAATTTTTCCTTATAAATTCGTTTTAAATTCATTTCAAATTGATTCCAATTCGAATTCATTTCGATTCAATTTCAATTCGAATTCATTTCTGTTCAATTTCAATTCAAATTCATTTCTATTCGATTTCAATTCGAATTCATTTCTATTCAATTTCAATTCGAATTCATTTCTATTCAAAATATCAGATTTTGAAATCTCTTTCGATATTCATTATAAAATGAATAAAATCGATATAAATACCGTTCACGTCAAAATGACATCAATCTAATCAACGCGGCTTCATATATTTCTATTTTCAAATATTTCTTTTTCAAATATTTTATTCAAATAGTTCTCTTCAAATATTCTATCCAAACTGGAATGAGGCCCAATCAATTCTATTTTTAACTATAAAAAATATTTAACTATATAAATATTTTATTTCATTTCACATCACATTACACAATCAACTACACATCAAAATCAAACAAACAAGCATACAAGCCGTCCATGGTCTGTGGACGACGGGTGTCGGGTGCTACTAAACACCGTCTGCATCCTAGTATATATTTTAACTATAAAAATTAACTTAAAGGTGAGAAGTTCTCACCGAGGGTTCCACTCCTCCATAGAAATTTCTGAAATTCAGAACAGTTTGGATTTGCCCGTACTTCCAACGCAGTCCCATCCACGCTGTTCATATTAAAATCACATTTTTAATATGTTGTTCTATACATTAAAAATCATATTTTTAATACTCTACCAATATAAAAATCATATTTTTATTCTTTCTATAATATAAGAATATCGCCTTTTCATGTACAAAAACATCGCCTTTTCAACTATAAAAATCATAATTTTAATTTCTCTACTTTATAAAAATCATATTTTTTAATTTGTTTTTCATATGGTAAAAACCATATTTTTATATGAATAAAAATCATACCTTCATATAAATAAAAATCAAAACTTTCCTATAATAAAAATCTAATCTTTAACATCATAAAAATTATATTTTTAACACTATAAAAATTCAGTTTTTAACACTATAAAAATTCAGTTTTTAAATCGAAGAAATAAAATAGGAGAACTCACTTTTCTATCGAACTAGAGCTCCTACTAGGAGGGAAGGTTCTGCGCTGTGTCGGAGGAGGCATGGCCGCTGTCTGGTGCTCTGCCAAGGCATGGCGGCGGGTCTTCAGTTCGTTGGAGGCGTAGATGGAGTGGGGTCGGAGACGAGCGGATCTCGATTGGGTGGAAAGGTTTGACGGGGCACGGACTTCGATCCAGAGGGAGGGAGAGAGGAGCGGAGGAGGCGACGTCAGCGAGGGGGAGGGAGAGAAGGAGGTCGGAGGGGAGCGGCGACTGGTGGGTGCATCGATGTGGTGGTTGTCGGGATGAGGGAGGCGCGAGGTGATTTAGGGTTTTAATTTTTTTATTCGCTTTTGAAAAACAATGAATGGGGGTCTAATAGAGAGATAAAGGGCTTGGCCCAATATAATAATATATATTTTATTTAATTTTAAATTCGAAAAGTTGACTTTTTAATTCGACCTCCAATCGAGGCCCAACGACTGTCGTTCCTAGCTAATTACCCCCATTCCGACACAATGGGATATGTCATATAGGCCAATTCGATCGTTACAGCCAGTTTTAATTTAAATTAAAATATAAATCTTTATATATTCAATTTAAACGCACATTTCAAATTACCGGGGCCACACACTAACTCGAAAAATTCCAGAAAAATATTTTCTAGCTTCGTATTGACGATACCGTCCTAACAAAACTAGTTTCGTCGAATTCTGAGACCGTTTGAAAAATGGCCATTTTCCAGTCGATTAAAATCAACTAAAAGTGGTCAAACGCGTTTTCCTTTGCCATGCTCACATATTGATTCGGAAAATTACGAAAATTGGAATCTAGCATTAACTTGACATCACGGATCCAATAAAAGTGGTTTCGTCGAAATCCGAGGTCGTTTGCAAAATTTCCATTTTTAAGGGCCGAAATTTCATAGTGACTATTCTGAAATTTTAATTGGACATATCTTTTGATTCCCGCTATGAAATTTCGATTTTTCGGATTCGTTGGAAAGATATTCTCAATTAGATTCTAATATTTTTGGTTTCACTAAAATCCGATTTATTTTGCACCCGGTATGTTCAATTGAATTTTGAAATCGAATTATCGAACTAGTGCGCCATTTTCAATTCCTTTTATAATTAAAAATAAAATATTTATATTCTAACGACGATCTAAATAATATATACGTTCGAATTCTATTCAAAATAAATTTTTCGTTGATATTATTTAAAATAATTCATTTTAAATAATCAAAATTCGCTAAAATTGCCAAAATAAAAATTTTAAATTGGCCCAGATTTCCGGGTTATTACATTCTTCCCCACTTAAAACTTTTCGTCCCCGAAAAGGAACAAAGTCGAAAGTTGTTTCACAAATCAACTCAACTTCCAGTGTTTTCACTATGGCTTAAGTTCTTCAACTTTTCAATTTCTAAGAACTTTTCAAATTTTTCAAAAATTTGGCTAACACCCTAAATTTTTGAAAAATTTCGCCATAACCTCCCCTGCACCGAGAGCACCAGGAAAATCCTGAAATTGCCATACAGCCCCTCTGATCTCAAAAAGAAAAAGCCAATTGGCTCACTAAATCATCATCACCCAAACAAAACAGTAAATTATGGTAAACATGTACTATTTGTCGGGCAAACAATTTTATTCCTCTGCTCTAGCCTCCTTGCTATGACCTGTTCAATGTAAGTACCAGTACAAGCATGCAAATGCGACTAATTTTCAATATAATTCACTATTTGATATAATTTGGCTAAAGATTCAACATTTTAATTAGTCTAGCCATAATCAAACAACACAACCATCAATCAATTAGTTGATTATCATTTCAAATTCATAACTTTGATACATAGTCAAAAAATCATGTTTTTGATGCCAAATCACAACAATATGCTCTATCTAATTTTGGTTCTCACACCAGTAAATAGGAAATATATAGATATCACACCTTCGAGACTCGAACACAAACTGTTGATGCTACGTAGTCATCAACAGAATCATCTCCGGGTGACTAGAGTGTGATTCTATATCTATCCAGTATATTAAAACTTCGAATACAAGTGGATCAGACGTATACACAAAATCTTTATATACTGGATAGTCCAAATCAATATAAAATAAATAATCAAATACGAATAATTGATTTTAAATTTTCAAAACAAAACTTGTTTTTATTTCAAAAACACACTCTTCACACTCGTTCTAGGATACTACTGATCCCATCTCTAACGAGTCATTCCCGTTGGATATTACTAATCCAATTTCTGATGAATTCTTTCGTATGGTTCTAACGTGTCTTATTCTCTGAGATCTGTAAACCAAAGCTCTGATACCAAATGTAACGACCGGCAACTTTGCTCGATCCGAATCAGTCGCTAACCCAACCCAGACCGTTCGAAACGCCTGATTGTTTTGAGAACACGACAAAACAGAACGCAGACTGAAGAACATTTCATTGTTAATTACAACAATTCATCAGAATACAAGAATATACAGAGTATAAATCAATATTACACAATTTACCAAATATCAAAGATTAAACGAAATTACATAGCAGCGGAAAATAATACAATACACAACTGAAGGAGATATACGGATACAAAGCTTTCCGGATATCATTCTAGCTGTAAACCAGGATCCTGTGAATATAATGCTGCAAAACCAAAACTACTTGCTTCCCGTGCGGAAAATAGGGGCACCTAGAGTTTAGGTTAAAACAATAAACTCCAGGTCAGTCATGGGACCGGTGTGAGAACTAAAACAGTTATTTAAAACTTCACTTTAAATCAGATATATCAAGGGACCACGCCGTATAACACGGAACGGGTTTCCTCCCAAGAATACCAGTGCATATAACAAAACATCGCAATACTTTTTGGAAAAATGAAGCTATTATAAGACCCAGGTCCTATCACACAATGCAACACAAGACGGGGGATAGGGTCCTCCCTTATAATAGCCAAACATGCTTAGTACATTTAAAACAAATCATTGCTTATTACTATAAGTGTATAGTGTATAAAACAACTTCAAATAATAAATATCAATCATAGACGGCATGGGTACCATATATCGTGTCGCCATACTAGGCCCTACAATCAAAACCGCAAATGTCACATATTTGGAAGTTGGATTTCCATCTGTGAACCGAGGCAAAAGATAGTCCTCTACCGATTCGAGACGTTCTAGTCCGTGTCTCAGGTCAGAGCTCGAGTGACCTTTGGATCGTCATGGCCGGTCCACCGATGTGGATTAAAATGCCTGAACACTGCGTTTCCCCACCCTTTGGGGTGTCAATGAGCCAACGAATGGCTCCATCGGCTTCACATAGTCACCGATATATCCGAGGCGCCTCGCAACAGCAACAACCATATAAGTCAAACTCGTCAGGGCATGTAAAACCACTGACGCCACTTCTAACTAGAAGGAAACGCATGCCCTCCCTGAGGTCCTCTCCCGTTTCTGGTTCACCACCGGGGTGTGAGGCTCACGAATCAACGTTACACAAAGCTACGCCACACAGACCGTGCTTTGATCATCAACCACAAGACTCTGCTTTTCAATAGAAGCCTTGCTCATTTGCATCTTAGTATGCCACACAGGCAAACCACTCTATGCAACCGATATCAGTCACACAGAATGAAATCCGATATCAGACACACTGTCCATTTACAAGTCCGTTCTGGGTCTGAACGAAACCGGAGGCACCTCGTAACTCGCATATCCATCAATCTCCAAGTACGTCTGGACGATCACCTACTGATTCCCTCCTCTTGGGTGTACGGCCTAATCAAGATAATCAGTAATTATCCAAACGACATGAAGACCTCCGGTCTTCAACCACCGTCTTCATCTTCGACACCACGTCGAATCAGTTATTCAGAATGGGATAAACCCGGTCTTTCTGAATAACTGGCGTATATAATAAACATGTGCTACACAAACACAACATACGCCGCATTCCAATTCATCAGTCACTAACCTTAAATTAACAAGAGAATAATTTCCCAAATATTAACCCCGAAGGCCGAAACCAACATCAGATCAATAGCCAGGAAACCGTTCTGCTTAGCTAACCTACAGTTAGTTTCTAAATTTCACATTTCTTAGGGAAAGGTTCCCATTAATTTTATCAAAGATAAATTCCTTTAAATTTATTCTTTAATCTTCCTTTGAATATCACTTCAAACTAGTCGGGATTAGCGAACCACACCGAAGTAGTTATTTATTTTTATTTCCCAATCCCAACCTATTTATCCCAAGAAGTAAAACTGGTCTTACTTCATATCTAATACCACGATGTTATCGGTGAATTCAAATACCATTTAACGTTCAAATCTAATTAAAGATTTAACTATCGTCTGGAGTAAAACTGGTGATACTCCATTCTCGATCTTTTCAATCTAATTAAAGATTCATTAAAACTCCACTTAGTTTTAATCTTTGACTGGGTTAAAGAATCAGTGTCATTTAAAACACGGTTCACGATAAACCCCAAAATCACATCACATTTCAACCAGTCCCTAACCGTAAATTAGCAAGTGAGCAATTCCCTAAGTATTAACCCCGAAGGCCGAAACCAACATCAAATCAATACCCCAGAAACCATTCTACTTAACTAATCTCCAGTTCTGATTTTCTTAACTCCTTTGGGTCTAAGAACAGTATTATTGAAGATACCGTTCACGACAACCCAAAATCACATTCCATTAATTATTGGGTTAAAGAACAAGTGTTAATTAAAACACGGCTCACGATAAACCCAAAAATCACATCACATTTGATATTAAATACAAGGCTCTGAATAGAAAATATACCGGCTTATATTCAATATCAAATTCTACGACCAACAAATATCGTATTGGAAATAACGATATAAATATATATCTTTCAAATTTCCATAACAATATCTGTATAATTACGAAATCCAACATCGAAATATTCCAAAGACAATTTCGATTCAAATCCATTCCAATTCGATTATTGGAAATTCTGGTTTCTTTTAAAACCATTTCAAAACCAATTTATTTATTTAAAAAATAAATAAATTATTATTCTAGTTCAAAACTAGTTCATTTCGATAAAAATCTATTTTTATATTTTCAAATATGGAGTTTTTCATCCCAATTCTTCCTAAATCATTTCTTATGATTTTACACAAATTATTACTAATTTTAATAATTTTATCAAGGCCCGTACAGTCGATTTCCATCAACGGCCATCGAACTGCACTTACAGCGACCTTTTCCAAATTTGGTTTGGACATAATTCCAAATCCAACCGTTAGATTTCAAATCTCTAATATTCTTATAAAGCTCTTTTCGATACGAACCCAATGGTTTCGGTTTTAGGAGAATCCGACGGTCGGATCTCCCGCAATATCCATTCGAAGTCAATGGTCGAAATTCGCGAACTGCAGCAGCGTGGCGCGTTCTATTCAGGCCATTATATATATAATATATATTTCATCGATTTTCTTTTAAAACGTATTATATAAATCGTATTAAATTCGCTTTCAAAACGATTTCAACTTCTTTTCAAATTCAAATCAAAATTGAATTTTTCCTTATAAATTCGTTTTAAATTCATTTCAAATTGATTTCAATTCGAATTTATTTCTATTCAATTTCAATTCGAATTCATTTCTATTCAATTTCAATTCGAATTCATTTCTATTCAATTTCAATTCGAATTCATTTCTATTCAAAATATCAGATTTTGAAATCTCTTTCGATATTCATTATAAAATGAATAAAATCGATATAAATACCTTTCACGTAAAAATGGCGTCAATCTAATCAACACGGCTTCATATATTTCTATTTTCAAATATTCTATTCCAAATATTTCTTTTTCAAACATTCTATTCAAATAGTTCTCTTCAAATATTCTATTCAAAACTGGAATGAGGCCCAATCAATTGCCATAGATTTTATTTCTATGGATTTCCATACAACGAATGTATATATCAACAACGACAAATAATCAACCATCATCCAAAGTGCATTCTACATTGTATAAGCATCAAATATAAATATTCAATGCTTATAACAGTCTGTCAATCAATCGATCGACATACAACTAATTATTGGGATTAGTGTACGTCATATATCATCCCAATACCCGTGTGGGGTTTTCAAACAATCAAACACAGATTTTATTTGTGCAGTTGGGCGATGTGTAAAATTTATCGTCCTAATCAATATCAGTCAAATGTGTGTATATAAACAAATCATTCGATTTGTTTATATTAATTTATTTCATTTCGTATATACGTTAAAAATTCTATTTTTAACTATAAAATATTTTTAACTATATAAATATTTTATTTCATTTCACGTCACATTACACAATCAACTACACATCAAAATCAAACAAACAAGCATACAAGCCGTCCATGGTCTGTGGACGACGGGTGTCGGGTGCTACTAAACACCGTCTGCATCCTAGTATATATTTTAACTAGAAAAATTAACTTAAAGGTGAGAAGTTCTCACCGAGGGTTCCACTCCTCCATAGAAATTTCTGAAATTCAGAACAGTTTGGATTTGCCCGTACTTCCAACGCAGTCTCATCCACGCTGTTCTTATTAAAATCACATTTTTAATATGATGTTCTATACATTAAAAATCATATTTTTAATACTCTACCAATATAAAAATCATATTTTTATTCTTTCTATAATATAAGAATATCTCCTTTTCATGTACAAAAACATCGCCTTTTCAACTATAAAAATCATATTTTTAATTTCTCTACTTTATAAAAATCATATTTTTAATTTGTTGTTCATATGGTAAAAACCATATTTTTATATGAATAAAAATCATACCTTCATATAAATAAAAATCAAAACTTTCCTATAATAAAAATCTAATCTTTAACATCATAAAAATTCAGTTTTTAACACTATAAAAATTCAGTTTTTAACACTATAAAAATTCAGTTTTTAAATCAAAGAAATAAAATAGTAGAACTCACTTTTCTTCAAACTAGAGCTCCTACTGGGGGGAAGGTTCTGCGCTGTGTCGGAGGAGGCATGGCCGCGGTCTGGTGCTCTGCCAAGGCGTGGCGGCGGGTCTTTAGTTCGTCAGAGGCGCAGATGGAGTGGGGTCGGAGACAGGCGGATCTCGATTGGGTGGAAAGGGTTTGAGGGGGCACGAACTTCGATCCAGAGGGAGGGAGAGAGGAGCGGAGGAGGCGACGTCAGCGAGGGGGAGGGAGAGAAGGAGGTCGGAGGGGAGCGGCAGATGGTGCGGCGACTAGTGGGTGCATCGATGTGGTGGTGGTCGGGATGAGGGAGGCGCGAGGTGATTTAGGGTTTAATTTTTTTTTATTCGCTTTTGAAAAACAATGAAGGGGGGGCTAGCAGAGAGATAAAGGGCTTGGCCCAATATAGTAATATATATTTTATTTAATTTTAAATTCAAAAAGTTGACTTTTTAATTCGACCTCCAATCGAGGCCCAACGACTGTCGTTCCAAGCTAATTACCCACATTCCGACCACAATGGGATATGTCACATAGGCCAATTCGATCGTTACGGCCAGTTTTAATTTAAATTAAAATATAAATCTTTATATATTTAATTTAAACGCACATTTCAAATTACCAGGGCCACACACTAACTCGAAAAATTACAGAAAAATATTTTCTAGCTTCTTATTGACGATACGATCCTAACAAAACTAGTTTCGTCGAATTCTGAGACCGTTTGAAAAATGGCCATTTTCCAATTGATTAAAATCAATTGAAACTGGTTAAACGCATTTTCCTTTGCCACGGTCACATATTGATTCGAAAAATTACGAAAATTGGAATCTAGCAATAACTTGACATCACGGATCCAACAAAAGTGGTTTCGTCGAAATCCAAGGTCATTTGCAAAATTTCCATTTTTAAGGGCCGAAATTTCATAATGACTATTCTGAAATTTTAATTGGACATATCTTTTGATTCCCGCTATGAAATTTCAATTTTTCAGATTCATCGAAAAGATATTCTCAATTAGATTCTATTTTTGGTTTCACTAAAATCCGGTTTATTTTGCACCCGGTATATTCAATTGAATTTTGAAATCGAATTATCGAACTACCGCGCCATTTTCAATTCCTTTTATAATTAAAAATAAAATATTTATATTCTAACGACGATCTATATAATATATACGCTCGAATTCTATTCAAATTAAATTTTCGTTGATATTATTTAAAATAATTCATTTTAAATAATCAAAATTCGCTAAAATTGCAAAAATAAAATTTTTAAATTGGCCCAGATTTTCGGGTTATTACATACAACACGGAGGACTTCACACTTGCCTCTTACAACACGGAGGACTTCACACTTGCCTCTTACAACACGGAGGACTTCAAACAAGGTGAGTAGACTTGTAGTTTGACAATGTGTGTTCTCAATAACACGAATTTGTCAATTCTTGTACAACCTTCCTATAATCTTATCCTCAAATAGAATTTTTGTTTATAAAGATTTTGGAAGATGATATCGTATTCGAATCGAAAGAATAATATATAAATTCTAGGATTCAAGAAAGATATTATGAAGAATATGAGCGTTTGAGTACTTGAGAGTTCAAGAATGAAATAAATAGTATAGAGATTAGATAGAAAGAATTGATGTATTGAATTAATGATTTCAAGATGTTTATATAGGAGATAAATAGTTGTAAACATTAGTAAAGAGTTACAAACAACGGATATGATCATTGGTGAAAAGGAAAAGAAGCAACTCTTGAAGAAATGGAAGTGACTATTTGAATAGTTGCTTCTGTTTAAAAACGGTCGACAGGTAAAAAATCACCAGTAGACAGGTATTTGAAAATATATATACGTTATATATATGTGTGCATGTTCGTAGGATTTTCTGGGACAAATCGGTCGACCGCTGGTATTTGGTCGGTCGACCGGTTTTGACCATAAAGCCATATGAATGTGTGCACACACATATTTATATATATATTCCCAATACTGAGGAAAATGATTATTTGAGGATAGATTTTAACATTAATAACACTACCGAATAATCAATCTCTAATATAAAATAACTTATGAAGCTCTTCATGTCTTTGTCGAACCATTGATCTTCTCTTTTTGTCGATAATGAATCATCTTTTTGTTAGTAATCAAAACTTCATGAATTCCTTGACTCAACATTCTCCCCATTTTTGATCGATGATAACATAGCTCTTGAAACTTTAAGAATTCCCCTTGTATATAATCTCCCCCTGAATTTAAGCACTTATAATATAATTCCTGCACAACACTGTTAGTCCACTTTTCTCCCCCTTTGTCATCGACAAAAAAGGAGTAGATAAACAAAATAGATAAGAGTGAATATGATACCAGCAGATGAAATGCATACAAAAAAACATACCATAATTGTACCATTCATCATACCACACATAACGTACCAACAAAACATACCCAAGAGTCATAACATACACAACCAAGTCTATGTCAAATAAAATACACAACACTATTTACATACAAGTGTTAGTGGATGTCTTAAGATAGCAAAACAAAGTCGTAATAACATAAGCAAGGGGTAAAATAAACCAGTGAGATGCAAATCTAGGACTCGGATTCGGTTTCATCATCTTCTTCTTCCTGTTTCTCTTCTTCAACATGAGACTTACCATGACCACGTCCGTGGCTAGTCCCGGAGCTTGCCGCCTCATCGGAAGATATCTAATTGTAAGAAGGAGGTGCCGGACGTTTTCCCAGGATCTTGAGCTTGCAACGTTAAAGGACCACAAGAAATCGCTTCCTATAAAGTTCCAAAGAAAGATTTTATTTTGTTAAAGCATTTTTTTATTTTCGTATCCATGCGCTTAAGACGTGCTTCAAACAAGAATTGATTACGCGCAATTTGGACAAGCGATTCTTTAGTCGAAGAAGATGGTCCAAGAAGTTTTACTTCTTTTGGTTTCTAGATGATTGTGAAGTGGTGCCTTCATGACTTCTCTCCTTCCATTGTTCAAATGAACTAATTGAGAAATAAGGTGGAGGTAGCTTCATCCTTTTAATTGACGCTTTGTTGATGCACTTAGGTCATGAGGATGGAGACTCGGGAGGAGTAATACCACAATCGAGTAGGAGACGCATAACATATTCATTATAGAATATTGTCAGCCTTGTAGAATCATTAACGCTCAAGCTTTTGGCAAAAATCATTCCACTCTAGTTTATATTGACATCTCCATAAATAGCGTATAAGGCCTTAAAGTTTTCTTTGTAAACGGCATCGAAATTTCCTAGTCTCGGGAATAAGGAATGCATAAGTATATGATGTAAAACTCTTGCCATAGGCCTTAAACCAATAGATTTTGTGCCATTTCTATCATCTTCAATGAATTGGTGGCTTACACTATTTCATATATGAACCAGACAGAAATTACTTGAGAATTTTTGACTAAAAAATGATGATTCGAGAACTTGTGCCATCCTTGCACATGAAATGAAAACTTCTTTACCGCAAACAACTGACCAAAGGCATTGTGTCGGATTCTCAGGCTTATATTTTTCCAAATTTAGATTAGCATAGAAAAGTTTAATCATAACATGATTAATCTCTACATTATTTTTGTCGAAATCTAGTAGAGACTCAAGTTCAGCCTTCCTTGCAAGATTGAGAACATGATAACTTGAAAAGTCCGAGAATTTAATGTACGAACCTTGGTATATTTTGAAATCCTTCATTTGATTCCATCTTTTTATAGCTATGGGATCCATTAGCCATTTTTTGATGTTGGAATCAATAGGTTGTGGTTGAGATTCGGATGTAGAAGATTTCTTTGATTGTTTTTGTGGAGGAGCATGATGAAATTGAAAGAGATTGGAGAATTTTTAAGCTAGGGCTCTTGGGGTTTTTTTTGTTTTGAACGTTGAAAATAGAAATGAATGGGTGAGAGGGGTGAAACCGATGTGTTGTTTCAATTTAAAATCAGAAAGAAAAAAAATGACTGGTCGGCCGCTGGAAATACACCGGTCGACCGTTTTTGAACAGAGATCAAAACGGTCGATTGGTCTATTTTTGCCGGTCGATTGGTCCTTCAGATTTTTTGTTTTTCTGCCCTTTTTCTCTTCTTCTGTTTTTGTAACGATCTAAACTTTATTGAATTATTTCAAAAGGAAGTACATATATGTTATAACATAGGGAAAATACATAAATATAATCATAACATATTTAGAAAACATAACTAATGAGATGTAGCCGAATTATGCTCGGTTGACTCTTCCTTGGCCTCGTTAATACGAGGTGTCCATGGCGACCATTTTTCCTTTGCACCTTCGTTATGATTATAGTTACGATCTCAAGAGTTTGGACTCCTAGAGGATGAAGGAGCATGTGGCATTGGTTCATAAACGCCATGTTTGTCTGTGCTATAGAAAAATGATGTCATGCGTTCTAATAATGATAATCATTCGGAAGTAAGTCATTGCTCATAATGAAGTTGTCGCTGAAGATCCATTTGATGCGTCTGATAGTGATGAGTCTCATTAATCTTTTCTCTAGTTCGAGGTGAGCAAAACAGTGATTTCTTTGCACATCTAGATGAACGCGTATTACCGGGGGTATGAGTGCAGTGTGATTTGCTTTTTGGAGTTTTAGGAGAGTAGTATTCTCTGTTTCAGTACTAGTAACTGAAATGTGAGACTTTTGTGCGCACTCATCACAGATATGATCCATATTGAAGTATTTAAACCTTTTAAAAAATAGACTCGGATTTGAGAAAATGCCAAAAAATAGAATGAATGATAAGCTTATATAGAGTTGTGTATATATATATATATATATATATATTGGTGGATGAGAAGTGTCAAGGAATAGTTGCCGTACAAACAATGAATAGCTCATATTCTTTTACTAAAGATAGAAATAGCTATAAAATAGCTAATTTTTTGAAAATGAATGAACCAAATATAGAAATGAACTTAGCGATATATAACTTCAGTGTTTACGTGTCAAATTTATTTCTAGCAATTAAGCCAAGCTCTCTATGCAATGTAATAAAACTTAATTCAAGTAGAGGCTTAGTAAAAATGTCCATCAGTTTGGACATATTCGAGACAAATGTTTCCTTTTTCAATATTGACTCTCAAGAAATGATGACGGATATCAATATGCTTGGTTCGAGAATGATTTACAGATTCTTTGATAAGTTTATAACACTGGTGTTATCACAGTATATAATAGAATTTGATAAATGAATATCAAAATATCGAAGTGTTTGTTGCATGCATATTACTTGAGTACAAGCAAGAGATGCCGATATATATTCGGCTTCACATGTTGATAGTGAAACATAATTCTGTTTCTTACTAAACTAAGAGACAAGTGATTTTCCAATTAAATAGCACGTAACAATTGTACTCTTTCTATCCATTCGAGAACATCCGAAATCAACATCACTATATGATACTAATTCGAATGGACATTCTTTTGGGTAGAAAAGACCGAAATCTTTGGTATTGTTAAGATAATAAATTATACGTTTTACTGCCCGTAAATGTGACTCCTTTGGATTTGCTTGAAATCGTGCACATAGACAAACACTCATCATTATATCTGGATGACTTGATGTAAGATAAAGAAGAGAACCAATCATGCTTCGATATAATTTCTGGTCAATACTCTTACCATTCTCATCTTTTCCAAGATGTGTAGTTGTACTCATAGGAGTAGGTTTACGAGATGTATTTTATAAACCGAAGCGCGTGATAAGATTTCCACAGTATTTTTCTTGATTAGTAAAAATACTATTCGAAAGTTGTTTGATTTGAAGACCAAGAAAATATGATAGTTCTCCCATATAAGACATTTCAAACTCTTTGGTCATAATATCCGCAAATTCTTTGCAGAATTTATCTTTTGTCGAACCAAATATAATATCATCTACATATATCTGGATAACCAATATATCTTTTCGAGAATGTTTAATAAACAAAGTTTGATCGACTTTGCCTATTTGAAATCCTGAATCAGTAAGACAGCTGTGTAATCGTTCATACCAAACATGAGGTGCTTATTTTAAACCATACAAAGCCTTCTTGAGTTTGTATACATAGTCAGGATTCTTTTCATATACGAACAAGGGAGGTTGTTCGACATATACATTCTTTTTGATAAATCCATTTAGAAAAGCACTTTTAACATCCATCTGATAAAGTTTGAAATTATGATGACAAGCAAAGGATAATAAGATTCTGATAGCTTCTAGTCGAGCAACTGTTGCAAATACTTCTTCATAATCAATACCTTCTCCCTGATTATATCCTTGTGCTACTAATCTTGCTTTATTTCTGGTGATATTTCCTTGTTCATCTTCCTTATTTTTATAAACCCATTTAGTTCCAATAACTGACTGATCGGTTGGTCTTGGAACAAGTTCTTAGACATCATTGCGTTCGAACTGATTTAGTTCTTCCTATATGGCAATGATCCAGTATTCATTAGTAGCATCTTCTTTTGGATTCTTAGGTTCGATATTCGAAAGAAACGCAACATGAGCATTTGATTGAGTTGACTCCATATTCTAATTTGTGATGTTACTTCTCCAATTATATTTTGTACTGGATGATCTCTTAATATCCTAGGAGGAGATTGTAATCTTGGTGGGGAAGGTAACACACATGGTTGCGGAATATTCTCAATTATTTCGGAGTCAGAATCAACATTTGTGATGATCGGATTATCAGTGACTATAGTTTCATCATCATCTGATATGTTATGAGACGGTTGATAGAATTCATCAAATGAAACATGAAGTAATTCTTCAATAGTTTTGGTTCTTTTATTAAATATATGATAGGCCTTGCTTCGTTCTGAATAACCGACAAATATGCCTTCATCGGACTTTGGATCAAATTTTCCAAGATGGTCTTTCGTATTTAAGATAAAGCACTTAGAACCGAAAACTTTGAAGTACGAGATATTTGGCTTTCTTTGATTAAATAATTCATAAGATGTATTCTTGGTGAGAGGTCGAATGGATACATGATTCAAAACATAACACGCGATTGCCACAACTTCTGCCCAAAAATATTTTGGTAAAGTGGTTCCATTTAATAATGTTCTTGCACATTCTTGTAAAGTCCGGTTTTTCTATTCTACAACTCCGTTTTGTTGTGGAGTTCTAGGAAACGAAAAATTATGATATATACCTTTCTTTGTACAAAAATGTTCAAATTCATTTTTTTTGAATTCTTCGCCATGATCACTTCTTATATTTTTAACTTTAAGCCCTTTCGATTTCTGAATTCTTTTGACGAAAGATTTGAAATGATCGAAAGCATCACTTTTGTTTTTCAAGAAAATCGTCCAAGTGTAACAGGAGTAATCATCAACAATTACAAACACATATCGACTATGGTTTATTGACTGAACCTGTGTTGGTCCGAATAAATCCATATTTAGTAGCTCAAGTGGTTGTAATGTTGATATGACTTTCTTGGATTTAAAGATGATTTAGTCAATTTTCCTAATTGACATGCGTCACAAATGTTATCAACCGTAAAGCTTATTTTGGGTAGTCCTCTAATTAGATCGTTTTTGGCTAACTTGTCAATAGTTCTAAAGTTTATGTGACAGAAATGTTTGTGCCATAGCCATGGATCATTATCATTTGCTACAAGACACATATCTGAATTATGATTGATATTCATATTCAGAATATAAATATTTCTGTCTCTATATCCTTCGAATACTATCTTATAATCGTTATCTAAGATACTATACTTATTATCCGAAAAGAAAATGGTAAAGCCCTTGTCGCATAACTGACTAATACTGAGTAAATTGTGTTTCAAATTTCTAACTACCATGACATTGGTAATAAGAGGTAAGTTAGATGTACCGCAATTGCTCACATCGCCTTTGCCGATGATATAGCCTTTTGAATTATCTCTAAAAGTGACGGAGCCACCATCTGAGTAAGTAATATTTGTCAATAAGCTCTTGTCTCTAGTAATATGCTTCGAGCAATCACTGTCCAATATCCACTTTCCTCTTTTCTTAAGTGGGACCTGCAAAAAATAAAATTAAGTCCATGGTACCCACCTTTTTATAGGGTCCTAAGAGTTAGGTCTTAGGAGTCCAAACCCATACGGGTCCGGTATCCCCTTTATATACATAATTAGAATTGAAATGCACATTATTCATAAAGTGCTGAATATATTTGTTCCTAATCAAATTATTATTTGTTTTAGGAACCCATATCTTGATAGTCTTGACATTTTTCTTTTGAAACTTCACAACTGATTTTGGTTTGGAATATAACAAACTAAGATTTTTCTTAGCTTTATCTTGTTTTACCTTTTTCTTTTTGAAACCAAGATGTTTCTGGGTTTCTTGTTTCTTATATCCCAAGCCTTGTTTATTTGAAGCAGATTGTGAACTTTCAATGATTTTTGTCAAATTTTCTCAACCTTTATTGAAGTTAGAAATATTTTGAGTAATATTATCTAACTTGGTTTGTAAACTAGCTTTTTCTAGGTCCAAAATTTTGACTTTTGCCATAAGTTCATGATTTTCAGTAGTGAGAGTATCAATTTTCTCTTTTTGAGTTTTTATTTCTTGACTCAAAAGAGATAATTAAGGATCAATATTAGATGATGATTCTTGAGCTTTTTCAAGTTCTTCTTCTAATATTTTCTTCTCATCTTTTAACATATATCGTTCAAACTCTGCTCTACTTAAATCTGCTTTGGCTTCTTTCCATTGTCGTTTCATATTTTTAAATTTAACTATCAATTCAGCATTAATATCAAGAACTTCATCAAATGTAGGAATTTCTCATCTTCTGTTGCCATAAAACAAACATTTTCTTGTTCATCTTCTGAATCAATTTCACTTTCTGATGAGGACAAGTCTGAATCATCCCATGTGACTGAGAAAGCTCGTTTCTTTGATTTGTCCTTCTTATATTTGAACTGTCATTTTATGACTTCTTCTTTTGCTCCGGACAATCTTTGTGCATGTGCCCCTTTTATGGCAGTTGAAACATTCTATAACTGATGATGATGGCTTATTTGAACCAAGTTTCCCTTTGTTATATCAACTAGCTTTTCGTTGTTTCAGGAATTTTTTGCAACCTTTTGCCATAAAAGCTAAGTCTTCATCTTCAGATTTTGATTCATCTTCATCTTTTCCGACATGAAATGCTACATTTTTTTCTTCTTTCTGTTCCTTTCTAGCCTGCAAATTGGTTTCATAGGACATTAGATTTCCTATCAATTCATCTGGCTTCATGACAGAAAGGTCATTAGCTTCTTCGATCGCTAATACTTTTCCTTCCCATTCACTAGTCAGAGAATGTAGGACTGTCAAGACTACATCAAAATCTAAATATTTTTGTCCTAAACTAATAAGTGCATGATGAATAGTTTGAAACCGTGAATACATATCATTGATTGTTTCATTCGACTTTATTTTGAAATTATGGAACTGGCTTTTTAGCATGGCTATTTTGGCTTGTTTAACCTTGTTAGTACCTTCATGAGTGATTTTCAGCATTTACCAAATTTGATATGCAGTGGTACAGATACTAACACGGTTATATTCATTTTGATCTAATGCACAAAATAACATATTTATTGCTTTTGCATTTACAGCTGCTGTTGTTTTCTCAGCCGATGTCCATTCTGAATAATCAGTTGTTGGAATCACTATTTCTTTTTGTGTAGCGTTCCAGGCATCATAGCTACTTGACTGCATGTAAAATGACATACGTGTTGCCTAATAGCTATAATTAAGGCCACTGAATAAAGGAGGTCTTTGTGTAGATTGACCATCCGTGTAAGTGGTGTTTTGAGTGCTAGAACTTGGGTTATTTGCCATATTACAAGAGTATATCAAATAACCGTGTTACGGTTATAAGATGACCGAGCTCTGATACCGATTGAAACTGTGCATGTGTCCTTGTCAAGTATAATACACTCATAAGGATCATGTAATATGACGAACAATATTCAAGTATGAAGTAATAGCTAATCACAGAACTATATAATAGTAAATGCAGTAAAAATAAAAATTCACACCAGAGATTTTTATACTGGTTCGAAGCACTGTCCTATGTCCAGTCCCAGACTTCTATCTGGATTTTCACTAACAACAACCTCACTTCACCCAGAGGAATAGATTTACAACACCCAAGCAGCCGAACGGGAATTTCATGCCTCAATCAACACGAGGACTTCACAACTTGCCTCTTACAACATGAAGGACTTCAAACTTGCCTCTTACAACACGGAGGACTTCACACTTGCCTCTTACAACACGGAGGACTTCAAACTAGATGAGTAGACTTGTAGTTTGACAATGTGTGTTCTCAATAACACGAATTTGTCAATTCTTGTACAACCTTCCTATAATCTTATCCTCAAATAGAATTTGTGTTTATGAAGATTTTGGAAGATGATATCATATTTGAATCGAAAGAATAATATGTAAATTTTAGGATTCAAGAACGATATTGTGAAGAATATGAGCGTTTGAATACTTGAGAGTTCAAGAATGAAGTCAATAGTATAGAGATTAGATAGAAAGAATTGATGTATTGAATTGATGATTTCAAGATGTTTATATAGGAGATAAACAGCTGTAACGATTAGTAAAGAGTTACAAACAATGGATATGATCATTGGTGAAAAGGAAAAGAAGCAACTCTTGAAGAAATGGAAGTGACTATTCGAATAGTTGCTTCTGTTTAAAAACGGTTAACAGGTAAAAAATCACCTGTAGACAGGAATTTGAAAATATATATACGTTATATCTATGTGTGCATGTTCATAGGGTTTTCTGGGCAGAATCGATCGACCGCTGGTATTTGATCGGTCGACCGGTTTTGACCAGAAAGCCATATGAATGTGCACACACACACACATATATATATATATATACACACATATGTATATATATTCCCAATACTGAGGAAAATTATTATTTGAGGATCGATTTTAACATTAATAACACTACCAAATAATCAATCTCTAATATAAAATACCATATGAAGCTCTTTATGCTTTTGTCGAACCATTGATAATCTATTTTTGTCGATAATGAATCATCTTTTTGTCAGTAATAAAAACTTCATGAATTCGTTGACTCAATAATACATTCACTACCATTGCCATCATTTATCCTCCACTTCCTCTTTTTTCTTACATAAGTCTATGCCCAAAACTCAGCTTCATCAAGACAACTTTTCCTTGACGATCTTTCCTCATTGAATCCCTCCTCTAACCCTTGGTTGATTGGTGGCGACTTCAACTGTATGTACTCTACTGCTCAGAAATCCGGTGGTTGTCCTCTCTGTCTCTCTCAAGGACATTGCACCACTTAGCCAAGCTTTATCTCTTTCTTCCCTTGCTCCTATTAGTAGCTATGGTTTTGACTTCACGTGGACTAATAGGAGCAAATTTGGAACTCCATCTCGATGCAAACTTGATCATATTTTCGCCAATATCAGTTTTTTTACCCTTTGGCCAAATTCCTTTTATCACACCCTGAACTCTTCCCTTTCCGATCATTGTCCTTTGGCTTTTCATTGGGGAAAGGAGCATGCCATTAGCAATGGTAACACCTCATTTATTTTATTTTTTAATTTTGGATCAAACATTTGGATTTTCCTTCTATTTTAATGCAGTCTTGGACACAATAATTTGCTGGAGATCCATTGCAGAAGCTTTCATGCAAACTAAAGTCTCTGAAATTCTGTCTTAAGGCATGGGTCGCTAAGCAATTTGGTAAAGGATCAAAGCTGTCAACTCAGATACGGTACGAGCTAGCGCAAATTCAGGAGCACCTGCATAATTATCCACACATTTCTGAGCTTCATCACAAGGAAGAAGCCTTACAGAGTCGACTGAAGCAAGCACTTGATTGGGAATTGCAAGCAATGCGGCAAAGCTTATACTTCAAAAGAGAACTTGCTGCAGACAGGAATACGAAGTATTACCATAACTCTATTAAGATTGGTAACGCAAGAAACACAGTTCATATGGTGAAAGACATACATGGAGTAACTCAATCATCAGAGGATAGCATCAATAAAGCTTTTGTGGAATATTTCTCACCAACTCTAGCTCCTACCGATCCTCATGGGTTTAATGTGCAACCTCTTTTTAACATCTACCTTCCTTTCCTTGATGAACTTCAGTCAGCAAGCATTATTAAAGAAGTGAGTAATGACGAGATAAAGGATGCAGTTTTTAGTCTTGATGCAAGCAGCTGTGGAGGCCCTGATGGATATAATGCATTCTTTGTTCAGCAATGTTGGCCAATTATTGGAGATGATATTATATGTGCCATTAAAATTTTCTTTTTAAATAACCAGTTGCCTACCAAATTTTCTGCTACCACCATTGCATTAATTCAAAAATTGACAATCCTGTCTCAGTCTCAGACTTTAGACCCATCTCTTGTTGCACCATTGTATACAAAATCATTGCTAAGATCCTCGCCGGTAGACTACAAACCATTCTTCCAACCATCATTTTAGAAAATCAGTCTGCCTACATCAAAGGAAGGAGCATAAGTGATAACATTTTGATTACACAGGAACTCTTGTATGGTTATGAAAGGAAAAATATATCACCCCGCTACATGCTAAACTTAATATCAGGAAGGCTTTTGATTCTGTAGCATGCCACTCTATTCTGGCAATAATGGCTTGCATGAATTTTCCTCTACCCTTCCTTGCTTGGATATATACTTGTATTTCACCTCCATATTATTCTATCTCTAGGAACGGAAGATCGCATGGTTATTTTAAGGGTACTAAAGGGGTGAGACAACGTGATCCTATTTTGGCATATCTCTTTATCATTACGATGGAATTGCTCAATTCCCTCTTTGCTGAGCAGGCGCTAAGTGGAAATTTTCAACTTCATCCCAAATGCAAAAATCCAACCATCACCCACTTACTATTTGCTGATGACTTGATCATCTTTACTAAACCAATAGTACAAAATATTCATTGCATTTTTAGTACCCTTGAAAAATTCTACAATATCACTGGGCTTGAAATTAACAAAAGTAAATCACATATATTGATTGTTGGTTTACCTATGTGTATGAGGATGAATATTGTAGGCTGCTCTGGTCTATCCGAGTTATCACATAATGCTGTCTATTTGGGATTGTCGCTTATCTGTTCAAGAATTACTAAAGCTTAGTGCTTACTTCTTTATGAGCAGATCATTAATAAACTTCTACAATGGCCAAATACAAAACTCTCGTAGGCTGGTAGATTGACATTGTCCAATCGATTGTCACTGCAATGACTACGTACTGGAAGAGACACTATATTCTCCCCACTAAGCTTATTGATATGATTTCAAGCGCCATGAACAAATTTCTATGGAATGGAGATCCATTCTCCAAAAAGTTGGTTCCCTTTGCATTTCACAAACTCTATGACAACAAGAAGTACGACGGACTTGGTATCATTAATCTTTATCATTGGAACCAAGCAGCAATATCTACTTACTATGAAAAATTATTTGCCGTGGATAAAGGTATATGGTCTAGATGGGTGCATTCAAAATTAATTGGGAAAAAAAACTTTTGGACAATGACAATCCCGCAAGGTTGCAGTTGGAGTTGGATAGCAATTTTACAGAAAAGAGGTAAATTTATGAAATTTGTACAATGTAATAATAGATGCATTGCAAACTTATCCTTTTGGCACAGTCTTTGGGCGAGTGCAGGATTGATTCTAAGTGATGTTGTCGATCATAATGTAATGGTAAATTATGGAATTCCTCAATCTACTATTGTCCATGATTATTTTACTGATGGTATGTTACACCTTCCATATTGCTCATCTGCTGCTTTGAGAGAACTTTGGAGGAATATTGTGGATAATTATAATTTTAGCAGTGACAATTCTATCTTATGGATGGGAAAAGAACACTCCATTAAAACAGTCTACAACCTTCTCATGCCAACCGTACATATCTTTCCCTGGTACTCAAGAATATGGAACTGTAGAAGTTCAACAAAAGATAATATTCTTCTTTGGAATGTTATGGCTAATGCCATTAACACCAAAAATAAATTGTTTTAGTTTGGTATTTTGCATGATGAAGTTTGTGTTCTATGCCACAGCGCAACTAAATCTAATGTTCATCTATTTTTTGAGTGCTCGTACGTTTACAATATTTGGAGGTGTTTGCGAACAAATTAAACAATTGTAAACAACTGTAAAATCTGTTCGACTTTCCTAAACAACAAGGATTGTCGTAGAGGGTGTCGAACTCTGGGACCAAAAATTATTTTACTAATAAATCCAATCAAGTTATTCCGAAATTTTGATTCATTGAAAGCACAAAAAAATAATATGAAAAAACGAGTTTTTAATAATAAGAGAAAGCAATTAGGGAGCAATGACATAAATTAGATTCATATGAAATAATACCCAAATAGATTAATCAGATCTAATTCATGTTTCTGTCACAAACATGAATCAATGATAATTAAGTTTCTAGAAACAAATATGTGAAAAACGAAAAGCATAGCCTATGAAGGAGCTCGGCTCTTAAACAGCCGTAGGCAATCAGGATAGATTCACCATTTTATTTCTAAAATCCTAAAAATTAGATCTAAATCAGATAAGTGTTAGATCGAACACGAATATAACCTGTGAATGAGCATAGTTGTAACACCCCACATCCGTTAGTGTCACTCACGAAGGGAATGGACTAAGTTTTGTGGAGCATTATAGGTAAAAGATGCAGATAAATTACAAGATAGACAAATTTAAAACAGCGGAAAATAAAACTTTACTTTATTGATAAAATAGTTTGTACAACAATTGTTTTCCAATACCAGAGTAACTGTCTTACATAAAATAAAGAAGCATAAAATAACATTTATATTCCCCAATGTAGCACAAGCCAGCCATAGCAGCAGAAAAGAGAGTCTGAAGCGATATATCCAAGAGTCTTCAAGCTTGGAAAGAGTAACAGTCCATACTAAGCAGAGCTATTCCCTCCCTGACTACCTGGGGGGGGGGACGGAAGAAAAGAAGACGAAAGAAAAACAGAGTCAGACATAAAGCCTGAGTAAGTCTAGTGGCTTTTAGCATGCGAACAAGATAAAGTTCATGACAAGAGTAAACTGGAAAATGGGACAGTACTAGAATAACAGACTAATATAAACCAAAGCAAGACAGTTTAAACCGAATATACTATCACACCCCATTCTATATCTCTACACCACCTAACTAGTATCCCAACTAGTAATCTGTATAAAGATGATAACGTGATCCCAATCCCTATAATTGTGGTTGCATTTAGGTGTACATCTATTACTTATTACCTAGATCTAATCTAGGGTTTTCTTATCGAGCGCTTTCTAGATTTAACCAGGGTTTACATGACCTAGATCCAACTAGGGTTTATGTTACCTATTGAACGCTTCTCGGATTCAAGGTTTATGCCCCCTAGGTCCAACTAGGGATTATGCTACCTGTCGAACGATGCCCCTTAGTCTAGGACACACTACCCAGAGTGATAAGTGTTCCTAGACTTGACGTCCCAATCGTATTGTAAACGTGCTATATATCTAGTTGCACATGTCCTCTATATGTGCGGCCCGAGTCCCGTGGCAGGGCTAATCAAGAAACACGAAACTCGGTCGGGAGCTTTAAGTTATCTGCCGATGCAGATGCTAAGGTCTGTTTTTCTAGTGGCTATGGTCCCACTCGACCCCTCCCTCAACTAATGAAAGGCCATCGTTGAAAAATGAGAACTATACGCAGGCCCCTCTATGCCCCACTAACCTATGGCCATCCGCAACCATAACTAGATAGCAAGTATATGGTCTCTTGGAGTTCTCAGCCTTTCCGCTTCACGTGCCACGACTGACTCAAGATGGTAGGTAGACGACGAATTGCTATCACAGGGCTACTGGCCTCACCGAATCACGCTAGTCTACCCTAGTCTTTAGGTTGCCTTATATTGCAACCAAGGCATACCCTTGGTTCTCCTAACGCAGATCTTGACCTCTGTGAGCCCAGGAGGATCATCTGCAGCCTCACAGAGGGATACCAAGAGTACCCTCACGTCCCCTCGAAGCCTCGGGCTTCGTAACCCAATTCGTTGGAGCCTTCTTTAAGATCAGATGGATGTTCGCTCCTCCTCGTGTTATACTAAGAATTACTACTTAGTTTTCCTAACTAAGGTTTACCACTTAGTTTCCTGAATCATCGTTTTCTTAACTAAGGTTTACTACTTAGCCCTCTTTCTCGTCAGGTTGGATTGGTTAAGTGTCATTAGTCAATTCAAGTTAGCTTAACCCATTCCTTTGTCATATTAAACTGGCTAAGTTTTATCAGTAGTTCATGTTGACTTAACCCTATCACAAACCAAGTTATATTGGTTAAGTATTTCTTATTACTGAACCCTACCAATTCATCTTGTATTGGTTAAGTGTTCCTTTTAACCTAACCTTGCCCATCTGTTTTAACTAACATGTTATAACGGTTAAGTGTTCCCTTAGTTAATTTAACCCTAACATCTGTTTAATTAACATGTTCTAATGGTTAAGTATTGTCCCTTCATGTTTCAACTTAACCCTGTTCAATTTATCACACTATGATGGTTAAGTGTTCTAAGTTTACTTAACCCTACCCTCTAGTCCAGCTAACATATTAAATTGGCTAAATGTATTTACTTAACTTACCCACTTATCTAGCTAACGTATTATAATGGTTAAGTATTCTAAACTTACTTAACCTCACCCACTTATCTAATTATCAGGTTATAACGGTTAACTGTCCTGAATTTACTTAACCTCACCCTCTAGTCTAGTTAATATGTTAAATTGGTTAAGTGTATTAACTTTACTTAACCTCACCTTCTAGTCTAGTTAACATGTTGAGTTGGTTAAGTGTTTTAGTTAACTTAACCCTACCAATCCTAACTTAGCTTTAATTGTCTTATTAAAGCACCAACCACTCACATTAGACAGGTATTGTTGTGGCTGCCTATATACCGGTCGGTTCCGGGTAGTCTTACGCCATAACTCAGTCTAACCTCGAGTATTTATTGGGCTCAATGCCTTAACCTCTCACATTGGATAGGTATTGTTGTGATTACTGGACAGCCGGGCGGGTCCGGGCAGGTTTACATCACAACTCAATCCAACCTCGGGTTAAGCATATTCGTATTGTCTAAATTTACATTTTATATATGTAAATTATCCAGAATTCATGTCATTGCCCAAATTTATTTCTAATCAAGTTCATTAATTTAGGTATATAATTTATACCGTTTCATGCCATAAATCACCTATGTGATTTTTAACCAATTTACGTCAAGTTTCCTATAATTACCAATTTTACCCAACGTTACCCCGTCTAAATATTAGGCTAACAATCTTAGCCTAATTTTCCGTCCGCATGATTTTGACATATAATATTAGGCTAAAAACTTAGCCTAATTTAGCATACACAAAATTGGCATAAAAATAATTCATTAACATAAACATGTCATAGGTGTAAACTTGGCATTCTCAACATAGTCAGTATGAACATCATAGGTGTGAACTTGCAAAATAACCAACATGAATATAGTAGGTGTGAACTTGCAAAATAATCGACATGAATATCATAACATTGCATAACATGCCACAAACTTGCATATAAATATTGAGCCTGGTTAAATAGGTGTCACATGAATCATATAGTTTTAGCCTAACATAAAGGTATAACATAGTATAACCTAATAGGTGTCATATGAATCCACTAAAATATGGTATAACATGTTAATGCATAGGTCTAGGCATAACCTCAAACATAAAACTGGCGTAAGACAAAACTATATGTATAACTTTGACAACCACTTAAGGGTGTGAACTTGCAACATATATGTATAAACATAGATCTAACAATAAACTTTCATATGAATCCTAAACGGATCTTGACATGGATCCGATTATAAGTTCTCACTTGCATAAAAACATGTGAATATAGATCTATTCTAGTCATGTAGGCACAATTGGTTTAAACATATATACATAGAGCCTACATGAATGATATAAATATTTGTGTAAATCTAACTTGCAACCTATAACTTGCATAAGCATATATTTAGATCTAATTGTATACATACAATTCGCATAAGGTGTTGTTTGTTTGATTCACAATACATAAAAGATTCAATCACCATAATCATTCAAATTATCACAAATAACAAATATAAAACAACTTCGTTAATACTGATATAATTCCATATTACAATTTACAACAAATCATGTCTTAATCGCATTCCCATCTAAAGAGCCACTATACTTACAACGCAAGACGGTCTTGTTTTCTGATATCTGAGGTTCTGAAATTGAGATGCGTTCCTTTGGGTAGACGTTGTGTTTTTGATTTTATTAGTAGCTTTAATCTCAAATTTGAATTAGCTTGAGTTAATTCGTTGTTCGTCTCTTTTCAAGCGGAGGCTCTCCTTAGTTTTCTTTCGACAGCATGGCGGCTCAAGTTCTTATTTTTGTGTGAATTTTAGTTGGAGACCTAGGGTGTTTTTATAGATTTGCAAGTTAATTAGAGCCGTCGATGAAGCCCGGGTTAATCAAAGCCATCCGTTCTAAAGAGAAGCCAATCAAAAGAAGACAACTCATTCCCAGTGACAAGACCAGGCCCAGAAATTCGAGCCAGGACCCAACCAGGCCGACCAGGCAGGTCGTCCCCCTGGTCGATCTGGGTACCCAGGTCGACCCCCAGGTCGACCCCTTAGTCGACCTGGTCCCTAGACGGGAATTTTCCAGCCCAGCCCAGTTTGGGTCTCTTTTTGAATTTCGAACTTCGTTTTGAACTGTTTTGAATTTAAACTGAATTCTGAAACTTCGGAAGGCCATAACTCCTTCATACGAAGTCCGATTTACGAAACTCGGACTCTATCTCAAGCAGAATTCCGAAGCGAACGCAACTGCGTAATCCGTTTCCCTTAATTCCCACATTTAGAATTAACTATACTTTAATTTGTGAAACTTAGTGTTTCAGAATTACGGGGTGTTACATTCTCCCCTTCTTAAAAGGATTTCATCCCCAAAATCTTCAAGTTAGGAAGAATGTGTCCTACCATCCAATCACCCATTTACTCAACCATTCAATCACAAGCATTCATTGTCCTTAAAATGATTTTTAAATGCTTTCATATTCATATGCATAGTGTGTGTATATGTCTTTATCTAATGCAAATTCAGGCGGTCTACTGATTCAGTTGACCTCCTTAATGCGAATTATGTCAGTGCCATGCGTCCAATCATGTATGCAAGCGTCCCTAGTTATGTAAATACTGCATGTGTGCATAGCCATTCATTCATATGCAACATCCATATGATAACATATGAAGTAAAATCTGTTAAGTAAATACATATATGCGAATGCAATATGAAAGTGACTAAGTCGTTCTAGCGCATATGGTGTGTATATGCATCCACGAGCAACCACTTGCAACCATCAATCATAACATGTTTCAAATACACGTTTACATCCATTGGTTTCTACCTAAGCATTGATGATACGTCCTAGAGGATATACCTTAAAAGCTAGAAACAAGTAGGCATAAAAATCCTAGAGAAAGGATATACCCTTAAGAAAAAGGGTATGATGCACGTATCTAGTCTTCAGTCTTATAAGTCGCATCTTCTTGAGCTTCTCTGTACCGTAACTTATCTAGTTAATCTTCACGATTGTGAAGCTTCTTGACCTCCATTTCCAAAACTGTCATTGATCGGATAGCCGGCTTTTCATTGTCAACTGGATATATGCGGAAGTCTATACCGCGTTTTAGGGGTAAACCCCTAACCTAATCAAAACATCTGTGTACTCATGGACTATTCTAACGGATTACAAATCGTCGATAAATGTATTAAGCGATTCTAGATAGCTAAGCCTAACTGATCCTTTTAGGATCACGAAATCTCGAGGGTATTTCCAAGGCAAGTCAAAAAGTCTAACTTTCAGAATTACTAGCCAACCAACCCATGCCTAGGAGCCCATGGAACCAAAACATTACGCTTAAACTCAACACTTAATGTGTCCATTCTCAAATCCCTACAATCCAAAGGTAAACGGGCCGAACCACCAATTTGGATTTGAGACTAATTGGGATCTTCTACTATACAAGTACCTAGGTGTAGAGACTCAACTATGGAACCAGGTATAAACGATTGTGAAGCGCTAAGATCAAAAGAGTACTAACAGGTTGATCAAATGAAAAGCTAAACTTTTCCAATGGAGACTTTTACTATCTCTCTCCCTGGTATTATGGTGGTGAAAGCACACACTCGTCCTCCTGAAAATCCTTTCCCTCGTCCTTGCCTTTGTCCTTAATTATATGCCCTCTTACACCACAGAAAAGCTACTTCCTCTTGTCTTAGGTTTTATAATTCCTTCCTCCGTCGTGAGCCAAGTCCATATCCATGAATTCCTCATCCTTGGGTTGTGCCCCTTAGCCAAACTCCTCTTCCTCTTCCATGTGTAATCATGTTGGAAAATCTCTCGAAAGCTGCCTCCATCGTACAGAAAACCCTACAAAGCTTGAAAGAAAACTAGCCGCAGGTGAAACTATTATGGCTATGGATGGAAGTCGGGCACTACTTCGCCCTTCGATGAGGTTACCTCCCAGAAAGCCAGGAGCCCCAGAGACTCAAGAAAGAAGGAAACAAGGTCTCAAACAGAGAATCAAAAGATAGTGCATATGGCTTTGGGGAGTATGCCTGTAACACAGAACTTTTCTTTAGAAAATGCTTCTTTTAAACCCGTTTTGAAATTAAATTTTCAAATCTTTTATCTTACCCGGTAACATTCAGCTCTGATACCACGTGTAACACCCCACATCCGTTAGTGTCACTCACAAAGGGAACGCACTAAGTTCTGTGGAGCATTATAGGTAAAATATGCAGATAAATTACAAGACAGACAAATTTAAAACAGCGGAAAATAAAACTTTACTTTATTGACAAAAAAGTTTGTACAACAATTGTTTTCCAATACCAGAGTATCTGTCTTACATAAAATAAAGAAGCATAAAATAACATTTATATTCCCCAATGTAGCATAAGCCAGCCATAGCAGCGGAAAAGAGAGTCTGAAGCGATATATCCAAGAGTCTTCAAGCTTGGAAAGAGTAACAGTCCATACTAAGCAGAGCTATTCCCTCCCTGACTACCTGGGGGGAACGGAAGAAAAGAAGACGAAAGAAAAACAGAGTCAAACATAAAGCCTGAGTAAGTCTAGTGGCTTTTAACATGCGAACAGGATAAAGTTCATGACAGGAGTAAACTGGAAAATGTGACAGTACCAGAATGATAGACTAATATAAACCAAAGCAAGACAGTTTAAACCGAATATACTATCACACCCCATTCTATATCTCTGCACCATCTAACTAGTATCCCAACTAGTAATCTGTATAAAGATGATAACGTGATCCCAATCCCTATAATTGTGGTTGCCTTTAGGTGCACATCTATTATTTATTACCTAGATCTAATCTAGGTTTTTTTTATCGAGCGCTTTCTAGACTTAACCAGGGTTTACACGGCCTAGATCCAACTAGGGTTTATGTTACCTATTGAACGCTTCTCGGATTCAAGGTTTATGCCCCCTAGGTCCAACTAGGGATTATTCTACCTGTCGAACGATGCCCCTTAGTCTAGGACACACTACCCAGAGTGATAAGTGTTCCTAGACTTGACGTCCCAATCGTATCGTAAACGTGCTATATATCTAGTTGCACATGTCCTCTATATGTGCGGCCCGAGTCCCATGGCAGGGCTAATCAAGAAACACGGAACTCGGTCGGGAGCTTTAAGTTATCTGTCGATGCAGATGCTAAGGTCTGTTTTTCTAGTGGCTATGGTCCCACTCGACCCCTCCCTCAACTAATGAAAGGCCATCCTTGAAAAATGAGAACTATACGCAGGCCCCTCTATGCCCCACTAACCTATGGACATCCACAACCATAACTAGATAACAAGTATATGGTCTCTTGGAGTTCTCCGCCTTTCTGCTTCACGTGCCTCGACTAACTCAAGATCGTAGGTAGACGACAAGTTGCTATCACAGGGCTACTGGTCTCGCCGAATCACGCTAGTCCACCCTAGTCTTTAGGTTGCCTTATATTGTAACCAAGGTATACCCTTGGTTCTCCTAACACAGATCTTGACCTCTGTGAGCCCAAAAGGATCATCTGCAGCCTCAGAGAGGGATACTAAGAGTACCCTCACATCCCCTCGAAGCCTCGGGCTTCGTAACCCAATTCGTTGGAGCCTTCTTTAAGATCAGATGGATGTTCGCTCCTCCTCATGTTATACTAAGAATTACTACTTAGTTTTCCTAACTAAGGTTTACCACTTAGTTTCCTGAATCGTCGTTTTCTTAACTAAGGTTTACTATTTAGCCCTCTTTCTCGTCAAGTTGGATTGGTTAAGTGTCATTAGTCAATTCAAGTTAGCTTAACCCATTCCTTTGTCATATTAAACTGGCTAAGTGTTATCAGTAGTTCCTGTTGACTTAACCCTATCACAAACCAGATTATATTGGTTAAGTATTTCTTATTACTTAACCCTACCCATTCATCTTGTATTGGTTAAGTGTTCCTTTTAACCTAACCTTGCCCATCTGTTTTAACTAACATGTTATAACGGTTAAGTGTTCCCTTAGTTAACTTAACCCTAACATCGGTTTAATTAACATGTTCTAATGGTTAAGTATTGTCCCTTCATGTTTCAACTTAACCCTGTTCCATTTATCACACTATGATGGTTAAGTGTTCTAAGTTTACTTAACCCTACCCTCTAGTCCAGCTAACATATTAAATTGGCTAAGTGCATTTACTTAACGTTACCCATTTATCTAGCTAACGTGTTATAATGGTTAAGTATTCTAAACTTACTTAACCTCACCCACTTATCTAATTATCAGGTTATAACGGTTAAGTTTCCTGAATTTACTCAACCTCGCCCTCTAGTCTAGTTAATATGTTAAATTGGTTAAGTGTATTAACTTTACTTAACCTCACCTTCTAGTCTAGTTAACATGTTGAGTTGGTTAAGTGTTTTAGTTAACTTAACCCTACCAATCCTAACTTAGCTTTATTTGTCTTATTAAAGCACCAACTACTCACATTTGAAAGGTATTGTTGTGGCTGCATGTATGCCGGTCGGTTCCGGGCAGTCTTACGCCACAACTCAGTATAACCTCGGGTCTTTATTGGGCTCAATGCCTTAACCTCTCACATTGGATAGGTATTGTTGTGATTACTGGACAGCCGGGCGGGTCCGGGCAGGTTTACATCACAACTCAATCCAACCTCGGGTTAAGCATATTCGTAATGTCTAAATTTACATTTTATTTATGTAAATTATCCATAATTCATGTCATTGCTTAAATTTATTTCTAATCAAGTTCATTAATTTAGGTATATAATTTATACCGTTTCATGCCATAAATCACTTATGTGATTTTTAACCAATTTACGTCAAGTTTCCCATAATTACCAATTTTACCCAACGTTACCCCGTCTAATATTAGGCTTACAATCTTAGCCTAATTTTCCGTCCGCATGATTTTGACATGTAATATTAGGCTAAAAACTTAGCCTAATTTAGCATAAACAAAATTGGCATAAAAATAATTCATCAACATAAACATGTCATAGGGGTAAACTTGGCATTCTCGACATAGTCAATATGAACATCATAGGTGTGAACTTGCAAAATAATTAACATGAATATCATAGGTGTGAACTCGCAAAATAATCGACATGAATATCATAACATTGCATAACATGCGACAAACTTGCATATAAATATTGGGCCTAGTTAAATAGGTGTCGCATGAATCATATAGTTTTAGCCTAACATAAAGGTATAACATAGTATAACCTAATAGGTGTCATATGAATCCACTAAAACATGGTATAACATGTCAATACATAGGTCTAGGCATAACCTCAAACATAAAACTGGCGTAAGACAAAACTATATGTATAACTTTGACAACCACTTAAGGGTGTGAACTTGCAACACATATGTATAAATATAGATCTAACAATAAACTTTCATATGAATCCTAAATGGATCTTGACATGGATCCAATTATAAGTTCTCACTTGCATAAAAACATGTGAATATAGATCTATTCTAGTCATGTAGGCACAATTGGTTTAAACATATATACATAGAGCCTACATGAATGATATAAATATTTGTGTAAATCTAACTTGCAACCTATAACTTGCATAAGCATATATTTAGATCTAACTGTATACATACAATTCGCATAAGATGTTGATTGTTTGATTCACAATACATAAAAGATTCAATCACCACAATCATTCAAATTATCACAAATAACAAATATAAAACAACTTCGTTAATACTGATATAATTCCATATTACAATTTACAACAAATCATGTCTTAATCGCATTCCCATCTAAAGAGCCACTATACATACAACGCAAGGCGGTCTTGTTTTCTGAGATCTGAGGTTCTGAAATTGAGATGCGTTCCTTTGGGTAGACGTTGTTGTTTTGATTTTATTAGTAGCTTTAATCTCAAATTTGAATTAGCTTGAGTTGATTCTTTGTTCGTCTCTTTTCAAGCGCATGCTCTCCTTAGTTTTCTTCCGATAGCATGGCGGCTCAAGTTCTTATTTTTGTGTGAATTTTAGTTGGAGACCTAAGGTGTTTTTATAGAGTTGCAAGTTAATTAGAGCTGTCGATGAAGCCAGGGTTAATCAAAGCCATCCGTTCTAAAGAGAAGCCAATCAAAAGAAGACAACTCAGCCCCAATGACAAGACCAGGCCCAGAAATTCAAGCCAGGACCCAACTAGACAAACCAGGCTGACCAGGCAGGTCGACCTACAAGTCGACCCCCTGGTCGACCTGGGTAACCAGGTCGACCCTCTGGTCGACCTGGTCCCTGGGCTGGAATTTTCCCGCCCAGCCCAGTTTGGGTCTGTTTTTGAATTTCGAACTTCGTTTTGAACTGTTTTGAATTTTAAACTGAATTCTGAAACTTCGGAAGGCCATTACTCCTTCATACGGAGTCCGATTTACGCAAACTCGGACTCTATCTCAAGAAGAATTCCGAGACGAACGCAATGGCGTAACCCGTTTCCCTTAATTCCCACATTTAAAATTAACTATACTTTAATTTGTGAAACTAAGTTTTACAGAATTATGGGGTGTTACAATAGCTCTTAAATGACACAGAGTATTAGGTTCAGATCTAACCCTTGGTTCAGATCTAGATCTACATACATGAAGTTCTAATCTCTTTGGCTATGTGATTCATATTGAATCATATCTATTAGCGTCATCACCTCCTTATCAATGGGGATTAGCTAGACATAGCTAAAGAAGAAGAGAAAAATAAAATAACAGACATAAATAAAATAAAACTAAAACTAAATAGAACAGGGGAAAAAGAATGATTTTATTCCAAAAAGAGAATTACATAATAAAACCTAATGTGTTTTTACATGAATAAGATACAAGCTATTTATAATTATATTGGCCAAGGCTAAGAGGCTCATTACACAATGTGGGACAAAATCTCTTTTCTAAAATAACACATAAACCATTGTGAGCGCAACATATCTTGCCTAATTTAAACATTCCTTAAAGTCCTTAAAGTCCTATTCACATATCTTAAACATTCCTTAAAGTCCTATTCACATATCTTGCCTAATTCATGAGCCTAAACTTATATGCCCAAATTATGGTCATAATCCACCATATAACATATGTCCCAATTTTTAGTTAAACTTGCATAGTTCAGAATATTCTCCAAAAACCTTACATATAAATTATGCCAAATATAGCCATTGATTACAATGCATGTCACATATCCAAAAAACCACCCTCGCTTAGGTGTATTCACACTTAATAATTATCCAATCTTAATATGGATCTTTACACCTAAGTTAAATTCAAATTAATTCTCTTTTTCCAAATTTCAGACTATAATATATATAGTATGTCCAGATCTAGATTTTGAATTACAACTTGTACTATGCATCCAAATCAGTTACATGTTCACAGTTAAACTTTACGCCACAAATCCCAAGTCATATGTCCAATATTATTTATGCCTCGAAACTCAAGACATATGTTAAATACACCTTATGTTTTAAATACAACATGCCTAATTATATGTCTCAGATTTATGTTCTAAGTTCAATCTATGTTCTTTATGTTCTATGTCACAATAATCCTCTCCTTCCAAGTCATAGATCATCTTATACAATATGCCTCAAATTTATGTCCAGAATTACAACATGCGTTGTATCCTCAAATTAGTTACAAATCAATTATGCCCAAATATGCCTCATTCAATATTCTTCCCAAATTTAGCGTTTGTGCATTCATATCTTATGAGATCTGGCTCAGGCTCGTGGTAGCTTGGCTATCAAACAAAAAGAAAGAAAGGAGGAAGAAATACAGAACAAACAGAATAATAAAACAGAGGAACAGATCTGATAAATAGAAAAAGGGCATAATCTCATATTCAGTTTTATAATTATGCCAAGATCATGATTAAAATTCATATCGGAAAATAACTGCACTTGCCTTGATTGGATTATAGAAGAAGAGTTGCAGTAGTTCTCTTTTAATCTTATTCAGATTTGGAAGAAGATGCACTAGTTCTAGTTTTGATCCCAGCAGAGTAGCGACACCATTATTATATTTATTTATTATAGAGGCAGAGTATAGGCAGAATGAAATTTTGTGGAGAGAAAGTGACGTTTGGGGGTGTTTTTATAGGAGAATAGGGTGATTTAAAGCCTTCAGATCACTCTAGAATCCATCTAGGCCTTAGAAACCAAGCAATGATGTCAACAGACCAACCAGAAATCGCCACCTATGCCCTAAAACATAAAATATCGTCATAGACCATTTAGGGCCGATGAGACCAATTTCAAACCTCCTGAGTCGACCCTGGGGTCGACCCAGCGGGCCTTGGGATGACCCATAAAATAGGTCGGTTTGGTGTTTTGCCTTCCCGCTTCCGTTATTTTGAACTTTTTTTCTTAAATTTCAGGTTGAATTTTATTATATATATATATATATATATTTTTCTATCTTCCTAATTAATTTTATTTTCACACTAAACTACTTTTTGAACCGCGTTCACACTAAGTCGCTTTTTAGCCATTCCCCTAAAACAAAAATATGGCGTTGTCGAGGATCGAACTCTGTACCTCTTGTATGCAAGTCAAATGTTCCAACCAAATGAGCTACTAAGTCTTTTGCTTACAAACCTTAGAATAATGCTAAACATTTATTCTTTTCTCATTCTTTAATTTAGTTAATTCAATTATTCAAAAATCTGGGGTGTTACATTCTTCCCTCCTTAAAGGATTTCGCCCCCGAAATCTCCAAGTTAAGGAGAATGCATATCCTAACATCCAAACAACCATCTACTCAACCATCAAAAAAAGGCATCCATTGTCCTTATAGAATTTCTAATGCTGTATGAACATATGCAAAAAGTGCGTGTATATGTTCCTTATCTAATGCAAAATCAGGCGGTCTACTGATTTTGTTGACCTCCTTAATGCAAACCATGATAGTGCCATGCGTCCATTATGTATGCGAAAGAATCCTATCGATACATATTATCTCTACATGCATGCACAACCATTCACCAAAATGCAACATCCATATGATAGTACAATCATTATACATCCATTACTTAAATATGTACACACATTTATATGCAATATGCAATATGAAGTGACTGAGCCGATCTAGTGCCTAAAGTGTGTATATGCATCCACGAGCAACCACTAACAAACACTTGCATCCACATGCATCCATCATACATAACATGTCTCAAACACATGTTTCAACCATAGGACTACTCTACCTAAAGGTCAAAGGTACTAACGAGAGGACATACTAAATATAAGATATATGGCCCTTGGGGTTATGCTTTCTAAAATAAGTTTTTTTTCTTGAAAATACTTTCCTTAAAACATACTTTTGAAGGTACTTCTTCATAAAATTGTTTTTGAAAAACAACTTTTCAAAATTCATATCTGTTCTGGTAACCTTCAGCTCTGATACCACGTGTAACACCCCACCTCCGTTAAGGTCACTGACAAAGGGAATGCCTTAACTTTGATGGAGCGTTTTAGTAGGCAGAACAGAAATTTACAAGACAGATAAAACAGTACTTGAAAAATTAATAACTTTATTACAACAGAAAACGAAGTAAGTTTGGTTACATCTTTTCAAATCAGAATATCAGAATTCAAGTACAAAATATCAGCCTTGTACAGAAGCCTTCATAATGCATAGTTTTTAAAATCATAATCCCCAACATAAACTGCCATGGAAAGATAGAGCCAAGGCCAAGCGGTACTTCAAGCAGAGAAAATCTGAATCAAGCTCCTATACTCCCACCCTAAAAAACCTGGCGGGGGGGGGGGGGGGGACGAAAGAAAAGGGGCGAAAATAAGCAAGGTCAGACATAAAGTCTAGCAAGTCCAGTGACTTTCAGCATATGAACAGATAATAATATCATGACATGAAAATAAAGCTGGATAAGAGACAACAGCAACAGGAGTAACTAGTATACTTAAGCTAAACAGAAGAAACAGAATGATATAGCCCAAGTTATGCTTCTTACTTATATTTTACTTCTCTGCACTAATACTAGCATAACAAGATTAGGTGTTACCCTAGTGTCCAAACTGAAACAGAAACGGAACAGAATAATCTATACAGGAACAGAATGCCAGTAATGGGACTTTACCACCCCAACAGACAGAAGGTACATAAACCGAACTAGAGACAGAAACAGAATAATCCCTACAGAAACAGAATGTTAGAATTAGGTGTACACTAGTAAATGAGCCTTTACCACCCCAACAGACGGTACCACACAGAAACAGACAGGTGTTACCACCCAACAGAAACAGACGGTACCCCAACGGAAACAGAAAGAACTAAGTGTACCCTAAATCTACCCCAAGCGATCGGCTCCTTAATACATAAATACCATGTGCCAGCCCCACAGAAGGGTGTATCACTCCCCAAAGTGACAACCTTTAAATGACACAGACCTATTTATAGATGTCATGGCGTCTTACATCCTCAGAGGCGGACCGGGATCCATGCACGCACATGACCCGGTTGGAACGCACCATCAACTCCCCTCGCCGTTATCAGAATGAACCACTTATAATTAGTTCAGTAATCGTGCCCGCACCCTACCTACAGTTGGGTCATAGTTTTGATACCAGAAAGGGTTACTGACTAATATGGGTCCCAAACAATAGATGACACAAGTATTTTCCCTCCTAACCTTGTGTCCGCAGACTAATAGATTTCAGATTAACTTGTTTACAAGTTTTAGGCCTACAGAGTTCAGAATCAACTAGTTCACAGACCAAAAAATCAGGTCAACAGGTTTTCAGACTAACGGATTAGATGTATAGTTTTAACAGACTTACAGATTGTCCAACTTTGTATTGGGCCTACAGATTCACGAAACAAGTTTATTAATTTATCAGTCCAGTTGGTTTAGCCTTATCTACCCAACACGTTTTAGACATCATATTTATCTCAGATTTGCATTAATTAAATATTAATGCGTAGACCTCTCACATTAGGTCGGTAGCTTGTAGCCGCTGGATAAGCCGAGCGGTTCCGGCCAGACTTCTGTCACACGCCAGACCTAACCTCGTGTCTAAGCATATTTTAGTTATGCCTACGACCTCTCACATTAGACTAACAGTTTGCGATTGCTGGTTAAGTCGGTTGGGTCCGGGCAAGCTTCTACCGCAAACATGAGTCTAACCTCGTGTCTTAGCATTTTTATTTTAACCAGTTTATTCCATTACAAATTATACAAATATCAGACTAATTATGTCAATTTAACAGATTTGACTTCTTTTCAAGTCGCAGCAGATTAAACAAATTATCATGTTTTACACAAATTACAATTATTCAGCTTTTCAACAGATTTAGCAGCTCAAGCGGTTCAACAGATTTAGCAGATTAGGCAAAACTAGCAGATTAGGCGATTCAACATATGTAACAGTTTAGGCAATCCAACAGATTAAACAGGTAACAGGTTTAGCAGATTAGGCAAATTTAACATAATAAGCAGATAACAGTCTTAGCCGATTTAAACATTCCTTAAAGTCCTATTCACATATCTTGCCTAATTCATAAGCCTAAACTTATATGCCCAAATTATGGTCATAATCCACCATATAACATATGTCCCAGTTTTTAGTTAAACTTGCATAGTTCAGAATATTCTCCAAAAACCTTACATATAAATTATGCCAAATATAGCCATTGATTACAATGCATGTCACATATCCAAACCCCCCCTCGCTTAGGTGTATTCACACTTAATAATTATCCAATCTTAATACGGATCTTTACACCTAAGTTAAATTCAAATTAATTCTCTTTTTTCCAAATTTCAGACTATAATATATATAGTATGTCCAGATCTAGATCTTGAATTACAACTTGTACTATGCATCCAAATCAGTTACATGTTCACAGTTAAACTTTACGCCACAAATCCCAAGTCATATGTCCAATATTCCTTATGCCTCAAAACTCAAGACATATGTTAGATACACCTTATGTTTTAAATACAACATGCCCAATTATATGTCTCAGATTTATGTTCTAAGTTCAATCTATGTTCTTTATGTTCTAAGTCACAATAATCCTCTCCTTCCAAGTCATAGATCGTCTTATACAATATGCCTCAAATTTATGTCCAGAATTACAATATGTGTTGTATCCTCAAATTAGTTACAAATAAATTATGCCCAAATATGGCTCATTCAATATTCTTTCCAAATTTAGCGTTTATGCGTTCATCTCTTATAAGATCTGGCTCAGGCTCATGGTAGCCTGGCAATCAAACAAAAAGAAAGAAAGGAGGAAAAAATACAGAACAAACAGAATAATAAAACAGAGGAACAGATCTGATAAATAGAAAAAAGGCATAATCTCAGATTCAGTTTTATAATTATGTCAAGATCATGATTAAAATTCATATCGGAAAATAACTGCACTTGCCTTGATTGGATTATAGAAGAAGAGTTGCAGTAGTTCTCTTTTAATCTTATTCAGATTTGGAAGAAGATGTACTAGTTCTAGTTTTGATCCCAGCAGAGTAGCGACGCCATTATTATATTTATTTATTATAGAGGCAGAGTATAGGCAGAATGAAATTGTGTGGAGAGAAAGTGAGGTTTGGGGGTGTTTTTATAGGAGAATAGGGTGATTTAGAGCCTTCAGATCGCTCTAGAATCCATCTAGGCCTTAGAAACCAAGAAATGATGTCAACAGACTAACCGAAAATCGCCACCTAAAACATAAAATTTCGTCATAGACCATTTAGGGCCGACGGGACCAATTTCAAACCTCTTGAGTTGACCCTGGGGTCGACCCAGCGGATCTTGGGTCGACCCATAAAATAGGTCGGCTTGGTGTTTTGCCTTCCCGCTTCCGCTGTTTTGAACTTTTTTTCTTAAATTTTAGGTTGAATTTTATTTTATTTATTTATATATATATATTTATATATATATATTTCTATCTTCCTAATTAACCATTTTCACACTAAACAACTTTTTGAACCGCGTTCACACTAAGCAGCTTTTTAGCCATTCCCCTAAAACAAAAATATGGCGTTGGCGGGGATCGAACTCTGTACCTCTTGTTTGCAAGTCACATGTTCCAACCAAATGAGCTACCAAGTCTTTTTCTTTCAAACCTTAGAACAATGCTAAACATTTATTCTTTTCTCATTATTTAATTTAGTTAATTCGATTATTTAAAAATCCGGGGTGTTGCACCAAAGATGGAGAAATCATCCATGAAAACTTCCAAAAATCGCTTGATCATATCAGAAAAAATGCTAATCATGCACCTTTGGTAGGTTGCAGGTGCATTACAGAAACCAAAAGGCATACGGCGGTATGCAAATGTACCGAAGGGACAAGTGAAAGTGATCTTCTCTTGGTCCTTAAGAACGATAGGGATTTGATTGTAGCTCGAGTACCCGTCAAGGAAACAGTAGTACTCGTGACCGGCTAGTCGTTCTAGCATTTGATCAATAAATGGCAGAGGGAAATGATCCTTACGTGTTGTAGCGTTAAGTTTCCTATAGTCAATGCAAACATGCCAACCGGTATGGGTGTAGATTGAAATAAGCCCGTTAGCATCATTTGGATCACGGTAATCCCTGATTTCTTAGGTACGACATGAATCGGACTAAACCATTGACTATCAGAAATTGGGTATATGTTCCACTTCAAGACATTTAAGGATTTTAGCATGAACTGCTTCATTCATAATGGGGTTTAGTCGACGCTGGGGATCATGAGTGGGTTTGGCATCATCTATAAGGTGGATTCGATGTTGGACTATCGAAGGACTAATCCCCTTAATATCAGCCAGGGACCAACCAATTGCTTCCTTATTTTTCTTAAGGATGGGAAGGAGCAATTTTTCCTGCTCTAAAGTAAGGTGAGAAGCGATAATGACAGGAAAAGTTTTATTGTCTCCTAAGTAAGCGTACTTAAGATGACTGGGTAGCACTTTGAGTTCAGATTTTGAGGATGACTCAATTGAAGAAACTTGTTGAGGGACAGACTCAATTGTGAGCGGCTCGATAGGAATCAAATCAGAGACATTTTCATGAATATCTTGAAACAATGTTTCGTAATTTGATTCAATTTCGTTATTCAGATGGTCGCGCTCGGGTTCATTGCCGTGGACTGAATGAATTTCAGAAAACTGATCCATGTAAGAGTTAGGAGAGTTTTCGGTTCCAAAGATGTTTAGCTTAACAGTCATGTTACCGAAAGAAAGTTTCATAGACCCATTTCTGCAGTTGATAAGTGCATTAGAGGTTGCTAAGAAGGGTCATCCTAGAATAAAAGGGATCTGGTTTATAGGATTGCTTACCAGTTGAGTCTCTAGGACAATGAAATCAATTGGAAAAATAAATTTGCCTATTTTGATCAGTACATCCTCGATTTCGCCCATAGGTTTCTTAATTGAACGGTCAGCAAGCCGAAGGGTAACCTTGGTGGGTTTCAGTTCTCCTAGCCCTAATTAGCGATAGACGGAATATGGAAGCAAGTTAACACTAGCACTTAAGTCTAGCAGGCATCTATAGATTTTCTTGTCCCCAATAGTACATGATATTGTGGGGCAGCCAGGATCTTTGTATTTCACTGGCATTGATTGGGACAAGACCTCGCTTAGAGTTGCCGCCAGAAATACTCTTTGGTACATATGTATGACATTTTTGAGTGCACAAATCTTTTAGAAATTTTGCGTACTGTGGAACTTGTTGTATAATATCTAAAAGAGGCATGTTCACTTTAACTTGCTTAAATATTTCAGGGATCTTTTCTAGCTGATCCGTTTTTTTCCTAGGTTGGAGTCTATGAGGAAATGGAACAGAAAACTCAGTAGGTTGGGCTACTTGAGTTTGAGGATGGTCCTTGTCAGAAATTGGCTCAGTGTTCTAATCTGAGTTGGTCGAATTTTCGGTGGGGTTTGGAAGATCGTCCGGTAAAGCATTTGGGCTGACCACATGGTTGTCAATCTTTTTTCCATATCTAACAGTCGTGACAACATTCAATTGACTAACGTTTGAATCTGGAATGATGTGAATTTGGTTGGAGTTTGAACTTTGTCCTCTAGGGTTTTGGATGGGTTGACTTGGAAACGTACCCTTTTCCCTTTCACTTAATCTAGCGTTGAGTTGAGACATTTGTTTTTGAAGTTCACCCATTTTTTGAATCGTGTTCTGCATATATGTAACACCCCACCTCCGTTAAGGTCACTCACAAAGGGAATGCCTTAACTTTGGTGGAGCATTTTAGTAAACAGAGCAGAAACTTACAAGACAGATAAAACAGTACTTGAAAATTTTATAACTTTATTACAACAGTGTAACACCCCACCTCCGCTAGGGTCACTCACAAAGGGAATGCACTAGGTTTGGTGAAGCATTATCGAGGTAAACATGCACAGAAATATTACAAGACAGAACATATATAAAACAACGGAAGTAAAACAAATTTCATTTACCTTATAAAATAAGGTCTAAAGCCTTTTACATCAGAATACATCAAAACCTGTCTTGCAATAATAAAGAAGCATAAAACCTTTTCATAAATTTATTCCCCAAAATAAAGCGGTGAAGCAGCCATAGCCAAGAGAAGTCCAAGCTATACATGATGACCTCCAAGCATAAGAGGTCCGAACTAAACAACAGAATTTCCTCCCTGAAAACCTGGGGGGGGGGGGGGGGGGACGGAAGACAAAGAGGCAAAACAAAACGGGGTCAGTCATAAAGACTGGTAAGTCCTATCTACTTCCAGTATAAAAACAGGTAAAGGTAACATGACATGCATAAACTGAAAGTAAACATAAGGATGACGACAAGATAGATAGGCTAAACCAAGATAACCGGATGGGCTACTGTAGCAAGATAAACTAAGGTATCATGATAAACTACGGTGTCAAGATAAATCAAGGTATCACATCATCAGGTTTCTACCAAGTATACTATCCCAAGGTATCTATCATGTATAACATCCCACGGTATCTATCATGTATATTTCTCATGGTTCTAACATGTATATTTGCTCTGCACCTCTCGTACTAGTATCCCAACCCGCGTCATGTGTTAACTACGAATGCCCCTTGCCCAATGTCATGTAATGGTCCATGTCAACCTAATATATAGCATATGTAGGTTTTCCCAACTCGTATGTTTCTTTCCATGTATAAGTTCAGTCCTTTGTTGTAGGCCGTACGGGCTTCCCACATGTAAATCTATACCACCTCAACGTAGTACCATTTTATCCTTGAAGTTGTTTTGGACTGCTACCCTTGATCTGGTTATGTTTTCTTACCACGAACTATTGCGTGTTCACTTAGGATTTATGCCACTTAGGACCACTAGGGATTATGCTACCTAATGAACGTTTTCGTGTCTCGGTTTGGGTTCAGGCCACCTAGGGCCACTAGGGATTATGCCACCCGTCAACCGCGCCGTTTGTCCCACGTATATATCGTGAATCGTTTCCATGTCTAGACGCACATGTATCTCAATGTGCCATCCGAGTTCCGTGCCAGGGCAAATCAAGAAATACGGAACTCGGTCGGGAGCTTTAAGTCGTCTCCTGATGCAGATATCAAGGTCTGTTTTTGTATCCGTGGCTATGGTCCCACGTGACCCCTCCCTCATCTACTGAAAGGCAATCCAAGACAAATCATGTATGAGAACCACATCCCGGCCCCACTATAGCCCCACTTTCCTATGGGCCAACCTCACCCATGACTCGATAGCAAGAACATGGTCTGTTGGGGGTTCCCTGCCTTTCCGTTCGTACACGATTGACTAAAGATGGTAGGTAGTCGGCGACGTGCTATCCAGGGAAAAATCAAGTATCGTCGACTCCACGCTAATCCATCCCAGTCTTTAGGTCGCTCGCATAGCAACCAAGGCATACTCTTGGCTCTTTTATCGCAGACCTTAACCTCTGTGAGGCCGGGTTTCATGGACCACCTGCCACCTCACAGAGGGATACCAAGAGTACCCTCACGTCCCCCGAAGCTACCGCTTCGTCACCCAGTTCGTTGGAGCCTTATCCAAGTCGGATCATTTGCTCCTTCTCGTGTGTTTAAGCGATGACCTACCATATCGGGTTACTCATCCATTCATGGACTAGTCCCATGTCCTTGGCTAAGAATTATTACTTAGTTATACTTAACTAAGGTTTACCACTTAGCTTCTTTTCCCCGTTACCCTTGATTAACCACGATTTTCTACCTAGTTCCTCTCACTAGGGTTTTGTCTATTGGGTTAAGTGTTGTTATTCAGGTTCATGACTTACCCCACCTACGAATCACGTCAAGATTGGCTAAGTATTTTTGTTCAAGGCTTAGCCCTACAAGTTGGTTAAGTATACCAAGAAGCGCATGACTTAACCCTATCAAGTCAAATTGGTTAAGTATTGGTTTGTCTTAACCCTATCAGATTATCGTGTTAGATTGATTAAGCATAAATTATCTAAATCGCATCAGATCATCGAGCCGGATTGGTTAATTATGGGTTAGCTTAACCTCATCCACTAATCATACTACAAGGGTTAAGTATATTCAAAAGGTCTTGTGAATTAACCCTATCAAGTCTACATGTTAGATTGGTTAAGTATAGGTTACTTAACCTCATCAAATCATCATGTATAATTGGTTAATTATAAGTTACTTAACCCCATTAAATTATCATGTTAAGTTGGTTAAGTATTGGTTTCTTAACCTCATTGAATTACCAAGTTTAGATTGGTTAAGTGTTTAACTTAACCCCATCGAATTACCGTGTTTAGATTAGTTAAGTATAGGTTACTTAACCCCATCTAATTACCGTGTTTAGATTAGTTAAGTCTAAATTACTTAACCCCATCTAATTAGCAAGTCGGATTAGTTAAGTGTAAATTACTTAACCCCATCTAATTACCAAGTCGGATTAGTTAAGCGTAAATTACTTAACCCCATCCCCTAATTGTCTTGTATGGTTAAGTGTCATTAAGAAATCAAGCCCGGTCCCACTTAACCTACCCATTCGTGTCATATCGGTTAAGTGTCATTAGTCAAATTTACTTAACCTTATCATGTGGCATTAATTTAATTAATGCACTCTCAACCTCTCACATTAGACCTTGTTGTGGTTACTAGTTAAGCCGGGCGGGTCCGAGTAGTTTTACACCACAACCTAGTCTAACCTCAGGTCTTAAGCGCGACATGACCAACTTCTCACATTGGATCCTGTTGTTTGTAGCCACTAGTTAAGCCGGGCGGGTCCGGGTAGATTTATGCTACAAACTCAACCCAACCTCGAGTTGGCCACTTTCATGTTTGGTCTAGTGTCATATTACACTTACAACCCCCGTGTCTAGTTTCAAGTCCCATGTTTACCCCACATGTCATGTCCCCATTTAGGTGTATCATGAGTGTCATATTTTCATGAAATCCCATATCAAATTTTCATGTCATAATCACGCTCGTCTATCCTACCCCAAATCGTGTTTCCAACCCAAGTAAAAGCGAGCCAACATAGTAAGGATACTATGCTACATATTGGCCTCAAAACATACACGATGCCAAGAAGGGGTTGGCCACAAATATGCATGGTATCATAAGGGGGTTTGGCCTCAAAATATGCATAGCATCATAATGGGTTTTTGGCCACAAACATGCATAGTATCATAAGGGAATTTGGCCACAAACATGCATAGTATCATAAGGGAATTTGGCCACAAACATGCATGATAACATAAGGGGTTTGGGTTTATTTACATGCATAAGCCCCAAAGTCAAATCTTTGCCAATGTTTCACAAGTCAAATGGTTCCCAAAGGTTCATGCTAGCATTCCATAGATAAAAACTTGCAAGATAAACTAGGTTAATCATAACATGAATAGCATGATTTAGTCACTAAGCATAGCCAAAAGTCATAGGTTCAAGCAAAAGAGGCATGACAAGGTTCATATAGGCTAGCATACTTAGTTTAATCTCGTTTTATTCCATGCCATCATTAAGACTACCGTTTAGATCTAGAAGTGGCTAGAACTTACAAAACGAGGCTTAGGGAATGAGCATGATCCGTCTTGACGAAGAAAGGTGGCTCCTTTGTCGAAGAATCGTCATGGAATTTGCGTAGCAACGTTGATCTCTCTTCGATTTGGTGTAGCAAGCTAGCACCTTTTGATTCGGATCCGATTTGAATGCATAAGTTCTTGGAGTTGGAGATGGAGGCCATGATCAAGTGGCATTTGGGCAGCACATCGTTGCATGAATGAGTTTTAGTGATTTAGGTTAGGTCCTAGGGTGTTTTTATAGAGATTAGGAGTAGTTTAGGCCCTTAGATTAACCCTAGGTTAGATCCAAGCCCTCAAAAATCGTCACAAGCCTCCAAAACAGGACCCAGGAGCCAAAACAGGTGCACCAGGCCGACCAGGGAGGTCGACCCCCAGGCCGACTCTAGAGTCGACCTGGTTGGGGGGGAGGTCGACCCTAGTGTCGACCCCCCTGTCGACCTGCCTGGACGGGATTTTTCCCGCCTACTCTGAATTCTGAAAATTTGTATCTGTTTTCGAATTTGAATTTTTCGTGAAACTTTGCGAGGCCATATCTTGGTCATACGGACTCCGATTTATGAAATTTCAGACTCTATTTCGCGTATTTTTCCGAGACGAACGCAATGGCGCAACCCGTTTTCCCTGAATCAGATTTTAACATTTAATTCTGCCTTGAGTCTTGTCTTAACATGTTGTTAAAATTCGGGTTGTTACATTCTTCCCTCCTTTAAGGATTTCGTCCCCGAAATCTCCAAGTTAGGAAGAACGCATCCTACCATCCATCATCCATCTACTCAAAACATCATCCACAGGCAACCATTGTCCATAGACGATTTCTAATGCCATATGAACATATGCAAAACGTGTGTGTATATGCTCCTTAGCTAATGCTAATGATCAGGCCTGAATGATCTTTCTAATGCAAAATATGTTTAGTGCCATGAGTCCAACAGGTATGCAAATAGTCCTAGTCATATAAGTACTATATGCGTGCACAAACATTCATTCATATGCAACATCCACATGATAACACATTCAATTTCATCCATAAACAAGTATAAATACTCATGCATATGCAACATGAAACGTGACCGCGTCAATCTAGTATCTAATGTGAATTCGCGCATCCACGAGCAACCACTTGCAACCATTTGCAACCATATCATCATAACATGTTTCAAATACATGTTTATATCCATAGAGTTCTATCTAAGGTTCCCAAGATAAGATCGAGGAGATAAACAAGACAAACTCCTTACGGGGTTTGTAACAGGAACAGGACCGAGAGGATATCCACCAAGCGATAGCATGCAAGTAAGCTCTACAGGTGAACCAAGGATCAAAGATATACTCTTAAAAAGAGACATGATGCGCGTGTCTAAGCCGCATTTCCATGAGCTTAATTCCATTGTGCCTTGACCGCCTTTGACTTCATGATTTCGTAGCTCCTTGATTCCTATTTCCAAGGTATGAGTTGGAACTGATTTCACCGTCGCTTCTCGTTTCACTTTCACTTATTCTTTCCCTAGTATGCTCGGTTCAAACATATCTGCGTACTCATGCAAGCTCTCCAAAATTCACTAGTGAATTCTAGATCTCGTTTACCGATGCCAATCCATGTTACCACGTGCACTTACTAGGGTGGTTCCTATAACCCATGCTCAAGCGGAATGAACCATCCGTCTTATTGGCGGATGTTACTCGATTGGATCAGAGATTTCCGATAAATGCATCAAGAGATTCTAAGTAACTAACCATGACAGAACCCAAAAGGTTACACGAGACTTCGAAGGTATTACCAAAGCAAGCCAAGAGTCTGACTACCCTATTTTCAAAACCGAGAATGGTATCCCTTACTGGATAACCACTTTACCCCTAGAATCCATCCATAGCTCAACAATAGAAGCATTGCTTCTAATCTCAACACTTGGCATAGACGTTCTCAAATCCAACAAGTCATGAATAAATGGACCGACTCTCCAACCAGATTTTGGGACTAAAGTGGGATCTTCTACCATGCTAGTACTAAGGTGCAGAGACTTAACTATCGAGGTAGACTTAAATGATGCGATGATCAAAAAAAAGTCTAGACGGGACGATAGAAAAGAAAGGCTAAGCCTTTAACAGAAACGGTACCATTCCTCTTAGGTACGCTAGAAATGAGAGCATACAATTGCCTTCTCGCTGATCTTGTCCTTATCTTCCTTTATGGATCAAGCCATACCAACAAGTTGCTTATTCTTAAGCTCGTGTCCTTTATCCTTGCTCTTATTATCCCTTCTTATAACTTCGGTAACAGGTCTCTCGAGAACTTCCTCCATCGCACGGGAAAACACTTACGTAGCTAGACAAGGATTAGTCGCAGTTAAAACTACTATGACTACAGATGGAGGAAAGAAAGGAAAAGAGGTTCAGTCAAGGAAACAAAGGATGGTGCTAATGGCTTTTGGGGAATAGCCTTTAAAAACAAAATTTTCTTGAAAAATGCTTCTTTGTAAATGGCTTTTCAAATAGTTTTCAGAAGGTTTTAAAAACTTTTGCCCAGTCTGGTAACCTGGGTCTGATACCAAATGTAACACCCCACCTCCGCTAGGGTCACTCACAAAGGGAATGCACTAGGTTTGGTGAAGCATTATCGAGGTAAACATGCACAGAAATATTACAAGCCAGAACATATATAAAACAACGGAAGTAAAACAAATTTCATTTACCTTATAAAATAAGGTCTAAAGCCTTTTACATTAGAATACATCAAAACCTGTCTTGCAATAATAAAGAAGCGTAAAACCTTTTCATAAATTTATTCCCCAAAATAAAGCGGTGAAGCAGCCATAGCCAAAAGAAGTCCAAGCTATACATGATGACCTCCAAGCATAAGAGGTCCGAACTAAACAACAGCATTTCCTCCCTGAAAATCTGGGGGGGGGGGGAACGGAAGACAAAGAGGCGAAACAAAACGGGGTCAGTCATAAAGACTGGTAAGTCCTATCTACTTCCAGTATAAAAACAGGTAAAGGTAACATGTAATGCATAAACTGAAAGTAAACATAAGGATGACGACAAGATAGATAGGCTAAACCAAGATAACCGGATGGGCTACTGTAGCAAGATAAACTAAGGTATCATGATAAACTACGGTGTCAAGATAAATCAAGGTATCACATCATCAGGTTTCTACCAAGTATACTATCCCAAGGTATTTATCATGTATAACATCCCACGGTATCTATCATGTATATTTCTCATGGTTCTAACATGTATATTTGCTCTGCACCTCTCGTACTAGTATCCCAACCCGCGTCATGTGTTAACTACGAATGCCCCTTGCTCAATGTCATGTAATGGTCCATGTCAACTTAATATATAGCATATGTTGGTTTTCCCAACTCGTATGTTTCTTTCCATGTATAAGTTCAGTCCTTTGCCGTAGGCCATACGGGCTTCCCCCATGTAAATCTATACCACCTCAACGTAGTACCATTTTATCCTTGAAGTTGTTTTGGACTGCTGCCCTTGATCTGGTTATGTTTTCTTACCATGAACTATCGCGTGTTCACTTAGGATTTATGCCACCTAGGACCATTAGGGATTATGCTACCTAATGAACGTTTTCGTGTCTCGGTTTGGGTTCAGGCCACCTAGGGCCACTAGGGATTATGCCACCCGTAAACCGCGCCCTTTGTCCCACGTATATATCGTGAATCGTTTCCATGTCTAGACGCACATGTATCTCAATGTGCCATCCGAGTTCCGTGCCAGGGCAAATCAAGAAATACGGAACTCGGTCGGGAGCTTTAAGTCGTCGGCTGATGCAGATATCAAGGTCTATTTTTGTATCCGTGGCTATGGTCCCACGTGACCCCTCCCTCATCTACTGAAAGGCAATCCAAGACAAATCATGTATGAGAACCACATCCCAGCCCCACTATAGCCCCACTTTCCTATGGGCCAACCTCACCCATGACTCGATAGCAAGAACATGGTCTGTTGGGGGTTCCCTGCCTTTCCGTTCGTACACGATTGACTAAAGATGGTAGGTAGTCGGCGACGTGCTATCCAGGGCAAAATCAAGTATCGTCGACTCCACGCTAATCCATCCCAGTCTTTAGTTCGCTTGCATAGCAACCAAGGCATACTCTTGGCTCCTTTATCGCAGACCTTAACCTCTGTAAGGCCGGGTTTCATGGACCACCTGCCACCTCACAGAGGGATACCAAGAGTACCCTTACGTCCCCCGAAGCTACCGCTTCGTCACCCAGTTCGTTGGAGCCCTTATCCAAGTCGGATCATTTGCTCCTCCTCGTGTGTTTAAGCGATGACCTACCATATCGAGTTACTCATCCATTCATGAACTAGTCCCATGTCCTTGGCTAAGAATTATTACTTAGTTATACTTAACTAAGGTTTACCACTTAGCTTCTTTTCCCCGTTACCCTTGATTAACCACGATTTTCTACCTAGTTCCTCTCACTAGGGTTTTGTCTATTGGGTTAAGTGTTGTTATTCAGGTTCATGACTTAGCCCACCTACGAATCATGTCAAGATTGGCTAAGTATTTAAGTTCAAGGCTTAGCCCTACAAGTTGGTTAAGTATACCAAGAAGCGCATGGCTTAACCCTATCAAGTCAAATTGGTTAAGTATTGGTTTGTCTTAACCCTATCAGATTATCGTGTTAGATTGATTAAGCATAAATTATCTAAATCGCATCAGATCATCGAGCCGGATTGGTTAAGTATGGGTTAGCTTATCCTCATCCACTAATCATACTACAAGGGTTAAGTATATTCAAAAGGTCTTGTGAATTAACCCTATCAAGTCCACATGTTAGATTGGTTAAGTATAGGTTACTTAACCTCATCAAATCATCATGTATAATTGGTTAATTATAAGTTATTTAACCCCATTAAATTATCATGTTAAGTTGGTTAAGTTTTGGTTGCTTAACCTCATTGAATTACCAAGTTTAGATTGGTTAAGTGTTTAACTTAACCCCATCGAATTACTGGGTTTAGATTAGTTAAGTATAGGTTACTTAACCTCATCTAATTACCGTGTTTAGATTAGTTAAGTCTAAATTACTTAACCCCATCTAATTACCAAGTCGGATTAGTTAAGTGTAAATTACTTAACCCCATCTAATTACCAAGTCGGATTAGTTAAGCGTAAATTACTTAACCCCATCCCCTAATTGTCTTGTATGGTTAAGTGTCATTAAGAAATCAAGCCCGGTCCCACTTAACCTACCCATTCGTGTCATATCGGTTAAGTGTCATTAGTCAAATTTACTTAACCTTATCATGTGGCATTAATTTAATTAATGCACTCTCAACCTCTCACATTAGACCTTGTTGTGGTTACTAGTTAAGCCGGGCGGGTCCGGGTAGTTTTACACCACAACCTAGTCTAACCTCGGGTCTTAAGCACGACATGACCAACTTCTCACATTGGATCCTATTGTTTGTAGCCACTAGTTAAGCCGGGCGGGTCCGGGTAGATTTATGCTACTAACTCAACCCAACCTCGAGTTGGCCACTTTCATGTATGGTCTAGTGTCATATTACACTTACAACCCCCGTGTCTTGTTTCAAGTCCCATGTTTACCCCATATGTCATGTCCCCATTTAGGTGTATCATGAGTGTCATATTTTCATGAAATCCCATATCAAATTTTCATGTCATAATCACGCTCGTCTATCCTACCCCAAATCGTGTTTCCAACCCAAGTAAAAGCGAGCCAACATAGTAAGGATACTATGCTACATATTGGCCTCAAAACATGCACGATGCCAAGAAGGGGTTGGCCACAAATATGCATGGTATCATAATGGGGTTTGGCCTCAAAATATGCATAGCATCATAAGGGGTTTTTGGCAACAAACATGCATATTATCATAAGGGAATTTGGCCACAAACATGCATAGTATCATAAGGGAATTTGGCCACAAACGTGCATGATAACATAAGGGGTTTGGGTTCATTTACATGCATAAGCCCCAAAGTCAAATCTTTGCCAATGTTTCACAAGTCAAATGGTTCCCAAAGGTTCATGCTAGCATTCCATAGATAAAAACTTGCAAGATAAACTAGGTTAATCATAACATGAATAGCATGATTTAGTCACTAAGCATAGCCAAAAGTCATAGGTTCAAGCAAAAGAGGCACGACAAGGTTCATATAGGCTAGCATACTTAGTTTAATCTCGTTTTATTCCATGCCATCATTAAGACTACCGTTTAGATCTAGAAGTAGCTAGAACTTACATAGCGAGGCTTAGGGAATGAGCATGATCCATCTTGACGAAGAAAGGTGGCTCCTTTGTCGAAGAATCGTCATGGAATTTGCGTAGCAACGTTTATCTCTCTTCGATTTGGTGTAGCAAGCTAGCACCTTTTGATTCGGATCCGACTTGAATGCATAAGTTCTTGGAGTTGGAGATGGAGGCCATGATCAAGTGGCATTTGGGCAGCACTTCGTTGCATGAATGAGTTTTAGTGATTTAGGTTAGGTCCTAGGGTGTTTTTATAGATATTAGGAGTAGTTTAGGCCCTTTCATTAACCCTAGGATAGATCCAAGCCCTCAAAAATCGTCACAAGCCTCCAAAACAGGACCCAGGAGCCAAAACAGGTGCACCAGGCCGACCTGGCCGACCAGGGAGGTCGACACCCAGGTCGACCCCCAGGTCGACTCTAGAGTCGACCTGGTTGGGGGGGAGGTCGACCCTAGTGTCGACCCCCCTGTCGACCTGCCTGGGCGGGATTTTTCCCGCCTACTCTAAATTCTGAAAATTTGAATCTATTTTCGAATTTGAATTTTTCGTGAAACTTTGCGAGGCCATATCTTGGTCATACGGACTCCGATTTATGAAATTTCGGACTCTATTTCGCGTATTTTTCTGAGACGAACGCAATGGCGTAATCCGTTTTCCCTGATTCAGATTTTAACATTTAATTCTGCCTTGATTCTTGTCTTAACACGTTGTTAAAATTCGGGTTGTTACAAACAGAAACCGAAATAAGCTTGGTTACATCTTTCAAATCACAATATCAGAATTCAAGTACAAAATATCAGTCTTGTACAAAAGACTTCAGAATGCATAGTTTAAAATCGTAATCCCCACAGAAGAAGACAAGCCATACTTTAAGCACTTCAAGCGGAAGAAATCTGGATCAACCTAGAGTACTCCCTTCTACAAAACCTGGGGGAAACGGAAGAAAAGAGGCGAAACAACAAGGGTCAGACAAAAAGTCTGGAAAGTCCAGTGATTTTCAGTTATGAACAAATAATAATAACATGACATGAAAATAAAACTGGATGATTGATAACAGTAACAGGTGTAGCGGATATTACAGAAGAACAGAATGACATAAGCTATTTCTTTACACTTCTCTGCACTAATACTAGTATAACAGAATTAGGTGTCACCCTAATGTCTAAACTGAAACTGAAACGGGTACAGAATAATTTCCACAGAAGAAAGTGCTAGTAATGGGCCTTTACCACCCGAACAGAAACAGACAGAAGCAGAAACAGATTAATCCCTACGGAAACAGAATGTAGAATTAGGTGTACACCAGTAATGGGCCTTTACCACCCCAACAGATGGTACCACGCAGAAACAGACAGGTGTTACCACCCAACAGAAGCAGACGGTACCAACAGAAACAGATAGAACTAAGTGTACCCTAAAACCCTACCCCAAGCGATCGGCTCCCTAATACATAAATACCCTGTGTCGGCCCCACAGTAGGGTGTATCACTCCCTAAAGGGAGAACCAATTGGCACAGACCTATTTACAGATGTCACGGCGTCTTACATCCTCAGAGGCAGACTGGGATCCATGCACGCACATGACCCGGTTGGAACGCACCATCAACACCCCTCGCCATTATCAGAATGAACCCCTTATAATTAGTTCAGTAAGCGTGCCCGGACCCTACCTACTGTTGGGTCAAAGTTTTGATACCAGAAAGGGTTACTGACTAATATGGGTCCCAAACAATAGATGACACAAGTAATTCCTCTCCTAACCTTATGTCTCCAGACTAACAGATTTCAGATTAACTTGTTTACAAGTTTCAGACATACAGAATTCAGATCGACTAGTTCACAGATCGGATATGTTTTCAGACTAACGGATCAGATAGACGGATTTAACAGATTTACAGATTTGTCTAACTTCGTATTGGGCCTACAGATTCATGAACGGGTTTATTATATATATTAGTCCAGTTGGTTTAACCCTATCCACCCAACACGTTTTGGACATCATTTTTGTCTCAGATTTGCATTAATTAATTATTAATGCACAGACCTCTCACATTAGGTCGCTAGCTTGTGGCCGCTGGATGGGCCGGGCGGTTCCGGGCAGACTTCTGCCACAAGCCAGACCTAACCTCGTGTCTAAGCATATTATGACTAACTTCTCACATTAGAACCTATTGTTTTCGGCCACTTAATTAATAATTTTCCATTTATGCCCACGCCTAATATACATATCAATTATTCATAGCTAATTCAGATTATGTCAATAACAGACAGAATATATCAACTTAACAGATATAGCAGATAACAGATTTTCACAAATTAGGCGACTTAACGGATTCAGCGGATTAAGTAATTTAGCAGATTTAGCATATAATAGATTTGGCATTTTCAGCAGACTTAGCAGATGATAGATTTGGCAGATGAACAGATCTAGCAGACTAGGCAGTAGAGCAGAACTAGCAGATTAAGCAATATAACAGAACTAGCTGATTAGGCAATATAACAGAACTAACAGATTAGGCAAATATAGCAGAACTAGCAAATTAGGCAAATATAACAGATTTAATCATTCCTTAAAGTTTCACAAACATATCTTGCCTAATTATAAATTTGGCCTAAGTTTGCATGCCTAAATAGTTGTAATGATTCACTCTATGATCATATACCCCACATTTGCATTGAATTTACATGTCATAGATTATGGTCATAATTTACATGTCCCAATTTAGTTCAACTTGCCTAGTACAAAAGATTCACATATAAATTATACCAAATATAGCCATCAATTTCAATGCATGTCATATATTCAAAAATCTCCTACTTAGGTGTTATTTACATTTGATAGTTATCAAATCTTAATATAGATCTTCACACCTAAGTCATATTGTCTTTCAAATCATGAATTGTTATATAAACAATATGCCCAATGATCTAGTTATAATAGATCTTAATTCAAAATATGCGTTGTGTCCAATGTCTCAAGTCACATGTTAACATACTATGGTTCCTCTTCTTCCAATTCACAGAATATGCATAGATCTAAATTTAGTTTACAACCTATGTCCTTTTTCTTAAATCAGTCACAGATTAGCCATGTCCAATTATGCCACATTCATTATTTGTCCCAAACATTTTAGCATTCGTGCGTTAATCTCTTAGGAGATTGGCGCAGGCTCGTAGTAGCCTGGCTATAGAACAGAAAGAAGAAGAGATACAGAATAAAATAGATCAGAACAGAACAAAACAGACATAATCTCAGATTTAGATTTACAATTTATGTCACAATCAGAATTAACGTTTATATCGGAAAATAACTGTACTTGCCTTGGTTGGATCAAAGAAAGAACTTTAATTGTTGTAGAATCGTTGCAGAAGCTTTAATCTCTAGTTTGAATCGAATTGCTTAGGTTGATGTTGATTAGCTTCTAGTTTTGATTCCAGCAGGGTAGCGACGCCATTTTTATTTTTATTTAGAACAGAGGCAGAGTAGAAGCAGAATAGAATTGTGTGTAGAGAAGGCTAGGTTTGGGGTTGTTTAAATAGGGTCAAGTCAACGAATCTAGACAGAAATCGGAACAGAAACATCAGAGTGAACTCTGACTCAAAAATGGGCTCGGGGACCAGGTCGACACCTAGGTCGACTGCCCAGTCGACCTGGCCAGGGGGGTCGACTGCCCAGTCGACTCCTCAGTCGACCTGGGTCTGGGCGGGAAATTTCCCACCCAATCTGTTCCGGGTTTGAAATTCGAATTTTGAATTCGAATTCTTGCTGTTTTTAATTTTGGAAATTTCTGAAACTTTGGAAGGCCATAACTTCTTCATATGGACTCCGATTTACGCAAACTCGGACTCGTTTTCAAGCAGAATTCCGATACGAACGCAATCGCGCAACCCGTTTCCCTTAATTCTTATTTTAAAAATTAATTATCCTTTGATTTGCTACTTATACGTTCACAGAAAATACGGAGTGTTACATTCTCCCCTCCTTAAAGGATTTCGTCCCCGAAATCTTCAAGTTAAGAAGAATGTGTCCTACCATCCAACATCCATCTACTCAATCATCAATCACTGGCGTCCATTGTCCTTAGAAACTTCTAATGTTGTATGAACATATGCAAAGGTGTGTGTATATGTTCTTTATCTAATGCAAAGATCAGGCGGTCCACTGATTCAGTTGACCTCCTTAATGCGAATTATGCCGGTGCCATGAGTCCAACATGTATGCAATTTTCCTACTCGATACATATCATTTCTATATGAGTGCACAACCATTCAGTCATATGAAACATCCATGTGTTGAGTCAATAATTTTGCATCCACAAAAATTAAAAAATGCTCACACATCCATATGCAGTATGAGAGTGTTTTCGAGCCGATCTAGTGCCTAGTGTGTGTGTATGCATCCACGAGCAACCACTAGCAACCACTTGCATCCACTTGCAACCATCAAACATAACATGTCTCAAACACATGTTTACACCCATTGGTTTCTACCTAAAGTTCGAAGATTCGATCGATAGGATACAGTCGAATGATGGAAGCGAGTACAGATAAAACAAAAACCTGGTTCCCATTAGACATGGGTCCTAAGTATTGGCCCCGAAGACCGAAACCAACATCAGATTGACACCCAGAGGATTGCCTTCTTTAGATAATGTCAAAACTGGAAATCTTAACCTTATCGGAAGTATTCAGATATTTACAGATTACTGGTACATATCAGGTTACTGAACTAAGCATGATAAAACCCAGAATGTATGCGTCCTACTTGACGCCTAACACAGATATCTCTCAAACCCCAATCTCTCACAAACAGATGAGTCATAACCCTTATGGGTTTGAGTCTACAGCGGAATCAGAAACAATACTAGTATTAAAGTGCAGAGTATCGATTACAGAATCAAAATGCCAGAATCAGAAAGAGTTTGAACTCAACAATCAGATAAGAAACTTAAACCTTCTACTCAAATTTTCTTATTTCTATCCTATCCATTAGCCTGTCCTCCAGAAGTGGGTTTTGCCCTCTGTCCTTGGCCTCGTTTCTTCGGGCAGTCCCTAGGGAAGTGTCCCATCTCACCACAATTGAAGCAAGTTCCCTTCCTTTTTCTACAATCCTTGTTCAGATGAGTCGAGCTTCCACAAGTAAAGCACTTTTTCCCCTTCTTATCTTCAGACTTCTCATCCTTCTTTTGTGTTTCCTTTTTGGGCCCTGCTTTCTTATTCTTTGGTTCTTCCTTCTTTGTCTCTTTCTGGCCCTTGTCTTCCTCGTGCAGTAGTGCCATGTCCACCAATTTCTCGTAAGTCGCTCCCATGGGTACATGGGTCATGGCTAGGCTGTGCAGTGGCTCGTTCAATCCTTTAACAAAGCGGAGAGCCTTTTTATGCTGAGTGTTGACTAAATCCAATCCGAACCTAGCCAGTTGGTTGAACTGGTTGATGTATTCCTTGACCGTCATACTTCCTTGCTTAAGAGATAAGAACTTTTCCAGTTGTAGACTTCGTTCAGCTTGCGAGAGGAATTTTGTCTCAAAGCTTGTTCTAAAATCCATCCATGTCTCAACCGGCCTCTCGGCGTTAGTGACTTCCCACCAATAGGAAGCTTCGTCTTTGAGCAGCCATACCACCAACTGTACCTTCTGCCTATCGTCCACCTCGAAGATAACAAACAGATCCTCAGTTTCTTTGAACCAGTTCCACGCTTCTACGAATGATTCAGTTCCCTTGAAATCCTTTCCACCCATGGCCCTAAAATCTCTACAGATCTTTGAGAAAGAAATTGCATGAGGAGGAGGTGGAGGAGGGGGATCATTTGCTGGACCTGCGGCGGCGGTCCTAGCCTCAAGATATTGACGAAACCAACCAGGTACATGAACACCCTCTGGCATCTCAAATGCTTCAGACATGCTGAAATGAAAAAGGAAAGATTCAATTACAAAAAGGACTGAAGGTAAGATATATGGCTCTTGGGGATTATGTTTTTCAAAAATAGGCTTTACTTTCAAAAATACTTCCTTTTAAAACCTTTTTGAAACTAGTTTTCAAAAACATTACCCAATCTGGTAACCTTCAGCTCTGATACCAAGTGTAACACCCCACCTCCGTTAAGGTCACTCACAAAGGGAATGCCTTAACTTTGGTGGAGCATTTTAATAAACAGAACAGAAACTTACAAGACAGATAAAATAGTACTTGAAAAATTTATGACTTTATTACAACAGAAACGAAATAAGCTTGGTTACATCTTTCAAATCACAATATCAGAATTCAAGTACAAAATATCAGTCTTGTACAAAAGCCTTCAGAATGCATAGTTTAAAATCATAATCCCCACAGAAGAAGACAAGCCATACTTTAAGCACTTCAAGTGGAAGAAATCTGGATCAAGCTAGAGTACTCCCTTCTACAAAACCTAGGGGGAAATGGAAGAAAGGAGGCGAAACAACAAGGGTCAGACAAAAAGTCTGGCAAGTCCAGTGATTTTCAGTTATGAACAGATAATAATAACATGACATGAAAATAAAACTGGATGAGAGATAACAGTAACAGGTGTTGTGGATATTACAGAAGGACAGAATGACATAAGCTATTTCTTTACACTTCTCTGCGCTAATACTAATATAACAGAATTAGGTGTTACCCTAATGTCTGAACTGAAACTGAAATGAGTACAGAATAATTTCCATAGAAGAAAGTGCTAGTAATGGGCCTTTACCACCCGAACAGAAACAGACAGAAGCAGAAACATATTAATTCCTACGGAAACAGAATGTAGAATTAGGTGTACACCAGTAATGGGCCTTTACCACCCCCAACAGATGGTACCACGCAGAAACAGACAGGTGTTACCACCCAACAGAAACATACGGTACCAACAGAAACAGACAGAACTAAGTGTACCCTAAAACCCTACCCCAAGCGATTGGCTCCCTAATACATAAATACCCTATGTCGGCCCCACAATAGGGTGTATCACTCCCTAAAGTGACAACCAATTGGCACAGACCTATTTACAGATGTCACGGCGTCTTACATCCTCAGAGGCAGACCGGGATCCATGCACGCACATGACCCGGTTGGAACGCACCATCAACACCCCTCGCCATTACCAGAATGAACCGCTTATAATTAGTTCAGTAAGCGTGCCCGGACCCTACCTACTGTTGGGTCAAAGTTTTGATACCAGAAAGGGTTACTGACTAATGTGGGTCCCAAACAACAGATGACACAAGTATTTCCCCTCCTAACCTTGTATCCCCAGACTAACAGATTTCAGATTAACTTGTTTACAAGTTTCAGACATACAGAATTCAGATCAACTAGTTCACAGATCAGATAAGTTTTCAGACTAACGGATCAGATATACGGATTTAACAGATTTACAGATTTGTCTAACTTCGTATTGGGCCTACAGATTCATGAACGGGTTTATTATATATATTATTCCAGTTGGTTTAACCCTATCCACCCAACACGTTTTGGACATCATTTTTGTCTCAGATTTGCATTAATTAATTATTAATGCACAGACCTCTCACATTAGGTCGCTAGCTTGTGGCCGCTCGATGGGCCGGGCGGTTCCGGGCAGACTTCTGCCACAAGTCAGACCTAACCTCATGTCTAAGCATATTATGACTAAATTCTCACATTAGAACCTATTGTTTGCGGCCACTTAATTAATAATTTTCCATTTATGCCCACGCCTAATATACATGTCAATTGTTCATAGCTAATTCAGATTATGTCAATAACAGACTGAATATATTAACTTAACAGATATAGCAGATAACAGATTTTCACAGATTAGGCGACTTAACGGATTCAGCGGATTATGTAGTTTAGCATATAACAGATTTGGCATTTTCAGCATACTTAGCAGATGACAGATTTGGTAGATGAACCGATCTAGCAGACTAGCCAGTAGAGCAGAACTAGCAGATTAAGCAATATAACAGAACTAGCAGATTAGGCAATATAACAGAACTAGCGGATTAGGCAAATATAGCAGAACTAGCAAATTAGGCAAATATAACAGATTTAATCATTCCTTAAAGTTTCACAAACATATCTTGCCTAATTTTAAATTTGGCCTAAGTTTGCATGCCTAAATAGTTGTCATGATTCACTCTATGATCATATACCCCACATTTGCATTGAATTTACATGTCACAGATTATGGTCATAATTTATATGTCCCAATTTAGTTCAACTTGCCTAGTACAAAAGATTCACATATAAATTATACCAAATATAGCCATCGATTTCAATGCATGTCATATATTCAAAAATCTCCTACTTAGGTGTTATTCACATTTGATAGTTATCAAATCTTAATATAGATCTTCACACCTAAGTCATATTCTCTTTCAAATCATGAATTGTTATATAAACAATATGCCCAACGATCTAGTTATAACAGATCTTAATTCAAAATATGTGTTATGTCCAATGTCTCAAGTCACATGTTAACATACTATAGTTCCTCTTCTTCCAATTCACATAATATGCATAGATCTAAATCTAGTTTACAACCTATATCCTTTTTCTTAAATCAGTCACAGATTAGCCATGTCCAATTATGCCACATTCATTATTTGTCCCAAACATTTTAGCGTTCATGCGTTAATCTCTTAGGAGATTGGCGCAGGCTCGTTGTAGCCTGGCTATAGAACAGAAAGAAGAAGAGATACAGAATAAAATAGATCAGAACAGAACAGACATAATCTCAGATTCAAATTTACAATTCATGTCACAATCAGAATTAATGTTTATATCGGAAAATAACTGTACTTGCCTTAGTTGGATTAAAGAAAGAACTTTAATTGTTGTAGAATCGTTGCAGAAGCTTTAATCTCTAGTTTGAATTGAGTTGCTTAGGTTGATGTTGATTAGCTTCTAGTTTTGATTCCAGCAGGGTAGCGACGCCATTTTTATTTTTATTTAGAACAGAGGCAGAGTAGAAGCAAAATAGAATTGTGTGCAGAGAAGGCTAGGTTTAGGGCTGTTTAAATAGGGTCAAGTCAACGAATCTAGACAGAAATCGGACTAGAAACATCAGAGTGAACTCTGACTCAAAAAAGGGCTCGGGGACCAGGTCAACACCCAGGTCGAGTGCCCAGTCGACCTGGCCTGGGGGGTCGTATGCCTAGTCGACTCCCCAGTCGACCTGGGTCTGGGCGGGAAATTTCCCGCCCAGTCTATTCTGGGTTTGAAATTCGAATTTTGAATTCGAATTCGTGCTTTTTTTAATTCTGAAATATTGGAAGGCCATAACTTCTTCATATGGACTCCGATTTACGCAAACTCGGACTCGTTTTCAAGTAGAATTCCGAGACGAACGCAATGGCGCAACCCGTTTCCCTTGATTCTTATTTTAAAAATTAATTATCCTTTGATATGCTACTTATACATTCACAAAAAATACGGGGTGTTACAATATATGAGTGTAACATGTTGTCTAACTTGTTTTGATTTTCAACACTTTGCTTAGTCATTTGTGTTAATAGGTTGCTCACCTCAGATAAATTCCCCTCAATCGTAGAAAGGCGTTTTTCATGTTGGGGTGCAACCGTTTGATGAAATTGGTTGAAAGGCACCTAGTTCGAATTGTACTGATTTTGCCTAAGGGGAGGGTTCGAAGCATTGTTCGAAAATGCTCGATTCGAGGGTCTATTCATCAGGGGGTTATTTGGACCATAAGAAAGATTTGAGTGGTTATTGGGTCTATTGAACGCATTCACTTGCTCAAGGGACTGGGGACAGTCATCAGCCATATGATCAGAGTTAAGACATATGTGACACATAGCTTGGGAAGCGTTATTAGACTGAGTGTGTGTTCTAACAACGTTCAGTATGGCATCAACCAGAGTATTAAAAGAAGAAGAGGATTCGACAGAATTACTACTGGAATGCGAATAGAGAGATTTTTCATTAGTTCATTCCCATTGTTTCAATTTTTCTGCTAACTCGTCCAGAAATTCCCAGCTTCTACATCAGTCTGTTTTAGAAAATTGCCCTGACACATGGATTCTAACATTTGTCTAGAACTATTATCGAGTCCATCATATACAGTTTGACATAATAACCATGTTTCATAACTATGATGGGGACAATTTAACAACAGTTCTTTAAATCTTTTGGAGTATTGCTAAAAAGATTCACCCCCATTTTTGGTGGAAATTAGTGATTTCGTTTCTGACTCTAGCCATTTTTTCTGAGGGGTAGAACTTTTTTGGGAAAAACTGTTGTACATTCATCCTGTTTTTTTATCGAATTTGGGGGCAAGCAGAGAAACCATTTTTCTGCTGAGTCAGTTTGTGCAAATGGAATCAAACGAAGTTTAATACCATCCTTTCATAACTGTTGTAATTTAAAGGTTGCACAAGCATATTCAAATTTCGTTAAGAAACTATATGGTTCATCATGAGAAAAATTTCCGAATTTGGGAAGGATGTTTATCTGACTCGATCGGATTTCAAAGTGGTTACCCACAAGATTGGGTAACTGAATGCAAGAAGGGACAAAAACTCTATTGGGAAGGATTCTGTCCATCAGGGTATGAGGTGCAGGATCGTTAGCCATTTCTAATGGTTGTTCGAGTAAAATGGGTTTTGAAGAAGGCGAAGGTGGTCTGATTCGAACTAAACGATGAGATTCTTGGTCACGAGACCAAGTTTGCATGCACCAGAAAGAAGAAGGAAATAGTTCGTCAGAAAATAAATTTAGACCATGGAGAAGTTCAGAAAGAGGTAAGAGAAAAAAAATTGAAAATGGGATTTTTAGAAAACTACAGAACTACCAAGGGCTAAAGAATAGAAAAAAGAAGTTGAATTTTTTTTATTTTTCAATTTTTTTTTTGAGGGATTTGATTTTTTTTAATCTGCAATTCACAAACCGGTCAGATACATAGAGATTAGTTACAATGAAATTTTCTGTCCCTAATAACTTCTAACCCAAAATTGTATAATGACATGTTTGATTATTTAAAACAGAAGATTTCTCAGCTAGTTAGTGGTCAGGAGTTATCGGTGCACTAGGAATCACCCTAGCAATGCAGTCGAAGGTTTAAGTACCTTCAGAGTAACAACCGATATAATATTTACGAATCATCGTAATATTTATAAATGGTTATTTCTCTACCGTATTCTAGACACCAAGAAATAATTCGTTCCAAAGAAATCAACTATCAAAATACAATTAAGCCCCAGATGAGTCCGCGACTCCCTTAAGTCCAACGTCTAACCGTTATTATTAGTCAGGTTCTATGATGAAATGCAATTTGTGGGCTAAGGAAAAAGTGATGAAATCCCTCATCTTATGTGAATTGGGGTATTGCACTTAACAGAATGAACACAGATGCAGAAATAAGAAATGCAGGAATTAAAAGATTTTACAAGCAAGTCGCTGCCCTTGCAGAAGATTTTTACAAGCAATGTCTATAATTTTTTTATTTGCTGCAGTAGTACCTGTAGAGTTTAGAAAAATTCTCACTTAGATCGGCAGTCCGTCCAGTGCAATTGAGTAGTGCTAGCGCGTTCACACCCCACTTGGTGTGCAACCGCTCCAACCCGTCTAAATCGTCCGCAGAGTTATTTTTGCCACCTTCTGTTAATTGCTCGATTTTCAAATCCTGATTCGCTTTGCTTGAAATACTGCTTCCTTTCCGTTTAATTTGATTTTCTCCTTTTTTTTTTAAACAAAATAATTCAGTAACTGACTCAACTATTTAAAAAAAAATTAAAACTAAAATAGACTAAAACTAAAACTGAGCTAAAGACAGGAACAAAGAAAGATAAGAAATAACTAAACCTAAACAGAACACTGGCTCACTAACCAACAAGATGGTCGACCCCAAAAGAAAATTGGTCGAGTTCACTTTTCTGACCATAGAAATAAATAAAGTACAGCACCTTAAACAACCCTTGAACACAATCAATGCAATAAATTCACGCACCCTCTCAGAACACAATCAAGCAAAAATCCCGAGTTTATTTTTTTATTTATTTAATTTTTTTCGAAATTGATTTAGAATGAAGTTCAATTTGGTGTCTTTTTGGGTTCCCGTGGACTATACGGGCATAAGTTAACTCGAATCTCGGTTTCGAGTGGGCATACGGTTTGGCTGATGGGAGTTTTGATTAAGAGATGGTGGATCTATGGTGAACGGAGGTCTTGCGTGGTGGTGATAGTTTGCTCAGGTAGCATTTTGACGTGGTGAAGTTGCAGATTTGGGGGCGAATTGGATTTGGTGAAGGGCAGGGACGTGGTGAATATGAGGTGAATGGTGATTCAAATTTGAGGATGGAGTATGGTTGTGGAGTGGATATTCTGTATGAGGATGTTTGGAAAAGGGGTTAGGAGGATTTGTAGCGAAGTGAATGTGACAGCGTGTAGAAGTGTGGTAATTCTCGGATTTGGGTGATGGTGGAGCAGTAGCGGTATGACAAGGTCGTGAATGGGGGCTTTAGCTGTTGAATTTTTACTGGTTAGTGCTCGGAACTAGGTTGCTTTTGGGAAATTTGTTGTGACTGTGCTGTGTATGGGTTTGTGTGGACAGAACTAATTGAAGTGTTTTGCACGGCAGAAGTGAATGTAGGGTTCTTAAGGAGAATTTGAGTGGAATTTTGTTGTATGAGGTATGCAGGTTTGTGGTGGATAAGTTGGAGCAGTAATGGTAGGATTGGATTGTGAAGGTGGTGTGCGACTTTGGTGTTGGGATTGAGGGTTGTGGATGGCACAAGGTAATGTTTTTATGTAGGGAGGCTTGTATGGCAGATGTGGATATGGGTTTAAGAGCGTGAGTAGGAGAAGTATGGTGATAGAAGAAGTGGATGGGAGGGTGATGTAGGTGAAAGTGATACGGTGAGCCGGTATTTGTAATTTAAGGCTGTAGAAGACAGAGAAGAAAATAGTCAAAAAAGGAATAAAATAAAACAAAAAGAAATGTTGCCCCTTTTTTTAATTGTAAGAATTGTAAAAAGGAAAGAGATTTGTAGAAAAATGGAAAGAAATGAATGAAAGAAAGGGGAAGGAAATTGTAGAGTAAACAGGAAAGAGATCAAACAGAAAATTTGCAATCTTTTTTATCTCTTGGTATGAAGATTACAGTATCATTGACTAACACCAAATCAAACCAATCAAGAATATTTTATTTGAAGAAAGAAAAAAACGAAAATAAAATAATAATCCGAAGGATTTACTAATAAAAATTACTTTGGTCCCCAGCAACGGCGCCAAAATTTGTTTGCGAACAAATTAAACAATTGTAAACAACTGTAAAATTCGTTCGGCTTTCCTAAACAATAAGGATTGTTGTAGAGGGTGTCGAACTCTAGGACCAAAAATTATTTCACTAATAAATCCAATCAAGTTATTCCGAAATTTTGATTCGTTGAAAGCACAAAAAAATATGGTGAAGCGAGTTTTTAATAATAAGAGAAAGCAATTATGGAGCAATGACATAAATTAGATTCATATGAATTAAAACCCAAACAGATTAATCAGATCTAATTCATGTTCTTGTCACAAACATGAATCAACAATAATTAAGTTTTTAGAAATAAATATGTGAATAACGACAAGCATAGCCTATGCAGGAGCTCAATTCTTAAACAACCATAGGCTATCAGGACAGATTCACCATTTTATTTCTAAAATCCTAAAAGTTAGATCTAAATCTGATAAGCGTTAGATTGAACACGAATATACCCTGTGAAGGAGCATAGCTCTTAAACGACACATAGTATGAACATTCAGATCTAACCCTTGGTTCAGATCTAGATCTACATACATGAAGTTCTAATCTCTTTGGCTATGTGATTCATATTGAATCATATCTATTAGCGTCATCACTCCCTAATCAAAGGGGATTAGCTAGACATAGCTAAAGAAGAAGAGAAGAATAAAATAACAAACATAAATAAAATAAAACTAAAACTAAATAGAACAGGAGAAGAAGAATGATTTTATTCCAAGAAGAGAATTACAGAATAAAACCGAATGTGTTTATACATGAATAAGATACAAGGTATTTATAGTTGTATTGGCCAAGGCTAAGAGGCTTATTACACAATGTGGAACAAAATCCCTTTTCTAAAATAACACATAAACCAGTGTGAACGCAACATGAATGAGAGGCCTTGCAATTGACCTAATGTGAACGCAATGCGAATGGATTTGCAATTGGCATAACTTGCGGGCATCAAATGACATCAAATTCAATTGTTTTGAGCATGAATAGGAACTCCATAACATCTGCGACAAACTATCTTTATGAAAAGGCATTGAGTCATTAAAATATGTGGCAGAAGGTGGTTGAACAGCAACATTTCTTCAAGCTTTAACCAAGCTCTCAAAATCAACACTCTTCTTACACTAATTCTTCAATCTTTTCAACAATTAAGTGCATTAATCCATTCATCATAAATAATCTGGAAACCCAACTATAAATACACAGTATCAATTATTTAAAAGATAAAACAAGATAAATAAGTGGATAAAATATACACATTTACGTGTATATCAGGAGGCGAATGCTTGCATTTGGTAAATTCCATCGTCCATCTCCTTCAAGTCAAGTTGAATGGTTCAATATCTTCTAGGCAACCAGGTGGAAAAATAAGAAAACTTGTGTTATGCTTATGCTTTTGAAGAATTATATTGCAGGAGTGTGGAGAGAGCGAAACAATCGAATCTTTGGCATTAGAAGTCATACGGCTGATCAAGTTTGCATGGCGATTCATAAAAGTGTGATGAAGCTTTTAACATTGTAAAGCTATTGGTAGTATGGTTTTTGTGTAATTCTTAGCTACATGTATCACCTCATGTAAATTATTTTGAGTAAATAAATAAAGTCCTCTTGCCTTTCGAAAAAAAAGTATTGCATAAATTTTCAGTTTTGTATTTCATTTTTTGTAAACCTTTTACGATTGCATTTTTTGAAATCTTTTTAAAGGTTTCAAAATTTATGTGACAGAATCTATTATGTCGTAACCAAAGGATCGTTGTCTTCAGCTAATAAGAACATATCTGGATTATTATTAACTTTAATATTTAGTATATAAACATTTTTATCTTTATTGCCTTCGAAAATAAGATTTTGATTCGAATCAAATATCATACATTTATTTTTGGAAATTAAAACCCTTATCACATAGTTGACTAATACTTAATAAAGTATGTTTTAAATTCTTGACTAATAAAACATCATAAATAAGAGGTAAATTAGATATACCACAATTTATCACATCGCCTTTGCCGATGATATATCCCTTGGAATTATCTCCAAATGTGACAGTTCCTCCTTTTGAGTAGATAATATTAGTTAGCATTTCTTTGTCTCCTGACATATGTTTTGAGAAACCATTGTCGAGTATCCATTTTCCTTTGTTCTTGAGTGGGACCTGCAAAAAATATTTAATGACGTTGGTACCCACTTCCTCTGTTAGTATCCAAAGAGTTAGGTCTCAGGAAACCAAACCCAAGATGGTTTAGTTCCCCTTTTAAAAATATAATCCTTTTTGTTGTGAACAATTTCTAAGATTGTTTTGATATATTTATTCCTAATCAAATAATTATTCATTTGAGGAACCCATATACTAATAATTTTAGAAACCTTTTTCTTACTAGAAAATAATTCTGGTTTCTTTATGGAAGGTGTTACTAGTTTGCTAGATCTTGATTTTTTCTTGGATTTCTTAGAAATACTAGTTTTATGTACATATCCTAGTCCCTTTTTACTAGATGTAGGTTGGCAATTTTCTAAAATTTTAGATAAATTCTCTCTTTCTTTATTGAAATTAATAACATTTATAGAAATATCATCTAGTGACTTTAAGACTAGAGTTATCTAATTCTATTATTTTAACCTTAGTATTTAACTCATGATTTTTAAAAGCAAGCGGATTACTCTTTTCTTATTGAGTTTCAATTTTTGACTCAATAAGGAAAATTGAGAATTTGCATTAGATAGAGATTCTTGAAGTTTTCTAATTTCATCTTCTAATATCTCTTTTTCATCTTTCAGCAAAGCTTTTTCAACTTTTGCCTTTTTCTTATCCTCATTTGCATGTCTAAATTTACTTTTAAAATTATTTCTGAATTCTAATATTTCCATATTAATTTCTACCATATCTTTGAAAGTAAAATCACTAACCTCGGTTTCTTTAGCCATGAAGCACATGTTAGCTTGTTAATTATCATTTTTGCTATCACTTTCAGAAGACGAAGAATCTTAATCATCCTAAGTTACTGAGAAAGCTCATCTCATAGATTTCTCCTTTTTCTTTTTGTTGTGCTGTTATTTTTGTTATGGATAGTTCTTTTAATAGTGTCCCATTTTGTGATAACCAAAGCATTCAATTGAAGAAGAAGCAACTCTATTGTTATTATTCTTAAATTGTTCTATCCATTGTTCTTGAATCCCTTCTTGTATTTCAGAAATTTTCTGAAATTTTTGGCAATAAAAGCTAGGTCTTCTTCATCATCAGAATCTGATTCGTCTTTTTCAGCATGAAAAGTTTTTTTTTTTAATCTTATACATGAACCTTTTTAGCCTGCAAATTAACTTCATACGACATTAGATTACCTATTAACTCTTCAGGTTTCATGGTTGAAAGATCATTAGCTTCTTCGATAGCCAAAACCTTCCTTTCCTAATCTTTCATTAAAGAGTTTAGGATTTTCGATACTATATAAAAAACAGAATATTTTTTACCTAACACCAGTAGTGAATGATAAATGTTTTGAAATCTAGAACACGTTTCATTAATTGATTCATTTTCATCCATCTTAGTTTTGAAATTGATTTTTAAGCATGGATATTTTGGTTTGTTTAACCTTTCTAGTTCCTTCGAGTGTTCGCCAAATTTCAGATGCATTATTGCACATAGAAATTCGGTCAAACTCATTTCTATCCAAGGCACATTGCAACATATTCATGGCTTTAGCCTTAGCAGTAGCTTCTGTTTTTTCATTGATTGACCACTCGTAATAATTTGTAGTAGGAGGTATCTATTCTTTTTGAGTAATATTCCAAGAGTCAAAACCATTTGCTTGCATATAAATTCTCATATGTGTAGCCCAATAAATATAATTCATGCAATTAAATAATGGAGGGCTTGTAGAAGATTGACCTTCTGTGAAACTTGTGTTTGTGCTGATGTTAGGGTTTGTGTTGTTTTCCATATTATGTAAGATCAAATGACCGTTTTACGGTTATAAGATGTCATGCTCTGATACCAAATGAAAATAGTGCTACAGTAGGTTCGAGTAATATGGATTGATATGTATATGCGGAAGCTTAGATAATGCGATATTCTAATTAATGCAATAGTTACGCAAGTAAATATTTAATAAAATAAATATAACTATATCAGAGATAAGCAAAAAATAATGTAAATGACACCTGATATTTTTATACTGGTTCAGAGCACCGTCTTACGTGCAGTCTCAAAGTCCTTCTGGAATTTCACTATCGACACCCTTAATACCCGAAGGAACAGATTCACAACACACTTAAGCAACCAAACAGGATTTCATGCCTAAGCAAATGAACAGGACTTCAACACCATGTCTGAGTAATCAAAAAGGACTTCAATAATACAACAAGAGTTTTGACTTCTGAATGTGTTCTAAGAAACAGTGATTAGCCAACGATTTGAGTACACCCTTTCTATAATCTTATCCTCTGATATTGAAAGTGTTTGTGGAGATTTGAAGGAATTAGATTGCTTATTGAATCAAGAGATATGAAATAAAATCAATGATTCAAAAGAAATTTGAATATTTTAGAATGCAAGAGTATATAGAAATAAAGATCAGAAATTAGAAGAAGAATCGATGATTTAGAAATGAAGTTTGTGATGTATAAATAGTAGTTGAAGAGTTATTAGCTTTCACGAAAATTTTGATAAAAAGAAACAACATTTCTATTCAGAAATGTGTATAAAACCTTTAATGAAAGGAGATGTCTTTTCATAAAAATGACCGTTATAGTTGGATCGGTCGACTGATCAGAAAATCACCAATCAATTGGTTAAAAATAAAAATGAACATATATATATATATATATATATATATATGTATATATATATATATGCACAAAGGAGCCAGGACTGGGGTTTTATACCCTACCATTCGACTGTTGCTTTTTGAACCAGTCGACTGGTTGGTGTAAAAACCTCTAGTCTAGGCACTTGTGTGCCTTCATCATATATATCGATTTTTTACTTATGTGTTTGTGTTTATGTGTTATAATATATAAAGATAGATTTTGACAAATTCTAACATAACTAAAAAGACAAATAAATATACTAAATAACTCTTCATTTGATCTTCATTTCTTCGTTGTCATGAATCAAAAATCTCATGAATCAACAGTCAGTTGCTTTAGAAAGGAATTGACTTTGGGCGGCCACTTTCCCCTTTAAGCTTTGAACATCTTTGATGCTCCTAGGAGCTTGGATGTCCCGGATACCCTGTATCTTTTCTGATTTGGCTTTGATGCCTCGTGAATTGACAATGAAACCCAGGAATTTTCCCGATGCGATGCCGAAAGAGCATTTCAAGGGATTGAGTTTCATGCCATATTTATGAAGGACAATGAACATCTTGGCAAGGTCGTTGGATGCCCTCATTTTCACAAGCATATTATCCACGTAAACCTCCACGGATCTTCCGATCTGATCCTTGAACATGCAGTTGAATAGTCGCGGATATGTGGCTCTAACATTCTTGGGACGGAAGGATATGACGACATAACAATAAAGACCAAGGTCGGTTATGAAAGAAGTATGATCCTAGTTTCGAAGGTACATTGGAATCTGATTATAACTTGAGTATGCATCCATGAAGGATGAGAGCTAGTAGCCGGCAGTTGAATCAACAAGCTGATCAATATTTGGGAGTGGGAAGATGCCTTTCGAGCATGCCTTGCTTAAGTCTGAGTACTCGACACTTGTTCTCCACTTTCCATTATCTTTCTTGACCAAGACTGGGTTGGAGACCCATTTGGGTAGAGGGCATCACAGATGAAGCCATTATCAAGTAGCCTATCCACCTCTTCTTTAAGTGCAGTCGATATTTCAGTTCCTAAGATTCGTTGCTTTTGTTTGACTGAAAGATGCTTTGGGTCGATGTCGAGCATGTGGCAAGCGATTCCTAGGTTGATGCCGCACATGTCGGAGTGGGTCCAAGCAAATCTGTTGAGGTTGGCCCTTAGTAGTTCCACAAGATCTTCCTTTATTTTTGGGTGGGGTTGTGATCTAACTTTCAAGACCTTTATCGAGTCGTCGGGCTTGATCGGGACGTTCACCATTGGTTCTTCTGGGGTAGCCCTCTCGAAGTAGGGCTCTTCGTCCTTCCTTTGATCAAGATCGTTAGAAAGATGGTAATGACACCTAAGTTGGGACTTAGACAACTTTGATTCTACACGGAGATAGTCTTGGCAAAGGAAGGTGGAGGCAATGTCTTTCCTTTCACCTTATTGCGGGCGTTCTTCCACTCAGCAAGTTAGTAGGACCTTGCCGTCGCTTGGTCACCTTTGATTGTATCAATCCTATTCTCTATCAGAAATGTTATTAGAAGGGACCACGGTGAAATACATACTCAGAATTCTATAAGGAAGGGATGTCCGAAGAAGTCGTTGTATGGAGAGATGACGTCGATGACCACAAAGGTGAGGATTTAGACTTGGCTCTGATCCCCTTCTCTAAGTTCTACTGAGAGGCCGACTATTCCTACAGGTTGGTTGGAGAATATGTTGAAACTGTGGATCGTGTCATGGAAGGGCTTCAATTCTTTGGCCTCTAGTTTCCTTTGGTCATAGGTCGCCTTGAAGATTATGTTGACCGAGCTTCCTGAATCGATGAGGATCATCCAGACAAAAGCTGGGCCAATATGTGTAGAGATAATGAGAGGGTCTATGGTTAGGATTTCAATTCCCGTAGACTCTATCTTGAGCAAGACAATGTCATCCCACATTGTCTTCTGGAGCATGGCAAGGATGGATACGTTTAGAGAAGAGCAAGGCTCTTAGCTGACATGCTTTATGGAGTTGGCATACTCCTCCATCTTCCAAAACTGTCATGTGCCGGGTGAGGTCCACCACAAATAGTGTTGATGAAGATACCACGTGGCCTTTGATTGGGCAGCCCTAGGGCCGCATTGGGTGGAGGAAGAAGGGCGTTGAAAGGCTGCTTCGGGAGTAGTAGAATTTAGAACGTACTGTTCTAGGCATTTCTCACGGATGAGCTTTTCAAACGCATCATTGAGGTGGTGATAGTCGTTTTTATTGTGCCCGAACATGTCGTGGGATATACAATATTTGTTGGAGTTCTTCTTATGATTGGTGGATTAGCTTGTGTTAGGCTTCTTGTACTAAAGAGTATTACAAGTTTCTAATTATATGGCCTCCAACTCTCAGTTGAGCGGGGTGTAGTTCCTATAATTGGGGTAGCAGTCGTGCATCTCGGGATCTCTAAGAGCATTATTGTTGTTTCGACTGCCAGGTTTGTCGTTGTTCAGCTTGGGACCTTTACCCTTGCCGGAAGATTCTCCGACTTGCTTTTCTTTTACACTGTCTTCGATGGTTCCAGTGTATGGGTTGTTGGGGTGCCTTCCTTGAGTAGCCCTGATGCGCAGAGCATCCTCTTGAAAGAGGAGTTGTCCGACCTTCTTGTAGAAAGCTACCAGAGTCTTGGGTTGCTTTTTGTCTATCCACACCCTAAACTCGGAGCTAGCGACGACACCTTTGGCAAAATGGACAACGACTGTGCGGATTTCCTGGTCGTTAACCTCAGCGAGGGCGGTATTGAAATGCTCGAGGTAGCTTTTGAGGATTTCAGTCAGTCCTTGATAGAGGTTGGAGAGGGTGAGAGTATTCTTTGGTGTACGAACATGCATCATGAACTTTTTGACCATTTCGGTTGCCAACTGGTCGAAGGTGGAGATAGACTGGGTTGTAAAGCGGGTGAACCAAGGCAAACGTGTGCCTTCCAAGAAAATTAGGAAGCATTTGCACTTGACAGCATCGGTCGCCCTACTAGGATCCATGTGCCACTTGTAGTGGTTCAGAAAAGCATAGGGGTCAGTTGTTCCTTCATAGAGACCTAGCTATGGAATGTTAAAGCGTCGGGGCCACTCGGTTCGTGCATGACACTGGTGAAGGGGTTACGTCTCAAGTTGGTTTCCCATATGTCGTTGACATTCCCTCACATATTTCCCATGATCGTGCGGACCAAGTTGGGGAGATATGCGGGATGAACATCCGCCGATGGAATTCAGTGGTCGTTGTTCATCTCAGTGGTCCTGGGCCGTGGATATCTACGGGGATGGACATCGGTATCATCCTCATCTATATCATCAGCATTGTTGGCCTGATTCTGGTACGACTGATGAGGTTAAGCATTTTGATGTAGATTCTGATTAGGAGGAACCTGGGCATGTTGGGTTGCTGGAAGCGTAAGCCCCAAGTTTAGAGCAGCAACACCTGAGTTCCTTCGAGGAGTGGGTCGATTACTCGAACTAGATTCATCATTGATAACCAAACAGGAATGGTTGCATTGATGCGTTCCCTCGCTGAAAGTTGTGGTAGCCTTGTTACCATTTGCGTTGCCATTGGTGTTGGAATTAGTGCAGACGACGACACTAGTTTTGAGAGTGAACCTCCTTCTTTGGCTCCGATCCCGAGTTTCGGAAAAATCACTTTCTGAGGTGTTTTGCTGCAAACGAGTGTTCTTCTGAGCAAGCTAGAATTAAGCGACGAGACATTGACTTTCCTGAAGTTGACACATAAGGTCGATGTTGGATGCATCGTTGTGCTCTAGAGATTTGTTTTCCAACTTTTTATTATGTGCGTAAATCTGCGCTTGAGTTGTAGGAGCGTCGAGGTACGTAGGAGGAAGAATATCCATTTCGATTGGGTTTCCCACCGATGGGAGTTGTTGAGAAGTAGCAGTGCAGGCTGCTGCAGAGGTTTCGACTAGTGGGTTCTTTGATCGCTTAACCATCGTAAGCAGATTCAAGCGTAGGTTTGGATGAAACCTAAGTAATGTGTCGAAGTCAAGATTGAAATGTGCAAAAATAAGTAAGCTTAGGTTCTCAATGAAACCACTACAATATTGATAGCAAAAAATGTCGTAACACCCAAAGATTCTCCATTAGTGAAGAATAACATTTTGCATGGGGAAATAAAGTGCAGAAAGCAGTAAATAACACAGTGGATTTATAGTGCTTCGGTCTGTGAGGGGACCACGTCCACTTTGAAGGATTTCGTTGATCTTTTATTCACTAAATTGAGTTACAAGCATCTAAATTAATCATGACATTCATTTACAAGTGATTCTATGTATTTTGGAGTCATATTGGTTATATGCTACGTCTTAGAGAAAAGTGATGTAGCTTCTTCCTCCTCAAGAGCTAGGCTTCCATTAATGGACTTCTTAGAGCTCATAGAGCTGTCAAACCATCCAAGATCAAAACCTTGTGAAGAATGATCAAGGGTATTTATCGGTAATGGGTTAGGTGGGAGTAGATGAGATTTAGGGACCACACAACAGAAAATTGCATCCCAGGAACGCATCAACAGGAAAATCGCATCCCTCCCCGCAAATAGGAAAAATATTGCTTCCTCCAAGTGGGATGTGAATTTTCTCATCTTGGGAGATGCGAAAATTCACATCGCGAGAAAATTCACATCGTAGGGAGATGCATTATGTTTCATTTGAAAGGAGCGGGGGTGAATGCATCGTATCTGGTGGATGCGGTGACATCGCAATTGTTGGATGCGGCGACATCGCATCTAGTGGATGCAGCGACATCGCATCTGGTGGATGCGGCGACATTGCATCTGAGGGATTCAGCGACATCACATCCAATGGATGCGACGACATCGCATCCTGAGGGATGCGACGACATCACATCTAATGGATGCGATAGCATCGCATCCAGTGGATGTGATAACATCGCATCCTTATGGGATGCAACATAGGAGTGAATGGCGTTGCGGAGCTGTGCGATGCGAGATTTGCACAATGCCATGGAAGGTGATGCAATGTGGGGTGGAGCGAGGCAATGGTGCGATGTAGGTGATGTGAGGTAAGCCTATATAGGGTGATGCGATGCGATATTTTCATTTCAAGGGGTTGTGAGACTATCGCTCACTTGATTCCTTCCAAGCTGGAACCTTCGATGTTTTGGCGACACTTCGAACTTTGGTGCCACGGGATGTGTTGAGTCGAGTGGCCTGGTATACTTTTTGGGAACTGAACTAAAATGTCGGTTAACCGATAGGGAGTATGACAATGTTGAATCCGGTCTATTTAACAAACCAAATGCTTATTTCACATCATGGTCACTAAATTTGAAATCGTATTCGAATGACGAAAGTCAATTACGTCAAGTATCGATTTTATTTATAAATATATCAAATCAATTTAGTTACTCGATATCAATTTAAATTCTTATATACTAATTGATTCATTATCAAAAATTCATTTTGATTTGGATTACACATCACAAATATCATTATTCAATTGAATTTTTATACTCAATCATTTCAAACTTAAATTGCTTGGATTGGAAATATATACTTTTATTTAAAATAGTTAAGTTATATATAAATTAGTTTAAATAAAGTAGTAAGTTTTATATAAAAGAGTTTAAATAAAATGGATAGGTATGGTATAAAATAGTTTAAACGAATAGATAGGTTAATATAAAATAGTTTAAATAAAATAGTTAAGTTTGTGATAAAATTTTTTAAGAAAGATGGTTTAGTCTATATATCAAATAGTTAGATTTAATAAAAAAAATAGTGGTAAAATATATATTAGTTCTAAAACAAGATAATACTAACTTGAAGAAATAATCCAATCCTAATTAATTGTCCATAATTTCAAAACTCGACTTAACATTGATTCAAATTTCGAAGTAAATTCAATTTTACTAAGACTCGTCTAGTATAAGTTTAAATTTTAAAACCAAGTGTTCAAGTAAGATTCTAACTTAAATTCCACTTTGAAATCCTTAAATTTGGTTCGAAATTTGAATTCTAAATTCATTTCATATCATTGGTTTTAAACCAACCTTCATATTTCCAAATATTAAGTTTTATCACTTAAATCCATCCTTCGAAAGTTTAAATTTATCACTTGAATCTATTAAACTTAATAAAATTGTTATGTTAATGAACTCAAGCCTCAATAAATTTGAAAAAAAAATTAAACCTTTAATATCCTTAATCAAATTTATCTTTAACTTTTAAAGCAACAAATCTAATTTTATCTTAAAAAACAATTCATTGAATCGGTTAATTTTAACTTACACATTCACATTTAAATAATTTAAATGTTAGTTTAAGCTTAAAACATAAATTAAATATCAAAATTAATTTGATAACCCAAAACATATTTATAAAATTTACAAAATAATATTACTTGAAATAATAAATCCCATCTAGAAAATCATGTTAAACCTTTACACTAAATCAGTTTCATTTAATTCATACATTCAAGTTAAAAATTTTAAAATCTTAAATTTAAACTAATACATTAAAATTAAATTTTAAATAGACTCAAAATTATAATTTTTTCAAAAAATTATTTTTATTTGTTTGCCATGGTGTCCCTATATGATTTTCTATCATATGGTCTATATCATTTTAATCTTTTTTAAAAATTCAAACCCTGGGTATATATCATTTTAACTCGCATCCCAAATCGATTCGACTTTATTTTCTAAATCTATATAGTTGTTCAGGTACATATAATTTTAATTCATAGTGATTTTTTCCTAAATCAGTAGGGAACTTGCAGTTTGAGAATAAAATAAAAATAAATCTAACACCAAAAATATCTCACTGTAATCAGAACATAACGACCAATCACATAGCAGTCTATATCGTGTCATTTATGTCATAAGCGTATGTGTGTCACATGTGCATAAATCACATAGAAAATAGTCATGAACCTTTTAATGTAATACTAATATTTTATGTGCCATTTCAAAAGTTTTACTTCACTTAATCAAAATGCTAGACGTGAATGAGTGAACTCACCTTGATATTGAAATTGGCCACAACTATGAGTCGAGACACGACATCGAAACACACTTCAACTTGGCATAAGAATAACGATGACCATCTAAATCATGAATTCCTACCTTTGATCAATTTCGTCATCGAACTCATGCACATGTGTTAGTCATCCACTTCTACCATTCTGCCAGAATCGAGTTCCACATCTCCACTTTCATCTCCTAAGACGACCCAAACTCAATCTCTTCTACAAGTGCGACTTGTCCATACTCAACTACAAGGAAAACACATGAACGCTAAATTGAAACCATTTCTTTATTCAACTGTTGATTTCCAAAATGATACCACGAACCATGTGTTAATTTGCGTGCTTCAAGTGGTTATGTTAGCGGCGAGATGGATATTGATTTTAGGTTGAGCAAGGAGTTGTGAGGGTAGAAGGATTGAACTGTACAAGCTTGTGAGGTAGTGGGAACGAAGGTAGCCCTTGATTTAGGAAAGAGTGGTTTTAGATTTTGGGGGATTTCCAAGATGGAGGCGCATAAGGGTTGAGTTGGAGATGGCGATTTTTTTCTAATCTAACACTAGAGAAATAGAAGAGAAGAGGGGAGAACGAGTTTTGAAATTATGATGTGTAGAAGGAAAGTGAAAGGGAACGAAGAAAAAAAGAATATACATGTGTATTTGTTAATATGACTTTCTAACGCATGTAAAACTATTCGGTTTCTTTTTCTTTTTTCATTTAGGTTTTTTCTTTTCTTTCATAGTTTACTTACAATTTCGTTTAACGCTTTGATCTCATGCGATTACATGAAACATCTAATCGTCACAAAATTTGATATCATACAATAATTTAAAATTCAAGATCTTATGTAATAGGTTTCATCGAATTCCGAGGTTATTTGCAAACACATATATTTTCCACATTAATATATTATTTATTATATGATTCAAATATTGATTGATTTCCAAATATTTTAATTTCATCTATAAAATTACAAAATGGATTTAGATTCGATATTAATTTGCTAACGGAGTAGATTATAATTATCGAATCAGTTATAAATTAATATTTTATTCCCAATTCACGTTTTAAGTTAAATTTTAGTTAACTATATTAATTTAAACTTTCGAATTTACTAGTTGTTACACTCTCCCCCACCCTACTCAAAACTTTTCATCCTTGAAAATGAGCGGCATATCAAATCATACTTAAATATAAATTTAATGACCCAGTGTTTGGACTAATTCTGTAATCTATAATGTATTGGTTATGCTGGGAATTTAATTTAATTTAACAAGTAAGATTTATATATTTGGTAAATATCAGGGAGATTCCAAACAAATATATTTGTTGATGGTTTATAATTCTGTAATCAATGTATATATGTATATAAAACAAGTGATTTATGTTTTATCGTTTTACTGTATTTTTAATTTGTTTTAAATTTCATGTGAATATAAGGTTATCTATGTAAAAATAAAAGGGAAAGTGGAATAAATCAAATGTGATTTAATTTGGGTTTTCGCTTGGAACTTAAAATAGAATTCACATAATTAAATGTTGGATTACTAAATATAAGAAGATATTTATTTACTGCAAATATTTCTAGTATAAATTTGATAATGTTGATAAGTGCTTGAGCTTTTAACTATTTTTATTTGCATTTGAAACTTGCTTTCAAACTCATGTAGATATAAAATAAATTATACTTAAAGTAAAATTCAATTTTTACTTCATACATAGATATATGGAAGAGCATGATTTCACATTCATAAGAAAGAAGTGCTACTACAAGTATTTAAATAGCCTAGACCTAAGCTTGCAAATAGAAAAGATTGAAAAGAAGCTAAGCACATGTTTTCAAATCATATACGTATAGCAATCCTAAATCCTCTTTTCCATCAAATTATAGGCTGCCTTTAACTCATTTTCACCCTGTTGTGTACATCTAGGACATAACATGGGTTGTTGTGCTTGAAGATTAAGGATGAATTTGTTAATTTTTAAAGTAAATGCCCATGCACATTTTATGCTACAAGAACATGGCATGGAAATGTTTGCTTGCTACAAAGTTTGGAAGTAATTGTACAAAAACATTACACCATCACTTCACATATGTTGCAACATATACATGTAGAATAGGCACAGTAGGCTCATGTATGCTTGTATTTCTTAGTATCAAAATTATAGGCATTTAAAAGGGATTACGAATCACTCTCATAGCTGCAACATCTTCATCCATTCACATCTACTTTAAGTTATCCTACACTATCTACTACACAAAGCCTAGCTTCTAACATTTTAGCACATGGCCTTGTGTACATTTAGATTCTTCATTGTGACTAATATGCATGTGTTTTGTACTCTTTCCATGCACTACATATTGCCAAGCTTGATGCATATAAAAATTACCATGCATAACTTCCTTTCAATCAACACATGTTGACAGCTATAAACAACAGTCATCACTTCACTTCAAGGATACTACACATATACCCTATATGTCTCAATGCCAGCCGAGTTTATGATTTAGAATTCATCTATAAATACACCACACAAATGCATCACAGTTTCATTCTCTAATACCTGGAACTAGAGAGCATGCTTGGAGTTTGAACAATGATAGTGAACCATATACAAACCAGTAAACAAAACAGCAGTAGGCAATTTTGTGAGTAAACTACTTTACTTCATGTTCTAACTTAATTCATGAATGCTTCTGTCATGATTTAAACATACATACATACATATATATATATATATATACATCTGGACTATTTTTTATCCTATGCGATTGAATACTATTATCTCGATGTAATCACTGTAAGCAAAACAAAAAAACACCTATATGTGTTAACTATGCACAAAAACACCCACCCTACTAATTAAAAAATCATAAACATGAATTCTAGTTTGTTATAGTGTTTGATTCCAACATAAAAGTTGTTTATTTGTAGTTTAGTATATTCTAACATTTGTTTCAATTGAAATAGTAGTATATATCACTAGGAATCCTCAAATTACAGTAAGGAAGGGATAAAACTTAAATTTTTGAATAACTCTATTCTATGATCTAGGTATACGGGTGGATTAGTATAACAAAATCATGAATTTTAATAATCAAATCTCGATTTTCAATAATCTAGGCAGTGATATTTCCTGGTTTGATCAGAATTAGGTATTTGACCAAATTGTGGCAATGAAGTTGATCGTGGGCGGTGGCGTAGGAGGCAGAGAGGCATGGGAGAATAGTGAACATTGAAAAAATATTATATGAATTTAAATAAGGGATTTGAAGGGTTTTTATTTTTTATGGGTTAATTATTGTTTTTTGGTAGGTTAGGTTAAGTTTGAACTACGCCTCTTAAGTGGCATTATAGATGATCGGTTGAAGGAGATGAGGTCCAGTGGGTTATCACCGATCTAGGGATGAAGTTTGGAGGTGGCTGATGGCTGTTGGTGGTGAAGAGAGGTGATTTTGTGGAGGTAAGTGGATTGGTAAACTTATGTAGAAGCATCAAAATTTGATACGGTGGAGCATTGGCTTTTCTAGTGATAGGGCCGAGTTTAGGTAGAGGAACACGACTTGTGACAACGACCAGGGTAATGGGGGTGGTGATGGAGTTGGCGTACAGATCCATGGTGCTAGCAGTGCACATGAAGGATGGAGAAGAAACAAAAGTAGTGGGAAAGAAAGGAAAAGATTAGATTGAGTTGATCTTCATTTTTACGTTGCCACACTCGTGTTTGGCAAGGATTTTACGTTGGCTTGGCAGATGCGAGAAACGATAAAATAGAAAAATCGGGGTAGAAGGCAGGTGATGATCGAAACATGTGGTCTGATATTTTCATGTTGCCAGACCATGTTTTTGACATGGGTTGATTCACATGGAAAAGGGAGAAGGAGAACAAAGGGGAGGCATGGGCCGTTATTTATAATTGGACTTAGGCTTTTTTTAATTAAATAAAAAGAACATGTTTGTTTTACATATTAAAATAGATTGAAGTATTTTACACATGTGTGTGTATATATATATAAACTGAAAAAAAGGAAGGATCAGATCAGAAGAGAAAATAAGGTATGGGATAACAGATGTTACATATAAATGGGCCTCGGGTTTGACTTTAATGTAATAATTAAATAATGGTTGCTAAATGTAACAACCTGGAAATTCTGAGCCAATATAAAAATTTTATTTTGGCAATTTTGATGAATTTTAATATTTAAAATGATATATTTTAAATAATAACAACGAGAAATTAATTTGAATAGAATTTGAACGTATATATTTATATAGATCGTCGTTAGAATATATATATTTATTTTTAATTATAAAAGGAATTGAAATTGCGCGGTAGTTCGAAAATTCGATTTCAAAGTTCAAATGAATGTACAAGATTCAAAATAAACCGGATTTTAGTGAAACCAAAAATATTAGAATCTAACTGAAAATATCTTTCCAACAAATCCGAAAATTTGAAATTTCATAGCGGGGATAAAAAGTTATGCCCACTTGAAACTTCAGAATAGTCGCTATGGAATTCTGGCCCCTAAAAATGGGAATTTTGCAAACGACCTCGGTTTTCGACGAAACCATTTTTATTGGATCCGTGATGTCAAGTTATTGCTAGGTTTCAAAATTCGTAATTTTTCGAATCAATATGTGAGCGTGGCGAAGTTAAACGCGTTTGACCAGTTTCAATTGATTTTAATCGACTGGAAAATTGCCATTTTTCAAACGGTTTCATAATTCGACGAAATTAGTTTTGTCAGGACCGTATCGTCAATACGAAGCTAGAAATAATTTTTCGGGAATTTTTAGAAACTGTATGTGGCCCTGGTAATTTGAAATGTGCGTTTAAATTGAATATATAAAGATTTATATTTTAAATTCAACGGAAACTGATCGTAACGGTCGAATTAGCCTACGATACATAGCCCATTGTGTTTGGAATGGGGGTGATACTCTAGGGACGACAGTCGCGTGGGTTCGATTCTGAGTTCAAATAAAAAGTCAACATTTTGCAGGAAAAATAAATAAATAAATAAAATATAATATATAAATTTTCGTTTAAGCCCCCCAACCTTTCCATTTCTTCGATCAAACCCGAAGTCCCTCAGATCTGAAAATGGCGACATCCTCCTACCCCAAATCAGTCGCCGCCCACCTCCGCTTCTCCTCCCTCCATCGCGTTCTCCTCTGCCTCCTTCCTCATTTAGCATAGCACCTCCATCGCGATGCCCTCTATCGTGGAATCGAGACCCTCTGCTGTGGCGGAGACCAACGTAGCACCCCCTCCTCTGGCGAACGATGGCGAACTTTCCCCTGCTCCTCTATCCTTCCCCGTCCAACTCCTTCCCTTTCCGCCCCCCTTCTAGCTCGAACTGCTTTATCCTACCACCACAAAACCGCTCCAGCACCCCCCCTCATCAAATCCGCAACCCCCTCTTCCCCTTTCAGTCGATTACAACAGCCCTCCTTCCCTCATTTTTACTGTAAGCTCCCTTTTCATTTATTACTTTAATTTGTTTTAAATGGCATGCTTTTAAAATAAGAATATATAATTTTCTTAGACTGAAAATATATGATTTTTTAGGGGATTAAAATTATGTATTTAAAGTATAGATCCTTATGTATTTAAAATTCAGATCTATATGTATTTAAAAGTTAAGAAATTTATTTGATTTGAAGTATAATAAAAAAATCCGAACTTTAATTGATTTGAAGTATAATAAAAATATGATCTTTTATATTTTATATAAGTAGCAAAGTAAAAATATAATTTTTAAGTTATAAAAATTGGATTTTTTTATATAGTATAGATAATAAAAATATGATTTTTATATAGTAGAGAATATAAAAATACGATTTTTATATATGTAGCAAAATAAAAATCTGATTTTTATTATAAATATATAGTGAAATAAAAATGTGATTTTTAATATGTACAGCGTGAAAAAGATTGCATTGGAAGTTGAGCAAACCTGAACCGTTTAGAAATAATGAATGGCGGAGCGGAACCCAAAGGTGAGAACTTCTCACTTTTATTTTGATTTCTAGTTTGAAATATATACTAGGATGCAGCCGGTGCTTAACAGCACCCGACACCCGTTGTCCACAGACCATGGATGACTTGTTTGTTTGATTGCTATGTTGTGAAATTTGATTGTGTGATGTGGAATAAAATAAAATATTTTATAGTGGAAAATATTTTATAGTTAAAAATATGATTTTTAACATGTATATAAAATAAATAGTAATAAACAAATCAGATGATTTGTTTATATGCACTGATTAGACTGATATTGATTGGGATGATAAGTTTTACACATCGCCCAACTGCACAAATAAAATCTGTGTTTGTTGATTTGAAACCCAACACGGGTATTGGGATGATATTTGACGTACACTAATCTTGATTGTTTAGTTGTATGTCAATCGATGGGTTGACAGACTGTGTAAGCGTTAATTATTTATTTTAATGCTTATGCAGCTGTGTGGTGCACTATGGGTGATGGTTAATGATTTATCGTTGCTATTATATACATGTGTTGTAGAAAATCCATATAATTAATATTATATGTAATTGATTGGGCCTCATTCCAATTTGGAAAATAGGAATGTAAATTCATGTGTTGAATAGAAATATAAATTCATGGGTTGAATAGAAATATAAATTCATGTGTTGAACATAAAACAAATATTCATTTGTTGAATAGAATAACGAAGTTATTGAAATATATTAAGCCGTGTTGGTAAGATATGCGCCATTTTGACGCGAACGATATTTATATCGATTTTATTCATTTTTATAATGAAAATAGAAAAAGAAGTGATTTCAAGATATAACGTTTTGAAAATATTATCATTTGTTTGTCGATGATGTGGAATATTCAATTTTGAATCGAAATTGAATATGAAGTTGAAATAGTTTCGAAAACGAATTTAAAACGATTTATAAAATACGTTTTAAAAGGAAATCGACGAAATATAATATAATATATATATATATATATAATGGCCTAAATAGAACGTGCCGCGCCGCGGCAGCTCGCGAATTTCGACCATTGACTTTGAATGGATATTACGGGAGATCCGACCGTCGGATTCTCCTGAAAACGGAACCGTTGGGTTCGTATTGAAAAGAGCTTTCTAACGAATATTATAGATTTGAAATCTAACGGTTGGATTTGGAATTATGTCCAAATCGAATTTGGAAAAGGTCGTTGTAAGTGCGGTTCGATGGCCGTTGATGGAAATCGACTGTACGGGCCTTGATAAAATTATTAAAAATATCAATAATTAGTGTAAAATCATAAGAAATGATTTGTTAAGAATTAGGATGAAAACTTCCATATTTGAAAAGATAAAAATAGATTTTTATCGGAACGAACTAGTTTTGAACTAGAATTATAATTCCATTTATTTTTTTAAATAGATAAAGTGGATTTGAAATGGTTTTGAAAATAACCAAAATTTCCAATAATTGAATTGGAATGGATTTGAATCGAAATTGTCTTTGGAATATTTCGATGTTAGATTTCGTGATGATACAGATATTGTTATGGGAATTTGAAAGATATATTTATATCGTTATTTCCAATACGATATTTGTTGGTCGTAGAATTTGACATTGAATATAAACTGATATATTTTCTATTCAGAGTCTTGTATTTAATATCAAATGTGATTTGGGTTTGTCGTGAATGGTGTCTTCATTAATACTGTTCTTAAACCCAGTTATGAAAAGGATTAAATCTTTTTATTTAGATTTAATGAAGTGTACGAATTAAATGGTATTTAATTGGAATTGAATTTGAATTGATTTTTGGGTTTATCGTGAACGGTGTTTTAAATAACACTTGTTCTTTAACCGGATAATTAATGAATTTGATTTTGGGTTTATCATGGACCGTGTTTTAAATGACATTGGTTCTTTAACCCAGTTAAAGACAGAATGTGATTTCCCAAGTTAAATAATCGTTGATAGTGGTTATTGGGAAGATTAAAACTAAATGGAGTTTTAATGAATCTTTAATTAGATTGGAATGATCGAGAATGGAGTATCACCAGTTTTGCTCCAGGCGATAGTTAAATCTTTAATTAGATTTGGACGTGAAATGGTAATTGAATTTACCGATAACACCATGGTGTTAGATATGAAGTATGACCAGTTTTACTTCATGGGATGAATAGGTTGGGATTGGAAATAAAATAAATGATTAATTCGGTGTGGTTCGCTAATCCTGACTAGTTTGAATTGATATTCAAAAGAAGATTAAAGAATAAATTTAAAGAATTTATCTTTGATAAAATTAATGGGAACCTTTCCCAAACTATAAGAATATTGGAATAAAAGAATATTATGAATTGGAATGAGGCGTATGTTGTGTTTGTGTAACACTTGTTTATTATATACGCAAGTTATTCAGAAAGACCGGGTTTAACCCATTCTGAATAACTGATTCGACGATGTGTCGAGGATGAAGACGGTGGTCGAAGACCAGAGGTCTTCACATCGTCTGGGTGATTACTGATGATCTTGATTGGGCTGTACACCCAAGAGGAGGGAATCAGTTCGTGATCGCCCAGACGTACTTAGAGATCGATGGATATGCGAGGTACAAGGTGCCTTCGGTTTCGTTCAGACCCAGAACGAACTTGTGAATGGACTGTGTGTCTGACATTGGATTTTATTTTGTGTGATTGATTTCTATTAAATATATATCTGTTTGGCGGCGGAGAATTTATTCTCTTGCTTAACGCCCTTCTCTGAGACGTACGAGCTCAGGGGTTATATATTGATGGATATCAATCACATGGAGTGAATTGCCTGTGTGGCATGCCTAAGTGGCAAATGAACAAGGCTTCTGTTGAAAAGCAAAGTCTTGTGGTTGATGATCAAAGCACGGCCTGTGTGGCATAGCTTTGTGTAGCGTTGATTTGCGAGCCTCACACCCCGGTTGTGAACCAGAAACGGGAGAGGACCTCAGGGAGGGCATGTGATTCCTTCTAGCTAGGGTGGTGTCAATGACCTACCAGCCATGACATTTATATTATTTTCACCTATGTGGTTGTTGCTATTGCGAGGCGCCTCGGATATATCGGTGACTGTGTGGAGCCTATGGAGTCATTTGGCTCATTTACGCCCCAAAGGGCAAGGAAACGTAGTGTTCAGGCATTTTAATCCACATCGGTGGACCGACCCTGACGATCCAAAGGCTTGACTGAGTACTTACCTGAGACATGGGATAGATTGTCACGAATTCGGTAAGGACTATCTTTTTCCTCGGTTTACAGATGGAAATTGTAACGACCCAGATTTTTCTGATCGATTTATTTTGAATATTTAATATCGTTTTAAATATTGAGCTGATAATATAATCAATTTTTATATTGAATTATCGACATAACTATCGTAATATGAGGATCTTAAGTAATTAAATTTGAAATGGAGTCAAATTGATTTATATGAAGTTTTATTTGAATTTAAACGATAACAAATAATAATTTATTATCGAAGAATTCATCTGTTTAAATTTAAATTATATTATATTGATTTAAAATGGTTATTTTATATTACATTCAAATTAAATTGTATAATCTGTTTCGTTGAATTCAAAATAGTGAATAATGTTAGGAACATCAGTTGTTTTGCTGAAATAGTGGTTCGTGGTTTCAAATTAAAGGACCGCAAGATATTTTATCTATTTAAAATAAAATCGAATATAAAAGAAAATAAATATAGGAGAGCCGACCTAAACTGTATGCGTCGTCCTATTTTACCTTGAGCAGTAAAATTTGTTTCCTCCTCCAGCTATGTAAACATGAATTAATGGCGCCACCCTAACCTTTCAATATCGCAGACCTATCATTTCCTCGAGCTGGAATTTTTGCTCCTTCTTCGTGTATAAAACCGCACATAGACCCATTCGTTCTGGCAAAATAAAAATGGCCGCACCCCCCTAAATCAATCGAATCCTATTCTTCCAAATTCATGTACCCTTTCTTCAATCCTAACGACAAGCTGAGGGGTCGCGACCTCGATGGAAGCACGGAAAATGGGTTCGAGTTCGTAAATCGAAATCTAGGGGATCGACTATTTTGTTTGACCTCAGGGTTTCACCGCGAATCATGGTACGAGAGGCTAGTTGTCTCAATGGTACAACCGGGGTTAGGGCTGAGGACCGATGGCGATTCGGATTTAGGGTTTCGAGCCAGGCTCGACTGTTGGGGAAGGTGCGATGTTGGCAAACTCGTGGGATCAGGAGGTGCAGTGTTCGGTGGAGCAGCGTGGAGGTGGTGGTCTGTGTATTCTAGGGATCGCGATTTGCTCCCTGGAGTTCATCGATGTAGTTGTAGCTCGCGGTTCTAGTTCTTAGGATGGGAGTCTCTGTTCGGCAGGGATGTATTGAGGAAGAAGAAAGAATTTAACAGGATTAAGGTATTTTTTCTTTTTAGATTTAGTTTTTATTTATTTGAAAAATAAATAAGGCAGTTAGGAATTTATTATGAGGGATTAGTTATATAAAGAGCAAATAAATTTATATAGTTAGTTTATAGAAAATAAATTAGTTAGTTTTGTTTCTTTTATTTAAACCATATTAGTTTGATTCAGATTTCAAACTCAAAATAAATAAAAGAAGTTGGATATTTAATTAAAACAATTTGATGATTTAATTAAATGAGAAAATGGATATATATATATATAAGACATTTATTTATGCTTTAATTGAAATGTTGATCGTTAAATAAATATTCGTAGGGGCACGATAAAACTCATTCGAGGCGATTCGAAGCCGTAAGATTTGAATTTCCACGAGACATTCAGCAAAGAAAATCTCGGTGAGTAAATCTCACTCACCTTTTATTTATAATTATTTTTACTTCGTAAAAATAAATTTTTGTTGCTTGTTTGGATTTTTCTGCTTTTTTTATATATATTAGTTATTTAGGCTATTATATATATATTGGGTTGATTGATTGGTTGGATTCCCGCAGTCTCATTAGCGGATGCCCGCAGTTTCATAGCGGATGATTACCCTATACGCCCCACGCTATGATTAGTGGATGACCTTCTATACCGCGATATTCTGCCACGAAGCAGAATTGGTATTATTTATGTGCTAACATCTGTGGATGCAGGAAAACAGGTTGGAGGAATCCAACTGGATTCCTCAAAAAAAAATATTATCTGTTTGTTTATTTGTTTGCATATATATTTTTATATATGATGTGTTAGAAAAATAAATAATTCGTTGCTTTGTGTGTTTAAATATCACTGGGCTTAAGTAATGATATTTAAAAATATCGTGGAAGGATATTTGAGATTTAAAAAGGGAAAATTCTATTTTTAAATAGAATTTGAATTTTAAATGGAAATAAAAATATAAACTTGTTTTTGAAAAATAAAACAAGTAGTTTCTTCATAAACGAAGTTTATAAATATTTCTTTTATAACGAAGTTATAAATGAAGTGAAAAGAATTATCATTTGATAATTCAGAAATAGAAATACAAGTGTGAAATTGGAATTTGAAATGAAATTTCAAAATAGGATGTGAAATGAAATTTTTAAATATATAACTCAAATGAAATTTGAGTATAAAATTTGAATAGTAGAATTAGAAAAGGAGTTTAAATATTTGAATTTTAAATTAAAGAAAAAGGAGATTGAATATTAGAAATTCAAATAGAAGTTCAAATAGAATTTGAATAGACGAAATTAGAATAAAAATAGAATTTGAATTCAAAGGGATAAAAATAGAATTTGAATTCGAAGGAATTCAAATAAAGAAAATTCAAATAGAGATTTGGATATAGAATTCGAATGAAATTCAAATATAGAAATTTGAATATGGAAGTTCAAATGGAATTTTAAATATAGAGTTTGAATAAGAGATTCAAACAGCATTTGAATAAGAGAGTTCAAAATGGAATTTGAATAAGAGAATTGAAATAGAATTTGAATAAAGAAATTCAAATAGGGATTTGAATATAGAATTTCAAAATAGAATTTGAAATAAACTTTGAAAATAGGATTTCAAAGTAGAGTAGGAAATCCAAATGGTGTTAAAAATGAATTTGAATATTAGAATTCAAATGGTGTTAAAAATGAGTTTGAATATTAGAATTCAAATGGTGTTAAAAATGAATTTGAATATTAGAATTCAAATGGAGATGGCAAATGAAATTTGAATATAGGAGATTCAAATTGAATTCAATAGAATTTAAACTATGGTATTTGAATATTGAATTCAAATGGAATTGAAACTATGGATTAGAATATATTAAAATATATCAGAATGGAGTTGGATTCATTTTAACAAAAGTTTAAAAGTTTATATATATAAATATAAATTAAACGAACTCGCCGCAGCGCTGCAGTTCGTAAATTGTCGTTTCGAACTTCAATTGAATATACAGGAATCAATTGAAGTCGAAATTCTTTGAAACAAGAAACGTCAGGACTGATTTGATAACAGTTTTCTGTAGGAAGAGAAAAATTTGGATTTCGTCGTATAAATTTTGAGATATGTCAAAATCAAATTTTTAAAAGAGCAGCGCCAAAACCATTAAAAACCATAATGGATTTTATATAATAAATACAGGGATTTTTTTTAAGCAAATAAAATCCGCATTTTTATTTAGAAAAGCCCAGGTTTGAGAGGTGAATATTTCTGAACTCAAATGGAGTAATGAGTTGATTTCTGAAACAGAAATAAGATTTTTGATTATTGAATAGAATTAACTAATTTGAACGGAAATTAGTTAAATGAGATTTTGAATGGATATTGAGCTTTAAATAAGAAAATTCAATTTGAAATTTATATTCGAAATAGAAAAGAGAACTAGGATTGAAATTGAAATTCAATTTGGGTATGAACGAGTTAAATATTTTGTTTGAACATGTTATGTTCAAACAAAGAAGTGAAATATGCAAAATGACTAATTAAAGAATAAATGGGCGAAACTGAATTCAAACGATTAGATAGTGTTGAATTGAATTGAAAACAGGTGAACAGGTGTTAGACAGGTATGGGATGAAGTATATGAAGATTTTAATTGATGTGCCCGACAAAAAGGTACATGTTTAAATTCATATATGAGGTTTATGCGCCGTATCGGCTAGCCGCTTGGCTTTTTCTTTTTCTTTTTGAGATAAGAAGGACCGGGGAAGCTATTTGAAATTTCCCGATGCTCCCGATACAGGGGAGGTTATGGCGAATTTTTCCGGAAACTTAAAGAGTTAGAATATTTTTAAGAAATTTTGATAATTAGAAATCTATATATTGATATATATATAGAATTCGATAAGGAAACGAAATCAAAAATAGAATATTGTAAACAAAAAGGAAAATCTATAAATTGGAAATAGAAAGAAAACCATATACATGTTCAAAATGAATAATTGGGTTTTATAGTGTGTTTATTCGAAGTAAGTGGTTTTGCCGTTTTGAAGTTGAGGATGTTTTCAGTCAAGGTCTGAGAGGTAATTTTACCCCAACTTGAGTGATTTCATTTTTAATGGAGAAATAGCAAGATCCAGTCTCGAAGAGAAGTGTTTGAATAATAGTTTAGTTGAATACAAATATTTGGGTTGTCGTAACGATGTTTTACACAACATTTGTTTTAATCCAAATATGTGTAAGTTTGGAAATAGAGTTATAAATATTTCCTAAGTACAGAAATAAATGAGTTCGTGGAAGAGATAGGTGATTGGATTGTTTTCCAATTATAATCGAATATATTTTCTAACTGTAGAAAATAAGAGGAAGCGATATTTGGAAATGTTTTCCAAATAGTATAAAATCCCAATATGGCTATTTGAAATATTTGGTTAACAAATATTGATAAGGAAATGGAGAAGAGATTTAATTAATGAAATATTAATTAAAGAGCCCAGTGATTTGTTTGATATGTTGGATGAACACTTGTTTTTATTCGATAGTTAAATCACAGACTATCGAAGTTTTTGACCATCGTTGTCAATATGGAGAGACCGGTTGGATTATTATCAGAAGAACCACTCCGTATCGGCATTAGCATTGCGAACCAAGTATGCTGAATATATTGAAGACGGAGTAAAGTGCAAGGACTCTTTCTATTAAATAGAAATAGTGCCTTCGGTTTCGTTCAATCCCAGAACGAACGTAAATGGACGAATGTCTGACAGAGTATTTCCAATGATCAAATGGGTTGGTCTGTATGAATATATATGGTTGCAACGGATTTATCCCTTAGCATAATATCCAAAATATTCGTGCAAACTCAACTAGTGATTTACGGATCTGACAATGTGGCATTCAAAGTGATTGTGCTATCAATGAATGGTAAGTATTCGTAGCCTCAGGCCTCAACAACCGGGAAAGGACAAAAATCGGGCAGGCAGCATGGCTATGTGGGTCGCACCCATTAGGATGTATAATCACCTATCTAGAGGTTCATTTAATTTCTTATTGTATTCGATGCTGTCCCAGTCGGGAGACGGTTGCTGATCCCAACCGTTGGTGATATACATTCGATACACTCAAGCGAAATGAGTGGTCGGTCATGTGTGGGCCGGGTTACAATATGTTCTTGTTGAACCCAGTGTATTCCTCTCTAGAGATACACTAGGGGAAGGTGGTTCCATACCTTGTCATGTTGGAAATTCAATCTCCAAAAAGCGCCATGCGGTTTTTGATTTTATACTATATATGTGGAGCGTGAGATGCAAGCGTTCCCCTATTTGGTTATTTACTGGATGTAGACATTATTATAATATCACTGGATTTTCGTATCAAAGTGTTTTAGGTTATAGTAAGGTAAAAACCGTCCGTGTTTATGTGTGGGCTGGTCTTACTATTATCTTTTCTTTCGAAAGGATTTTAAAAGTTAAACCAATGATTGGAGTTTACTCACACCAGTCCCATGACTGACCCAGAGTTTATTTTGTTTGTTTTCCCTAAACTCTTGGGTGCCCAAATTTGTATGGGCAGTCAAGTAGTCGGGATTTCACAGATTCATTTGGAGGAGATGGAAGCAGGAGGCTTCACCGGTTAGCTATAGGCTATCATATATTCCGCTGTGGACCTTGTTTGTATCTGGAAACGGATGTTTATAACTGTTCCAGAAATGACTGTTGTGCTCTGATGATGGTATGTATATAAAGTTACTGATTTGTATTTCAAAAGTTATGTTATATAATATATTTTATTCGTTTCGCTGTGAGATTCGTGTTTACTTTGATTATGCTCAGTTGTGTTCTTCTTCTTCTATTCTATTAGTTCTATCTTTTCTATCTCACCCTCTAATTTCTTCTATTAATGATACGGTATTTTCGATGTCTGAACAATCGACGCTGGGTTTTGTGTCGATTTTCGGAGTCGAAAATCCGGTGGTCGTTACAGTGGTATCAGAGCTTAGGTTGAGCGAATACCTAGGCTTTGGTGGAAATGTGCTCATTAGAGATAGGGTCAGCAGTGCCCTAGAATGAGTTGAGTGTATAATACGAGAGCGCGTATTTGTTATTAATATAAAAATTGTTTTATATTGTGTTGGCTAGTCTGTGAGTGGTTTATGAATTCTGGTCGAATCGTGGGACGCCACGAAGTCGATAGGGATTTCTAAACACTTGAACAGAGAAATTCGACACAGTATTGTTTTAAAGAAGGTAAATGAAATAATTTTACCCAAAATTTCTATTTTGATATAGAAAGAATAATTTTCTAGAATTATTATTATATGGATGTGTTGGATGTTGATTTTATAATCAAATGAGATTATAAAATTAAAATGGTTATTTATAACCAAATAGAATTTGTATAGGAATTAAATATACAAATGAGATGAATTAGAATTTAATTCAAACCAGAATTTGGAATTTTAATCCTAGGAAGTTGAAAAATATTTTTCAAAGTATATTAAAATAATATAGATTTGTTTTAAAGGATTTGAAAGAAAATCATGGATTTTGAAATAATAAGGCACTGAACTCACTTCAGTGGCTGGGAAATTATTCTGATGATGATTGCAACATCATCAGTGTTCATTTCCGAGTTTCTAAGTGATGAATTGCTACCTTAGAAAAAGTTTTAGATGGAAATTTGTTTGAAAGAAAACAAGTAGTTTGAAAATTCAAATGTTTTAAATTTGAAATGAAAATAAATATATCTATATATTTATGGGATTTCAAAAGAATTTGAAAAAAAACCCCAGGGATTTGAATTCTGGAATTTAAATTTAACTTAAACAAGTTAAATGGGTCGAAGTGAATGAATTGATTAGAATCAATTTAAATAGGTTTATTGAAATAAATTGAAATAAATATGAATTGAATGTGAAGGCATATGAAAGGAAGAAGACCAAAAGTTTTGGTTGAAATTAAAGTCATAGAAATATGAGGAGTTGAGTTTCAACATAAGTGAGATGTTGAAAAGAAATGGATTTGTACCCTTTTTCCTACCTTAGCAATTTCGAGGACGAAATTATTTTAAGGGGGGAAAAATGTAACGACCCAGATTTTTCTGATCGATTTATTTTGAATATTTAATATCGTTTTAAATATTGAGCTGATAATATAATCAATTTTTATATTGAATTATCGACATAACTATCGTAATATGAGGATCTTAAGTAATTAAATTTGAAATGGAGTCAAATTGATTTATATGAAGTTTTATTTGAATTTAAACGATAACAAATAATAATTTATTATCGAAGAATTCATTTGTTTAAATTTAAATTATATTATATTGATTTAAAATGGTTATTTTATATTACAATCAAATTAAATTGTATAATCTGTTTCGTTGAATTCAAAATAGTGAATAATGTGGGGAACATCAGTTGTTTTGCTGAAATAGTGGTTCGTGGTTTCAAATTAAAGGACCGCAAGATATTTTATCTATTTAAAATAAAATCGAATATAAAAGAAAATAAATATAGGAGAGCCGACCTAAACTGTATGCGTCGTCCTATTTTACCTTGAGCAGTAAAATTTGTTTCCTCCTCCAGCTATGTAAACATGAATTAATGGCGCCACCCTAACCTTTCAATATCGCAGACCTATCATTTCCTCGAGCTGGAATTTTTGCTCCTTCTTCGTGTATAAAACCACACATAGACCCATTCGTTCTGGCAAAATAAAAATGGCCGCAGCCCCCTAAATTAATCGAATCCTATTCTTCCAAATTCATGTACCCTTTCTTCAATCCTAACGACAAGCTGAGGGGTCGCGACCTCGATGGAAGCACGGAAAATGGGTTCGAGTTCGTAAATCGAAATCTAGGGGATCGACTATTTTGTTTGACCTCAGGGTTTCACCGCGAATCATGGTACGAGAGGCTAGTTGTCTCAATGGTACAACCGGGGTTAGGGCTGAGGACCGATGGCGATTCGGATTTAGGGTTTCGAGCCAGGCTCGACTGTTGGGGAAGGTGCGATGTTGGCAAACTCGTGGGATCAGGAGGTGCAGTGTTCGGTGGAGCAGCGTGGAGGTGGTGGTCTGTGTATTTTGGGGATCGCGATTTGCTCCCTGGAGTTCATCGATGTAGTTGTAGCTCGCGGTTCTAGTTCTTGGGATGGGAGTCTCTGTTCGGCAGGGATGTATTGAGGAAGAAGAAAGAATTTATCAGGATTAAGGTATTTTTTCTTTTTAGATTTAGTTTTTATTTATTTGAAAAATAAATAAGGCAGTTAGGAATTTATTATGAGGGATTAGTTATATAAAGAGCAAATAAATTTATATAATTAGTTTATAGAAAATAAATTAGTTAGTTTTGTTTCTTTTATTTAAACCATATTAGTTTGATTCAGATTTCAAACTCAAAATAAATAAAAGAAGTTGGATATTTAATTAAAACAATTTGATGATTTAATTAAATGAGAAAATGGATATATATATATAAGACATTTACTTATGCTTTAATTGAAATGTTGATCGTTAAATAAATATTCGTAGGAGCACGATAAAACTCATTCGAGGCGATTCGAAGCCGTAAGATTTGAATTTCCACGAGACATTCAGCAAAGAAAATCTCGGTGAGTAAATCTCACTCACCTTTTATTTATAATTATTTTTACTTCGTAAAAATAAATTTTTGTTGCTTGTTTGGATTTTTCTGCTTGTTTTATATATATTAGTTATTTAGGCTATTATATATATATTGGGTTGATTGATTGGTTGGATTCCCGCAGTCTCATTAGCGGATGCCCGCAGTTTCATAGCGGATGATTACCCTATACGCCCCACGCTATGATTAGTGGATGACCTTCTATACCGCGATATTCTGCCACGAAGCAGAATTGGTATTATTTATGTGCTAACATCTGTGGATGCAGGAAAACAGGTTGGAGGAATCCAACTGGATTCCTCAAAAAAATATATTATCTGTTAGTTTATTTGTTTGCATATATATTTTTATATATGATGTGTTAGAAAAATAAATAATTCGTTGCTTTGTGTGTTTAAATATCACTGGGCTTAAGTAATGATATTTAAAAATATCGTGGAAGGATATTTGAGATTTAAAAAGGGAAAATTCTATTTTTAAATAGAATTTGAATTTTAAATGGAAATAAAAATATAAACTTGTTTTTGAAAAATAAAACAAGTAGTTTCTTCATAAACGAAGTTTATAAATAGTTCTTTTATAACGAAGTTATAAATGAAGTGAAAAGAATTATCATTTGATAATTCAGAAATAGAAATACAAGTGTGAAATTGGAATTTGAAATGAAATTTCAAAATAGGATGTGAAATGAAATTTTTAAATATATAACTCAAATGAAATTTGAGTATAACATTTGAATAGTAGAATTAGAAAAGGAGTTTAAATATTTGAATTTTAAATAAAAGAAAAAGGAGATTGAATATTAGAAATTCAAATAGAAGTTCAAATAGAATTTGAATAGACGAAATTAGAATAAAAATAGAATTTGAATTCAAAGGGATAAAAATAGAATTTGAATTCGAAGGAATTCAAATAAAGAAAATTCAAATAGAGATTTGGATATAGAATTCGAATGAAATTCAAATATAGAAATTTGAATATGGAAGTTCAAATGGAATTTTAAATATAGAGTTTGAATAAGAGATTCAAACAGCATTTGAATAAGAGAGTTCAAAATGGAATTTGAATAAGAGAATTGAAATAGAATTTGAATAAAGAAATTCAAATAGGGATTTGAATATAGAATTTCAAAATAGAATTTGAAATAAACTTTGAAAATAGGATTTCAAAGTAGAGTAGGAAATCCAAATGGTGTTAAAAATGAATTTGAATATTAGAATTCAAATGGTGTTAAAAATGAGTTTGAATATTAGAATTCAAATGGTGTTAAAAATGAATTTGAATATTAGAATTCAAATGGAGATGGCAAATGAAATTTGAATATAGGAGATTCAAATTGAATTCAATAGAATTTAAACTATGGGATTTGAATATTGAATTCAAATGGAATTGAAACTATGGATTAGAATATATTAAAATATATCAGAATGGAGTTGGATTCATTTTAACAAAAGTTTAAAAGTTTATATATATAAATATAAATTAAACGAACTCGCCGCAGCGCTGCAGTTCGTAAATTGTCGTTTCGAACTTCAATTGAATATACAGGAATCAATTGAAGTCGAAATTCTTTGAAACAAGAAATGTCAGGACGTATTTGATAACAGTTTTCTGTAGGAAGAGAAAAATTTGGATTTCGTCGTATAAATTTTGAGATATGTCAAAATCAAATTTTTAAAAGAGCAGCGCCAAAACCATTAAAAAACATAATGGATTTTATATAATAAATACAGGGATTTTTTTAAGCAAATAAAATCCGCATTTTTATTTAGAAAAGCCCTGGTTTGAGAGGTGAATATATCTGAACTCAAATGGAGTAATGAGTTGATTTCTGAAACAGAAATCATATTTTTGATTATTGAATAGAATTAACTAATTTGAACGGAAATTAGTTAAATGAGATTTTGAATGGATATTGAGCTTTAAATAAGAAAATTCAATTTGAAATTTATATTCGAAATAGAAAAGAGAACTAGGATTGAAATTGAAATTCAATTTGGGTATGAACGAGTTAAATATTTTGTTTGAACATGTTATGTTCAAACAAAGAAGTGAAATATGCAAAATGACTAATTAAAGAATAAATGGGCGAAACTGAATTCAAACGATTAGATAGTGTTGAATTGAATTGAAAACAGGTGAATAGGTGTTAGACAGGTATGGGATGAAGTATATGAAGATTTTAATTGATGTGCCCGACAAAAAGGTACATGTTTAAATTCATATATGAGGTTTATGCGCCGTATCGGCTAGCCGCTTGGCTTTTTCTTTTTGAGATAAGAAGGACCGGGGAAGCTATTTGAAATTTCCCGATGCTCCCGATACAGGGGAGGTTATGGCGAATTTTTCCGGAAACTTAAAGAGTTAGAATATTTTTAAGAAATTTTGATAATTAGAAATCTATATATTGATATATATATAGAATTCGATAAGGAAACGAAATCAAAAATAGAATATTGTAAACAAAAAGGAAAATCTATAAATTGGAAATAGAAAGAAAACCATATACATGTTCAAAATGAATAATTGGGTTTTATAGTGTGTTTATTCGAAGTAAGTGGTTTTGCCGTTTTGAAGTTGAGGATGTTTTCAGTCAAGGCCTGAGAGGTAATTTTACCCCAACTTGAGTGATTTCATTTTTAATGGAGAAATAGCAAGATCCAGTCTCGAAGAGAAGTGTTTGAATAATAGTTTAGTTGAATACAAATATTTGGGTTGTCGTAACGATGTTTTACACAACATTTGTTTTAATCCAAATATGTGTAAGTTTGGAAATAGAGTTATAAATATTTCCTAAGTACAGAAATAAATGAGTTCGTGGAAGAGATAGGTGATTGGATTGTTTTCCAATTATAATCGAATATATTTTCTAACTGTAGAAAATAAGAGGAAGCGATATTTGGAAATGTTTTCCAAATAGTATAAAATCCCAATATGGCTATTTGAAATATTTGGTTAACAAATATTGATAAGGAAATGGAGAAGAGATTTAATTAATGAAATATTAATTAAAGAGCCCAGTGATTTGTTTGATATGTTGGATGAACACTTGTTTTTATTCGATAGTTAAATCACAGACTATCGAAGTTTTTGACCATCGTTGTCAATATGGAGAGACCGGTTGGATTATTATCAGAAGAAGCACTCCGTATCGGCATTAGCGTTGCGAACCAAGTATGCTGAATATATTGAAGACGGAGTAAAGTGCAAGGACTCTTTCTATTAAATAGAAATAGTGCCTTCGGTTTCGTTCAATCCCAGAACGAACGTAAATGGACGAATGTCTGACAGAGTATTTCCAATGATCAAATGGGTTGGTCTGTATGAATATATATGGTTGCAACGGATTTATCCCTTAGCATAATATCCAGAATATTCGTGCAAACTCAACTAGTGATTTACGGATCTGACAATGTGGCATTCAAAGTGATTGTGCTATCAATGAATGGTAAGTATTCGTAGCCTCAGGCCTCAACAACCGAGAAAGGACAAAAATCGGGCAGGCAGCATGGCTATGTGGGTCACACCCATTAGGATGTATAATCACCTATCTAGAGGTTCATTTAATTTCTTATTCTATTCGATGCTGTCCCAGTCGGGAGACGGTTGCTGATCCCAACCGTTGGTGATATACATTCGATACACTCAAGCGAAATGAGTGGTCGGTCATGTGTGGGCCGGGTTACAAGATGTTCTTGTTGAACCCAGTGTATTCCTCTCTAGAGATACACTAGCGGAAGGTGGTTCCATACCTTGTCATGTTGGAAATTCAATCTCCAATACGCGCCATGCGGTTTTTGATTTTATACTATATATGTGGAGCGTGAGATGCAAGCGTTCCGCTATTTGGTTATTTACTGGATGTAGACATTATTATAATATCACTGGATTTTCGTATCAAAGTGTTTTAGGTTATAGTAAGGTAAAAACCGTCCGTGTTTATGTGTGGGCTGGTCTTACTATTATCTTTTCTTTCGAAAGGATTTTAAAAGTTAAACCAATGATTGGAGTTTACTCACACCAGTCCCATGACTGACCCAGAGTTTATTTTGTTTGTTTTCCCTAAACTCTTGGGTGCCCAAATTTGTATGGGCAGTCAAGTAGTCGGGATTTCACAGATTCATTTGGAGGAGCTGGAAGCAGGAGGCTTCACCGGTTAGCTATAGGCTATCATATATTCCGTTGTGGACCTTGTTTGTATCTGGAAACGGATGTTTATAACTGTTCCAGAAATGACTGTTGTGCTCTGATGATGGTATGTATATAAAGTTACTGATTTGTATTTCAAAAGTTATGTTATATAATATATTTTATTCGTTTCGCTGTGAGATTCGTGTTTACTTTGATTATGCTCAGTTGTGTTCTTCTTCTTCTATTCTATTAGTTCTATCTTTTCTATCTCACCCTCTAATTTCTTCTATTAATGATACGGTATTTTCGATGTCTGAACAGTCGACGCTGGGTTTTGTGTCGATTTTTGGAGTCGAAAATCCCGTGATCGTTACAGAAATTTAGCTTCCAATACACGACTTTGCAGTTTTATTTGTAGAGCCTAGTCTGGCGACATAGTGGTATGGTGCACTTATGCCGTCTAAGATTGATACTTATGATTGAAATTGTTTTATACACTATGTACTTATAATAGTATCAAATGATTTGTTTTTAGCGTATCAAGCATTCTTTGGCTATTATAAGGTAAAAACCCTATCCTCCGGCTTGCGTTGCATTGTGTGATGGGACCTGGGTCTTATAATAGCTTCATTTTTCTTTATTTAGCATTGCGCTGTTGTTTTATGCACTAGTATTCTTGGGAGGAAACCCCTTTCATGTTATACGGCGTGGCCCCTTGTTTTACCTAACTTTAAAATAAAGATTAATAACTGTTTTAGTTCTCACACCAGTCACATGACTGACCTGGAGTTTACTGTTTTAACCTAAACTCTGGATGCCCTTATTTTGACACGGGCAGCTAGTAGTTTTGGTTTTGCAGATTTATATTCACATGATCCAGATTTACAGCTGGAACGATATCTGGAAAGCTCAGTATCCGTATATCTCCTTCAGTTGTGCTTTGTATTATTTTCCGCTGCTATGTAGTGTATTTAAATCTCTGATATTTTCTGTGTGATATTTATTCATACTCTGTATATTTTTGTATTCTGATGGAATTGTTGTAATTAACAATGAAATGTTCTTCTGTTTGTGTTCTGATTTGTCTTGTCCTCAACTCAATCCGTGATTTCCCGTAAGGGGGATTTCGGGTCATGACACTAAATATTTAAGTTCTTTTTAATTTTAACCATTATATATATATATAATTTAAGAATTGAAAATTCACTTGAATAATTTATAGTGAACAACAAATTTCATTAAGATATGTGCATACGAAATGGACCGTAATGGGTCGAGAAATTCATGTTATTTAAATTGATCAATTTTAACAAAGTAAATGATAAATTTATTTGTATAAATAAATAAAAGAAAAGAATCGGGAAGCTATTTCGTAATTGCAAGGACTATTCGCTACTGATCCGTTGGGTGATTTCTATATTGGATGCAGTAGGAGAGTACCTTCGTTTAATCCTGTTCCAGGATGACTTGTATGGACGAATGTCTGATAGAGTATTTCTTAAGAGTCATGTACATTGATTTTTACAAACGTTTTTCTTGTAATGACCCGCATTTTTAGAGATATATAATTAATTTATTTAATTATATAATTGGTGATTTAGAGAAGTTAGTGATCGTTGAATTAAATAATATTGAATATTTAATAAATAATTATAATATAATAATATATTATAATGTCGAAATAGTCGAAAATAGTGAAATTCACAATATTATGTGAATTGAATAGCATACGAGATTTGGTGGAGTTTCGATTCGAAATATAATAACGATTATATTGAATCGACGACAGTTGAACGTATAGTTTATAATATATTTATAAACGAGCTCGAAACGGCGCTGCAGTTCGCTATTTGGCGATTTGAACTTCAACTGAATGTACAGGGTTCGTTTTAAGCCAGATTTCTGTGAAACAAGAAACGTGTGGAGCTGGTGGAGTATATCTTTCTAGTAGAAGAGATAAATCGGGATTTCTTCGTGTAGATTTTGAGATATGTCCAAATCAAAATTTAAAATAGTCGCTATAGAATCGTTTATCGACCGTAACGGTTTATTCGAAATAACTAGAGATCGGGTTTGAATTTAGACAAGGTTCTTTTGGGAAATAGTGATAATTTAATTTTTAGAATTTTATGGAAATTTTTAATTAATTAAATAAGCAACTTTTTTATTTGGAGTATTTGGCACCCTGTATCGACATTTTTGGGGTTTCACAATATGAATTAAACTACCAATATTATTATATTTTTGGGATCATGACACATTGCTCGATTCAAATATATATTTACTTTTGTCAATAGCAAACCATATGTGGATGAAATTTTATATAGTGAAGTACTGTAACATCTATTGAAGACATCATTTTTGTAACAATACTCAAGACATATAAGTCAGTCAACTGTAGTCATGAGATAGTTTGGTTTAATTAATAGAAGTTCACGTGAATAGCATGCCACTAACCATATGAACAAGCCATGAAAAATCCAACATAGTACGAGTAACATAGGACGTAAAACGTTGATTTTCACCATATAAAATATCTCCAATAGAAAATAAGTTGAAGACGAAATATCCTCTATCTCCATCCCACGACCCAAACTTGTCCACGTTTCATTCGTAGCCACCACAAACAAATCCTTCAGCGTATTACTTATAAATACCCCCCCCCCTAAAATACCTTAAGACCTAAAATCATTCTCTTCCAACCATTTTTGTAGCCGCCGTATCATTTTCTCATCTCAGCAAAAGAAAAACCAAAAGAAAAATCAAAATACATTCGAAATAGTTCCTGTAAAATCCTAAAATGTGCGTAGTGAATGGGTATGGAGTTCCTCTTCAATATATCTTCATCTCGAAGGATCCGATGGTGGTTCTCGGCTGTTGGACTTTGTGAACGCGAGGCTACGGGTTCAATGTTGAGGGAGGATGACTGTTGAAAACAAGAGGATTTGAGGAGGGGGCGTTCGAGTTTTGTACTGTGGATATGGGTGGTGTTTCGGGAGAAGAACAGAGCTGTGTAGGCGGGGCTGGTGTTTCCGAGGACATGGGGTTCACGAGATCGAAGATGCTCGTACCCTGTTTAATTTCGAGCAGAAAACCCAGGTTTGAAACAGCTCCAAACTTTTAGACATTGACTTGGAGGCTCGGATGTTTAATAAGGTGAAATATACACTGTACTTTTGGGTTTGTGAAGCTGAATATGGGATACAAGTTTTATTTCGAAAACTGGACCAAAGGAAGTTCAGTCTTGGTGGAAATTGCTGGAAATATGTAGACTATCTGTGTATTTGAAAAGGGTCATGACGATGAAGGTGTTGCAGTAGTTAGTGAAAGTGAATTCAGATGGAGTTTTGTTGTTGCTTGGATTCAACTGAAGTGGAGAAGGAATGTTGAGTTTTAGTTAAGGGGGTTTCTGGTGTTTTAGTTTGAAATTAAGAAAGGAGTTACTGGGTGAGTTTAGTGCCTTGTTGGTGTTTCTTTTCGAAGTGATATAGAGGAGTTTTGAAGTAGATTGGCCGCTGGTATGTTCTGATAAAGGTGGAATATTCGAAGAGGAGGTCGAGTTCACATGTTTGGGAAAGGAAGATGGAAAAGGTTAAGGCCCATTTTGTTTAAAATACTCAAAGTTTAATCTAAATCTAATTGTTGTATAGTGCATAACTATATCATATGGTATCAGAATATGACGAAAACTGGCACGTTGGAATCGTATCAGAAATCACTACGAATACAAAATGATGTGGAATGACGCGGAGATCGTTGGAACTTATGACGAAGGAAAACGCCTGAATTGAACTGTCAATCGTAAATCGTTATTTAACGATTACAGACAATGTGAGTAAAACTCACCAACTCTGAACAGTTTATAATTTCATGTTGTATTTTTAGAACTGTTAGATATTGGTTGATTGACTGTACGTTGACTGTTTGATTGAACTGCTAGTCAGTTAGTTGAATTTCTATATTTATTCTGTTTAACAGAATATATCATATGGAACTGAAAGTGATGTTATCTATATTGTCTAACATCTGTGATGCAGGGAAACAGGTTGGAGGAATCCAACTGGATTCCTCAACAGTTATTTTACTGTGATTTATATATTGTGATATATAATGTGATATATAATCTGACGTTGATTATGTGTGCTTTGGACGATAGTTATCGTTGTTATATGGTGTGTTAAATACCATAAGAAATACCGGAATGTTGATAAGGGAATTTTCAAAGTGATATTGAAAATAGCATATTTATAAAATGGGATATTTATAAATAAGAGATATTTATAAATTTAAATATTTATAAATAAGGAATATTTATAAATTGGGATATTTATAAATAGGAGATATTTGAAAAGGAAATAAATTCAAAACATTTCTTTTTGAATGGAAAAGCCTGTGTGGCGAGTTTGGGGATTTTCCCGATGCTCCCGATACAAAGGAGGTTATGGCGAATTTTCCCGGAAATTTAAGGAGTTAGAATATTTCAAGAATAAATTTGAAAAAGAAATATTTGTAAACCATTTACAAATAGAATTGGAAAGGGAACATTATAAAAAAAGGAAATCATTTTTAAAGTGTAGAACCGTTATTTAAAAGTAAATCTTTTCAAATGAATAAAACGTTGTTAAAAAAAGGAAATCTTTATAAAGTGAATAAAGTAAATCGAATATAGACATTCGAAAGGAGTTAATCGAATATGGTATTCGAAGTTAGTTAATCGAATATGGTATTCGAAGGAGTTAATCGAATATGGTATTCGAAGTTAGTTAATCGAATATGGTATTCGAAGTTAGTTAATCGAATATGGTATTCGAAAGTTAGTTAATTGAATATGTTATTCGAAAGGGGTTAGTCAAGTCGAGTTAGTCAAATAGAGTTAACCAGTTAGAGTTAACCAGTTGGAGTTAATTAGTTAGAGTTAATCAATAAGAGTTAAAACCAACTAGAGTTAATCAAATATAGTTATTTGAGACAGAGTTAGTCAAACATAGTATTCAGGGTAAGTTGCCATCTTGTACGACTGCTAGCGTAATTCGCAGGGCTGTAAATAGCCTACGGCGGTCGGATGTTTCCTGAGGGAGTCAGGCGTAACCATTGTGATCGCTGCGATCTAGAGTCAAGCGAATGGAGTTTAATCGAATATTAGTTATTCGATAGGAGTTAATCGAGTTGATCGAGTTGAGAAATAAGTTGAGTTGATCGGGTGGTTCGACCAAGTTAGTCGAGCCTAGTTAATCGAATCAAAGTGGTCGAACCAAGTAAGTCGAGTTAGTCGAGTTAAGTTCGTCGAGTTAAATAAATCGATGTTAGTTTCATCGAAAGGAGTTATCGATGTTAGTTTCATCGAAAGGAGTTATCGATGTTAGTTTCATCGAAGGGAGTTATTGATTATAGTTTAATCGAAGTGAGATTTTCAAATATGAGATATTTGAAAAGGAAGAGTTATCGAATATTAGTTATTCGAAGAGAGATAATCGAATATAGGATATAGGTTATTCGAAGTAGAGTTAATCAAATAGAGATTTCTCGAAGAGAGTTAATTAGCAAATTCGATTATATCGAATTCGGCAAAGTACTTATACTTTCCAGTGTTTAAATAGAGACTTATTTATTTATAAATAAATAAGTGTTAGGTTAATTATTCACTAATAAGAATAGAAGTTATAATTAAAGTTAGAATATTCGAAAGGAGGGATTATAACGTTATCGTTATAACCAATGTTTTAAATATAGAAGTGGATTAGTAAAATTGAATCCGAGGAAGGCGTAAAGGAGTTGTTAAAGATTAAAAAAATAAACTTTGACCATTTCGAAGTTATAACGTTGTTCAGTTAAGGTCTGAGAGGTAATTATGCCCCAACTTGAGTGACTTCCTTCTTAACTAAGAAATGGTAAGGTTTGATCGTAAAGGAGTTTTGGAAATGTTTTCCAAACGAGAATCAGAAATGTTTTCTGATAAAAAAAATAATAAGAATTTAGAATATAGGGAAACAGGATATAAGTAAATAAATGAACTAAAGAGATTTATGTTAAATGAGGTTTGTTCGATATTATTTCCATTTGGAAATAATATCGTTGTTTGCACACTTATTTTTCTTCGATAGTTAACTCACAGACTATCGAAGTTTTTGACCATTTTAACGTTGTTAATACGGAGAGACCAGTTGGATTATTATCCGAAGAACCACTCTGTATTGGCATAAGCGTCGCGAATCATATATGCCAAAGATAATTGAAGACGGAGTAAAATGCAAGGGCTATCCTGTTTACAGAATAGTGCCTTCGGTTTGTCCAGTCCCAGGACAACTTGTATGGACAAAGGTCTGACAGAGTATATCCAATGGATCGCGTAAGTCGATCTGTTCAAACGTATTCACGTTTTGTGGCGGAGGAATTCGTTTCTCTTAGCTGTATACCCGTGTTATTTTTGGATAAGTCAATTTGTGATTTGGCGGGTATGACGATGTGACATTCTAAGTGAATAATGATGATTTGTATGAATGAATGTCTGACAGAGTATTTCCAGAAAGGTCACGTACCTTGATTTCTTCAACCGTACCAAGAGTGGAAGCGGAGAAGGAAACTTCTTTAGCTAACACGTAATGTACTGTCGTAGACGTCAATTAGTGATTTTCGATGGATCTGACAATGTGGCATTCGAAGTGAATCTGAAGTGATGATAAAGCGTAGTTTCTAGCCTCATCAACCGGTAAATGACAGAAATCGGGCAGGCAGCATGGCTAAGTCGGTCGCACCGAAGTAGGGTGTATAATCACCTATCTAGAGAATATTCATTTGTTTCTTAAATCTATCAATGTTGTCCCATATATATACGGGAACGGTTGCTGATCCCAACCGTTGGTGATGTACATTCGATACACTCAAGCGAAATGAGTGGTCGGTCATGTGTGGCTGAGTTGCAAGATGTTCTTGTTGAACTCCAGTGTATCGTTCCTAGAGTACACTGATCAGAAGGTGGTTCCATACCTTGTCATAGTTGGAAATCCATTATCCAATACGTGCTTGCGATTTTGATTGTATACTATATATGTAGAACGTGAGATGAAAGCGTTTCTGCTAGTTGATATCTATTTGTACATAGACATTATTATAATATCAAAAGGTTTTTGATATAAAGATATTCTGGATTCTCATAAGGGAAAAACCCGTTCCGTTCTGTGGCGTGGTCTTATGAGATATCGTTTACTTGTTCATATACCTGTTTAAACTGTTTTACTCATACCAGTCCCATGACTGACCCGGAGTTTACTTTGTTGTTTTCCCTAAACTCTTGGGTGCCTAATTTTGTACGGGCAGTCAAGTAGTCAGGAATTTACAGATATACTGGAAGAGCGTGGAGCAGGAGGCTTCAAGATCATATAGCTATAGTTATTTCCGCTGTGTTGTAAGTGTTGTACTCTGATAAGTGCTATTGTATACATAACTGTTATATTTCAAAGTTATGTTATCTATTATATGTTATTCGTTCCGCTGTGAGGTTCGTGTTACTCTGATGTTGTGTTCTTCTTCTTCTTCTATTCTAAGTTTCTATATTATCTATTCTCACCTTCTAATTTCTTTCATTAATTACCGGGATTTTTTGATGTTTTGGTTATCGACATCGTGCTTATGTCGATAACCAAAGTCGCCGAAAATCCGGGTCGTTACATTTCTATTAGTTTTGGAGAAGACATGTAACAACCCGGAATTTTGGGACCAATTTAAAATTTTTATTTTAGAAATTTTAATGAAAATTGAATATTTAAAATAATTTATTTTGTATTATAACGACAAAAAATTATTTTAATCGAAGTTGAAATGAATAAATTTTATTTAAATTATAAAAGGAGACAGAAATAGCGCGGCAGTTTGAAAATTTGAATTTTAACTTTCACTGACTATATAGGATGCAAAATAAATCGGATTTTAGCGAAACCAAAAATATTAGAATCTATTTAAAAATATCTTTCCAACGAATCCAAAAAATTGAAATTTCATAGGGGGAATCAAAAGTTATGTCCAAATCAAAATCTCAGAAAAATACGGCAAAGTTTATATATAATACATATGGCCCAAAAAGCTACTTTTTGCATATGAATGAATTTGGACTCGAAACCACTTCCATTGAGTTCAAAATGATGTTTTTGAATTCGAAGATTATAAACGTAGATATATTTCTTGATTCAGAAATTATTCATTTAAATATGTATTTTTAATATTAAATATATACGCCTTAAAAATGGAAATTTTACAAACGACCTCCGAATTTGACGATACCACTTTCTATGGATCTGGAATATTAAATTATTGTTAGATTCCAAAATTCGTGATTTTTGGAGCTAGTATGTGGTCGTTATTAATTTTTCAGTAAAAATAGTCAATTTTCAAACTTTAAAAATTCATTATTTATTCATACGGACTGGTAATTCAACGAAACTAGTTTCTTTGGATTCGTAACATCGATAAATATTTATATTTCAATTTTCATCGAAATAGGAATCCGTAGGTGATCACACGGTTTTTAGAACCATGGAAAGGACCAAAATTTTATAAAACAATATACATAAGGGGTCATAATGATAAAATAAAACCTAATTAAAAGACACAAGGGTTAAACTACAATTTCCTAACCTTTGTATATTATCATAAACCTACCCATAACCCTAATGAAAACCCTAATCCTTATTCTTCATTTTCATAGCGGCGGCTCTCCTCTTCTCTCAAAATTCTTTTGCAAAAAAGACCCTGAACACTAAATAATTTATATCTCTCAAATCATAAGGAATTAGATTATATTAAAAGCGTTTCTAGATATTGGAGAGATCTACCCACACCCAAAAATTGGGGGTCATTGGACGTCGGAGGCGAGAGATAGATCAGTTGAACGGAAAACATCCAATTTTGGTTATCTGCTCGCTGCGGGCCCCACGAAGAAAATTAGATTGAGCGACTTTAGGTAGTGGTAGAAGGGGAGCATACGGTTCTTTTGGAGGTGGTGGCATGTTCCCAAGTGGCCGGAGTTGGCCGGAATGTCAATTTGATTGGAGGGGTGCTGAAAACTGGACAATCACAAAGATGAGCAATTTCCCATCAATCCATTAATTTTCAGGCGAAGTGACCTAAAGGAAAGTTATTCGGGAGGTCGAGATCTAGCTACTGACAAAAATTGGTGGTATTTGGAGCACCGAGGCGGCCGCAACACTAAGATGAACGGAAACTGCTATTTTTCGTTCATCTATAGATCGTGGGCCCCATGTGGCGAATGGAAAGGGGGACCACTCGGCATGGAAAGAGGGGGAGAGCCGGAGAGAATGGCGCTGGTTTCGTGCAATTCCGACTTACGGTTTGGCCGTGGCGAGCATTTTAAGTTGAGGGTGTCATTTGGAGAAGAAGGTGAATAGTGATTTTATTGTATAGATAATATTCCATGTTCGTGTATTAATATCTTTTTGCCACGAACTCAAAATCATGCAAAACTGGATCCGCAGCAATCGTGGTGACGAGACCTTCGAGTGGACACCAATTTCATCCAATTTCGAACAAGTGTGAAATTTAGGTAAAATTTACAATTTCGAGAATTATTTAAATTAATTTCTTAACTTCTCAAGTTAATAACTTTTTGTTACGACATCGAATTTGCATGAAACTGAATCCGTTGTGATCGTTGAGTCAAGAGCTTCGAGTGAGCACTAATTTTGTCAAATTTGGAGCATGTTAGATTTTGGGCCAAAATTGGATCCGGAACGTCAATTAAAGAATGACAGAGTGGAAATCGAAGGTGAGAATTCTTTTAAATGATTAAATTTTATTAATTATGATCATGTTAGAAATCATTACAATCTGTGTTAAATTCAATGTATGGTTAAATGCGATTTGATTGCTTTTGATTGTCGTTGTTGTGATGATATGTTAATTCGATTAATTACTGTGTTGAAATTGAAATGTAATTTTGTTTGAAAATAAGTAATAACAAAAAAATCAAATTTGTCATTTTGTCGAAATTAGATTTGACAATAACCAAATGGTCACTTTTGTTGAATTAGTAATGCTAAACATAATCAAGTGTTATTTTGTGGAATTAGGAATGTTAAAGAAAAATAAAAATGTCATTTAAAATATCATATTAGTTGAAATAAAATAATTGAGGCCAAAATACCATGTTTTGTTGAAATGAAATTGTAACAAATAAAATTATCCTTATTTATTTGGTATGTTGAATGCAAATTGTAACAAATCAAATTATTATTATTTATATGTTATGTTGAATACAAGTTGATTAACAAATAAAGTTATCATTTTTATTTGTTAAGTTAAATTGGAAATTGTAACAAATAAAATTATCATTTTTAATTGTTATGTTGAATAGAAAATGTGAATACATAAAAATATCATTTTTATGTTAACATGAATTGTTAGAATTGATTACACATAAACATAACTTTTTATGTCAACATAGAAATGTCATAGTAGGAAACATTAATGTCATTTATGTGAAACATGTCATATTAGAAAACATTAAAGTCATTTAATTGAGAAATGTCATTAAGGAAATCAACAAAATGTTCATAGTTTGAACAAAAACATCATTTCATTAAAATTTACATTTTAATGCTAGGAATATAAGTAGAGAAAATTGATCATGCTTTTAATCAAAACATGAATTCATTAAAATATACAATTTTTATATTAAGAATGTAAAAAGAGAGAAATGTTCATATTTTTAATCAAAATATGAATTCATTAAAATAAACAATTTTTATGTTAAGAATGTAAATAGAGAGAAATGTTCATGTTTCTTATCAAAACATGAATTCATTAAAATATACAATTTTTATGTTAGGAATGTAAATAGAGAGAAATGTTCGTGTTTTTAATCAAAACAAGAATTCATTAAAATAATTTCAATGCTAAGAAAAGAATTGATTTAAAGTGACATCTTTATTTACATTTTAGATGGAAATAAAATAACAGATTTAAAGTGACATCTTTATTTACATTTTAGATGTAAATAAAAAGAATAAATTTGTAGTTACACCTTTATTTACATTTTAGATGTAAATAAAAAGATCAGATTAAAAGTTACATTTTTTATTTACATTTTAGATGTAAATAAAAAGATCAGATTAAAAGTTACATTTTTATTTACATTTTAGGTGTAAATAAAAAGATTTGATAAAAAGGGACATTTTGATTTACATTTATAAGTAACAAAAAGAGTAGATTAGAGTGTTTTATTTTTTATTGTCAAATTAGAGACAATAAAAAGATTGGAATCAAAAGTTATATTTTTATTTACATTTTAAATGTAAATAAAAGAATAGATTTTAAAATTACATTTTTGTTGACATTTTAAATATAATAAAAATAATAGAATCAAAAGTTATATTTTTATTGTCATTTTAGATACAATAAAAAGAGTAGAATTAAAAGTGACATTTTATTTACATTTTAGATGTAAATAAAAACATAGGTAAAAAAAAGTGACATTTGTATTTACATTTTAGATGTAAATAAAAACCAAGGATTAAAAAGATTCATTTTTTTTTACATTTTAGATGTAAATAAATGAATATATTTAAAAGTAACATTTTTATCACCATTTTAGATGCGATAAAAAGAGTAGAAATAAAAGTGACATTTTTACCGTTATTTTAGATGCGATAAAAAGAATAGATTTTAAAATTACATTTTCTATGTAATTAAACAATGAAAGGAAAAACTACATTTTTCAATATAAGTAAAGATGAAATAAAGGATTACATTTTTCAGTGTAATAAAAGATTGAATAAAGGAGTACATTTTTCAATGTAATAAAAGATTAAATAAAAACACTACTTTTTTCAATGTAATAAAAGATGAAATAAAAAGATTACATTTTGCAATAGTGTAATTAAGGAATATAAAAAGGTTTGCATTTTTATGTAATATAAAAAGTTCACATTTTTATGTAATATAAACCTCATTATTAATGTAATGAATGAAATATAAAAATGTCATGTTTTAAACTATTGAAACATGGTTACATTAAAAATCACATTTTTAATGTAAAGAAAGAGAATATAAAAATATTCATAGTTTGGAATGGAAAGGATAAACAATAAAAATTTACATTTTTATTGTAATATAATAAATGATGAAAAATATTCATTGTTTGAAAGAGAAATGATAAACAATAGGAATTCACATTTTTATTGTCATATAAGGAATGGAGAAAATGTACATGTTTTGAAATAGACTTCTATGCATTAAAGATAACTTGAATACGAAGTGTAAAAAATTGTTTAAAGAATTAATAATTTGAAATCGTCGAACGAATGAATTATATATATATATATATATATATATATATAATTTAAAATAAAACAAATCGCGCTGCGGCATTTCGCGATTTGAAATCGTAACTTCAAACGATTACACGGAAAGATCCTACCGTTGAATTTTCCCAAAACTGGGACCGTTAGGACTGCTTTGGGAAGATCTTACCAATGATATAAACTTTATTAAAATCCAACGGTTAGATTTCAAGATAAATGTAAATTAAATTTCGATAAAAACAGCGCCAGGGCCGCCCATTGACCCGAAATGTCGTTGAATTGGATTAAGCTATTTTTATATAAATAAAATAGCGATAAATCGTTATTAAATACTAATAACGATATGAAATGATTTTAAAAAATATATATGCGAGGATCATTTGAAAAGTCCGAGTTCAATCTCATTTCAAATGGTTATACGACGATCTAAGTCGAAGATTTGAAGATGGTGATTGAAGACCGGCGATCTTCACATCGAATGGTTGAGTAGGTACTGATGCCCATGATTGGAGTAGCTACCTTGAAGGGGCCACAGTGGTGGTCATCCGGACGTACTTATTGATTGTCTGGATATGCGAGCACCATACTTCCGTATTGGACATATGGGACGAGAAATAAGGCGACTCCGGTTTCGTTCAGACCCAGAACGGACTGGTAAATGGATGCGTGTCTGACATTGGAATTCATTTCATGTAAATTAAATCGATTTCTATCTAATGTATATCCGTTTGGTGGCGGAGAATTTATTCTCTTGCTTAACACCCTCAGAGGGTATATATGGATAGTTATTGATCGCACGGTGTGAATTGTCAATGTAGCACGCCAAGATGCAAATGATCAAGGAATTTGTTGAAAAGCAAGCCTTGTGGTTGATGATCAAAGCATGGCCTGTTTAGGCGTAGCCTTGTATATAACGTGACTTCGCGAGCCTTACACCCCGGTATGAGTCAAAAACGGGATCAGGACTGCAGGGAGTGCACACGTTTCTTTCAAGCTAGAAATGGTGTCAGTAACCTATCAGCCTTGACATTTTTACTTATGTGGATGGTGGATTATGAGGTACCTCGGTTTTATAGGTTGTTAATGGCCATATTAGAGGTTCAAAAGAACCAGGAAGCATGTGTTCAGGCATAACTAATCCACTAACGTATGTGTGGACCGGCCCTGAAGATTCAAGGGTTCACTACGGGGAATCCTGAGGCATTTGCTAGAGTGTCTCGAATCGGAGAGGACGATACCTAGCCTCGACTCATGATGGAAACCCAATTTTCAATACGACACCATGTGGTTTTGATTGTAGAACTAGTATGGTGACATAGTAGGATGGGGTACTATGCCGTCTATGATTGATACATTATGATTGAAATTGTTTTTGAAACATATATACACTAACAATAATATCAAATCCATTTTTATCGTATTAAGCATTTTTGACCATTATAAGGTAAAACTCTATCCTCTGGTTTTCGTTGCATTATGTGATGGGACTTGAGTCTTATAATGGTTTCATTTTTCTAAAAAGCATTGCGTTGTTTAACGATTCACTTTATTTTATGCACTGACAATCCAATGGAGTAAACTCGTTCCACGTTAGCGGCGTGGTCCTGTGATTATCCATATTATTAGATTAGTTAAGTTAGATTTCTCATACCAGTCCCATGACTGACCTGTAGTTTGTTTCACTTTGCAAACCCGGGTGCCCTCTTTTCCATATGGGCAGTCGAGTAGCTTTTTGCAGATATTTATCCCTTGAGCAGGATTCTAGATCGAAGCCTAAAGTTGTGTCCAGAGCATAGAAAGTCTTCCGCTGTGTATTGTATTAATTTATTGTAATAAGTCTTCCGTTGTATTATTTCTTTTATCGATGTTCTCTGATATTCTGTACTCTGATGTAACATTATTATGATGTTTATAAAAGTCTTTTGTTATTTGTTCTGATGTGTTGTATGCCCAGAGTTAATGCATTCGAGAATTTCTGTAGTGACCCGCATTTTTAGCGGTTGAATAATTAATTAATTTAATTATTAAATATCGATTTGGCGATATCGATGACCTGAATTAAACAATAATGAATATTTAATTAATATTAAATAATTAAATAATATATTTAATTCAGAAATAATCAGAAATAGTGAATTGACAATATAATGTGAACTGGGTCGTCCCTAATATTTAATTCAGCTTGGAGTTGAATTATATTGACGAATATATTCAATCGACGGCAGTTTGAAACGTATAATTATAATATAATCAAAATAGAGCTCGAAACGACGCGGCAGTTCGCGATTTGGCGATTCAGACTTCAACTGGAAATACAGGATCCGTTTAAAGTCGGATTTCTGCGAAACAAGAAACGCGTGGAGCTGGTGGAGTATATTTTTCTAGTGGAAGAGAAAAATCGGGACTTCCTCGTGTAGATTTTGAGTTACGTCCAAATCAAATTTTGGAAAAGTTGCTATGGATTTCCTTTATAATTTGCGATGCTTTATATACGTTATAAATCGATTTTTCGATACGAACTGAATATCGATCAAATCGGAATTCTGAAAATCAAGTCATAAATTCTGGCAGGATATTCTGGAGCCGTACGACATCATCTGTGGATGTATACGAGAATATTAATTTATTAATATTTAATTTAATAGTATTTAAATATATTTATATATTTAAAAGGTCAGTTCAGCGCTTGAAAAATAGCCAGTTTTTCATACAAAGTCCGTTTCCGACGAAACTAATTTTGTTGGATCCGCAATGTCAAATAGTTGTTAGATTTCCAGTTTCGTGATTTTTAGAGTCAGTGTGTGGCCGTACGGATTTTTAGAGTGAGAAACAGTCAGTATTTGGACAGTTAAAAATATGCTATGTGAGCATACGGAGTCGGAATTCGACGAAACCAGTTTCGTTGGGTTCGTAATGTCAAACTCTAGTGGTATGTCAGTTATTGTGATTTTAGGAGATCGTATGTGATCGTAGTGATTTTTAAGGACCGAAGACAAAGAGAAAAACGAGAAAATAAAATACGAAAATCAAATTCGAAATATCCCCTTTATTTTTCTATGATCCGGCATAGGCCACTGGGCCTTCGGTCTCAACCACGGACAAAACCAACCCGAAATAGGGTATAAAACCCGTCAAGAACAGACCACAGAAGCAAAATGGATATAGAAAAGAGAATATACCAAGAAGATGCCATTTTAAAAATATCTAGAAAAAATCCTAAACACTATAAATACCGTCTAAAAATGCTAAACCCTATTTTCCACTTCAGGAAAGCGCCGCAACTCAGAAGCTCAATATACAGTAAAACTCATTCTTCCAAAAATCACAAACAAATGAATTAAAATTCCTAAAAATCCCAAAGGCCATATATATAAGTTCCTCAGACCCAAAGCTTCCTGCTCATACCTGTTTTGGTACACTCGACGCAGAAATTCGAAGGGGGGGTTTTGACACAGTAAACTAGGGTTCACCCCTATGGGAGATTCAGGCTTTAATTCGAATGTTGATGGTGATAATTGGGTTCAACGATGCAAACTGCACCTCGTGTGTGAGTTTCGGTTGATTCGATGGGCATAGGGTTCGCATCCTGTAGTGCGATTGGCCCTGTCGCATTTGACGGAGGGGAGGCGAGTTCGAGTTTGAGGGAACGAGAGGGAGGAGGCTTGGATGGGGAGTGATTCGGTGGTATTGGCGCCGGAGTTCGATGGTCGAGGTGGTGGGAAGTGTTGGTCAAGAGGAGGTCAACGATTGGGTTGTGGATACAGGAGTATACGGGTTGAGTGGAGTTTGGTATTTCAATTTGGGGAAGATATATTATGAGGGGTCTTGGGCTTTTGAGGATGGTGGGCCATTAAATAAAAGGGGTGAGGCCATTTAAAATAAAGGTCCATGTTTATTTAATTTAAATTTTTTGTACCAACTTCTAATGATTGTAACTTCGCCATACGTAATCGAAATCAGACGAAACAAGATCCGTTGGGATCGTATGGACGGGAGCAACGCAATGACACTGACTGGGAGTCCATCGGAGCTCGTTACAATTTATGGCGAAATAAATTGTCCGTCGTAGTCAAACAAACGCAAACCGTTATTTAACGATTAACGCGCAACTGTGAGTAAATCTCACTAACTCTGAACAGTTTATATTTTCAAGTTGTATTTTTAGAACTGTTAAATATTGTCTGTTTGACTGTGTGTTGATCGTTGATTGAACTGCTAGTCAGTTAGTTAAATTTCTATATTGATTCTGTCTATCAGAATATATCATATGAAATTGAAAGTGATGTTGATTTTTTTGTATAACATCTGTGGATGCAGGGAAACAGGTTGGAGGAATCCGACTGGATTCCTCAACAGTTATTTTATTGTTTTTCATATATTTTGATATATGATGTGATTTATCACCTGTTGTTGATTTTGTGTGTATGGACGATATTGGACATCGAAATTTGATATGTTAAACACCGTAACATACCGGAATATTGGAAATCGAATATTTATAAATAGAATATTTATAAATAGAAATATTTAAAAATGGAATATTTTTAAATAGGAAATACGGTTGAGTAGAATTATTTAAAAAGGGGAAAATCTTTATAAATAAGATATTTATAAAGTGAGTTATTCAATTAGAGATTGAATAAGATATTTAATAAGTTATAAAGGAGATATTAACTTAGAAATTGATTGAGATATTAAAAAGGACTTATTCATTTAGAATTGAATAAGATATTAAAAAGAGATTATTCATTTAGAAATTGAATAAGATATTAAAAAGTGACTTATTCATTTAGAAATTGTATAAGTTAAACAAAGGATATTAACTTAGAAATTTAGCAAGTTATAAGGAGTCATTTACTTAGAAAACTGAATAAGTTATAAAGGTAATATTAACTTAGAAATTCAATAAGATATTAATAGAGATTATTTACTTGGAAATCAATAGGAGATATTAACGGAGATATTTATTTGTTAAATAAATAGGATAAGTAAATGAGATATTTATTTGTTAGATAAATAAGATATGATAAAGGGATTATTTACTTAGGAAGCAAATAGAAAGAAAAGGGCAAGGATTTATAAAACGAATAGAGTTTTATAAAAGGAATATTTATTTAGAAAATAAATAGAATAAAGGAATATTTATTTAGAAAATAAATAGAATAAAGGAATATTTATTTAGAAAATAAATAGAATAAAGGAATAATTATTTAGGGAATAATTGTGAAATCGAAAGAGAAATATTTGTAAAACAATTACAAATGAAATATTTGTAAACCATTTACAAATAGAATAGAAGGAGGAATATTTATTTGGGAAATAAATAGAGTTATAAAGTAAATATTTGGAAACTGAATAGAATATGGAAATCTGTTTTTAACAAATAAATTAAGAAGATTAATTTATAAATAATATTTTATAAATTAATTTAAAATATTTATCATTGGATAAATAGGATATATAAGACTGAACTTATATAGGGAAGAGATATTGGTTTTAACACCGATTGTTTCAAATAGAATGGGTACACAACACTTGTATAAGTGACGTAACGTTATTTAAGAGAACATTTATAAAGTGAAGAACCGTTACTAAAAGTAAATCTTTATAAATGAACAAACGTTATTAAATAGGGTTGACCAGTCAGAGTTAATCAGTTAGGGTTGACCAGTCAAAGTTAATCAGTTAGGGTTGACCAGTCAAAGTTAATCAGTTAGGGTTGACCAGTCAAAGTTAATCAGTTAGGGTTGACCAGTTAGAGTTAATCGAAATAGAGTAAATCAAATAAAGTTAGTCAAATATAGTTACTCAGGATAAGTTGCCATTTAGCACGACTGCTAGCGTAATTCGCAGGGCTGCAGGTAGCCTACGACGGTCGGATGTTTCCTGAGGGAATCAGGCGTAACCATTGTGATCGCTGCGATCTAGAGTCAAAGCGAATGGAGTTAAATCGAGTATTTAGTTATTTGATAGGAGTTAAATCAAGTCGAGTTAAATAAGTAGAGTTAACCAGTTAGAGTTGAGTTAACTAGTTAGAGTTAGAGTTAACCAGTTAGAGTTATCCAAGTGAAGTTAATCGAGTAGAGTTATCGAATGTTACTTATTCGAAGTAGAATTATCGAATATAGTGTATTCGATAGAAGAGTAATAGAATATAATTTATTCGAGAGGAGTTATCGAATATTGGTTATTCGAAGTGAGTTAATCGAATATAGTTTATTCGAATAGAATTGAAGGATTTAATCAAATATAGTTTATTTGAATAGAATTGAAGGGGTTAATCGAATATAGCTTATTCGAGTAGAGTTAAGGAGTTATCGAATATAGTTTACTCGAAAAGAGTTAAATCAATAGAGTTAATCCAATTGAGTTAGTCCAGTAGAGTAAATTGAATAGAGTAATTGAATAGAGTTAATCGAATATAGTTTATTCGAAGAAAGGTTATCGAATCTAGTTATTCGTAAGAGAGATTATCGAATATAGTTATTCGAAGGAAGGAGTTGTCGGATAGAGATATTCGAAAGAGGATTAAGTATAGAAGTTTTGTTAAAAGTTTAAAGGATAAACTTTGTCTATTTCAAAGTTAAAACGTTGTTCAGTTAAGGTCTAAGAGGTAATTATACCCAAACTTGATTGATGTCTTTCTTAACTAAGGAATGGCTAAGGTTTGATAGTAAAGGATGATTAAGTGAATGTAGTTAATAAGTGTAATGGTTTGAGTTGGCATCGCGATGGTTTGTTTAAACATCTGTCTAAGTCCAATGTAAGAGCTTTGGAAATGTTTTTCAAAAGAAGAATCAGAGTTGTTTTCTAGTATAGAAAACAAGAACTGGAAATGTTTTCCAGTGTTAATAACATATATTTTCTAAACTTAGAAAATAAGAAAATGTTGAATATAGGGAAACAGGAAATGACAAATAAGATAAATAAAATTTGTTTGATGATTGATCGATATAATTTCCATCTGGAAATAATATCGTTGTTTGCACACGTGTTTTTCTTTGATAGTTAAATCACAGACTATCAATGTTTTGTCCATTTTAACGTTGTTAATATGGAGAGGCCGGTTGGATTATTATCTAAAGAACCACTCTGTATTGGCATAAGCATTGCGAATCATATATGCCAAAGAAAATTTAAGACGGAGTAAAAATGCAAGGGCTATTGTATAAGTCTTAGATAACAGTGCCTAAGATGGATGTACTGAATAGTGCCTTCGGGTTGTCTAGTCCCAGGACAACTTGTATGGACGAAGGTCTGACAGAGTATATCTAATATATCGCGTAAGTTGATCTCTTCAAACGTATTCACGTTTGGTGGCGGAGGAATTCGTTTCTCTTAGCTGTATACCCGTGTTATTTTTGGATAAATCAATTTGTGATTTAAAAGATATGACGATGTGGCATTCAAAGCCAATGAAGATTTTATAAAAGAGTACGTTATGACCTCTGGCCTCACATCCAGAAAAGGGTATAAAATCGGGTAGGTCGCATGACTAAGTGGTTAGATGCCAAGTAGGGTGTATTGTCACCTGATCTAGAGTTTCATTCATTTCTAAAATCTATTGTTGATGCTGTCCCTTTCGGGAAATGGTTGCTGATCCCAACCGTTGGTGATAATACATTTGGTACTCTCAAACGAAATGAGGGGCCGGTCATGTTTAGCCTGGGTTGCAAGATGTTCTTGTTGAACCCGGTGTATTCCTCTCTAGAGATGCATTGTCGGAAGGTGGTCCCATACCTTGCCAGTCGGAATCCAATTTCCAATAAGCGCCCGCGGTTTATGATTTTACATTATATATGTAGAGCGTGAGATGCAAGCGTTTCTGCTAGACTGATATTTATTTGTACTTAGACATTATTATAATATCAGAATGATATTGCTTTGCAAAGATGTTTGGATTCTCATAAGGGAAAAACCCGTTCCGTATTCACGGCGTGGTCTTATGAGATATCATATACAAGTTTAAATGATTTGAGTTTACTCACACCAGTCCCATGACTGACCCGGGGTTTATTTTGTTTTCCCTAAACTCTTGGGTGCCTAAATTTGTACGGGCAGTCAAGTAGTCAGGATTTACAGGTATACTTGAAGAGCTTGGAGCAGGAGGCTTCAGTAGTCGATAGCTATTATTTATTTCGCTGTGATGTTATGTGTTGTACTCTGAAAATGGTATGTATAAACAGTTATAACTTTGTATTTCAAAAGTTATGTTATATTTTATTCGGTCCGCTGTGAGATTCGTGTTACTCTGATGATGTTGTATGTTCTTCTTCTTCTTCTTCTATTCTAAATTTCTACCTTATCTATTCTCACACTCTAATTTCTTTCTATTAGTTTCTTGAATTTCCAGTGCAATTTGGGGTTGGACTTGTGTTATTTAGTCAGCTCAAATTCCCCCGGATTTTCGGGTTACTACAATTTCCAACTTTTGGATCAGACCTGTGTGGTTTATGGTCGATTCAAAGGGCGGGGATTTTCGGGTCATTACATATGGTATCAGAGCTCTGGTTAGCTCAAATCTATGGGTACAACTCGTCAGGACTGAACAAAAGACTCATCAGATGTTGGATTAGTAATATCCAATAAGAATACTCATTAGAGATAGGATCAGTTGTATCCTAGAATGAGAAAACTCATTAGAGATTGGGTTAGTAATGCCCTAGAATGAGTTCAGAGTAAAAAGTCTATAATTAACGTATTTGTGATTATATATTTAATCCAATATTAGAAAATATGATTTTGATACATAAAAGTTATATATATTTGAAAAGTTAACCAACTGATAAAGTTATTGAAACCAATAATGGAATGAAAGTTGATTTGGTTAACTAGATAACCTTAAGCTTCGTTCCTTTTCGAGGACGAAAAGATTTTAAGTGGGGGAGATTGTAACAACCCGGAATTTTGGGGCCAATTTAAAATTTTTATTTTAGAAATTTTAATGAAAATTGAATATTTAAAATAATTTATTTTATATTATAACGACTAAAAATTTATTTTAATCGAAGTTAAAACGAATAAATTTTATTTAAATTATAAAAGGAGTTAGAAATTACGCGGCAGTTTGAAAATTTGAATTTTAACTTTGACTGACTAGACATGATGCTAAATAAATCGGATTTTAGCGAAACAAAAAATATTAGAATCTATTTAAAAATATCTTTCTAATGAATCCGAAAAATTGAAATTTCATAGTGGGAATCAAAATATGTCCAAATCAAAATCTCAGAAAAATACGGGAAAGTTTATATATATTATATATATGGCCCAAAAAGCTACTTTTTGCATATGAATGAATTTGGACTCGAAACCATTTTCAATGAGTTCAAAATGACGTTTCTGAATTCGAAAAGTATAAACATCGATATATTTCTTGATTCGGAAATTATTCATTTAAATATGTATTTTTAATATTAAATATATATGCCTTAAAAATGGAAATTTTACAAATGACCTCCGAATTCGACGAAACCACTTTTTATGGATCCGGAATATTAAATTATTGCTAGATTCCAAAATTCGTGATTTTTGGAGCTAGTATGTGGTCGTTATTAATTTTTCAGCAAAAACAATTAATTTTCAGAATTTAAAAATTCATTATTTATTCATACGGAATCGAAATTCAACGAAACCAGTTTCTTTAGATCCGTAATGTCGAGAAATAGTTGTGTTTCAATTTTCATCGAAGTAGGAATCCATAGGTGATCACACGGTTTTTGGAACCATGGAAAGGACCAAAATTTAATAAAACAATATACATAAGGGTTCATAATGATAAAATAAAACCTAATTAAAAGACACAAGGGTTAAACAACAATTTCCTAACCTCTATATATTATCATAAACCCACCCATAACCCTAATGAAAACCGTAATCCTTATTCTTCAATTTCATGGCGGCGGCTCTCCTCCTCTCTCAAAATTCTTTTGCAAAAAAGACCCTGAACACTAAATAATTTATATCTCTCAAACCATACGGAGTTAGGCCACGATATTAAAAGGGTTTCTAGATATTGGAGAGAGCTACCCACACCCAAAAATTGGGGGTCATTGGACGTCGGAGGCGAAAGATAGATCAACTGAACGAAAAACGTCCAATTTTGGTTATCTGCTCGCTACGGGCCCCACGAAGAAAATTAGGTCAAGCGACTTTAGGCAGTGGTATAAGGGAAGCATACAGTTCTTTTGGCGGTGGTGGCATGTTCCCAGGTGGACGTAGTTGGCCGGAATGTCAATTCGATTAGAGGGGTGCTGAATATAGGACAGTCGCAAAGATGAGCAACTTCCTATCGATCCGTGCATTTTCAGGCGAAATGACCTAAAGGAAAGTTGTTCGGGAGTCGAGATCTAGAATCTGACAAAAATTGGTGGCATTTGGAGCACCGAGGCGGTTGCAGCACTAAGATGAACGGAAACTGCAGTTTTTCATTCATATATAGATCGTGGGTCCCACGTGGCGAATGGGAGGGGGACCACCTGGCGTGGAAAGAGGGGGAGAAGCCGGAGAGATGGCATTGGTTTCGTGCAATTCCAACTTACAGTTTGGCCATGGCGAGCATTTTAAGTTGAGGGTGTCGTTTGGAGAAGAAGGTGAATAGTGATTTTATTGTATAAATAATATTCCATGTTTGTATATTAATATCTTTTTGCCATGAACTCAGAATCACGCAAAACTGCATTCGCCGCAATCGTGGCGACAAGACCTTCTTATGGACACCAATTTCGTCCAATTTGTAACAAGTGTGAAATTTGGGTAAAATTTACAATTTTGAGAATTATTTAAATTAATTTCTTAACTTCGCAAGTTAATAACTTTTTGTTATGATATCGAATTTGCATGAAACTGAATCCGTTGTGATCGTTGAGTCGAGAGCTTTGAGCCAGCACTAATTTTGTCAAATTTGGTGCATGTTAGATTTTGGGCCAAAATTGGATCTGGACCGTCAATTAAAGAATGACGGAGTGGTAATCGAAGGTGAGAATTCTTTTAAATGATTAAATTTTATTAATTATGATCGTGCTAGAAATCATTACAATCCGTGTTAAATGCAATGTGTGGTTAAATTTGATTTCATTGGTTTTGATTGTCGTTGTTGTGATGATATGTTAATTCGATTAATTATTGTGTTGAAATTGAAATGTAATTTTGTTTGAAATAAGTACTGACAAAAAAAAAAAATTTAATTTGTCATTTTGTTGAAATTAGATTTGATAATAATCAAATGGTCATTTTTGTTGAATTAGGAAGGCTAAACATAATCAAGTGTCATTTTGTGAAATTAGGAATGTTAAAGAAAAATAAAAGTATCATTTAAAATATCAAATTAGTTAAAATAAAATAGTTGAGACCAAAATACCATGTTTTATTGAAATGAAATTGTAACAAATAAAATTATCCTTATTTATTTGTTATGTTGAATGCAAATTGTAACAAATCAAATTATTATTATTTATATGTTATGTTGAATACAAATTGATTAACAGATAAAGTTATCATTTTAATTTGTTAAGTTAAATTGGAAACTGTAACAAATAAAATTATCATTTTTAATTGTTATGTTGAATAGAAAATGTGAACACATAAAAATATCCTTTTTATGTTAACACGAATTGTTAGAATTGATTACACATAAAAATATCTTTTTATGTTAACATAGAAATGTCATAATAGAAAACATTAATGTCATTTATGTGAAACATGTCATATTAGTAAACATTAATGTCATTTAATTGAGAAATGTCATTAAAGAAATTTGCAAAATGTTCATAATTTGAACAAAAACATCATTTCATTAAAATTTACATTTTAATGCTAAGAATATAAGTAGAGAAAATTGTTCATGTTTTTAATTAAAACATGAATTCATTAAAATATACAATTTTTATGTTAAAAATGTAAATAGGGAGAAATTTTCATGTTTTTAATCAAAACATGAATTCATTAAAATATACAATTTTTATGTTAAGAATGTAAATAGAGAGAAATGTTCGTTTAATTAAAACATGAATTCATTAAAATATACAATTTTTATGTTAAGAATGTAAATAGAGAGAAATGTTCATGTTTTTAATCAAAACAAGAATTCATTAAAATATTTTCAATGCTAAGAAAAGAATAGATTTAAAGTGACATCTTTATTTACATTTTAGATGTAAATAAAAAGAATAGATTTAAAGTGACATCTTTATTTACATTTTAGATGTAAATAAAAAGAATAAATTTGAAGTTACACCTTTATTTGCATTTTAGATGTAAATGAAAAGATCACATTAAAAATTACATTTTTATTTACATTTTAGATGTAAATAAAAAAATCACATTAAAAGTTACATTTTTATTCACATTTTAGGTGTAAATAAAAGATTTGATAAAAAGGGACATTTTGATTTACATTTATAAGTAACAAAAAGAGTAGATTAGAGTGTTATATTTTTTATTATCGAATTAGAGACAATGAAAAGATTAGAGTCAAAAGTTATATTTTTATTTACATTTTAGATGTAAATAAAAGAATAGATTTTAAAGTTACAATTTTGTTGACATTTTAAATATAATAAAAATGATAGAATCAAAAGTTATATATTTATTGTCATTTATAATACAATAAAAAGAGTAGAATTAAAAGTGACATTTTATTTACATTTTTAGATGTAAATAAAAACATAGGTAAAAAAAGTGACATTTATATTTACATTTTAGATGTAAATAAAAACCAGATGTAAATAAAAACCATGGATTAAAAAGTTTAATTTTTGTTTACATTTCAGATGTAAATAAATGAATAGATTTAAAAGTGATATTTTCATCGTCATTTTAGATGCGATAAAAAGAGTATAAATAAAAGTGACATTTTTATCATCATTTTAGATGCGATAAAAAGAATTGATTTTAAAATTACATTTTCTATGTAATTAAAGAATGAAAGGAAAAATTACATTTTTCAATATAAGTAAAGATGAAATAAAGGATTACATTTTTCAATGTAATAAAAGATTGAATAAAGGACTACATTTTTCAATGTAATAAAAAATTAAATAAAAATACTACATTTTTCAATGTAATAAAAGATGAAATAAAAAGATTACATTTCGCAATAGTGTAATTAAGGAATAGAAAAAGGTTTGCATTTTTATGTAATATAAAAAGTTCACATTTTTATGCAATATAAACCTCATTATTAATGTAATGAATGAAATATAAAAATGTCATGTTTTAAACTATTAAAACATGGTTACATTAAAAATCACATTTTTATGTAAAGAAAGAGAATATAAAGATATTCATAGTTTGAAATGGAAAGGATAAACAATAAAAATTTACATGTTTATTGTAATATAATAAATGATGAAAAGTATTCATTGTTTGAAAGAGAAATGATAAACAATAGGAATTCACATTTTAGTCATATAAGGAATGAAGAAAATGTATATGTTTTGAAATAGACTTCTGTGCATTAAAGATAACTTGAATACGAAGTGTAGAAAATTATTTAAAGAATAAATAATTTGAAATCGTTGAACGAATGAATTATATATATATATATATAAATTAAAATAAAACGAATCGCGCTATTGTAGTTCGTGATTTGAAATCGTAACTTCAAGCGATTATACTGAAAGATCCGACCGTCGGATTTTCCCAAAACTGGAACCGTTAGGACTGCTTTAGGAAGATCTTTCCAACGATATAAACTTTGTTAAAATCCAACGATTAGATTTCAAGATAAATGTAAATTAAATTTCGATAAAAACAGCGCTAGGGCCGCCCAATAACCCGAAGCGTCATTGAATTAGATTGAGCTATTTTTATATAAATAAAATAGAGATAAATCGTTATTAAATACTAATAACGATACGAAATGATTTTAAAAAATATATATGCGAGGATCATTTGAAAAGTCTGAGTTTAATCTCATTTCAAATGATTATACGACGATCTAAGTCGAAGATTTGAAGACGGTGATTGAAGACCGGTGATCTTCACATCGAATGGATGAGTTGCTACTTATGCCCATGATTGGAGTAGCTACCTTGAAGGGGCTACAGTGGTGGCCGTCTGGACGAACTTGTTGATTGTCCTAATATACGAGCACCTCACTTCCATATTGGATATATAGAATGAGGAATAAGGTGACTCCAGTTTCTTTCAGACCTAGAACGGACTTGTAAATGGATGCGTGTCTGACACTGGAATTCATTTCATGTAAATTAAATCGATTTCTATCTAATGTATATCCGTTTGGTAGCGGAGAATTTATTCTCTTGCTTAACACCCTCAAAAGGTATATATGGATAGTTTTTGATTGCATGGCATGAATTGTCAATGTGGCACGCCAAGATGCAAATGATCAAGGCTTTTGTTGAAAAGCAGGCCTTGTGGTTGATGATCAAAGCACGACCTGTTTAGGCGTAGCCTTATGTATAGCGTGACTTCGCGACCCTCACACCCCGGTATGAGTCAAAAACGGTATCAGGACTGCAGGAAGTGCACACGTTTCTTTCTAGCAAGAAATGGTGTCAGTGACCTACTAGCCTTGACATTTTTACTTATGTGGATGATGGATTATGAGGTACCTCAGTTTTATAGGTTGTTAGTGGCCATATTAGAGGTTCAAAAGAACCGTGAAGCGTGTGTTCAGGCATAACTAATCCACTAACGTATGTGTGGACCGGCCCTGAAGATACAAGGGTTCAATGCGGGGAATCCTGAGGCATTTGCTAGAGTGTCTCGAATCGGAGAGGATGATCCCTAGCCTCGACTCATGATGGAAACCCAATTTCCAATATGAAACCATGCGGTTTTGATTGTAGAACTAGTACGGCGACATAGTAGGATGGGGTATTATGCCGTCTATGATTGATACATTTTGATTGAAATTGTTTTTGAAACATATATACACTAACAATAATATCAAATCCATTTTTATCGTATTAAGCATTTTTGACCATTATAAGGTAAAACTCTATCCTCCGGTTTGCGTTGCATTGCGTGATGGGACTTGAGTCTTATAATGGTTTCATTTTTCTAAAAAGCATTGCGTTGTTTAACGATTCACTTTATTTTATGCACTGGCAATCCAATGGAGTAAACCCGTTCCGCGTTAGCGGCGTGGTCCTGTAATTAGCCTTATTATTAGATAAGTTAAGTTAGATTTCTCATACCAGGACTGACATGTAGTTTGTTTCACTTTGATAACTCGGGTGCCCTCTTTTCCACACGGGCAGTCGAGTAGCTTTTTACAGATATTTATCCCTTGAGCCGGATTCTGGATCGAAGCCTAAAGTTGTGTCCAGAGCATAGAGAGTCTTCTACTGTGTATTGTATTAATTTATTGTAATAAACCTTCCGCTGTGTTATTTCTTTTATCGATGTTCTCTGATATTCTGTACTCTGATGTAACATTATTATGATGTTTATAAAAGTCTTTTGTTATTTGTTCTGATGTGTTGTATGCCCAAAGTTAATGCATTTGAGAATTTCCAACTTTTGGATCAGACCTGTGTGGTTTATGGTCGATTCAAAGGGCGGGGATTTTCGGGTCATTACAAGACACCTTCTCTTAGAATAATACCCAGAGTATTTTTGTGGACTTCAATTAGTGATTTGGTGGATCTGATAATGTGGCATTCAAAGTAAATATTAGCCATATATCCCAAAAAGGTAAAATTTAAACCTCAAGCCACTTTAACTGGGAAATGACAAAAATCGGGCAGATTGTAACGACCCGGAAAAATGCGATCTTGGTTATCCGATATACAACACATATCGAACATCCAAGGATCGAAAATAACCGAATAGTTAATGAAAGAAATTAGAAGGTGAGAATAGATAAGATAGAAACTTAGAATAGAAGAAGAAGAAGAACATAACATCAGAGTAACACGAACCTCACAGCGGAACGAATAACATATAATATATAACATAACTTTGAAATATAACGGTTATGTATACAATAGCACTTATCAGAGTACAACACTTACAACACAGCGGAAATAAACTATAGCTATATGATTCTGAAGCCTCCTGCTCCAGCTCTTCAATGTATCTGCAAATCCCGACTACTTGACTGCCCGTACAAATTTAGGAACCCAAGAGTTTAGGGAAAACAACAAAGTAAACTCCGGGTCAGTCATGGGACTGGTGTGAGTAAAACAGTTTAAAACAGGTATATGAACAAGTAAACGATATCTCATAAGACCACGCCGCAGAACGGAACGGGTTTTTCCCTTATGAGAATCCAACATATCTTTATATCAAAAACCTTTTGATATTATAATAATGTCTATGTACAAATAGATATCAACTAGCAGAAACGCTTTCATCTCACGTTCTACATATATAGTATACAATCAAAATCGCAAACACGTATTGGATAATGGATTTCCAACTATGACAAGGTATGGAACCACCTTCCGATCAGTGTACTCTAGGAACGATACACTGGAGTTCAACAAGAACATCTTGCAACTCAGCCACACATGACCGACCACTCATTTCGCTTGAGTGTATCGAATGTACATCACCAACGGTTGGGATCAGCAACCGTTCCCGTATATATATGGGACAGCATTGATAGATTTAAGAAACAAATGAATATACTCTAGATAGGTGATTATACACCCTACTTCGGTGCGACCGACTTAGCCATGCTGCCTGCCCGATTTCTGTCATTTACCGGTTGATGAGGCTAGAAGCTACGCTTTATCATCACATTAGATTCACTTCGAATGCCACATTGTCAGATCCATCGAAAATCACTAATTGACGTCTACAACAGTACATTACGTGTCAGCTAAAAGAAGTTTCCTTCTCCGCTTCCACTCTTGGTACGGTTGAAGAAATCAATGTACGTGACCTTTCTGGAAATACTCTGTCAGACATCCATCTTCATTTACTTAGAAATGTCACATCGTCATACCCGCCAAATCACAAATTGACTTATCCAAAAATAACACAGGTATACAGCTAAGAGAAACAAATTCCTCCGCCACCAAATGTGAATACGTTTGAACAGATCAACTTACGCGATCCATTGGATATACTCTGTCAGACCTTCGTCCATACAAGTTGTCCTGAGACTGGACAAACCGAAGGCACTATTCTGTGAACAGGATAGCCCTTGCATTTTACTCCGTCTTCAATTATCTTTGGCATATATGATTCGCGACGCTTATGCCAATACAGAGTGGTTCTTTGGATAATAATCCAACCGGTCTCTCCATATTAACAACGTTAAAATGGTCAAAACTTCGATAGTCTGTGAGTTAACTATCAAAGAAAAACAAGTGTGCAAACAATGATATTATTTCCAGATGGAAATTATATCGAACAAACATCATTTAACATTAATCTCTTTAGTTCATTTATTTACTTATCTCCTGTTTCCCTACGTTCTAAATTCTTATTTTCTTTTATCAGAAAACATTTATGATTCTCGTTTGGAAAACATTTCCAAAACTCCTTTACGATCAAACCTTACCATTTCTTAGTTAAGAAGGAAGTCACTCAAGTTGGGGTATAATTACCTCTCAGACCTTAACTGAACAACGTTATAACTTCAGAATGGTCAAAGTTTATCATTTAATCTTTAACAACTTCTTTACGCCTTTCTCGGATTCAATTTTACTAATCCACTTCTATATTTAAAACATTGGTTATAACGATAACGTTATAATCCCTCCTTTCGAATTATCTAACTTTAATTATAACTTCTATTCTTATTAGTGAATAATTAACCTAACACTTATTTATTTATAAATAAATAAATCTCTATTTAAACACTGGAAAGTATAAGTACTTTCCCGAATTCGATATAATCGAATTTTCCGATCAACTCTCTTTGAGAAATCTCTATTTGATTAACTCTTCTTCGAATAACCTATATTCGATTAACTTCTTCTCGAATAAACGATATTCGATAATCTCTCTTCGAATAACTAATATTCGATAACTCTTCCTTTCAAATATCTCATATTTGAAAATCTCACTTCGATTAAACTATAATCGATAACTCCCTTCGATGGAACTAACATCGATAACTCCTTTCGATGAAACTAACATCGATAACTCCTTTCGATGAAACTAACATCGATACTTCTTTCGATGAAACTAACATCGATAACTCCTTTCGATGAAACTAACATCGATACTTCTTTCGATGAAACTAACATCGATAACTCCTTTCGATGAAACTAACATCGATAACTCCTTTCGATGAAACTAACATCAATTTATTTAACTCGACGTACTTAACTCGACTAACTTAACTTGATTCGACTAACGCGACTTACTTGGTTCGATTAACTAGGCTCGACTAGCTTGACTAACTTAACTCGACTTATTTGGTTCGACCAATTCGATTCGATTAACTAGGCTCGACCAACTTGGTCGAACCACCCGATCAACTCAACTTATTTAACTTTAACTGGTTTTACTTGGTTTGACTAACTCAATTTATTAACTCGACTGACTAATTCAACTTGATTAACCTAACTTGATTTACTTATCTTGATTAACTGAACTAATCACTTTGATTAACTCGACTAATTCACTTTGGTTAACTTAACCAATTCACTTAGTTTAACTTAACTAATTATCTTAACTCCTGTCGAATAAACTATATTCGATTAACTCCTTTACTCTATTCAACTCTGTTTCTCTCTATTCGAATAACTAATTCGATTAACTAACTTCGACTACCATATTCGATTAACTAACTTCGAATACCATATTCGATTAACTAACTTTCGAATACCATATTCGATTAACTAACTTCGAATACCATATTCGATTAACTAACTTCGAATACCATATTCGATTAACTAACTTCGAATACCATATTCGATTAACTAAATTCGAATACCATATTCGATTAACTAACTTCGAATACCATATTCGATTAACTAACTTAGAATACCATATTCGATTAACTAACTTCGAATACCATATTCGATTAACTAACTTCGAATACCATATTCGATTAACTAACTTCGAATACCTTATTCGATTTCTCCTTTCGAATGTCTATATTCGATTAACTTTATTCACTTAATAAAGATTTCCTTTTTAACAACGTTTTATTCATTTGAAAAGATTTGCTTTTAAATAACGGTTCTACACTTTAAAAATGATTTCCTTTTTATAACGTTCCCTTTTCAATTCTATTTGTAAATGGTTTACAAATATTTCCTTTTCAAATTTATTCTTGAAATATTCTAACTCCTTAAATTTTCGGGAAAATTCGCCATAACCTCCTTTGTAACGGGAGCATCGGGAAAATCCCCAAACTCGCCACACAGGCCTTTCCATTCAAAAAGAAATGTTTTGAATTTATTTTCTTTTTAAAATATCTCCTATTTATAAATATCCCAATTTATAAATATTGCTTATTTATAAATATTCCACTTTATAAATATCTCTTATTTATAAATATCCCATTTTATAAATATTCTATTTTCAATATCACTTTGAAAAATCTCCTTTGTCTACATTCCGGTATATCATGGTATTCAATCATATCAAATCACGATGTCTAATCTCGTCCATACACACACAATCAACAACATGTTATAATTCACATCATATATTAAAATATATGAAAAACAATAAAATAACTGTTGAGGAATCCAGTCGGATTCCTCCAACCTGTTTCCCTGCATCACAGATGTTAGACAACATAGATAACATCACTTTCAGTTCCATATGATATATTCTGTTAAACAGAATCAATATAGAAATTTAACTAACTGACTAGCAGTTCAATCAAACAATCAACGCACAACAATCAACAGATGATTAACAGTTCTAAAAATACATTATAAAAATATAACTGTTCATAGTTGGTGAGTTTTACTCACTTTCGCGCGTTAGCCGTTAAATAACGGTTTGCGTTCATTTGATTGAGTCGAACAGTTTATTTCTCCATAAATTGTAATGTGCTCCAATTGGCTCGCGGTCAGTCCCGTTGTGTTGCTCCCGTCCATATGATCCCAACGCAACTTACGGTTCGTCAATCGGACCTCGTACGAGTAAGATATTGGTTTTACACGTTAATACGATTAAAATTCAAATTAAACTAAACATTTAATATAACGGGCCTCACCCCTTTATAACAACGGCCCATTTACCAACTAAAGACCCGACCCGTCCTTTACTCTTCTTCCCCAAACTGGATGCTGCTGCTGAACCCAATACACAAGCCATTTTCAAACTTTCTCCACCATTATCTCCACCTTTACTTCATGATACTTCAAACAAAATTCACCAACACTCTCGTCTAGCCGAACTCCACCACCTTACCTCAACCAAGATCCACCCGACCCCTCTTTCCAAGAACTCGCTCGACCGAATCCCTGTAGCTGCTGCTACAGGACGCGACGCTTTTGGGTGTCGATACCCACCAAAACCTCACACTCGAAACTCCTCCACGCCATAAACACAATGGTACCCTCCATAGTGTCAAATGGTGACCGTAGCTCACCAAAAACTCAGCCCTAGGTGGTGCTGTCTAACATCCAGCGACGTAAAATCCCACCGAACCCATTCAAATGGTTATAGAATTGAAGAGAACGGTTCCCTGAATCCATACGAATTTGTTTGGGAATTTTACGGATTTTATTTGATTTTGTTTGAGGATTTCTTTGAACTGGAATTTCCCCTTTTTTTTTCAGTTTTTCCTGAAGTGGCGGCTTAGGATTTTATTTTATAGTGGACGGAATTTCTATGTGTGGCTGTAAAAGGTAGTTGGGTGGCTCGTTCTAGGCCTTAGAAGGCTTTTAGATATTTTTCTTTTATTTTCAATTGTTTGTTTCTGGCTTTTAAAAATCTGTTTGGTCACACATGATGCCCAAAAATCACGAAACTGGACATGCAGCTTCAGTTCGACATTACGGTCCCGACGAAACTGGTTTCGTCAAATTCCGACTCCGTATGCTCACACAGCGTATTTTTAACTGTCAAAATACTGACTGTTTTTCACTCTAAGAATCCGTACGGTCACACAGTGACTCTAAAAATCACGGAAACTGACATCTAGCAATAATTTGATGTTGCGGATCCAACAAAACTAGTTTCGTCGAATTCCGACTTCGTTTGCAAAAGTGGCTATTGTTACAGCTTTGAATGACCCATTTAAATATATAAATATATTTAAATATAATTAAATTAAATATTTAAAATTAAATATTATCGTCTATATTCACATATGATATCGAACAGCTCCAGAATATCATATCAGAATTTATAACACGATATTCCAGAATCCAGAATAAACCGATATTCCATTTATATTGAAATTCCTTTTATAACGTATATAAAGCGTCGCAAATTATAAAGGAATTTCACAGCGACTTTTTCTGAAATTTGATTTGGACATAACTCAAAATCTACACGACGAAATCCCGATTTTTCTCTTCCACTAGAAAGATATACTCCACCAGCTCCACACGTTTCTTGTTTCACAGAAATCTGGCTTAAAACGAATCCTGTACATTCAGTTGAAGTTCAAATCGCCAATTTACGAACTGCAGCGCCTTTTCAAGCTCGATTTTAATTATATTATAACTATACGTTCAAACTGTCGTCGACTGAATATATTCGTCAATATAATTCAAGTCTAAACTGAATTAAATCTTAGGGACGACCCCGTTCACAGAATATTGTGATTTCAATATTTTTTATTATTTCTGAATTAAATATATTATTTAATTATTTAATTTAATTAAATATTCACTATAATTCAATTAACGACGATTTAATTCCCTAAATCACTTATTTTAAACAATTAAATAAATTAATTATACCCATGGAAAATGCGGGTCATTACATTCTTCCCCACTTAAAATAATTTCGTCCTCAAAATTGCTAAGTTAGAGGACGACCCTAACTATTGGAATTCCTAAGATTTGTATACCCCTTATTTCTGATTCCAACTGAACCAATTAATATCGACTAAAATATTTATTCATTCAGACTAACTAAAATTTAAAAAATTCTGAAAATTTTCTAACACTTTAAATTTTCGAAAAATTTCGCCAGCACCTCCTTTGTACTGGTCAATAGCTCAAACTCCAACTCGCCTCTTTGGGCCTTCTTCAACCCAAAAGAAAATCAAAACGCCAAACGGCTTGCCAATTCGGCTCATAAATTCCAAATTTATATAAAATATAAACTTGTACCTTTTTGGTTGGCATATCATTATATCCCTACCACTTCCATATGCTATCAACTCAGCATATACCAGTGTTATCTCAATCAAATTCCAATCAGTTCATATCCTCAAATCCAAACCGAATTTTATTCGAACCCCAATATCAAATTTCAAATTCTTAACTCATCAACCCAATTCCATAACAGATTATTCTCTAATCCAATTCAATTCTATTTAACTTTGTTCAAGTTAAATTTCAATTTATTTTTACCATCTCATTTTATTTAACTTCATTAGTTAAATTTTTAATTCCAGAACTTAAATTCCTGGGTTTCTTTCAAATCAATTTGAAATCATACTGCCAATTCAAAACCTTTGAATTTCTAAACACTTGTTTTCTCAAAACAATTCAAATCAAAATCTCTGGTAGTAATCCACCACTTAGAACTCGAAAATCACACCGATGATACTGCGCAGTCATCATCGGAATTATTTTCCAGCGACCCAAGTGATTTCAATACTATATCATTTTCAAAACCATTACTAAATACTTCCATTTTGAAAACATTTCAAAATCTCCCAGGAACTTAAAATTTCCTTATTTTAATTCCAAATCTGATTTAAATTCATATTTAATTCATCTTATTTCATATACTTTACTTATATGAATTCTGATTGGTTATATATAACCATTTCACTTTATAATCTCACTCGATTATAAATACAACCAATATATCTAATATATGATAATATATCACATATCCATACTGTGTCGGTCCATCGTATTCAAGTGTTTATTTACTCCTACCGATACAGTGGATAAAACTGATCGACCAGAACTCATAAACAACTCAGCCAATGAATCTCCACAATATAAAACTATTTTTATATCAAATACAAATTCGCACTCGTATATATACACTCAAACTCAATCTAGGGTATTACTAACCCTATCTCTACCGAGTCACGCCACAGAGCCAAGTAATTCTTAACTTAAGCTCTGATACCAACTGTAACGACCCGGAAAAATGCGATCTTGGTTATCCGATATACAACACATATCGAACATCCAAGGATCGAAAATAACCGAATAGTTAATGAAAGAAATTAGAAGGTGAGAATAGATAAGACAGAAACTTAGAATAGAAGAAGAAGAAGAACATAACATCAGAGTAACACGAACCTCACAGCGGAACGAATAACATATAATATATAACATAACTTTGAAATATAACAGTTATGTATACAATAGCACTTATCAGAGTACAACACTTACAACACAGCGGAAATAAACTATAACTATATGATTCTGAAGCCTCCTGCTCCAGCTCTTCAATGTATCTGCAAATCCCGACTACTTGACTGCCCGTACAAATTTAGGCACCCAAGAGTTTAGGGAAAACAACAAAGTAAACTCCGGGTCAGTCATGGGACTGGTGTGAGTAAAACAGGTTAAAACAGGTATATGAACAAGTAAACGATATCTCATAAGACCACGCCGCAGAACGGAACGGTTTTTTCCCTTATGAGAATCCAAAATATCTTTATATCAAAAACCTTTTGATATTATAATAATGTCTATGTACAAATAGATATCAACTAGCAGAAACGCTTTCATCTCACGTTCTACATATATAGTATACAATCAAAATCGCAAGCATGTATTGGATAATGGATTTCCAACTATGACAAGGTATGGATCCACCTTCTGATCAGTGTACTCTAGGAACGATACACTGGAGTTCAACAAGAACATCTTGCAACTCAGCCACACATGACCGACCACTCATTTCGCTTGAGTGTATCGAATGTACATCACCAACGGTTGGGATCAGCAACCGTTCCCGTATATATATGGGACAGCATTGATAGATTTAAGAAACAAATGAATATTCTCTAGATAGGTGATTATACACCCTACTTCGGTGCGACCGACTTAGCCATGCTGCCTGCCCGATTTCTGTCATTTACCGGTTGATGAGGCTAGAAGCTACGCTTTATCATCACATCAGATTCACTTCGAATGCCACATTGTCAGATCCATCGAAAATCACTAATTGACGTCTACAACAGTACATTACGTGTCAGCTAAAAGAAGTTTCCTTCTCCGCTTCCACTCTTGGTACGGTTGAAGAAATCAATGTACGTGACCTTTTTGGAAATACTCTGTCAGACATCCATCTTCATTTACTTAGAAATGTCACATCGTCATACCCGCCAAATCACAAATTGACTTATCCAAAAATAACACGGGTATACAGCTAAGAGAAACGAATTCCTCCGCCACCAAACGTGAATACGTTTGAACAGATCAACTTACGTGATCCATTGGATATACTCTGTCAGACCTTCGTCCATACAAGTTGTCCTGGGACTGGACAAACCGAAGGTACTATTCTGTGAACAGGATAGCCCTTGCATTTTACTCCGTCTTCAATTATCTTTGGCATATATGATTCACGACGCTTATGCCAATACAGAGTGGTTCTTTGGATAATAATCCAACCGGTCTCTCCATATTAACAACGTTAAAATGGTCAAAACTTCGATAGTCTGTGAGTTAACTATCAAAGAAAAACAAGTGTGCAAACAATGATATTATTTCTAGATGGAAATTATATCGAACAAACATCATTTAACATTAATCTCTTTAGTTCATTTATTTACTTATCTCCTGTTTCCCTACGTTCTAAATTCTTATTTTCTTTTATCAGAAAACATTTCTGATTCTCGTTTGGAAAACATTTCCAAAACTCCTTTACGATCAAACCTTACCATTTCTTAGTTAAGAAGGAAGTCACTCAAGTTGGGGTATAATTACCTCTCAGACCTTAACTGAACAACGTTATAACTTCAAAATGGTCAAAGTTTATCATTTAATCTTTAACAACTTCTTTACGCCTTTCTCGGATTCAATCTTACTAATCCACTTCTATATTTAAAACATTGGTTATAACGATAACGTTATAATCCCTCCTTTCGAATTATCTAACTTTAATTATAACTTCTATTCTTATTAGTGAATAATTAACCTAACACTTATTTATTTATAAATAAATAAATCTCCATTTAAACACTGGAAAGTATAAGTACTTTCCCGAATTCGATATAATCGAATTTTCCGATTAACTCTCTTCGAGAAATCTCTATTTGATTAACTCTTCTTCGAATAACCTATATTCGATTAACTTCTTCTCGAATAAACGATATTCGATAATCTCTCTTCGAATAACTAATATTCGATAACTCTTCCTTTCAAATATCTCATATTTGAAAATCTCACTTCGATTAAACTATAATCGATAACTCCCTTCGATGGAACTAACATCGATAACTCCTTTCGATGAAACTAACATCGATAACTCCTTTCGATGAAACTAACATCGATACTTCTTTCGATGAAACTAACATCGATAACTCCTTTCGATGAAACTAACATCGAAACTTCTTTCGATGAAACTAACATCGATAACTCCTTTCGATGAAACTAACATCGATAACTCCTTTCGATGAAACTAACATCGATTTATTTAGCTCGACGAACTTAACTCGACTAACTTAACTTGATTCGACTAACGCGACTTACTTGGTTCGATTAACTAGGCTCGACTAGCTTGACTAACTTAACTCGACTTACTTGGTTCGACCAATTCGATTCGATTAACTAGGCTCGACCAACTTGGTCGAACCACCCGATCAACTCAACTTATTTAACTTTAACTGGTTTTACTTGGTTTGACTAACTCAATTTATTAACTCGACTGACTAATTCAACTTGATTAACCTAACTTGATTTACTTATCTTGATTAACTGAACTAATCACTTTGATTAACTCGACTAATTCACTTTGGTTAACTTAACCAATTCACTTAACTAATTCACTTAGTTTAACTTAACTAATTCACTTAACTCCTGTCGAATAAACTATATTCGATTAACTCCTTTTCTCTATTCGAATAAACTATATTCGATTAAATCCTTTACTCTATTTAACTCCGTTTCTCTCTATTCGAATAACTAATTCGATTAACTAACTTCGACTACCATATTCGATTAACTAACTTCGAATACCATATTCGATTAACTAACTTTCGAATACCATATTCGATTAACTAACTTCGAATACCATATTCGATTAACTAACTTCGAATACCATATTCGATTAACTAACTTCGAATACCATATTCGATTAACTAACTTCGAATACCATATTCGATTAACTAACTTCGAATACCATATTCGATTAACTAACTTCGAATACCCTATTCGATTAACTAACTTCGAATACCATATTCGATTTCTCCTTTCGAATGTCTATATTCGATTAACTTTATTCACTTAATAAAGATTTCCTTTTTAACAACGTTTTATTCATTTGAAAAGATTTGCTTTTAAATAACGGTTCTACACTTTAAAAATGATTTCCTTTTTATAACGTTCCCTTTTCAATTCTATTTGTAAATGGTTTACAAATATTTCCTTTTCAAATTTATTCTTGAAATATTCTAACTCCTTAAATTTTCAGGAAAATTCGCCATAACCTCCTTTGTAACGGGAGCATCGGGAAAATCCCCAAACTCGCCACACAGGCCTTTCCATTCAAGAAGAAATGTTTTGAATTTATTTCCTTTTTAAAATATCTCCTATTTATAAATATCCCAATTTATAAATATTGCTTATTTATAAATATTCCACTTTATAAATATCTCTTATTTATAAATATCCCATTTTAAAAATATTCTATTTTCAATATCACTTTGAAAAATCTCATTTGTCTACATTCCGGTATGTCATGGTATTCAATCATATCAAATCACGATGTCTAATCTCGTCCATACACACACAATCAACAACATGTTATAATTCACATTATATATTAAAATATATGAAAAACAATAAAATAACTGTTGAGGAATCCAGTCAGATTCCTCCAACCTGTTTCCCTGCATCACAGATGTTAGACAACATAGATAACATCACTTTCAGTTCCATATGATATATTCTGTTAAACAGAATCAATATAGAAATTTAACTAACTGACAAGCAGTTCAATCAAACAATCAACACACAACAATCAACAGATGATTAACAGTTCTAAAAATACATTATAAAAATATAATTGTTCAGAGTTGGTGAGTTTTACTCACTTTCGCGCGTTAGCCGTTAAATAACGGTTTGCGTTCATTTGATTGAGTCAAACAATTTATTTCTCCATAAATTGTAATGTGCTCCAATTGGCTCGCGGTCAGTCCCGTTGTGTTGCTCCCGTCCATATGATCCCAACGCAACTTACGGTTAGTCAATCGGACCTCGTACGAGTAAGATATTGATTTTACACGTTAATACGATTAAAATTCAAATTAAACTAAACATTTAATATAACGGGCCTCACCCCTTTATAACAATGGCCCATTTACCAACTAAAGACCCGACCCGTCCTTTACTCTTCTTCCCCAAACTGGATGCTGCTGGCGAACACAATACACAAGCCATTTTCAAACTTTCTCCACCATTATCTCCACCTTTACTTCATGATACTTCAAACAAAATTCACCAACACTCTCGTCTAGCCGAACTCCACCACCTTACCTCAACCAGGATCCACCCAACCCCTCTTTCCAAGAACTCGCTCGACCGAATCCCTGTAGCTGCTGCTACAGGACGTGACGCTTTTGGGTGTCGATACCCACCAAAACCTCACACTCGAAACTCCTCCACACCATAAACACAATGGTACCCTCCATAGCGTCAAATGGTGACCGTAGCTCACCAAAAACTCAGCCCTAGGTGGCGCTGTCTAACATCCAGCGACGTAAAATCCCACCGAACCCATTCAAATGGTTATAGAATTGAAGAGAACGGTTCCCTGAATCCATACGAATTTGTTTGGGAATTTTACGGATTTTATTTGATTTTGTTTGAGGATTTCTTTGAACTGGAATTTCCCGTTTTTTTTTCATTTTTTCCTGAAGTGGCGGCTTAGGATTTTATTTTATAGTGGACGGAATTTCTATGTGTGGCTGTAAAAGGTAGTTGGGTGGCTCGTTCTAGGCCTTAGAAGGCTTTTAGATATTTTTCTTTTATTTTCAATTGTTTGTTTCTGGCTTTTAAAAATCTGTGTGGTCACACATGATGCCCAAAAATCACGAAACTGGACATGCAGCTTCAGTTCGACATTACGGTCCCGACGAAACTGGTTTCGTCAAATTCCGACTCCGTATGCTCACACAGCGTATTTTTAACTGTCAAAATACTGACTGTTTTTCACTCTAAAAATCCGTACGGTCACACAGTGACTCTAAAAATCACGGAAACTGACATCTAGCTATAATTTGATGTTGCGGATCCAACAAAACTAGTTTCGTCGAATTCCGACTTCGTTTGCAAAAGTGGCTATTTTTACAGCTTTGAATGACCCATTTAAATATATAAATATATTTAAATATAATTAAATTAAATATTTAAAATTAAATATTATCGTCTATATTCACATATGATATCGAACAGCTCTAGAATATTATATCAGAATTTATAACACGATATTTCAGAATCCAGAATAAACCGATATTCCATTTATATTGAAATTCCTTTTATAACGTATATAAAGCGTCGCAAATTATAAAGGAATTTCACAGCGACTTTTTCTGAAATTTGATTTGGACGTAACTCAAAATCTACACGACGAAATCCCGATTTTTCTCTTCCACTAGAAAGATATACTCCACCAGCTCCACACGTTTCTTTTTTCACAGAAATCTGGCTTAAAACGAATCCTGTACATTCAGTTGAAGTTCAAATCGCCAATTTACGAACTGCAGCGCCTTTTCATGCTCGATTTTAATTATATTATAACTGTACGTTCAAACTGTCGTCGATTGAATATATTCGTCAATATAATTCAACTCTAAGCTGAATTAAATCTTAGGGACGACCCCGTTCACAGAATATTGTGATTTCAATATTTTTGATTATTTCTGAATTAAATATATTATTTAATTATTTAATTTAATTAAATATTCACTATAATTTAATTAACGATGATTTAATTCCTTAAATCACTTATTTTAAACAATTAAATAAATTAATTATACCCATGGAAAATGCGGGTCATTACACAGATGATGTCCCTTTCTGTAAACGGTTGCTGATCCCAACCGTTGGTGATATACATTCGGAACACTCAAGCGAAATGAGTGGCTAGTTATGTGTGGACGGGTTGCAAGATGTTCTTGTTGAACCCAGTGTATTCCCTTCTAGAGATACACTATTGAAAGATGATTCCATACCGTGACATATTCAGAATCCATTACCCAATAAGCGCTTGCGGTTTTGATTGCATATTATATATGTGGAGCGTGAGATGCAAGCGTTCTGTTAGATAGTTATTTATTTGATTTGGACACTATTATAATATCAGAATATTATTGATTTCAAAGAATGTTTGGGTTATCGTAAGATTAAAACCATCCATATTTTCGTGTGGATCGGTCTTACGATTATCCTTTCTTTCAAAAAGGAATTTCAAATGTTAAATCAAGCTGTTTTAAAATTGTTTACTCACACCAGTCCCATGACTGATCTAGAATTTATTTTTCTACGTTTTTCCTAAACACTTGGGTGCCCAAATTTGTACGAGGAGCGAAGTAGTTCAGATTTTACAGATACAATTGGAGGAGCTTGGAGCAAAAGGCTTCAACATTAGATATATAGAGTTTATTTCCGTTTTGTTGTATATGTGTTATACTCTGATGATATATGTAAGTACAAATACTGTTTTGTATATCAAAATCTGTTATATAATATATTTTGTTCAGTTGCGTTGTGAGACTCTGATGTTTTCTTCGTTTTCTTCAATTCTAACTTTTTTCTTTCTAATTCTCACCCTCTAACTTCTTTCTATTAACGTTCCGCTAATTTTTTGGCACTTGAGTGGTCGATATGTGATACCGGATGTGTATTAGCATCAATGATCAAGATAGGGAAACTTTGGGATGTTACAATATATTTTTAAACAAAACAACTTAAAAATGATTGGAAATAGCAGGTCATTACATTAAATGCTTTAAGAATTGATTGTTTAGTAATATGTATGTATGTGTGTGTGTGTATAAATATATATATCAAAATGCTAGTTTCTTTCTCCTTTTTTTAGGATGAAATGTTTTGAGTGTGGAAGGTTGTAATAACTCGTATTTCTCATCAATTTAAAAATATGAAGTTATATTGAATTTGAATAAAAGCCTTTTTGGAATGAAAATTATTGATATCTTAATGTAAGTTAAAAGATGTGATCTTTATTTAAATATTTAGAGGATAGATTGAAATTAACTTGATTGTAATATTTTAATTAAAGGAAACCAAAAGATAATCGTAACTTCGTTGTGCATCAAAATTGAATTTGCATTTTCATGAAATTGAAGAATACTTTGAGAAAAATAAAATATATATATTCATTATTAAGTTTAGTATAATCTTAGAAAAGAAAAAGGTCTATATTTTGAAAGGATATTTTATGGTTGTTAAATAACAACCATAAACAATACGGAAATGATTTTGACACTAAAACTTAAACTTTAAATTTGAATTTAAATCTTAGTTGTATGTATTTAGTTTAAATTAAATAAAGTAAATCAATTATTTAAAAACGGAAGTTTACTTGATTTGGAAATATTAAGGTAAAATCAATTGATAATAAAAATAATGAAATATTAATTTTTGAAATATAAATATTTTTCTTTAAGTTGGGTAGAAATTTTATATTTAAAACGTCGCCGTTCGTTTCGTCAAATCTCAATTTCCCTAGCTCCATTCAAATTGATTTATGTAATGTTGGTAAACTGTTAACAGTAATGTATATAATGAAATTATGAAATTTTACACAAGTAATAAAATATAATCTTCCAGTGTGCAATTATGTTCATATTAATGCACATGCACACAAAGGTATATTATTACGCATGTTTGGACTTTCGTTTTGGGCAATGAAGTGGTCTGAAATTGATTGTCGATGTATTGTTTAACTGGGATTAGCTGTAAAGAAAAACCAAAATTACATTAATTAAAACATTCACTTACTACATGTGTCAACAGATGAACTATTCTAGGGTGACATTAACTATGCGTAAAATAGGGAACTCGCTTGATTTCCAATTTCATATATTATTCTTGTACTTACTATGAAACCCTTATTCATCTTTCTATATCTTTGTTATATCTTCCTCTTCCATTTTTATTTCAATCTGATGCTTTCCTTAAGAATACCATCAAAACATGTAACTCTGAAAACCCGACCTCCTCACCTGTCCGACCTTCGCTACTCCTCACCAAAACTCTGACCACCTCGCTAGCATGCTACGCACATACTGATTGTTATAAACCTAAGATCTCTTTTCAAAACTGAATTAAAACTTGATAAAAATCCTTTTTATTCCTAAAGTTACATGATTGTATGCTTTTACAAATAAGTCATAGATTCTTGTTTTAGATCTAAACATGCTAAACTTATGTGAATTGATTTTTTGGATGTATGCACTCTTTTATGTGAATTTATTCTTAGTTCTAAACTTCATAAGCATATGCAAGCTGAGTTGATTGATTCAATATACGCACTTTTTCACATAAGTCTTATATCTCCATCTTAGATTTAAACATTATGAATTGGTGAAAAATTGATAGACTGAATACTTTATTATTTTATGCTAAATGCACGACTTCTTCTTGATCAGATGTGTAGAAGCGTCGACGAGTAGCGACTTGATATAGATTTGATTTTCGGTTTTTGCAAAAAGTCCATAATTCAAAATTTCCTAGATTTGCATTTAAATTTTATAGAGGCGACAAAGAAGTCCTCTAGATGCTGCACGTAAATTTTACAGTCTTTTGGAATAGGTATAATCGAGTTACAGATACTAGAAGGTTGAATAGGCTCAGATTTATGTACTTGGATTTGCATGGGGGCTGGGCTCTTGATCGGTAAAGTTTGGTTCGGATTTGTATAACGGCTTCAGCTCTGTATCGCTATGGTGGCGACTTGCTTCGGATCGCTATGGTAGTTCAGGTTTAGAACGACTATGTGGACTAACTTTGGATTGAAAATGAGCATCTAGTCCATATCGGCATATCAACTTGGGTTTCATTCAAAAGAGATCAAATCATTGTTTTATGCACACCAAATCGGGTCAGGTCGGTAACTAATCCCATAAAAGGGATCGGTATCGACCTGAATATATATGGTTTGGGTTTGCGACCCCTAGAGAGGAGTGATATGCTCTTCTAGAGTTCAATGGTGAAGGTCAATTAATTACTTATGATGCAATACTTCATTCGGCAACTTGTTTCGATGACGATTCTACTTTTTAAAGAAAGACTCTAATAACAACTAGCTAAACTTTACGATGTTGAATGAATGACAATGAGTCATATACGTATGGCTGTCAGGGAAGAATGGGAAGCACAAGATGATATTCTACCATAAATGATGACCATTGGGGATAACCCCAAAGAGTGAGTACTTTAGATGGGTGTCCTATAAGCAGTCTAGAGGTGGATTCTGCTGTAAAGAATGTGCTCAATGAACTCATTGATACTTCAGATTCTACTATGCCTTAGAGTGAAGGACATAAGGATGTATTAGTGCAAGTTACTGTTTTGGATTGGTTGGCCTAATCCCTAGATCCAGTTGTTTTTCTGGGTTGGGTAACGTTATCTGCTATAGTTTATTGCTGTAGGACATAATGATAGTCTGGTAGAGTCCATTGGTGTAGAACCTGCCAGTGCCTTGATGAATTTGGTAACCAAAGTATTAAGTGTTAGAAACTCAACATATTAAGCGAGTGAATACGAGGATGGATGCTTATGCTTGATTGTTAGCTATTACCTTATCATAAACACATCTATTTACAAATAGCAACACGAGAACTTTAGAACAACATACACTATTACATGAGCTAACCCTTAGAATTCAGGGACATGTCATGTATGATTCTCCATAATTATTGAATCACTTTGCTTTAGTATTTGGAACTTCTATCGCTTACACCATACTTTGTCTGACCTAGAGTTTTATGCATTACTTCTTTGTCTAACCTAGAGTTTTATGCATTACTTCTTTTTACTCTGGATTCTCTTAAATGAGCAAACCAAAGGAAGTTTAGGAGTGACCACGAATAGATGATCAGGAGGCTACTTCATGTATTATTATGTACTCTATTACTTTCCACTGTTCACTACTGTGGGGTTCAATCATACTTTTATTTTAGGACTGTTTTCTTTGATCTATTTCCAATTGTATGAATCTATTTTGTTTTTTTATGGATCTACTATTTAGGACTGTTTTCTTTGGGTTATTTTCACTTGTATGAATCTATTATGTTGTTTTATGGATCTACTATTTTGATGCTTAAGATTCATTATCAGGTATTTACTGGCTTGCCTGTTTTATATCAACTGCGTTACTATTATATTTTACTCTATGTTTTCTTAGATGTACGACTTGTTTCTAGGTTGTTTTCTTTTCTTAAACCATGATGGTCGCTTTACATCGACCAAGCACTACTACAATGCATTATTTAGGTGCATTGAAGATGTAGCGTGGTTGTCACATGTAGTATCAGAGCCTAGGTTGCGTATTTTAACCTAAGTGGGAATACATAAGAAAGGGGTATATGTATACGAGAACATGTACTTAAAGTATTTTGGTTTTTAATAATGTCTGTGTATATATATATTAGTGTATATACTTATAAGCGAGTTGCAATGTGCTAGAGTACAATTAATTAGGAATCCTTAGAAGCAAATTGATCGACTTCACTATAGATTGTACGATGAATTTCTAGACGAGGAGTATTGCTAGAAACTCAACTTTTGGAGTCGAGGAAGAAGCTGGCTTGAGAGCTAATAATGTTAATAATCTTGATATTCAATCCATATTTGCTTCTTTTCTAACGGATGTGATAATAAATGCTAGAGGAGTCGCTTTAGTTGGAGCTAAGGAAGGTGCACTAGTGCATGTACAAAGAGCCAACTTTGCAAAACTGAATAAGGATTTTTAGGTAGTAAGGTGTTCTTAGGAGCATAGTCTGCTATGGAGCTTCAGGATTAACTCGAGCTTGTGAGTGTATTTTTATAGATCTTAATCTTAATGATGATATGAAGAGGAGGTTGACCGAGCGTTAACTTTAAGGAAGGTCTATGAATTGGTCAGATACCATTATAACTGCTAGTCCTGAGGATCATATTACTGGGGGATTAGTTCAAGGCTCATTTTAGTGAGAAGTTTATTCCGGCTTCTCATAAGTCAGAGTTGTTTTGGAGGTTTGCAAGCTTAAGCAGGGTGGCAGGACCGTCTTTGAGTATGTTATAGAATTTGATGCTTTTCCAAAGTATTGGATGTCATTTATCGACAACCCATAGAAGAAGAATGAAAAGTTCATCATTAGCTTCAATGATCATTTGGAAGAGAAACTCATTAATCACATTGACGAGACCATCGAGTCGATAATTGAAAAGGCTTTGAGGCAGTATTTTTTTGCCCCAAACCTAAGGTTGTTAGGGAGATTGTCCTTAAAGAGGAGTAAAAGCGTTAGGCGAATGAAGGAGGCAAGAAGAAGTATGTAATAAGAGGAAACCTTTCCAGGCCAAAGGTGGACAGAAGAAGAAGGCCAAAATTAAGATCGTTCGCTATGATTTTGGAAAGAAGGGTCATTATATCAAATATTGTAGGTCTAGGGAAGGAAGTTCTTTAATTATGACAAGAAAGGACACCTCCAAAAAATATTTCCAGTACCCTAGAAAGAGAAACAATTAGTGAACCATATGCTATTAATGTTGTTCCATCTCTATCAAATGCCTTATCTGCGTTAGAGAAAGTAAAAAAAGCATCGTTATTCAAGGTATGCTCTCTATTTATGATGTTCCTACTCGAGTTTTATTTGATACCGGGCTTCCCATTCGTTAACTTCTAGTGACCTAATAGATATGTTAGTATTGGAACCTGAAATAATTTACCGATCATTAATTGTGACAAACCCTGTTGGTGTCTCCACTAACACTTGTATGATTTGTCGTGGGTTGGTCTTATCGAGTTTATGGATGCACTTTTGATTGTAACTATTTTGTTTCAGGCTTTTTCGGGTCTAATATTATTCTGGGATTGATTACGCCTAGAGGTACAGAGTAGTGGTGGATTGTGAGATGTCCTGATGACTATTGAAGCGGATGATGGGTGGACGGTAGTGTTAGGCATTTACCTGGCGAGGAGTTGATGGTTAGTTTACAGTATCCTCTTAGTCTTCTGCATGATGAGTTTGAGGAGGTTGCCAAAATCCCTCTACATTGAGAGATTGAGTTCTGTATCAACTTGAAGAAATATTCCAGGCCTATAGTTATTCCTCTCAGATGGATTACACCAAGGGACTGAGAGAACTTAAGATGCAAGTAAATGACATTTTATGAAAAAGGTTCATTTATAGGAGAATATCTGAGAGAGAAACACTAGTTATATTCGAGGTGAGTGACTCCTTTAGGTCGTACGTTGATTATCATGCGCTTAATAAAGTATCAAACAAGAACAAGTACCGTCTCCCTCATATAAATGACTTGTTCGATCAGCTACAAGGTGCAAAGGTATTTACTCAGTTTGATTTAATGATGGGATTTCATCACTTATGATTGGCGAAGGAGAGTGTACCAATTACTGCGTTACGAACTCTATCTAAATTTTATGAATAACTGGTTTCACCATTTGGGTTGACCAACATGCCATCCTACTGAAAGAGTCGATTGTGTAAGACTTGTGCAGGATCTTTAATATGGCTATGCGGAATATGATATGATAACAATATATATCACAGATAACTATAAATGCAATAAATAAAGTAGTGTAACGACACCAGGACTTTTATACTGGTTCGGACCTCCCGTCCTACATCCAGTCCCGAAGCTCCTCTTCGGCTTTTTACTAAACAACACCCTCGGTTCACCCGGAGGAACAGGTTCACAACACTACTTGATTTACGGGCTACAAGTTTACCCACTTGATTTCACGGGCTACAAGCTTACCCACTTGATTTCACGGGTTACAAGCTTACCCACTTGATTTCACGGGCTACAAGCTTACCCACACAGGACAATTACAAGAGTTTGACTTCTGATTGTGTTCTTCTTTCAACACTGATTTGTCAACTATTGAGTACACCCTTCCTATAATCTTATCCTCAAGTATATGAATTGAATGCGAAGATTTGAAGGAAGTTAGTTGCTTGTTGAATCAAAATATGAGAAATATTATCAAGGATTCAATAAGTAACTTGAATTTGGGAGCTTTTTAGAATGCAAGAGTATTTAGAGTTTAAGATCAGAAAATATGAGAAGATTTCGTTGTGTGAAAAAAATGCTTTGATGTATATATAATCGTTGAAGAGTTGTCATCTTCCATGAAGAGTTTTATCAAAGAGATGCACCCGTTTCCTTTTAGAAATGAAAAGGAATCTCTTCATGAAATATGTTGCCTTTTAGAAAACATGGCCGTTGTAAAATATGACCGTTGGAAATATGACCGTTAGAAAATATGACCGTTAGAAAATATGGCCGTTGTAAAATATGACCGTTGTAAAATATGACCATTGGAAATATGAAGTGTCCCTTCGTGAAGTGTCTTTTTGTGAAGTGTCTTTTCGTGAATTGTCTTTTCGAAGTGTCTTTTCGCGAAGTGATGAAGTGTCTTTTCATGAAGTGTCCTTTCATGAAGTGTCTTTTCGCGAAGTGCCTTTTCACGAAGTGATGAAGTGTCTTTTCACGAAATGTCTTTTCATGAAGTATCTTTTCGCGAAGTGTCTTTTCGTAAAGTGTCTTTCACAAAGTGTCCTTTCACGAAGTGACGAAGTGTCTTTTCGCGAAGTGTCTTTTCACGAAGTGTCTTTTCGCGAAGTGTCTTTTCACGAAGTGACGAAGTGTCTTTTCGCGAAGTGTCTTTTCACGAAGTGTCTTTTCGCGAAGTGTCTTTTCGTAAATGCATTTGTGTATGTTATATATTTGAGGACAGATTTTAACAATATATAACACCTCTAAGACACAATTAAATAGATAATCATAACCTATATCACTTTTCCTTTGATCTTCTCTTCTTCCTTGTCATGAATCAAAAACCTATGATCTAACATTCTCCCCCTTTTTTGATTGATGACAACCTCTTGCAATCTTGTAGAGTTATTTATTTTCTCCCCCTGAATGTATGCTTGCATATATTTATCTCCCCCTGAATATAAAGCTTCTCTGCAACATTTTGTTAGTGCATACATAAAAGTACTTACCATTTGTTTCCCTGTAACAAAATGTTAGTGTATAATGCATATATATTCTATACTTTTTCTCCCCCTTTGTCATCGATTAAAAATAATATATAACATGATAAAGCAGTAATCGAGAACAAGTAAGAGAAAACAATTATAGATAGTTTTCAAAGAGCATACGAGACTATTTATTATACGTCGATAGAGATACCGAAATAGTCTTCTCTTTGTTGTGGTGTACCTGCAAAAAAATATATGATGTATATACTTTGGTACCCACTTGTCTCGATTGGGTCCAGGAGTTAGATAGAAGGTAACCATAACCAAAATGGTTTAATGGATCCTTTAAAGATAAAATTTTCATTATTAACTACTGAATCAAAATAATCATCAATATATTTTTCTCTGTTTCTCCAATCTACTGGATCCCAAATACTTAAGTGGTTTATATTGATATTTCTATTCGTACTTCTAGATGTTATAGAAGTATTCGAATAATAATTGGATCTAGGATGTGTATTAGTACTAGCATTGCTATTCTTATTGTACATAAAAGCGTATCTAATACTATTTCTATGATTGGTTTTATTATATCCTAAACCACTTTTGTCATGTAAAGGTCGAGATCTAGATAAAATCATATTTAAATCATTTTGACCATTATTAAATTTCGCGAACTTATTTGTACGTTTGATTCCACAGTCGCGATTGATATTTTCAAAAGATACCTTGTTATTAATACCCTTATTTAATTCAGAATTCTTCCTTTTTAAAGTTCTATTCTCATTTTCGAGACAACTAATTTGAGATTCTGAATTATATAAAGATGATTGTAATTTTCCTTTTGAGTCAGAAATTTCATTTTGCAAAATATTACTATTCACTTTTAAGAACTCACATTCTTTAGATAATTCCAAATTCTTTTTAGTTAGAGCTCCATTCTCTTTTTCAAGAGACGATATTAAAGAACTTGAATTATATAAAGAATCTTCTAATGATTTATTTCTATTTTGCAAAAGATCGATTTCCTTTAAAAGAACATTGTTTTTATCTTCTAGTCGCTCATTTTCTTTTTGAAGAAAATCTTTTTGAAAAACAAGCTCTTCTAAGGTATTTTCAAAACATTTGGATTGTTTTACCAAACGATTGTTTTCTTCTTTTAATTTGGAATTTTCTTGCTTGTAATTTTTTGACATAGCTAAAACGATTGTATTGAGTTTCAATAATTTTTCATGGTCTAACAAAAGATCTTTAAATAATGAATCTACACATACCGATTGTGATCTGACTTTAGCCATGAGACATTTGCTTCCTTGCTCTCTTGATTCGGCTTTGTTGCTCTTCCACTTACCAATCCCTTGACTAGACTTCTTTATTGCCATTTGTTCTAAGATGTTGTTACGATCTCTAGAACACCAGGCTCTGATACCAATTGAAAGAGTCAATTGTGTAAGACTTGTGCAGGATCTTTAATATGGCTATGCGGAATATGATATGATAACAATACATATCACAGATAACTATAAATGCAATAAATAAAGTAGTGTAACGACACCAGGACTTTTATACTGGTTCGGACCTCCCGTCCTACATCCAGTCCCGAAGCTCCTCTTCGGCTTTTCACTAAACAACACCCTCGGTTCACCCGGAGGAACAGGTTCACAACACTACTTGATTTACGGGCTACAAGTTTACCCACTTGATTTCACGGGCTACAAGCTTACCCACTTGATTTCACGGGCTACAAGCTTACCCACTTGATTTCACGGTCTACAAGCTTACCCACACAGGACAATTACAAGAGTTTGACTTCTGATTGTGTTCTTCTTTCAACACTGATTTGTCAACTATTAAGTTCACCCTTCCTATAATCTTATCCTCAAGTATATGAATTGAATGCGAAGATTTGAAGGAAGTTAGTTGCTTGTTGAATCAAAATATGAGAAATATTATCAAGGATTCAATAAGTAACTTGAATTTGGGAGCTTTTTAGAATGCAAGAGTATTTAGAGTTTAAGATCAGAAAATATGAGAAGATTTCGTTGTGTGAAAAAAATGCTTTGATGTATATATAATCGTTGAAGAGTTGTCATCTTCCATGAAGAGTTTTATCAAAGAGATGCACCCGTTTCCTTTTAGAAATGAAAAGGAATCTCTTCATGAAATATGATGCCTTTTAGAAAACATGGCCGTTGTAAAATATGACCGTTGGAAATATGACCGTTAGAAAATATGACCGTTAGAAAATATGGCCGTTGTAAAATATGACCGTTGTAAAATATGACCATTGGAAATATGAAGTGTCCCTTCGTGAAGTGTCTTTTTGTGAAGTGTCTTTTCGTGAATTGTCTTTTCGAAGTGTCTTTTCGCGAAGTGATGAAGTGTCTTTTCATGAAGTGTCCTTTCATGAAGTGTCTTTTCGCGAAGTGCCTTTTCACGAAGTGATGAAGTGTCTTTTCACGAAATGTCTTTTCATGAAGTATCTTTTCGCGAAGTGTCTTTTCGCAAAGTGTCTTTCACAAAGTGTCCTTTCATGAAGTGACGAAGTGTCTTTTCGCGAAGTGTCTTTTCACGAAGTGTCTTTTCGCGAAGTGTCTTTTCGCGAAGTGTCTTTTCACGAAGTGACGAAGTGTCTTTTCGCGAAGTGTCTTTTCGTAAATGCATTTGTGTATGTTAAATATTTGAGGACAGATTTTAACAATATATAACACCTCTAAGACACAATTAAATAGATAATCATAACCTATATCACTTTTCCTTTGATCTTCTCTTCTTCCTTGTCATGAATCAAAAACCTGTGATCTAACACCTACATTGTGGATCTTGCGAATCGAGTTTTTAGGAATCAATCTAATAAGTTTTTGCTTATACTCCTTAATGATACTCTTGTCTACTAATAGATAGAAGAGGAACACAAGGCACGCTTAAGGATCGTTTTAGAAGTACTCAAGGAACACCAATTGAAGGCAAAACTTTCTAAGTGTCAATTTTGGAGGAGAGAAGTGAGGTTCTTGGCCTGTGTTGTGTTCGAACAGGGGTATCGCAATAGATCTTGTGAAAGTCACAGCAATACAAGATTAGACGACATCCAATATTGCGATGTATATGAGGGTTTCTTGGGATTGGAAAAATATTATCGAAGATTCATCTAGAATTTCTTCTAGATAGTAGTATTGTTGACTCAGTTGACCAAGAAGAATTAGGGTTTTCTTGGGATACTAGAAGTGAGCATGTGCTCTCATGTATAAAAAAGAGGTTGGCATGTACATCAGTATTAGTTATTTCAAATGGGAATGAAGAGTTGACGGTATACACAGATGCTTATGGTACCAGATTGGGTGCAGTATTGATGCAAAAGGAGTAAGACTGTCACCTATGCTAGTTGGCAACTAAAAACTCATGAGAAAAGATATCCCATCCATGATTTGGAATTGACGACTTTCATATTTGCGTTGAAGATATGGAGGCATTATCTTGAAGGGAGAGTAAGAAGTAAGGCTATCACCTACGCTCATCGGCAAATAAAATCTTATGAGCAAAGATATCTCACCCATGATTTGAAATTGACGACGATCGTGTTTGCATTGAAGATACGAAGGCATTACCAATAGGAAAGAGGTTCGAGCTGTCCACCAACCATAAATCACTGAAGTACCTGTTTTCACAGAAAGATCTTATCCTTCACCAACGATAATGGTTAGATTTTCTTACCCCTTATGATTTTAGTATTGCATATACACCTGGGAAAGATAATGCTGTCACAGATGCTTTAAGTAGAAAACATGCCAGCTTAGGAGCTAGGTCCTTAGAGTGGAACGGCTTGAGTATATCATCGGTTCTGATTATCAACCTAAATATGAGTTAGAGCTATAAATATTGTCGAATTTGACAATTGGATCTATCCTAATTGAACAAATTGACTTTATCCAAAGGCGTGATCCAAGGTTGGTTGGGATCATTACCAAGGTTGAAAATGGTGAGGTGTTCGAAGATAAAAAGATGTATGGACTCGACCATGATGGTTGGCTACCTGAGGATAGGAGGTTTTTGTTCCTAAATAGATGGATTGAGAGATGAGGTGATTTAGGAGTGTAATCACTCCAGATTGACCGAACGTGTTGGTGGTAATAAGATGTAATACGATATGAAAAAATATATTATTAGGAAGGGATGAAGAGAGATGTTGGGATGTTCATCTCCAAGTGCATGAGCTAAAGCTAAGCAAAAGAATCCTAATGGTTTTCTATAACCCTTGATGTTCTCAAGTGTAAGTTGGAATAAGTGTCGATGAATTTCATTGATGGTCTAGGACTCGAACAGGGTACGATAGTATTCAGGTTATCATTGATCGATTGACTAAAAGTGCTAAATTTATACCCAACAAGTCAAATAGGATGGTAGCCAAGTTGCCCGAATTATATGTGAAATCGATTGTACAATTTGTTGAAGTAACAAAAGTCATTGTGAGAGACTGAGACCCATTGTTCACTTTGGTTTTGGAAGAATTTAGAGGAAACCTTAGGGTTTGAGCTGAAACTCAACACAACTTATAGCTTTCAAACAATAATCAAACTGAGAGAGTGAATCGTATATTAGTGTTCTCTTGCGAGCATTCATCCTAGATTGCTCATGGAATGATTATTTGCATCTTGTTAAATTCACATACAATCAATCTAACATCATTATGGCACTATAGGACCCTCTATATGGTCACTTATGCAATGCTCCTTCATGTTGATTATAAGAAGACGAGAAATTGATACTTGGGTCAGATATAGTAGAGAGACCTCGAAGAAGATTGAGATCATTTAGAGATGGATGAAGGTTGCTCAGCACAGGAAGAAGAGTTATGCCGATAAGAGACGAAGAGATTTAGAGCTCTATATTCACGGCTTAGTGTTTGTGAAGATTTCACTCTTAGGAAATGTAATTAGATTTGGTAGGAATAGAAAGTTAGCATCGAGGTTTATTGGACCCTTTTCAATTCTTAAACAAATTGGAGGTCTAGCATATAGAGTCGATTTAAATCAAAAGATGGCAGAAGAGCACATATATTCCATATTTTTCACTAAAAAATTTATGCATGACCCAATGCAGCTATCACACTGGATCTATTGGATGATATCAAGATCAAATGCGACGGCCCGCCTCGCACCAGCTGACATTTCCAATGAAAGTGCGCTGTGCCAATGCCCGACTAGCACTGGATGGTCGCCAAAGAAAGAAAAAGAAGGGAATTTTAACTTGCGAGGAACCTGTAGTATATCTCACAGCGCATGGAACAAAATATAATAATAACATAACTTTATATAAAATAGGTGAGACAGTGCATAAGCTGAAAACTAAATCATCATAGCAGCGGAAAATCCAAAATACAGCTTAGGTTCCACATCATCATTATTACAACTTTTAAAACTGTCTCCAAAGAAAAATAAGAAAAGTTCACTACTAATGCCCAAAGTAGTGACCAGGAGCGACACAAGGAAATATATATATATATATATATATATCATACGTAGAAGCCTCATGCTCGTCTCCGGTACAGCTACTCGTGCATAATCACCTGACCTGTCTCTAGTCTGCCCGTTTAAGAGCACCCAAAGTAATAAGAAGAGACATAAAATTCTGTGTCAGACAAAAGTTTGGTATGAGCGATAAGCAGCAAAACAGAACAATAATAGGTATACTAAACCATATCTGTACCTGGACCTGCAAATAAAGAGTTAGCACAACAAGATGTACAATACTCTAAGGTGACACTAGCATATGGTGTAAAGATATGGGGGTGGGGGTGTGCATGTCATAGTGATGGCAAACAATCAAGCATAGCAACCATCCTCACATCTCTCACTCAGCGCGTAAAGCATACGATATCCACCGCTTTGATCACCCAAATCCTTAGCTATGATCACTCTGCCCCGTGGAGCCATGGCGACTCCACTGCACTGATACATAGCCACTAGTCCTTGCTATGTCCACTCTGCCCATGAATCCATGACGACTTCACTGCACTGGATCATAGTTATGCTACGATCACTCTGCCCCATGGAGTAATAAATACCCCACTGCACTAATCCGTAGCCTAACATTCGTCCCTCGGTGGTGAATCAAAGTTATGAACGTTGATAACTCCTTAGCACACGTCCCACAGCAAAGCCCAATCATGAAGTTAACTCGTTGGTTCCCATCTGGATCCTGAGTAAAAACTTCTCCTTTGGATTACCTTTGCATCTCGGGTTTTGGTTATCATCTATAAATCGGTTCAGTCCTTCTTCTCATCTTCGATTCAGTTCAGTTTGTTCGTGATTACCTCTCCCTAGCGGTTTGGTTCGTGATCCTCGAAGAGGTTCATGGTGCTCCGGTCCAACTCGTGGGAACTAGCACGAGTACTCCTGTTTGTGGTCAGCATCTGGTTCGGCTCGTGTTCTTCAGTTTCCTCCAGGTCGGGTCGTAACAAAGCTTCACGGTTTGGAAGCACTCTGGTTCGTGATTAGTAAGCACGAGCGGTTCAGATCGGAGGACTTCAGGGGCGAACGGATCGAGGATGAAAAGCTTCAGTAGGCGGCTCATGTGCTTCTGGTCGGTTCGTGAGGGGGTGTCACGATCGGGGTGAGGCGATCCGATCCGGTTTCCTACACAGTTTTCTGCACTTTGTCCAACAAGCTGTTTACGCCATACAACCACGTTTTCGACCATTCTAACTTTTCTAAACAATCACAAATCATTTCAAACAATCATGACAACTTGTATAATTGTCCATAAATACCAAAACAATAATTCAACATGTAAAATGGATCAAACATACCCAAAACTCATGCCTTCCCCATAATCATGTTTAACAATAACTAATGATAAGATTAGCAAAACTTATCCAAATTAACCCAAGTTTCTAACAATAGCCTAAAATAATATTTTAGAATTTTACAATTTTTTCTAGATTTTTCTGAGTTATAATTTCGCTAATTATCACTAATCACCCCTAATTAGCCATAATTAGTGAAAAACA